>CM066328.1:298268281-298868281 GCA_033807585.1 Hydrophis major | reverse complement strand
AACTTTGCTATAGTGTTCCTTGAACGGTAGGAAGAGGGGGACAAATTTCAACACCGCTCGTCACCGCGCACAAAATGGGAAAAAAATTCAAAAACACAGGCGTTGCCTTAGCGGTGCACCGCTGAAGCCGGCGTTGCTTTAGCGTTGGTTTAACGGTAGGGAACGTTGGTTTAGCGGTGACGTGAGCATTGATTATGCGGTGTTCTGCGCATGCGTGCGTTGGCTCGGCAGGGGTTTGAAGTAATTGATTTAGCAACATGCCGCTTTGGACTACCGTAACGGAGCTGTATGGATCGCTTGATAAAGTTCTCAAATTCGATAAATTCGGAAGCAAATTCAATACAAGAGATGTCTGCACTCAACGGCTATTCCAAAAGGGCTACTGGTCCATTTCTCCCCGTATTTATAGCCAAATTCTGGTTCCGCTCCAACACCTCCATACCAACGCCAAACCAAAGTTCATCACCGCAATGGATCGCTGCTTCAACGCCTGATACCATTCCAGGAATCCCGTGTCTGCTCGTAAAATGCTTACAACCGCTCCACCAAAGTTAGTGCAACGTTTAATCACCGCCCGGGCAAAGCTTGCAAAACAGCGGTGGTCCAGCGTTGAAGATTTCTGCATTGGCCTAGCAGACCCAAGCGTCCACGAACTTGCGTCTAGCGGTACCAAACTTTGACCGGGCGTTGTTGGAGCGGTGGTGAACTTTGCCGGAGCGGAAAATTGTCCGCTCCTCACCGCTCGCAATATTTTGTGCAGCTCAAAACTTTCGGAGCGGTAGGAGCGACCATCAGCGGAGGCCGAGCGTATATGGCGTTGCCTTAACGGAGGCCAACTTCTGTTAAAAGGTGGTGAACGGTTACGAGCGGTGATGATTTTTTTTCACTGCTCCAGGACCGCTATAGCAAAGTTCTTGCAGTGTGACCAGGCTTTAAAGGGGAAGGGTTGTTATAAGCTTTTTACACTGCTGTTGGGAAGAACTACTCCCCTGTTGGAGTTAGCACTGTATAATTGAATAACAAAGCAGAGCTACCTGAAAGAAGCTTTTCATGACAAGGAACCAAGATGAGTAACATTCAGCAAGGCTTCTTGACTAGCTAGAAAGATTAACTTCAAAAGTGAGTTTACATACCCTCTCTGAGTTTTGGTCTAAAACTGGTTTTTGGTGAAGTTTAATTCTGTGCTTGGTGATGTTTAATCCTGTGTTTATTGATCGGATAATTTTCCCTATTCAGCTTTGTTTGGAAGGAAAAAGGTTAATCTCTGTTCCTGAAAAGAAACTGGGTTGAGAAATCTGGCTTGTTCCTGTGTCTATTTGTTCTGGTAATTGGTTTAACAAGCAACAGCTACTGTTGTGATTTAATTATTTATGTTGTGTTTGAATTTTTTCCTGCCTCATGGTTTCTTTTTCTATCTGGGGAGGGGGTCTTTCTTCACTGCTTTAGTGGTTTCTGGCACTGTCCTTTTGGGGTGTACTTCCAAGAGGCAGGATGCAAGCTTGGCACTAATTTTTTTTACTGCCTTTCTGGGTGGCATGTGACCTTTCCTTAAACCTGGATGATTTCCTTAGGATATCTTGGGAGGTGAGTGAGACCAGCTGGTATCTTTAAGTGGTGCAAATGGATCTAAGGAGTGCAAGGCAACAAAAAGGCAACAAAAGAAGACCCAGCCAATCAGCTGGGACTCGGAAGGCAGCGAATAGATGGGGACAGGGCCAACAAGAGGTGGTATTTATCAGTTCTCCGAACTACTTAAAATTTCTGTTGCTGATTCTCCAGTATACCACTTCTGGGTCACAACCCTGGGAGATAGATTAAGCTGAGAAAAAATGACTGGTCCAACATCACTTAATGAGTCCTGTGGCTGTGAGCATAAGTCTCCCTGATGCTAGTCCAATGTTTCAACCACCTCACTGATTCTCATTATCAAGATGCTAGAATAAAGAATACTGAATAAGAAAATTCTCTGAAAATCACCAGGGTTATATGGTAGGAAAACCAATGGTTCATTTTAGGACCAAAAATAATAAAAATCCACCTAGATGATATTCAAAATATGAATAAATGGTATTGCATAGCTTTGATTAATTGGGTATTAATTAATCAGGTAGTGGGCTTTGTCTAGAGTTGTGTTACTTAAATTGGATTCCATAGAATTCTGTATGAAAGCTTAATCATACTTAGACCCTTCTAGTTTGAATGCAACTAATTAAATCCACTAGACTTTGTGCAAATAATTTAAGCTAGATCCAAATCAATGTGATATTTTTCATCTTCAGTTTCAAAAAGAGAGAAAAGGATAAAAAAGAGAACATAGCTAATTATAATTATATATTTAAAAGTAAAGAGATAATCAGACCATAGTTACAGCAGCCATCATCTCACATTTGTATTATTGTAATGCACTCTACTTGGGTCTATCTTTGAAGTTACAGTTGGTGTAAATTGTAGTGGCCCACTTGCTGACAAACTGGAAACATTTTGGTGGAGTAACATCCATCTAAACAGCAGAAGCACTAACTTCCATCTTTTAAGTACAATATTGAAGTCTTCGTACTGTGCCAAAGAGTCCTAAGTAATAAAACTCAGAGGTTTATTGAGATTGCCATAGATTTGAATCAAACACTGTAAGATACTGTAGCTTGCTATAGCTTAAAGGGTTAAACATGCTACATCTGCCTATGTGAACTATCATGGTAGCATGACTGAAATATTGGACAAGGGCTTGTGGGATATGGGTGAAACTCTTCCTCCGCCATATCATTTACTGGGTGATCATTAACCAATCAGTCTTTATAGTCTTATCCTGTCTCACAGAAAAGTTGCAGGGATAAAAGAGTAGATAGATATGTTGCTTTGTGTCCTTTGGAAAAGCTGACATGCAAATAGAATAAGAAACAGGAAAGATTAAAAACGGATCTGCTTTGTGACCCAGGAAAGCTACTGACTTCCCCACTTACCCCAGGCTCATGAACACACTTTAATTCTTTGGTTACTGCTAAAATGAGATGAAGGCTTGAGGAAATTTCCGTGGTTGAGGAAAGTTCAGTGAGAACATGAATCCAAAGCTTTTTAGAAGGCTGTGAAAGTTTGCATGTACAAGTGGAAGCAATGGTAGTTTTTTCAAGTGGCTCAAACACATCTGGTGCTTCCAACAAGAGGCAGACACTCAAAAGGGAATTAAAGCTTCCAATGAGCTGCTTCCACCTAACAAGCTGTAATTTCTCTCCTTGGAAAGAAGGGAAGGAGAGGTCAGATAGGAGAATCGCCATGGCAGTCCGTTTGCTCTGCCTGAGAGGAGCAGCTCAAGATGATCTACTGAGTACCACAAGACAAAAACATCATTACCTATAATTACTGTCTACCAGTATCCACGGATTGATAACAAGCTTTTTCTGCCAGTCTGATCTGGCTTTTATTAGGAGAGATGATTACATTAATTAACAAATCAACGTTATCCATATCACACTGGGTTATTGACCTCCAAAACAATGACAGGCAGCTTGTTAAATATAACTAGATGATAACCAAAGATTATCACATCCCAGGATTAATAACAGGAGAAAATAAAGGGATCAGTGTAGCTTATTATTTCTTTGGAAGTTAATAAATATAATTCTCTTCTGGCAGATTTCCATTTCTCTTTCCATTCCCCTCCCCACCCCAATATTTTGAAAGAGGGAAAGAGGGAGAGAGAGAGACAATATTTTAGGAATAAATAAACAAAAAACATCCATATTTTTCTAAGATTCCCACAAAATGTCATTCAAATGCCTAATTTAGTACTAGCTTGGGGAAAAAAGGTTTTAAAAGACCCTCCATTAAAAAGTGTATAACTAAGCAAAGGAGAAAATGAACAAAAAGGAAAGAAATTAAAGAATTTTGTACACTTCCACCCGTGTTCATTTCAACTCCTCAAGCTCTTGAATCTTTTAAAATCATTTGTGTGATCATTTCTTTTTTCCTGCAAATTTCAGATGCTGAGAAAGGGGAGGGACTTTCGTGAACATCTTTTATGATTATAGCAAGAAATGCATCTGTTAATCTTCCTAGTGGAGTCAATTAAAACAAACTTCAGAAATGGGAGACGGGGCAAGTCCCTATTTCAGAGTTTCTCAACCTTGAGAACTGTAAGATGTATGGGATTCAACCCCCAGAATTCACTAGCCAGCAAGACTGACTGGAAAATTGTGGAAGTTGATGCTCACATGTCTTAGATTTGCCAAGGTTAACAAACACTGCCCTATTTCAACAGCTTTACCAAAAATGTGCAGGCAGGCTTTTTCAAAATCTTTAGTCAAAGATTTAATGTACTATCTTTGCATCCAGCAAGTTTTTGAATGTCTTGCTTTAAACATTATGACTTGCATTGCCTTTATTGCAAAAGGAATATTTATTCTAGAGGTTCTGAATGACAGCTTAATGAAATGGAATGCCACACTGGTTTCAACAAGATTCATAGTGCCATGCCACATAGCACTTGTCTGTGGAAATAACAGAAAAATTAAAATCCATGACTATATATGTTTAATTGTGTAATGCACCTTTTTGCAAGACATTCTGCATTTTTTTTTCAAGATGTTTATGTTACAATACAAACTTTCTGGGACTTTCTACTAGTGCGAAACTGTTGAGAAAATTGTAAAAAGAAAATCATTAGAGTTACCAAAGAGAAAATTATTAACAAGAAAAATTAGCAAGAAATATGTTTGATTCATTTCAGAGTAGAATTCATGGTATAAACTACAATATAATTTTTGCTGCCAGGAAGTCCCAAGGAAGATGTGAATAGGATCCTGTCCCTCTACAATCATAAAAAGACCTCTAGCATAATTCCTGTTATCCCTTGACATAACTGCCTTTACAACAAGCTTTATGACATCTGAGATTGCATCTCTCCTACCACTATGATAACCAACAATCTGCTTATGTTAACTACACAGCCCAGAGTATTTATGGCAATTTAAATACCTTTTCCTAGGTATTCACTACTGCTTCCAATCTTCTCAGAACATTTGAATCATGGACTAGAGCAGAGCTGAATATGGTTTGTAGGTTCAAGGATTGCAAATCAGCTTCCAAGCTTCCAAAAGTGCTGCAAATGATCATCCGGTAATACATTACCTAAATGGGACATAATCAGAATATTAATCTTGACTGTATTATTTTTGATTGTTTGGAATTGATTTTTGGTAGAGCAATTAAATATAGAAATCCTTCCAAAAATATATCTGGAGATTCTCAGTCATCCAGGTCTTGGTTGTCCCAAAGGTGCTATTTCAAGAGGCAACTGGAGTTTCTGAATTTTCTTTGAAGACTGGATGAGAAGCAAAACATCTTCAAAGAAAAATCAGAAACTCCAGTTGCCTTTTGAAAAAGCACCTTTGGGGCCTTCCAAAAATAAATTGCACCCATTCCTGCTCCAAAAACCGCCCTAAACAAAAGGAAAAACCCCAACCTAAGTTGGACTTTTGTCTCCCAATTTCAGTGCTGTGATTTCAGAGTATTAAGAACTAGAGTGAGGTTCTGTGAGCTCAGATGGCCTGGGTCTGTGGATAATTTATTCCTAGGCCGCTGCATATATCCTTGGACACAGCTTCCAAAATTGGAAATTGATGCTAAGCCTGTGCAGATATGAGGCTAACCTTTTCCATTTCTTTCAGTGCATCAAACAAAGTATTTCCAACTTTCCATGTTAAACTCTCAAAAAGTTTGCATCGGGGTTTTCTTGGTGTTGAGCTCTCTCATCATGCACATTGTTTCACAGATTTCATCTGCTTGTTTTTTAAAAAATGAACATGGCACAATCCTAATCACATCAGCCAAACTAATTATAGCTGTTGAGGACCCCCTCCTTTACATAAAAAAAGTAATGGTTAAGCACAATACGTCAGAAGATAGGTCAAAACTTTTCTGCAGTTGTGTTCAAGATGCATTTTATGTGTTTTGTTGTTTACAAATGATTTGTTTGCTTTGATGAGACTGGGAGATGCTTTCAAAGATTACAATTCACAGCAAGTAAAAGAAAACCTTGAATGAAAATTAAAACTTACTTTTAATTGCATTGCAATTTAATGGTATTTTCAAGCTGTTCATTTCACAACAGCATTCACAAGCTGGCTTAATATGCAGCTATTGTTTTAATATGATTTCAAGGGCCTCGGTGTCTTCAGGCTTGTTAATTAAATGTGTTGTTGAAAACATGTGGCCCAAGTTCTTCAAAACTTCATCAGTCTCTGCTTCATCCTTGAAAAGTAATCCTTGGAACAATGCCAGGACCTTAAATAGAAAACCACTGATTGCAAACCAGGTAGTCAGTCATTTACCTGTATGCTTTATCTTAAAATGCTACGTGTTCTCTTTTTCCATCTCTTGTGTTCAATTAAGAGTGAATGTTTTCTGTGAAATCAATTGAAGACATCGAATTATTTCAATCTTTTCAAGATACAGAATATTTTAACAGCCATTTTGGAAAGTTATTGGACTTGATGTGGCCTATTGATGATAATCAGTTATGATTAATGGCTAACAAGTGTGGCAAATCAACTACTAAGGAATATAGTGAATTGCTCAGAAATAGCAGCTAAACTAAATCTCTCCTATTCAAAGGAAATGAGAAAACCGGTTTATGACAATAGGGGTTTGAAATTAATTAGAAATGCACTAAAGGAAACAGGTTCCAGTGGATGGTCACTGCTATCAATTTGTTACAAACCATGTGCCTCCTTAGCATGAAGATTCCTGAATTCCCCACAAGCTTTTTCAGAAACAGTCCAGGCTTCTCTTGTTGCTCCCTTTTGTTGTTACCCCATGTCCTTGTGGTAACAGAACATAGTTGCCAAGTCCCATCAGTAATAAAGCTGTTAAGTTTGGAGCCTGGGTGCGAATGATGGAGACGAGCCAGTAGAAACAGTGAACTTCAAACTCTTTATTTACATATTGTGACAGCTCAGCTCAAAGGCTGCTCTAGCCTTACTTATACAGGCAACTCATTAACTACTAAACCAATAGCGAACCTGGAGCGCTAGCTCCGTTAACCAATGGGAATGGCCTGTTAATGGCCAATCGGATGCTCCTAAATGGGCCAATCCGATCCTGCCATTAACAGCCAATCAGAAGTGCAGGGCCAGAACCTTGCACTAGACTTCAAGCTCAATGATAACTTTATTGGTATTATGCATTCACAACACCCCTTTCCCCCGGCTTCGGCCCACGGGGTGCAGTTACATAGTCCTTAAGATAGGACGGTTGTTTAATTAGTCTTTTCGATTTTTGCAAGGTGCCTGGCGGATGGCTGCACTCTTGCTGAGGTAGATCGTTGTTTAGTGGTAAGGGTACCTCTGGTTCCGAGTTCGCGTTCTCGTTGTCATCAGTATCACCGGCCATTTCCTGAGGTGCATTCACTCCGGTCCCTGGTTCCTGTTCCTGTGTTTCAGTTCCATTATCAGTCTCTTCGAAAAGGTTTCCTTCAAATAGTAATTCGCTATCCTCTGTATCTCCACCCCCCTCAGTTTGGTCAAAAGGGAGTTCGGAATTGCGACGTGGTAGCCGCGATCGTAGCTGATCTATGTGGCGCTTCCAAAGTCTATCGTCAGGGCACTGAACAAGGTATGATCTTGGGCCGGTTACACGGATTACAGTCGCTTCTATCCACAGCGGATCGCCCAATAAGTTTTTAGCAAATACTAGATCGCCTACCTGAAAGGTACGGCATCGGCTGCTGGATCTGAGTGGCTTTTCAGGTTCGTAGGCTGGGTGTAACCGATCGAGGCGGGAGCGGAGCTTTCGTCCCATTAGCAGTTCGGTGGGAGTTTGTTGGTGACGCTGTGAGGTGTGATGTGCTGCAGGAAAAGGATCCGGTTAATTTTTTCGTCGATGTTGTCGTAATCAATCTTTTGGAGAGTCTTTTTGACGAATTGAACCATGCGCTCAGCCCTACCGTTTGCAGCAGGGTGCGCAGGCGAAGTGAGCGCATGTTGAATACCCCGGTCAGCCAAGTACTGCTCAAAAGGTAGAGCGGTAAATTGGGGCCCATTGTCGGATACCAGAACGTCTGGTAATCTGTGGGTTGCAAAAAGTCTTTCCAGTTTTTTCATGACTGTGTCAGTGGTTGTGCTGCTCATTCAATGAATCTCGAGCCAATTCGAGTAGGCATCGACGGTTACCAGAAACATGTGGCCTTTGGTTGGCCCAGCAAAGTCCAGATGGATGCAGGATCAGGGTCCTCGCGGCGTCTCCCATTCAGTTGGGGTTGCCTTTGGTGGAGCGTTGCTTACTTCTTGGCATCTCCTACAAGTTTTAACCCATGATTCGATTTGTCTATTGATGCCTGGCCACCACGCGTAGCTTCGTGCGAGGCCCTTCATGCGCACGATGCCAGAGTGGCCGTCGTGCAAGGTTCTTAGCAGTGTCTGTTGGAGTCATTCTGGGATAACGACTCTATCGCCCCAGATGACACAGCCCTTTTGCGAGAACAACTCTGTTTGATGACTTTTGAATGGTGCAAAGTTGTCTGGTACTTGGTCCAATGGCCATCCGCGTTCCACCCACGTGAGGACTTGCGCCAAGATGGGGTCGCGTTTTGTTTCTCTCATGATGTCATGGGCAGTCAGTGGCGGCGTGTGGAGGGTCTCGATCTGCAATGCTGTCATCGTTGGTGCAGGATCATTGATAGTTTCAGGGAGCGGTGTACGGCTCAGCGCGTCAGCGTAGGGAATGGCTTTACCGGGACGATATTGTAGCCGATAATTGTAGGCAGCCAAGAATTCTGACCAGCGGGTCATTCTGGGAGAAAGTATGCAGGGAGTTGGCTTGTCCCCAGCGATGATCCCCAGCAATGGTTTGTGGTCAATTACAATGGTGAAAACCCGGCCGTACACGTACTCATGAAATCTTTTAACTGCTGATACAATCGCCAGGGCTTCCTTATCGATTTGGCAGTAATTTTGCTCGGTTTTCAAGAGCGTCTTTGAGAAGTAAGCAACAGGGGCTTCGTTACCGTTAGGTAACACATGGCTCAAAATGGCACCCACTCCAAAAGGCGATGCATCACAGGTTATGTTTATTGGCAAAGTCTCATTGTACTGCATCAGCACGGTGTCCGAAGTCAGTAGTTTTTTTTACATTACGGAACGCCTGCTCTTCTTTGTGATCCCATACCCAGTTTGCTTTTTTGTCTAAAAGACGATGTAATGGTTCAGCGACAGTCGTCTTGTGCGGTAAGAAAACATTATAGAAGTTGATGAGGCCTAAGAACGCCTGGAGGTCGGTCTTGTTCTGGGGTCTGGGAGCGTTCTTTATTGCTCTTAATTTACTATCAGTAGGATGAATACCCTGACTGTCAATTAGGTACCCTAAGAATTCAACATGATCGGTACACATTTTGCATTTATTTTTTTTGACTTTCAGGCCTGCTTCCTGAAATTTTTTTAATACTAATCTTAAACGCTCCCGCAAGATTTTTTGAGTGGGGGCAGCAATAAGCACATCGTCGAAATAGGGGACAATGCCCTTGTTCCCCTGCAATAGTCTCTTCATTAAGCTCTGAAAGATCCCTGGGGCAACACTGACTCCGAATTGAAGCCGCATACACTTAAAGGCACCTCAGTGTGTTACGATAGTCTGTGCCTATGCCATTGTTTCGTCAACCGGCAATTGCTGGTAAGCCTGAGCTAAGTCTAGTTTAGCGAAGACTTTTCCGCCCCCCAGGGAATGGAGGAGGTGCTGTACCACCGGCACCGGATATGGGTTCTGTTGCAGGGCGTGGTTTAGGGTGGCTCGGTAGTCCCTGCAAATTCTAATGGAGCCGTCCGGCTTAATGGGTGTCACAATCGGCGTTTCCCAAGGGGAGTGATCCATTGGCTTTAAAACTCCTTGGGCAATCAACTTATCAAGCTGCTCGTCGATTTTCGGTTTTAGCGCGAACGGAACTCGACGAGGCTTAAGGCGGATGGGAGCTATCTTTGGATTAAGACTAAAGGATATTGGGGTCCCCTTGTACTTGCCTAGCTTTTCCTCGAATACGTCCTGGAATTCGTGGGCGAAGTCTTCCTCCCAGTCACTGCCGCTGATTCAGTTAATGCCTGCCACTTCGATGCCGAGGGGTGCGAACCACTGTAGGCCCAACAGGCTAGGCCGGTCCTTATCGATCACCATCAGGGGTAAGTACGCCGTGCGGTTCTTGAATGTAACCCGGACTCGACTGGATCCTGCAACTGGGATTCGGTTCCCCTGGTAGTCTTTTAGCACGAGCCATTGGAATTTAAGGTCTTGGTGCCAGATAGTGGGGATGAGTTGCTTGAGGGTCTTCCATGAGACCATTGAAAGAGACAATCCTGAGTCTACTTCCATCTGACAGGGCCGATTTTCAATGTTCACGTTGACCCGAATTTTCTGAGCATCTACAGAAGAGGCATGGCCAATAGTGAGTGTTTGGTGAGCCTCTTCTCGTCTTGTTAGACGGTTCATGGGTCGGTTTCCGTACTGGTTCTCGCCTTGCAGAGCGATTTCCCATTGATTGGCGGGGATTGGTTTCTTTCGAGGTCTGGCTGGGTCCGAGGAGGCTTCTGCAGACCCAACCGATGTGGCCTCATTTCCCGCACTCGTGGCAGAGTGCGTTGCGGAATTTGCAAACGGAGCGGTAATGGTTGGCTCCGCAGCCCGCGCACGGCTGCTGGGACTTCGGTCGTCGTTCCCGATCGGACCGCAGGGGATGGACCTCTTCTTCGTCGCTGTCTGACGACGAAGAGAGGTCCTCATGATGGGCCGTGGAACGTCACCGTTCTGCACTAGGTGAAATGTCGCCGTCCGGTTGGTGGTTTGGAGTGCAAATTCAGCGTACTTGAGCAGCCGACTTCTTGGTCGCCTCCGCTGCTGTAGATTCAGTTATGGCGTCTTTAAGGGTGATGTCGCCCTTTGCCATTATTTTGCTCTGCACGTTTAGAGCGTCTAGCCCAAGGACTACTCTGTCTCTCAAAGCCTCTTCCAGGTTGGCAAAATTGCAAAGGCCTCCCAAGTTCCGGAGGTCTGCAACGAAATCGGCGACACTTTCTCCTTTCCGCTGGTTCCGTTGATAGAACTCGTGTCGTCTTACAAGCATTGGAATGGTGGGTGCGTAGTGGGCCCTTAGCAGCGGTTCGAGGACATCCCAGTCCATGGCCTTCACTTCAGCCGGTTTCGCTAATGCCTTAGCCATTCCAAAACCGTTGGACCACAGTGCGTCAGAATTACCGCCCGTTTCTTCCCAGCCATTGCATCCTTCAGATTATTTGTTTCTAAAAACATTTGGAAACGATCCATGTAAGACTCCCAGTCCTCTTGAGCTGGATTGAATGGGGCGGTATTGCGCCGCTGGACATGGTTCCGCCGTTGTGCGCTTCCGTCACGTGCTTAGTTGGCTCTGATGTCATCCAATCCCATCCTTGTCGCCAGTGTTAAGTTTGGAGCATGGGTGCGAATGATGGAGATGAGCCAGTAGAAACAGTGAACTTCAAACTCTTTATTTACATATTGTGACAGCTCAGCTCAAGGGCTGCTCTAGCCTTACTTATATAGGCAACTCATTAACTACTTAACCAATAGTGAACCTGGAGCGCTAGCTCCGTTAACCAATGGGAATGGCCTGTTAATGGCCAATCAGATGCTCCTAAACGGGCCAATCTGATCCTGCCATTAACAGCCAATCAGAAGTGCAGGGCCAGAACCTTGCACTAGACTTCAAGCTCAATGATAACTTTATTGGTATTATGCATTCACAACAAAAGCAGCTGATTTCTAAGTCCTAAAACACTGTCATGTCTTTTCTTTATGAACTGAAAAAGTGTTCAAAAAATAGTTCAATTTAGGTTGGCATCACCATGGAAGAACTGGTAAGAGGGCTTGTCTTCTGCATACCTTTTCCATCCCTTCCCTGGTTTGGTTACAGGGGATGAAAAATGAAAGGGAGCCTTCAAGCCCTTTTTTCTGTGACTTTTCTAGAATGTTGCCCTTTTTCTGTAGAATCAGGAAAGGGCACTTAAGTGTTCTCTGCATGAACTGTTGACTTAGGGAAATCAGCTTTAGATCTGTTCCAAGCAACATGATCTCCTGCTAGGTTAGTTAGAATTTATCGAGTTGTACACATAGTGCCTTAATATCTTTCACTTGATCCATTAAACACACTATGCAACAGAGATAGTACATCAAAGTTGAATTTATAAATAAAACTAAATTGCTAGCAAGCCTAAACATGACCACAACAGATTGTGTTGGTTATGTACGATATTAGCATACTCTGAAACCCTCGCAACCGATTGGTCTGGACTGGCAAAGACCTGATTGGTCGAAGGCTCGGCCGTGATTGGAGCATTAGGAATCTACCGCCATTGGCTGTGCCGATCACGGGAGATTCAAAGTGCTGCCATTGGCTGCCGAGCCGCGAGCCAGCCCTATATGAAGGGCTGCCACGGCTCACATTCCCAGACTATTCTCATACCTAATAAAGAGCTGAAATCACTTGAATGGTCTCGCATCTCTGTCAAACCGATCCGCCTCAGATCCAACACTGGCGACGAGGGTGCGATCGTGAGACAAGGAGACCATCCAGCACATGGTGAGGCAGCACGCAGCAGCAAGCAGAATGGCCGGAATCAACTCACCACCCGCTCCCTTCAACCCTGCTACCGAGGACTGGGAATCCTATACCGATAGGTTCCAAATGTTCCTCGAGAGTAGCAATCTTAAAGATGCCAATGGCCACAAAGAAATGAGCTGTGTTTCTCACACACTGCGGGGCCTCAGTGTTTAGAATGGCCAAAGCCCTGGCCAAACCAGAGGACGTCAAGACAATGGAGTGGGGTGATCTCGAGCCCCTGCTGCAGAACCACTACGCCCCCGTCGTGCCCATTCTTATCCGGCGGCACAAGTTCTACAGGCGGGATCAACGCAAGGGCGAGGGGCTTGGCGATTTCATAGCGGCACTATGAGACCTGGGTGGTCTGTGTGAGTTCGCTAACCTGGACGAGGCACTGTGAGACCGCATCATCCTAGGACTCCAAGACCCCATTTTCCAGAGCCGCATCATGGCAAAGGGGAACATCTCCCTCACCGATGCCCTCACCGAGGCTGCAGCAGCTGAAGCGGCCAAGAAATCAGCAGCTCGGATGTGGCAATCGAGCATCATGCCATGACCGATGGCCGGAGAAACAACATCAACCCCCCAGAGGCGACCAGAAACCGACCATCGAGACACAACCATGCACCGCGGCGACATCGACTCCTTCTCGGAAACCAAGGACGAGGAGGAGGAAATCCACCACCTCCAATCAGCGCGGGAGCCATGGGGGGCCCGAGGTCGTAAGTTGAGGTTCCAGTGTGCCGGCTGTGGCGGCGATTACCCCCGGGCGGACTGCCGTTTTCTCGATGCCATTTGCTGGCATTGTGAGAAACGGGGGCACATCGCCAAGATATGCCGGAACAAAAGACACTACAGCCCGCAATGACGAGAAGGCAGCCCTCGACGGAGAGAGAGCGCCCCCACCAGAAACCATGATTGCCAGACGGAGAATCGATGGAGCCGAGAAGGTCGGAACAGGTGACTCCAGGAGACAAGACAAAGGGAGGAAACACACCAAACCGTCATCATCGGCCACTCCTCCACAAGCGACGCCAGGAAGGTATACATGACAGTGGGAATAGAAGACCAACCATGCGAAATGGAGGTGGACTCCTGGTCCTACCTCTCAATGGTTTCCTGGCACACACTCAAGCGTCTGGTTCCCGCCATCCACCGCCATGAACTGGAGGACCAAACACTAATCCTCAAAGACTACCAGGGGAACCAAATCCCTGTAGTCGGCAGGGGCCATTTTAAGGTCACCTTCAAGGGCCATGCAGAAGTGCTACCCCTGACGATCATCGACCAAGATCGCCCGAGCCTGTTGGGAAGTAACCGGCATACACCACATCGGAGAGGCAGACTGGGAAGCGGCGCTCGTGAGGGACTTCCGGGAAGTCTTCGATGACAGCCTAGGCAAGTACCGGGGGTCCCCTATCTCATTTAACATAGACCCGAGTATTGCGCCAATCCGCCTTAAGCCCAGGCGAGTGCTGTTTGCACTTTCAAAGCCAGAGCGGAACTACAGCCAGCTTGACAAAGAGGCCCTAGCAGTCGTCGCCGGCGTCAAGAAATTTCACAAATACCTTTATGGTAGGACTTTTACAATCATCACGGATCACAAGCCACTGCTAGGAATCCTGGTGGGAAACAGGGCCACACCGAACATTCTATCGCCAAGAATGACAAGGTGGTCCGAATTCCTAGTAGCATACAATTACCAGCTGATACACCGACCCAGCAAGGACATCGCCTATGCAGACGCCCTGAGCTGGTCACCCTTACCCGGACCGGGAAAACGACCCGGCACCCACAACAGAGGTACTCCAAATAGAGACAATATCCAACCCACTCGTGACCATGCCAGACATTGCCAGAGAAACAATAAAGACAAACAGCTGGTGCGAGTCTTGAGCTGGGTGGAAAAAGGGTGGCCGAAAGGGGACATAGATGAACTATTCAGACCCTTCCGGAACAGACAAACTGAACTCTTTACCGAAAAGGGCTGCATACTTTGGGGAGACGGAGTGGTAATTCCGGAAAAATTACAGGAAAAGGTATTGAGAATGTTGCATGAGGGGCACCCGGGGATGGTTAAGATGAAAAGCCTGGCCAGAAGTTACGCATGGTGGCCAGGAATGGATAAACAGATCGAAACCTGGGTTGCCAAATATAAACAATGCCAAGAATCCAGATCCAATCTGCCCGCCACCCCAACCCAAGAATGGGAAAAACCAAGAGGTCCGTGGTCTAGAATTCATATAGATTTAAAGACATATGTACCTTATTACAGTAGATGCTTACTCAAACTGGTTGGACTTAAGCACCATGAAGTCAACCACGATGGAGGCGGTGATAAAGAAACTGAGTAAACTTTTCGCTATGCAAACCCTGCCAGACGTAATAGTGTCGGACAATGGGCCCCAGTTCACCACACTTGCATTTGAACAATTTCTGGCAGGCCAAGGGATACGCCATGCATTAACCACACCGGCAAACCTGGCGGCGAATGGGCGGGCGGAACGCATGGTCCAATACACCAAGAAAGCCATCCAGAAAATAGAAACAGCCAATATACAGGACAAAATCAATAAAATGCTCCTCATTCAACACATTACACTAGCGCAACCACAAATAAAAGCCCGGCGGAACTAATGATGGGCAGGAAACTATGTTCAACACTAGACAGAATGCACCCAACATATAACCCAGACAAACCCTCAGGCTCCTCCAGCAAACACAGAAAATTTAATGTAGGGGACCTAGTATATGCCAAAAATCTCACAGGAGAACCACTCTGGGTGCCAGCAACAATCACCCAGATAACAGGGCCCCTATCATACCGATTGGAAACAAGCGACGGGAAAAAGTGGAAACGGCACATAAACCAACTTAGGTCAAGAATAGCCGTCACCACCAGCCAGACACCCGAACAAGAAACTAGAAGGGGGGGGGGGAAATTGGCAAGCGATAGAGAAAGAACCGAAGGGAACCAACTAACACAAGCAGAACACCCCCCACCTAGAATAGATAAACCAATAAACCGATGCTACTCACCTGTAGACGCAGGACCAATGGTACACCAAACCCTGGAATCTTCCCCTAAAAGGAGCAGCCAAACCAGCTCACCCGGCCAGGAAAAACCTGGCAGGAGCAGAAGCGGCAGCTCAACCAGCCCAGGTAGACCGGGAAGGAGCTACCAAGAAAGGCCCAGCTCAACGTTCCAGGCGGTTCCATCCCAAGGAACCGGAGCAACAGAGAAGGCATCCGAACAGGTCAACGACCACACCAGAACTGAACTGCGCAGGTCAAGTAGGCAGGTGAGAAGCCCCGCCTACCTACGTGACTACATCACTACGCACCGCCGGACGAAACCAAGAGAGGAGGAGTGTACGATATTAGCATACTCCAAAACCCTCGCAACCAATTGGTCCGGACCAGCGAAGACCTGATTGGTCGAAGGCTCAGCCGTGATTGGAGCACTAGGAATCTACCACAATTGGCTGTGCCGATCGCGGGAGATTCAAAGTGCTGCCATTGGCCGCCGAGCCACAAGCCAGTCCTATATGAAGGACTGCCACGGCTCGCATTCCCAGACTATTCTCATACTTAATAAAGAGCTGAAATCACTTGAATGGTCTCGCGTCTCTGTCGAACCGATCCGCCTCAGATCCAACAGGTTATTAAAGAATACTTCTGCTTTTTCATGTTGAAATTGGATTGAAATATTAAAGCGCTCCAGAATTTGTTGATCGGATTATATATACTTTGTAGGGATAGTACTAGATATGGACCACCTATCCAACATTTTGTTTTATTTTGGCCTCTCCCTCTTTCTTTGGCATCAACACATTTTTAAACATCAACAAATTAATACTTTTTATTAAAAATACCTTTCATTTGGAGATGAACAAAAGAGTTCTTAAGAATGAAATGTGTTCACACTTAGATAAAATTTGACTCTCGATGACTTTATGATCATATTTACATCTTTCTTGTTTCCTACTGATCTCTTACAGGATCTTTTTCTGATTTCCCAATTTAGCCAATTTAGAGTTTGGGATTCCTTTGTAGTTCCCCAACTAAATAACAAGCTAGGTTTGACCCATCAAGGAGAGGAAAAAAAATGAATTTGAAATATTTTGTTGTGCATAAATAAATATCCCTTTGAAGTGGAATGCTTATTTTTGGGACTCAGGACCAAACATTCAGACAGTGTCTAGAGCATATCCAAGCTAGATTACTGTATTGCTTATTTGTTGGCTTCTTTTTTTATAAGAAAGCATTTTTAATTCCAATAGTGACCAATAAATCTAAAATACTGATGAAACTAAAAAGGTGTATTTGCATATCATCATCCTTATTTAAAGTATTAACATCCCAAGTAGTAAGACAGTGGTAGGTATTCTTTGCCAAGTTTGGGGATTTAAAAATAATATTTTTAGGAGTACCTATATTTCCCATTTTATAATGACAATTTTCTATTGATTTCACCCACATATATCTTTGTCTGGACTGGTTCAAGAGATTCGGAATACACTAAGCTGGTTTTCACAAGAATATGTTGGGTGGCTTGAAGAAGGGCTGTGTGGCATGTCATAAAAACAGCTGCCGATATCTTTTCCAACCAGCCAGGAATAAGCTGACGAGAACAAAGACTTGAATGAAAACACCTCGACTTTTCATACTAGGACAAAAGATGGTCATTAAGCATACCAGGAAGGTTCTTTCATGGCTATAATTACTTATAAATTGGAGAGTTACAATTTTTTTTTAAAAAAAATGTCATTTATTTAAAATGTGATTTCTGCTTCATATTGTATGTTATTTTTCAGCTGTGTTGCTAAAAAAAATAAATACGCTTTCTGTTTCCAATATTATTATAACTATGCAAATATTGCAAGTTTCCTCCCAGAAATAGCCTTTTCGTCTGCAGCAGAAAGAACAGGCTTTTTAAAAAGTTAGTCAACTATTTTTCAGTGAAAAGATAAGATTGATTCTATCTTTTGGAAGAAAGTTTAAAAACCATATTACTGATCTCTGCTTCCCCCTCCTTTCCCACAAGTCTCTTTTCTGAAATTATAATAAGAGATTGGGCAACCATTTGTCTGAATGGTATAGGCCAGGGTCTCTGCTTGGGCAGAAGGTTGGACTAGAAGACCTCCAAGGTATCTTCCAACTCTGTTATTCTGTAATTCTGCTCTTGAATACATGCAAGAGTAGAGTGGAGAATGTCACTATAGTACCTGATTTAGTAAGAATAATTCCAAGAAACCTCAGTTACTTTTTCCCAGAAGATGATCTCATCAATAAATTAAAAATGCTCTGTTTTTAGAATAATTTGATAATGAGTTGTTAAGAAAATACTACAACAAGTTGGGGCAAATCTCCTTTTATTCTAAAAAGATGTAAGCACAGAATCATGTAGCGTTTCAGTGTGGCTTATTTCAGGTACTCAGTTTCTACCTCTCTCCATTCTTCTTCATAAAATATTTTCCTTTCTGTTACATCTGAAAGGAACTATAGTCTATGGGTAACATATATTTCTTTGTCACGTGTTTTTTATTGTCTTTTCTTCCTTCTTAGTTTTCTAGAAATACTTTGCTTAGCAGGATTTGTAATTGTTCAAAAAATGAGGTTAGACAGATACATTGGCTGACATGTACCAGAAAAATTGTCATTGATATAAATAACATGTATTATTGATAATTATATGGATCTAGGTTGTTTTCTTGGCTACAATACAAAAATGGTTTGCCATTTTCTTGCAGGATTTTATTTTGGCTTCCGAGTCTACCTTAGCCAAATGTAACTGCTTTTTTATTACAGTTTTATGCACAAATGTTTGGTAGTTAAAAGAAAAAGGAAGAGTAAGCGGGGAATGTAGAATCTATACATTTGGGGCACAATCCATTCGATCAATCTGGATTTTACACTAAATATGGACATAATGATATTGTACAACAATACCTATGTCAGCCCTGCATTTAAGTGGCCTCTAGGAAAAGCAAAAGAGCCTGGACATAAGAAGCAAGAATATTTGAATAGTGTTATGCTAACATTTTAAACAATTGAGAAAGAAGATACAATTAGGCTTTCTAATAGAAGAAATCAGTCAGTGATGAAGAAGAAATATCAAGAGGGAAGTGCAGACAAGCAGATGGAGGATAGTTTCTTTATTGCTGCTCTAGGGCATATCCAGACGGCAGTTTCCCACGCTCTGTATTCAGTGCTGGCCCACTAAACCATAAACATAGGAAATGGGACAAAGTGGTCTGCTTGAAAAAGCAGGTCCCTTTTCTTCCAGGTTTAAAGAATAATTCTTGCAAAGGTGAATCACACAGCTAAATATGGGTCCTACAATTATCATCACTTTTTCAAGAGATCAGGTGAATAAAGAACCCAGGAGTGGGTTGTGTGTGGGTGGCTATTCATGCTCTCCAATATATCATTTCATCTCTTTCTACTCTGTTCATACATTTTTTTGTTGTTGCAAAACTACTGTCCCAGCCCTATCTAAGAGGAAGGTATCGGGCGTTCTCTGTGATAAGGATGAGTTATGATTTATTGATATTCTGTTTGTTATCTTTGTAACAAACATATCTTAGAAAATTGCAAAAATAACTAACAAGGAGAGCTTCTGTTCTGCAGGTCTAAATAATGTCTTAGAATGGGATCCCATAACATACTTTACAATAATTTATTATCCCTAGCTATAAACAGGAAGGTTGCAAATTAATTATAATTTGGGAGAGATTTTAGTTTTCTTTTTTTTTTAAATAGCTTCTTCCAATTCTTCCCCTCAACCTACTGAAAGTTTATTTTATTTTTATTCGTCACATATGGTTGAGAATCGAGAGAGGATTGGAATAATATTGATTAGCACCAAAGCACATTGGATGGGCATATATCTCCACCCTACCCCCAAGTACACCACTCAGACTTCATTCAAAAGATGAAGCAAAATGTCTGATGTTATGGAAGCAGGAAATTATTAAAACTAAAGGTGGTAATTGTGTTAATTGTAATTAAGTCTTTAATGAAAACTGGAATTTATCCCAACATCATACATGAACATTCATTTACAAGTGAATGATGGTTCATCTTTGCCAGACTGTGAAGTGTTCCTGATTTGCATGCCTTTGTTTCTCTGAGCAGACAGGTTTACCTGCCCTGTACAGCTGGTGTGAGTTGTACCCTACAAAGACCTGCTGCCAGCTATAGGACTCAGGTGTTAATTTAACCAGTTATAGTCCCAAATAGATTTCTCCATGAAAAGTACCTTCCAAAAGCAAGTACTGAATAAATAATGTTCAAAAGGAAAGATGGGTTAGTGGGAGAGCCCAAAAGCATGAGGAACAATATTAGCATTCAGTTAGATTATTGAGCCAAAATAATAGGAGTTCATCATAACAGATTTAAAAATCATAACAGATTTAAAGCAAAATAGACTCATACGCACTTTTATTTATTTACGTTTGCTTTTAAGCAAGGTGAAATGATAAAATCAGCAGTGCCAGATTTATAGAGAAGAGACTACAACACAGATTGTAAATAAAGTGGACAGGACTGAGAGGGCTTTTTTTTTTCATTTCATAAACTTGAAGAATTCTACATTTTGATTCCTTCTTCAATCAGTTAGTCAGTTTTTTCCTGTTCACAGTGCTACACCTTGGGAGAGCTAGCTCAAATCAGCGTGAAGATGGATAGTAAAGATATGATTGAATTCCTTGATTGAAACTGTTGTGTCTGGAAGGATGGGCGCAATAACGGAGACGAGACCTTAGATAGTAACTTCAACTCTTTATTAGTGACTTCTGATCAGAGCGAAAAGCCTGGCCGCAGCAGCTCCTTTTATAGCGCTGGCTGCGGCTAAACGTCCAATGACAATGATTTAAGCTTGCCGCACTTGGGTTGTCCAATCGCGGCAGCCCGTTAACCAGCAAATCGGATTATCCCGGAGCGACCAATCACAATCCGCTGTTAGCGGACCAATCAGGTTTGCAGGTTTACAAGCCCGCTAGTCTGGAACACCCCTCCCCTCTAGGTTCCGTCTGAGGGGTTGGGTGATATACTCTCGCAGGTAGGCGGGTCTTCGCACCTGTCTACCTGATTTGCGTTGTTCAAAAGGTCTTTGCTCGATTTCTGGTTCTGATGGACTGCTCACTGGGATTGTCTGGAGTGGTGAACTGGCTTCGACACTGGGTCTCCTTACAGGTGATCCGGGGGTACCTGCAATGCCTCCTTCATTGCTACCATCTGGGTTCTCATGATTCGCTGACCCCGTTACCAGGAGAGACAACCATCTGCCAAGGTTCTTCCTCAGTTGGTGAATATAGTGGGCTTTGCTGTGCTGGTTGTGGGGTTAGGTCTTCTGTGCCAGATGTTGGTTCAATTTCAGAACCCCCGGTTTCCCTTCCCCCTCTGGCTTCGAGATCGGGGTTAGTGATGGGAGTTGTGGTCAGCCTTGAGTGCAGCTGGTCGATGTGGCGTTTTCACAATCTCCCATCTGTGGTTTCTAATCGGTAGGAGCAGGGGCCTGTAATTTGCGTTATTTTGGCAGGGATCCACAATGGGTCACCTGCAAAGTTTTTTGCAAATACAGCGTCTCCTACCTTAAACGAGCGGTATTTACTGCTGGAACCCAGGGGCTTTTCTGGGGTGTATGCTGGGTGTAGGCGGTCTAGATGAGATCTGAGTTTTCTGCCCATCAGGAGTTCAGCTGGGCTTTTGTTTGTGGTACTGTTTGGCATAATATGCTGGAGAAGGAGCATCCTGGTGACTTTGTTGTGGATGTTTCCTTTAGATTGTTGGACTCCAGGAACATTTGAAACCTGTCCATATATGAGTCCCAGTCTTTGCTAGCTGGATCAAATGGAGCGGGTGGTATAGTGCTGCTGGCCATTCTGCCGATGTCTGTGCGCCGTTAGCCACGTACTCTGTCAATATTCTGCGAGTGCTCAGTCAGCTCTATTGTCTCTGTATCCCATCCTCGTCGCCAGTGTTGTGTCTGGAAGGATGGGCGCAATAACGGAGACGAGACCTATAGTAACTTCAACTCTTTATTAGTGACTTCTGATCAGAGCGAAAAGCCTGGCCGTAGCAGCTCCTTTTATAGCGCTGGCTGCGGCTAAACGTCCAATGACAATGATTTAAGCTTGCCGCGTTTGGGTTGTCCAATCGTGGCAGCCTGTTAACCAGCCAATCGGATTAGCCTGGCGCGACCAATCACAACCCGCTGTTAGCGGACCAATCAGGTTTGCAGGTTTACGAGCCTGCTAGTCCGGAACAGAAACAACTTGAAAACTCTATAAATAATGATAATATCATAAGTTGAACTCATGCCAGGTTCACACACACCCCGGAACCTGGGGGCTTTCCTTATTTACACAGTACAACAGTGGCTTTATTAGCTTGCAGTTTCTAGAATATTCCCAAGGAAGCTTTTTCTTCATTTTCCTTCTTGCCCACCTAATTATGATGTGTCTAGTTACTATTCACCAGTTCCCCCTCTTATTCACAGGTTTCCTCTGCAAATCAACACATGTTCAGCCTTCCATTGCAAGCCTTTTATAGGATGAATGTATTTTGTTCTTGATTCTTTCTTAAAGGTCTTCCATTGTTATGGAAAATTCAGAAGGACAGAGTACAACACTAGGGAGAAGTAACCAACCAGCAATGGTTGGATTCCAGCTTCACAAGGAGAGAAAGAGAAAGGAATAGAAAAAAAAAAGAATTTTTATAAGGTTTTTGAATTGTGGAGTGGGCAATTCTGGGGTTCAGATTTGCTGTCAGGATATTAGGACCATATAAGAAAAAGTGGATAAATGTCATGGTGTAAGAGCCATTTTATTAAGGCAATGCACTGTCTCTTGTTAACAAGAGGAGGGTGATAATCAGATTAGGCAAGTATCATCCCGTTATCCAATGCAATTTCTCTTTTAGTTTTGCTTTATAGTAATCTTCAGTTTACAATGGCAATTGTGATGGAAATTACCATCCCTAAGCAATGCAGTCATAAAGCACTTCTTATGACCATATCACTGAGCAACAGCAACCCCAGCAGTCTTTGTTGCCATTGTAACCCTAAAACACAGTTATTAAGGAGGAAGCAGCAGGAGCCCCAGGTAGGAGTACTAGGGAGCTGGGGGTGGGGTAAGAGGGCAGCCTTGGGAGGACAGCAGAGGCCATATGTGAGTCAGGGGAGGTTGGTGAAGGGTTTGGGAGGCCAAATGAGTTGGGAGAGGACTGGGGACCTTGCAGAAGTGATTTACCAGAGCAACCTGTGACTTCCCCTGCCAATTTTCTCAATGACTTTGTTTTGTTATTGCTAAAGCAGTGTCTCTTCAGCAAGGAAAGGGTCAGGTGCTTTGTTGAGAAGCAGGAATTGTTTCTTTGGATCTGAAAAGATTATGTGAAATGTGGAACTGAATCTGCTCTCTGTCATGTTTCAAAGGTCCTCCAAATAAACTTTCATCTCATTTCAGCCATAACACCTGTATTTGTTTATTATTATTAATCCCAGTACAGTCTTCTCTGATATGTATGTCATATTGCCATAAAAAAGCAAATGAAAGCTTAAGTCCTTTATTAACACTTACTACAGTCAATAAATGATAGTTAGTCTTGGATTAAAAGTTCAAAATAGATAATATAAGTTATCTATGAAAAACAGTTGACCTCTAGTGTTGGTCCCTCAACACAAGGATAAAATGCTTCCAGAATCCCATACTAGTTAGAACTGCGAAAAGATTTGGATCCCAGCTGCTAATTGAACTTGGCTGCTACATTGTGCACCTAATGAATGAAATATTAAAATCCATACCTATACAGATTATGACATTTTATTCCATAATTTCTAGACTTGTTGAAACAGCTCAACTATAATTCTAAAATTCTATGGCAGCAAAGGCACCACCTTTGGAAAACCATATTTAATGTGTACGTAAATGTGACAGAGGCTAGTAACATGGAAGAAAAGGGAGCAGCTGCTATTGTAGTGTTCTTTTCCTGGAGCAATATGGAAAGTGGCGTGGAAGCTGCATTAGAGCTGATATAATTGATCTAAACATAATAAACAATCACGCATCAACTGTAAAATACTTTTTAGATTGCACACCTCAGAAGAGAGCAGTGGAATATAGAAGGACATTAGGCTACAGCATGGAGAGCAAATGAATATTTCTGAGAAGGTTTGAAAGAGACTGATTGTGTGATGGATTGGAGAGGAGATAGGATCAGAGATCAGTAGGATATTGAGTATCATAAGAGGGTTTTGTGTCTGTAATCTATGAAGTTTATTGTATGTAGATGTCAAACTAAATCTGCAGAAGTGCCCTGCACAGGGTTGCTGATATTAGTGAGATGGCTGAATGGTAGAAGCATGTAAGACAAAAAAAGAATGAGGGATACTCTTGAAGAGTTCCAGAAAATTATTCTGGAAGTTCAAATGTCTTTTCTTTTTCCTCTGGGCACTCTGGCACACATTAAAAATGAAAATCTGTTCTCTGTTCTCAAAAGTGCACACATACATAGCACACATATAGATATGCTGTATACATACATATGTATGTGGATCTTTGGTTATTCGGGTTTTCTCCCATGTAAAATTGGAAGTATCTAGGCAACGTTCTGATGAAGTCTCATTCATCATCTTCAGGCTTGTGTCTTCGGCTCTGTGCTTCTAGAGTAAGCACAGAGATGAAGACACAAGCCTGAAGATGATGAATGAGACTTCATCAGAACGTTGCCTAGATACTTCCAATTTTACATGGGAGAAAACCCGAATAACCAAAGATCCATATACAAATACCCGCGAGAACCTCAGAAAACAAATACATATGTATATACCTACACCCTAACATATAAATACATACACGGAATCACTATCACATTTCATATGAATATTAAAACAATCAAAAACACTCTCTCTCTCTCTGCCCCCCCCAAGCAAAAGGCTTAGAAGAGAAAAGAAGCCAAAAACCAACTGATTCAAGGCCTTGAGGAGGAGGAGGACTGAGTATTTTTGTAGCCTTTCAATAAGAAAATGACAGCAGCATTTAAAACATAAACTTATAATAACCAAACAGTTGTTCAGATGCCTTGATGTAATAAGCATTTATTAAATGCCCCATATCTAGCTAAGAGATTGATTCCAGCATGTTAAATTCTTAGTTTCAATTTTTTTACTTAACCTTGCAGTTACTCAACAAAGGTATGACCTTGTTATGACAAACCCCTCTTTTGTTCATTCCAGCACAAAACACTTTAGAAAGTATGTGCTGAGAGACAGATGCTGAATTCAGCAGGTCTCTCCTGGCTGATGTCAAGGTATCCAAGCTCAGGTGTGCAGAGAATAGTCTCATAATGGCTGAAGGCCATCTTAACATTTGAGAGAGAGGAGGGATAATGATACAAATGAACAAACCCAAGATTGGTTTTCCTGAATTTGGATGGGAGGGTTCTGAAATCTCTTTTCAGATCTTTAAAACATGCTGAGATTATGATTGCACAAAGTCCTAATCTCCAGTTTTCAGTCATTTTAGTCCAAGGGGAGATTGTCCCAAAGATGCTTTTCGAAAAGACAACTGGACATTTTGGGGTTATTTTCCCTTTGAAAACATTTTGTTTCTCATCCAAGAAACTTCTTCAAAACTGTAGAAGCTTTTTGGATGAGAAGCAAAACAGGTTGTTGTTGTTGTTTGTTTTTTTTGGGGGGGGGGACCAAAAAAGTCCAGTTGCCTTTTGGGAAAGCACCTTTGGGACAACTATGACATGGATGATTTAGAATCTCCCAGAGGTGGTATTCTGCAGGTTCTCACCAGTTCTGGAAAACCCTCAGCGGTAATTTTGAGCAGTTCAGAGAACCGGCAAACACCACCTCTGACTGGCCCCACCCCCATCTCTTCTCTGCCTCCCAAGAACCAGCTGATAGGCTGGGTCTTCTTTTGTTGCCCTGCACAGGAGAACAGAGCTGGAAAGCAGGCTAGTGGGCTGGAGAGAGAATGGAGATTTTACAGTAACCTTCCCCCATGAGTGGGGTGGGAATGGAGATTTTGCAGTATCTTTCCCCTGCCACACCCATCAAGCCACGCCCACCAAGCTACGGCCACAAAACCAGTAGTAAAAAATTTTTTAATCCCACCACTGCCTTCTAGCCATAATAGATCCCTGCTCTTCTAACAGAAGTTGTGGCTCTTGGAGAATCCCTAGATCACACAACAGATCTGTTTAGGGCAGTGCAATCCCATTCAGCATCAATAGTGGCATAGTCCTAGAACCAATAGACTCCAAAATACAAAGCCATTGAGTATTGCCAGTGTCTGCCTGTTGTTCCCCACCCAGACTCTCATAGCCTCTAGGTACTGCGTTAAGATGTTCAAGACATCACATAATTCATCAGGGGCAGAGATATATAATTGGATATCATCAGCATACTGTTGATACCTCCATGGCATCCATGGCAATGAATGAGCTCACTCAGCAGCCTCATCAAGATGTTAAATAGCAGAGGAGATAGCAATAAATCCTGTGGCACTCTACATAGTAACTGTTGGGTGTAGTAGCAGTAGTAAAATACCAAATGCTTGCAATCAGGGGGTTTTTTCCCCCTAACATGACATATTGTATTAAGCATCGAACATACTGAATAGAATTAATAATCCCCCACCAAGAATGCAGACCTATCTATCAATCTCCCCCTTTTAGTATATTGATTTGAAAATGAATAATTACGTATTTTCATAATGTTAATATAATTCCTTTCTTCCATCACCCTATTGCCAAGACCCTTATTTCTGCAATTTTTGCAAAGAACAAATACATAATACAAAATCCAGGATGGTGAAGGGAAGAATATTTCACTGGCTTGATTCTGAACATACCTGAAAGCATTTTGCTGCTGCTAAAATTTATTTGGTATGGTCCAGTGAACTCAAATGCAGTTCAACCTGATTTTGACATGTTCTTGTTTACCTCCAGGTGATGGCACAAAAATCATTCTGACTCAATGTTTGACATCATCCTTAATGCTATTTTTCTTTTCTTCTGAAAGTGGAAGAATTCCGAACTCTCTTAGCCATTGCTGTTTCTTGTCCAAAAACAGCTGTTGGGTTTAATTCACGTTCAGAGTTTGTTCCATTAATTCCAGGTTTTTAAGAGACTTTTCAGATTTTTTTTTCTTCTGCCTATGCTTAGCTCTTGTGACTTCAGCCTTAACCATCTTTGCTTAAAAACACCTCATATTTCTTTCACAGGGGCATGTTTCCTAATAAATTATTAGGAATGTCGTGTTCATTAGTTTTTCATTCCAGTATAAGTAAATATTAATAACATTAAAGTGCTGTGTAATTTCACACCGAAAGGTTTAGAATATCAAGTGCTTCATCAGGATTTTAGAAATCAGTTTATATTAAAATAACAATTTAGAAGATACTGGTTTTTTTCTATATGAATGTGAAAACTCACTTTCTTCTTATATAATAAAGTCACTGATTTGTCTTTGTTCTTCCATATTATAAAATTTCATTTTACAAATAGCTGATATTAAAAGGAAGAAAATACTCTTCCTTTCGCATACTGTGGTTTTGTGTTTCTAATCTTATTTGTACTTACTGTACAAATGGAAAAGAATTAATGCATTTTGTAATATATTTGCTATAAAAAAACAAATCAGTTTTTCTCTCTCTGCCTAAAGTGTTCCAGCTCTGTCCAGATGAACACCACAATTATCTTCTTGCCCCAAGGCAATGTTTATCCTGCATTTTAAAAATAGGGTTTGCAAACATTATTTAAAAATAATACCCCCATTGCTAATGGTTACTGCAACAGTTACGGTAATTCATCAGGGAACTTCACAAAGCTGGAAGCTGTAGCTTCTCTGGTGAAAATGGTAATCTTTAAGATCCAGAATGAATTGGATTTAGGATATAAATCTGAATTTAACATCTGGATATTATTAGTAAGGGCCTTTTTTTCTTATTGAAATTCGCAAAAGCTGCCTCTAAATGGGTGTGCTCAAATCTGCTGCACATATGAATTTTCCCCTGCATAACATACATACATGACTGTTTAGATCTCGATATTTACTGAGCTTGTTTTTTTCTTCTTCTAAACATTTCATTTCTGGAATTGATAAAGTCTTTATTGTCACAGCTTAAACACCAGCAAATCCTCCTCCCCTTGCACTGACAAGATGACTGAGTCTGATAATGAAATGCTTGCAGGAAAAACAAACAAACCCCAAGCTCAGCAAATACTAAGAATCTGAACATTTCAGTTCTAAGGTGCATATATTCTCCACTATCATTAGCCCTGCATGAAAATAGCATATGAATTCCATTTAACTAGTTTAACTGGCTGTAATTTCCAATACCAGTATGAGTGCCCTTTTCCACTGAAGAGTTCCAAATGGCTCTTTTTGGAAGAGCATGTCTAATTAGTTTCAGTAGAATTGAACTGTGGGTTATCAGAGCTTATAGAGCAAAACACTTATCATGTTCTTCTTCTATGCTATTCTAAGCATCTTGCAATTGCATCTTTTGCTACCTGGAAAATGCATAAGAAAATCTCACTTTGGAACTTCTCTATGATTTTGGTTCATAAATATTTTATCAAGAAGATTAAATCTGGTTGTTTGTGTTTGTAAGTCACTCTTAATGACTTTCACTTTTTTCAGTGAAACGTGAAATTCAATTTTTTTTTACTACCAGTTCTGGCTTGGTGGGTGTGGCTTGGTGGGTGTGGCAGGGGAAGGATACTGCAAAATTTCCATTCCTCCCCACCTCACTAACCTGCTTTCCAGCTCCATTCTCCTGTGCAGGGCAACAAAAGAAGACCCAGCCAATCAGGTGGGACTCGGCAGGCAGAGAAGAGATGGGGGCAGGGGCAGTCAAAGGTGGTATTTGCCAGCTCTCCAAACTACTCAAAATTTTCGCTACCAGTTCTCCAGAACTGGTCAGAACCTGCTGAATACCACCTCTGGTTCATTGTCTGCAATCTGATCAGCTATTTTTAGCCTTTCATTGACTCTGTGGCCCCTGGGAATCACTGGCTTTCATCTTGCCTCTCTCTCCAGGAAACTGGAGTCCTACAAAACATTGTGGCTCAGTTGCTAAATCATGTCTGACACTTTGCAATCCCATGGACCATAGCACATCAGCTCCCCCCAGCCCGTCCTCCACTTCTAGGCAAAAAGGGAGGGAGGGAGGGAGGGAGGGAGGGAGGGAGGGAGGAAGGAAGGAAGGAAGGAAGGAAGGAAGGAAGGAAGGAAGGAAGGAAGGAAGGAAAATAAGAAAGAAAGAAAGAAAGAAAGAAAGAAAGAAAGAAAGAAAGAGCATGAAATAACCTGAAAAATGCCTGAAATAACCCATAATTGATTAATAAGATGCTGCAGGAGAGAGGGAGAAGGAGAAGGAGGAGAGAAGATGCCGGAGGCTGAATGGAGCGATTCAAGTTCTAGTCCATCTTTAGCATTGAAGCAAGCTGAATGGTTTTAGGCCAATCACACACACTCCTCAATTTTGTTAGCCAGCAGGCTTAGACATCTCCTTTTAGCACTGTGGCTCAAATGCATTGACAGAAAGTGTACAAAGTAGAAAATCCATGTCTAAATGAAATCCTTATCAAAACTCTTGGGGCTAATTTGCCATAGGACTCAAGTTTCAAATTCAGATTGTTCAAGTTGGGGATATGAGAGGAGGGGGATACTCTGAGACTTGCAAGTACTGTATTCATCTTATTTCATCTGCCTATATCCCACAGTTTCTACCCATCTCCCACAATCTGATGGAGTCAGCATACCTCAGATCTCATCAATTAAACAATATTACCAGGTGGGACTCAGGAAATGAGCCTTCTCCATCATAGCACTTGTCTTCCCGAACACCATTTTCTCCCACCTTGGCCCTCTCTCTTATAAAAACTGACTCTATCACCATGCATAAATTCACTATGCTCATGAGGGATCCCATGGACCATATTTTGTCTGTTAGGCCATTGTTGTCTTCTCTCCCTCCTCTCACTTTTTCCTTTGATGGACATAATTGTTTCTTACTGTGTTTTTATAGTTTAGATTCCTAACAGATTGGAGCAGCCAAAAATGTTATCAATAAATCTGGCAGTAGGCTTAAGGCTATCTCCAACCAACAGAAACAACTTTTTTTTCTGAGGATAAGCAGAGCAAGGAGTTGCAGCAGCAAAAATCAAAATTGCAGCATTGGAACAGAATGCTGAAAGTCAGGATTTGCTTTTATGTGTATTTGATTTGCATATTTCATTTTATTTTTATTTATTTCATATAAAATGGCTGCGACAGAAATGGAAGACTGAAGTAAGGTGTCAGTCACTTTGGCTTGTTGTAATTCAAAGGAGGACTTCGATCTCAAACTGTCTAAGCATTCATGGAAACCAACAAATCCAGCAGCAGGGAAGGAAGGCCTAAAACTCCCAAGAGGCTAAGCGACGGCTTGAAAGCAACCAGCTCCATTCACAACAGGAGGATGGTGACCGGCGAGGGGCCGGGATATTGGCTTGGATATTCGCCCTTTACTCGGAAGAAATGTGGCGCTGGCTCAATCAATGAGCCAGAGCGTTTTCAGCGGATGTTTACCCGAGTCGCCAGCTCTAGAGTCGGCTCTTCGCCTCCCTATTGGGGCAAGCGCGTCGTTCTGCCCTTAGCGTGGTCGGTTCTTTGGCAGAGTGACCCTGCCTGAAAGTCGACTGCCTTAGATCCTACTTCCCTCCTCCTTTGGATGACGGGGATCGACTTTTTCCGACGCAACGGCTTTCATTTCTTTCATCCATATCTCTTACGATTTTTCTTTTGGCTGAGGAAGTCATCTGAACGCTTAAGCCGTAATGAGAAACGTGCTGCTCCAAGACTTTTCCTTGTACTAATAATGGAATTGAATTCTTTATTTGCCAAGTGTGAGTAGACACCTCGGGGTTGAAATGAGGATTCTTTAGTGCTCTCTGAGTTTGGTTGTTTTCTTGCAGATGTTTCATTACCCAAACTAGATAAGATCAAACTAGATAAGTCCTGAAGTTTACTTTTTCTGGTTTTCATGTTTTAAAGCGGGGGCGACGACGTCACTGCAAACTTCCTGGATCCTACCTTCCCTTGTTCAAATCGAGCCGCGGCTTGAAATGTTGCATAATAGGTTTGATGGACATCCGGAGAAACCGCGAAGTCCGAGAAAAACGAGAAGGTTCAGACCGAAGTTGCGGTGGCTTCTTCTTCAGCTCCCCCTCTTCGTCTCTTGGGCTGGAACGGCCCTGGATTCGAATCAGGAAGGGAGCCTAGGCCGGAGCTGAGCTTTCTGACAATAAGAGTTTGCGTTTCGCTCCCCATAAAACAGCTGCGATTTCCCCCTCCCCGGCTCACGAGAACAATGTTTTGGGGTCCTCCAGAATCTCCAAAAGCTTCGGGATTTCCGGTCGGGCCCTTAAAGAAGATGGGCATACTTTCAATATTTGCACCTCACCCACCAAAGGAAAAGAGAAATACCCTGAGAGACCCTGGATACGGGAAGGGTTTCCTTTCGGATTCCCACGTTTAGATTAGGCTGGATTTCCTTCGAAAGTCCAACAGCAAACACCTGACTCCCTCCAGCTGTATTGGAGTGGGCTTAATAGCTGCGATGATGGCTGATGCGTCTTAAAAGGCATGTAATGGGCATCAGGGTGTTGAAGGCTGGGTTACAGCTCTGACTCAATAGAAGCTAACTATGCTTCAAGACTCCCCATGTCCAAACATTCAAAATACCCACTGAAATCTGTGGCAAAAGAGCAGAAATATCATATTTAGAGTTGGCATTTGTGCTTCTGAACAGCCACGAATCAGATTGAAAGAAAAAGTGCACTTTCTCATTTTACCAAAAGCTTCAAATCTCACTTGCTCATGCTCTGAATCGCTTTCCTTCTATCACTTTCCTTTGAGCCTCCCAGAATCACTTTGGATAGTGAGGTGGGCGTCATATAAAATTTAAAAATAAACCCCTTTTAAAACTGGAATGTGCACTTTGAGTTCCCCTGTCCCCGATTTATAAATGCATATCTTTTGTACTCTACATATAGTCAAAAATCAAATATTTTGTTCAGAAAAACCCTCCCCACATAAATGGGTTGTTAAAATGCTTTTGCGCCTTACAAGACTTGCCTAGTTTTAAGATTTGAATCTCTTATTTTCTAAGATTTGAATCTCTTATTTTCTAATGGTTTTAATTCCAGTGGGAGAGAGTTATCAGTTATTGTTTCAGGAGGGAACCTAAAAGAGTCCAAGATATGAAACTCCAATGTTATAATGATATTACCGTTTAAACTAGTTTAAAAAGAAAAATAAATGAAAATTCCCAAAATCTGTTGACAACCCCTTTATTTGCTTGCTTATTGTTAACCTGTCAAGAAATTGGAGGAAACCAGAAAATTTTGTTACCACAGTCTTAATGAGGCTTAAATCATTGTGGAATATAAATAAGTGCAGTTTGCCCGTTGATGTAATGAACTTTTGCAGACTGTAGTCCATTGTGTAGCAACATCAGAAAAATACATTACATGTTTGTGTTAAGAACTTGCCTAAAAAGAATGCAGGATCTGTACCAAAACCCATGAATTCCTTGGCTCTTGCTCAAAATTGGGAGCTGCAAGCAGAGACTTAAGGATTCAACCTTTCGCTCCAATTTTAACTTTTAATTTTCCCACACCTGACATCATTGGCGTGCCTTCAGTACAATTTTGTAGAAGTCTTGATCCACCTATGGAGTTTCCATTCCAATTCCCGAAACATTATTACTGGCTTTCTGAAACAAGTCGCTTACTGTAATCTGCCTAATGAATTAACTCAATTTTTTTAGTTAGTTCAATCTATTCAAGCATAAACTAATCAAATTGGTGTGGTGCACATAATAGATAAGCCACAGATAAACTAAAAAAGATTCACGAAACAACAAAAAACTTAGTGTATTTTACAAATGAAGTTGCTAGATTGCTAGTTTTTTGACTTGGTCAGGGTGTTATGTGAAGACAGCAATTGGGGTTCCTTCATTTGAAAGAAATGGTTAAGATGAAAGTGCCAGTTAATATTAATCAAATGCATATTTCTAATTGAACCTCTGTTGATGCTGTATTGTACTGAAGAGTTTCAAATGCCTTTTTTACAAAAGAAAAAAGAAAAAGACTGAAAATCTAAGAAAAGTTAACAATAGTTCATCAATAACTTTATTGTCTTAAAAATTACAACCTGTAACTGAGACCAAAATACTTTACACTGTACACCATTCATTATAAAGCATACACCACGTTGCCTACAAAATTCAAAAAAAGTATTTTCTTGAAAATTATATAGAGTGTGCTTGAGAGGTCATGCTTTCATGAATTTATTTTACAAATGTTATCCATATTACAGTATCGTGTTACTAATAAATTTTAATCGGAGAGTAGGTCAGGCTGCTGACATCCTATCCTTTGCCATCCATGCAGGATCATAAAAATGTTCAATCAGAAGTAAATCCACACATATCAGCCTGTAAATGAGATTGAAGTTGTTGTGTAAAGTCTGTTTTAGGTAGAAAACAGCTATTGCAGCCAGCAATGTTTGATATTGAATGAATATTATATTTTTTTAATGCAGGTTTTTCATCAAGATGTGTATCTTAGTGCTGGCCAGAACAAATGAGGGGGGAAAGTTAACTTCTTATCTGCAGGCAACCTCCCAAATACCCCACAAAAAGGCACATTTTTAAAATGTTATGGAAAGAAACAGATCAGCTGTTCCAAAATTCCCAGTGTATTGAACTAATACTCTGCAAGTAATGGCCTTTGGAGTTGTTTCTTCCCTCAGAAAAAGATTCTTAGAATATAGAATAATAGGGTTGGAAGGAACCTTGGAGGTCTTCTAGTCCAACCCCCTGCTCAAGCAGGAGACTCTATACCATTCTGGACAAATGGCTATCCTGTCTCTTCCTGAAAACCTCCAGTGATGAAGCACCCACAACTTCTGGTGGCAAGTTGTCCCACTGATTGTTTTAACTCTCAGAAAATTTCTCTTCAGTTCTCTCCTTAATGATCTTCCACAGGTTACTTCTTGTCCTGTTGTCGGGTGCTATGAAGAGTAAGTCAACCCTTTCTTCTCTGTGGTTCTCAAATATTGCAAGACTGCTATCATGTCTCTCCTAAACTTTACCTTTGTTTGCGTAGATATATTTAATTCCCTCAATTATACATCATATGGTTTAGCCTCCAGGCTCCTTGTTTTTTTGTTCTTCTCTGCACTTTTTCTAGGGTTTCAACATCTTTTTTATATTGTGGTGACCACAATTGTATGCATTATTTCGAGTGTGGTCTTCCTTCTGGACATACCCTAATGTCACTTTCCAAATAGTAAATATTTAGACTGCAGACATTTTCACCCTGAGTTCATTCACCCACTTTCACCTCCTTTTCCCCCGCTTGCTCATTTCAGTGAAAGTGAAGCCATGATAGGATAAATCAAACCAGAGGCAGGAACCAGCAGCCCACAAAGCATCATTGAGGAATTGGTAGAATGTTCAACAATACATTGAGAGCTATAACCTACTTGGGTATTTTACTGCTGGAATGGGACTTCCCGAAGTGACACTTTTAAGATGTCATTAAATACGCTTAGAGCTCAGCCAAATGTCTGGTCCTAAAATATTATATAAGTAACTCTCAATCCCCAAATATATGAGTGTGATAATCCAAACAGCTTGCTCTCCCTGTAGTGACATGTGACTGTAGACTTTCCTGTAGCAATGTAAACCCTCTTCAAACTAAAAAAACAGCTGGCTAGATAAAGTTTGCTACTGCGGAAACCATATTGCTTTCCTCACTAGTGATTTACAATGGCATCCAAATATTTTTCTGCCAGTAAAACACTAGTGAAGTGAGGCTTTATACTGCCACAAAGATGATTGCAAGGTGGCCTAAGAATTATCCAGTCCATTGTGACATGTGAAACAGCTGGATAGTTTTGCCAAAGAAACCTAAGGGATGGAAATGGCCACAGGCCAATCTTATTATTCAGAAGTCAGTCCAAAGCTCAGTAGGATTTTAGGCTACTAAAATTTAGGTTAAATTTGCTTGCAAAGAACCCAAATCTCTTGGCACTATCATCAATTGATAAAGTACGGCTATTGGCACAACGCACTGAATCACAAACTCATCAATCACATTTGTAGCAGAGCTTGTTCTGCATTCTCAACCCACTTACTGACCAATCCTGCAGGCAGGGAACCTAGAAAATTGGATGGAACAGCACCAGGATTATGCTGCTTCGTGTGAACCGGAACTGCCAAAAGCCCCTGGGTCCTTCAGAAGTTTTGGTCAGCCCTGCAAACTTTTTGCCATTGCCCTCTTTTGGTTGAGGCTGACTGAAGCCATCGGCAGGGGAAGTACCAGGCATCGACGCCCAATTGATATTTCTTGCGGGCAGACCTGAGAATACCCTGAACTTAAGCAACTGGGCGAACAGCTTCCCTTTTCTCTAGCCCTGGGTTACTAGCCCTGGGATACGGTATGTCGGTTGAATTGAGTATTATACTCAGCAGCTCCTCCGAGGGAGCGGACGGAAGGAGAAAGTTCATTCCGAGGAGGCTAGCAGCTTTGGTCACCGCCGGGTCGTTTTCGACCCGCCCCCGCCCTATGGCATTCCCCCCCTCCCCGGTTCGTTTTATTTTTATTGCTGCTCTTTGGCCCGGCAGCTGCCGCCGCCGCTGCTGCCGGTGTCCTGATCGCTCTGATCGTCCGTGAAGCAGACGTCGACGTCGCTCTCGTTGTCCGTCTTTGGCTCCTGGAGCTCTTCGGCGCCGCTCTTGGGCAAGTTCTGGCCCGGGTGCCGGGACTTGACGTGCCTTTCTAGATCTCGGCGCCTGACTAGGACCTTGCCGCAGAACTCACAGCGATAGGGAGTGTTGCCTTCGGCGTGCAAGCGGATGTGCTTGTTCAGGTTACTGGGGTCGCCAAAAGGCCGCAGGCAGACCTTGCACTTGAGCGGCTTGTAGCCGGTGTGAGTCCGCATGTGGATCTTCAGGCCGTACTTGCGCGAGTAGAGCTTGCCGCAGTAAAGGCACAGGTGGCCCGTTTTGGGTTTGCCACCAGTCGGGCCCGCGGGCCCGGCCGGCAAACTCTCCAGGCGGCCGCGGCTCTTCTCGGCCGCCGCGATCTCCGAGAACTGATGCGTGTGCAGAGCCATCTCGCGGTCAACGCCGGCTAGCGAGCCCAACTCGGTCGGATGGAGGCCCGCTGCGGCGGCCCCGCCGAAGTAGGGCGCCGTCTCCGGGTACTTGAGGAGATTGCCGAAGTGGAGGTTGAGCGGGTAGCAGGGGGCGCTGTAGAGCAGCTCGCCGTTGTAGACGGCGAAGGAAGGCAGGAGAGGCGGAAGCGAGCAGTCCCCGGACGGCGAGTAGGGCGCCAGCCCTTCGAAGGGCGGCAAGGCGGCGAAGCGCTCCAAGTGGAGTCCCGCGCCGCCCGCCAAGCGCGGGTAGCGGCCCGAGGGGGGAGAAAGGTTGGCCGAGAAGCCGCGTTCCACGTGCTTGAAGGCAGCGTTTTCCTCGAAGGGCGTCAGGAAAGGGAAGCCCCGGACGGCGCCGGAATAAGCCAGCCCCGCCGCGGAAGAAGAGGACGGCGGCGGGCCGGACGGCGGGTTGGGGGGCGGGTGGCATTTGGTGTGAGGAGGCGGAGGCGGGTGTCGGGAGCCGCCGGCCTGGTTACATACGCGGCCGGGTTTGAGGCTCCCCAGGGCCTTACTGAAGCCGCCGCCGCCGCCTTTGCCCTCTTCCCGAAAAGCGGCCGAGTCTTCTTTAGTGAGGCCGGTGGGCTTGAAGGCCGACCTCACTCCGGGATAGAAAGACAAGCCGTTGCTGCCTCCGGAGCTGCTGCCCAGCAGACCCCAGAACTGTCCCGGGCCCCGTCCCGAGCCAACGCTCATATCCAAGGCTCGCTCCTGGTCGGCCTTGGCGGCTTTGCGCCCGCTCCCGCCCGCTTTGGCTAAAGATGACGAGCCGGCCGATTCCCGCTTGATGGCGTCTCGGGACGCGGCCGGGCAAGGGGGCCTCGGAGGCGGCGCGGCTGCCGGTTTCAGAGCTGTAGCGAAGAGCTCCCCGGGCCGGTGGTGGTGGTCTGGCGCTCCTGCAAAGCCGCAGCCGTGGTTCAGCGCGCAATGGAAGTGGACGTGGGCCTTGAGGCTGTTGGGATGCTTGTAGGTCCGCCAGCAGAACCAGCAAATGTAGCGCTCCTCGCCTGGCAAGGGGAAAAAACAAACCGGGAGAGCTGTTAGCACAAGCCGAAGTAGGCCAAGAGCGACTTGACAAAAGATTTGAGGATTTGAACATAGGAAGGGAAGGGAGGTGATGGGGGGCGGCTGAAGGAAATCTGTTGAATCGCAGGTCAGTGTAATTGCTGCCCGTTAGTAGTTCCCTAATTAGTTGTTCCTTTGGGCTCCCACTTTCATGAGTCCAAACAATTTCCCAACAATCTCTGAATTGCCATCCTATGGTTCACCGTATTAATATATTGTGTATATATTAATATATCACTTTAGTCTCCGTTGTGGGTGGGTGAGCTTGCCCTAAACCACGTTTGCTAGTAGAGTATCAACCTGTAGTAGTTCTGGATATTGCAGATGGTTTTTTTCTCCTTCTCATTACAAAATGAGAGCAAATTCTATAAATCTGACATAATTGTGACTTCTCCATTTCTTATTTCTAAGCAATTGTAGTCACACAACTGTTGTGAGAATGGTAGAAGTGGTAGAAAATATACCATCATAGAAATAAAACTTTTGAAATAGTTTAATTAATATATCTCTGAAGTCCCTAGAGACACAAATTCAATACATTAGTCTCATAGTCAGCCAGATGTTTAGATTAGATTTTTAGCCCACCTATTGATTCCTTTCCAAGAATTTGGGATTAGCAGCTGTTTTTGCATATATAATATTATAATGATTATTATTATTTCCAAACTTAAGTTAACAGGGCTTGATTTTAATTTATTTATTTTAAGACTTTTTTAACACTGGAGGTCAAGAATAATCTTTTATGTTAATTCTACAGTAAAAAAAAATTTTTTTTTTGCTATTACACTAGAAACTGAAAAGGCAACACAAAGGAGAATTGTCAAGTTTGATCACGTTAAAAATTTCTGAATGTAAAATAATTAAAAGATAATATGGGTGAGTCATTTAACAATCATGGCAAGCCTGACTTATCTTTAAAATGACATGTACTGAACCAACATTTCTTGGCCAAGTTTGGGGTCCTCTAAATCCCATTTGTCAATTTCAAAAGAGACCCTCATATTGCACATCTAATATTTTGGAAAGCTCTGGGTGCTCACTGGTAATTCCCCTTAATTATTTTATCAGTACTCCCAGCCCTGTTCTGATGTATTTATAGATTTCAGCATCTCAGGTCATTAATGATGTACTATTTTAACTGGTTTAACATGAAGCACTCGATCTGTCTGACAACCAAAAAATCTGAACTGACCAGCCCATCCCATAGTACAAGTGCTGGAAGATGCATGCACATAATGTGCAGTTACTGGGGAAGCCAGATTGCTTTCCTCTTACCTGGAAGCTATCTTCCCCTTGATTACAACTGCAAGAATTGAGTTCTTGTCCTGAATGCTTTTGGTATCTGATTAACTGGGCAGTTAAAGATGTCACAATCAGATATCTTGAATTTAAATTGAGTCAGTAATAAAATTACAAGTTCTTTTATAAAATGAATCAACCTATTTCAGTCACATCTCTTGCCTTCTGTCAAAATGAGTTTGTCTCTCTGCATATGTTAATTAGTTCTTATGAATATCAGGTATACTGCGGACTCTATATAATTGCAACTTTTAGATTTTATGGACAATTTTTGAATTTTGTTTGATGGGTTATTCTCTGTAAATGTCATTTCCCTCTGATTTCACTCCCTCTCCATTTTTTCTCCCTACTCTTTATCAGCAACAAGCACAGTCACTAGCGATGCTATAGATAGACAAATCATATCTTGTTACAAAGTAAGATGCCTGAATTATCCCTCTTCACCTATTCTGGAAAGCCTAATGATGTCCTTTCCAATACCAGGGGTTTCCATAGTCACATCTTCCAATGACGCATATGTTATCTTTGGCAGCAAGAGCTTTCCGCCTTTATTCAGGATAAATAGCTGATATTTACACAAACAAATACATGAAATCAGATGTTTAAAATGTCAACATTCATAAAACAGCAGCAAAACTCTTCAACCTCCCAAGATATTCTGTCATGCTTTATGGTAGCCATTCTTGAATAAAGACCCTTTATAGACCCTTTATATGGATTATAATTCATAAAATTCCTGAAGAATAGTTGCATTTTTGTTAAGAAAAAAAATCAAAATTTGTGGGCTAATTCACCAATGCAATAAATGTATCTCTTATCTTTCAACACACATATTCACAATGCTCAGTTATTTCCAATTTTATCCCCCATCACTTTTTTTCACAAATTGCTCTTATCCAAATCAAGGATGCATGTATACATATAACTGATTGAATGATATATTTGTTACTCCTTCGAAGTGCCAAGGGGTATTTTGATATTCTTTGCAAGTTTTGCCTTGCTTCAGGCATCCTGTGAAAAGGTATTTTGTGTGAGCCAACTTATGCCACTGAAAATCAGTTCATCCTCTAAGGTCTCATTCTTCATAAGAAAGCATGAGTTTAACCAGTGATACGTTGTTATTAATTTGATGGCAAACATGCTGCCTTTCACAGAAATACAGCTTAGTAAATACAAGCAGACTTGCCATGCTTAAGACTACAGTCTGAAAAGATCCTTGTAGCTGCTTCTTTGTAATCCAAATGGTGGACAGCGTGATCCCTCAACCACTTGTGAAATTTCTATCCCAATTTTCTATCCCAATTTCCAGAAGGCAGTGGAATGATCAAAGCTTTGGGGAATCTGAATCGGGTTGCAATAGTCAATCCGCATCTGACTTGGTTGAGAAAAGTGGAAAGACTGGATAATATGTATGAGTCTCAGTTGTGGGCACCTTTCTCCCTTGAGGACTTTTCTCCTTGGGGGGGGGGGGGAGAAGGGGCGAAGAAGTGACAGCGGAGCAAGAGCAATAAAGCTGGAGAAGGCGGCGAGCGCTGCAGCCAGGCTGCTTGTTGGACTTAGAAGAGGCGGCCAGCGCCAGCAGCTGCCGCCTTCACGCTCGGGTCCGGCGGCCCATCTGTTGACGCGGACAGAATAGGTGGCGTATGTCAGGGAACGGACTCGGGGAACAAAGGACAATCTAACGCTCATGAACCCCTCGTTACCAGGCAAGACAATGGCCTGGAATAGATGGATGGGCCATAAGGAATCGGCTGATTTAAAAGGCGATGGCCTTGGAGCTCCCTTCCTGAAATGTTTAGCTTGTTCCGAAGTGGGTGAAAGCGTCGCGGCTCAGGTCGGGTGAAGTTTCTGGCCATTGCTGAGCCATCTACGTTCGCTGTGTCCTGTGGTTTATGGGTGGAGAGGAAAAACGAAGAGTGTTTGCTGGCCAGCGATATTAAATCTTCTGTGGGGGAGACCTCACTAAAGTAAATTTCGGGTTTGAAGAGAAGACCTTAAACATCATCATTTGATAGGGAACCGAAAAGTTAGTTTGTCAAATGGCAGGCAACAAAAAGATCTGGGTCGCAAAATCTTTCTGAGTCGAAATTAAAAATTAAAAGTAAGACCTAATTGCTGGTCACCCAAGAATGAACATTCCCACCAATGTGAGGATACAGCTTTTTTCGGATCACAGGCTTATGGGGCGGTGTGTGTGTGTGTGTGAATAGGCATGGAAATATATTCCTAAAGAAAACGCTGAGTGAAATACAACATCTCACAAATAAACTAATAGTTGTATTCCTATAACAACTGGGGTGGGACTGTTGCGCTGAGAAAAATGGGGCAAACACTATCCTTCAGTTCTTCAGTTATTTAAGTCCAGACTTAATTACTATTTGCAAATACATTCTGTGACTGCCTTAATTGGTGGCTAATTAAATCCATTTGAACCTGTTTTTTTTTAAAAAAAAAATTGGGGATAGACCTTCGTGCCAGTTTCCCAATATTTTTTTTAAAAAACTTGAAGTGATTACCTCCCTTCTGCTGAAAAAAAACCACATTTATTTATTATAAATTCATTCATTTATTTTTTCAATCAGTCGATTGATTTATATGGCTGGTCATCTCTCAAATGGGATCTTGGGGGTGGGAGGTGGGGAGAACAAAACTTAAAAATCTTTAAAGTCAGCAAAACAAAGCTGTTTTTTGGAGGGCCAGTATAAACCGTTTTAATGCATTGATTGGAGTGTATATTTCCGAAGCAAGGGAACCTCCAAAGCCCAGTTTGCAGGCGCAAAGGTTCTCCTTCATTCTGCCTAAGCACTAATCTGGTACAAACATAGTTCACATTTTCTGCTAGGTTCCCTTAGGCGGCTTCTGTCCACTTGTCTAATGAAGGGTTCTCCAAAACTTGAAAGCTTGCAAATACTTTATAAAACTTAGGGATCTAATAAAGTGTTGCTTCCCTACATTGGGATTTTCTTAGCAGCTTTGGGTTTTCTGATTGTAAGTGAGGAGAGTCCTGGTCCAACACATTGTAAGAAGTTCAGGTTGGAAAAAAGGCATTGCCTTTATCCCCAAATACAACTGGGCTGCTACCCAACGTCCTTGATCGTCATCAGTCTTTCTGGCTGAGGATGTCCAACAAACTTAATTTTAAGTGTTTGAGTTCCCTATTTCCCCCCCCCCCCCCTGCCCTCGAATCGTCTTCCTAATTCGCTTCTACGTGGCTCACCTTTGGAACGATAAGGTGCGGGCGGGGGAAGAGGAGAGAAAGGAAGGGTCGCCATATCTTCAGTATTTGAGTGCTAGAAATTGTTGGCTCTCAGTCCAAATTAGTGACCCGTTTATTTTGAAAGAGTAGGGAAGAAAGCAGTGAACTTTGCTAGGAATGGAAGACTAGATGTTAGAAATTGTGACTGACCTATAAGTTTCAAGGGGCAATGGCTTGGAAATAGTAGCAAGCCTAATTAGAAAGTTTCTTGGTTCCTGCCCTCCACTCCACAACAGACAGAAACACACCCGCTTTCGGCCTGCTCCTAAGAGCCTCGTTTACTCAATCTGCACCGGCTGAATGGAGCAGTTCAAACACTTCGAGTCGTCAAGGCCACAGTCTTTCCAAGCCATTTGCTCTGCCACGTTTCCCTCTCGACATGTTCTATATGCAAAGGGACTTTTTCCCCCCAAGGGTAGATGAGAATCTCTTCGAGTGAAAAGGATCGCTCCCTGCCGCCTTTGAAGGTTTCCTAAGGTCATTTAAAGCGAGGAGCAGCCGGAGTTATGCGTTTCAGATTAGCAGCATCCAGAAGCAAGGATGGAAGGAATGGCCTCGATCAATAAATAAAGAGTAACTGGGGAGTGAGTCTCACTCCTTGCCAAGGATTTTGCTGCCCTGCGGTACATTCACTGGGAACCAGATCTCTTTGGTTCTAATTGGATTAACTCTACATTAAAAACTCCAGAGAAGGGAAGGTTGTGGGCAGCTCCTGGCAACAGCAGGAACCTCATGGCGAAGCATGGGTGATTAAAAGAACAATTTTAGAAAGGCTCTTGTATAAAGGCTCATGTTTAAAACAGCCTAGGTCAGCTTTCACTTAATGAAGCAAAGACCTCATCACCATCTCAGTTTGAGAGTAGTCCAAGAAAAAAAAAATTGCACTAAGAGAAGAGTGCGATCCTTAACTGATTGTCTGATTGCAGAGCAGCTCAGGTACCACGTTACCTTCATGCCCAGCTGGCAAAGGCAATTCTAACTGTGGAGTTATGGTCCAAGGGGCCACCAATGGACTCAAGGGGAGCCTGCTGCCTGTTGCCAATGGCTTAACGGTAGAGAGGAAGACCGAAACCGCTCTCCTCCTCCTCCTCCCTCTTCAAAAGAGGAGAGCACTTTAATCAGAGTAATGGACAGCGCAATCCATGAAGGTAGATCTAATGAGACGTTCTCCCAGGAAAAGGGAGAAGGATAAGGAGCTTAATGAAAACATGCAAGGTTGGGCAAGGTGGCTGAGTTTAAAAAAAAAAAAAAAAAAGCTAGGAAGGGTGAGACCTAGTTTGCATTTTGAAGGGAGACTGCTAGGAAATCCCAGAACTCTAAACTAGACTACAAAGTTTTTTGTTTTTAAAAAGCTTTAGGCTCCCTGTATGATTGCCCAGAAAACCACCTGTTATTGGCTTGGTTACTCTCCTCCTCCTTATCCTAGAATAAAGTGTTGAGGACTTTATCATAAAATTACTGTAACCAACATTGATGAATTGCCCAAAGGAAGAAATGTGTCCCCAGGGTTAGAAAGATGGGGGTGGGGGGAATAATGAAATAATGATATCTCTTAAGAAGGGATGTCGAATGTTTTTGAACAGTGGCTGATTGAGAACATTAAAGTATAATGTGCCAGAATAGGTTCTGTACAAGAAAGTATGCACTACAATCCTGCATACCTAAAATCAGAATTTTGTTCCATAACAATCTAGGACTGTGTTCCCTGTCTGAAGTCTACTCTGGCTTCTTTGAACTCAGAACTGGAATTTGCATCCAAGTTGGAAAATGCTAGATTGAAACTTTGGAAAGCAATCACTGACATCAGGAGTAGACTTTTTGATGGACACTTTTTCAATTCTAGCACATTGACTGGGAGCATGCAAATTATAACACAGGGCTTCTAGACAGGAGATCAGAGTCACACCAGATTGGGGCTGCCTATAAGTTAAATCAGAGGTCTCCAGGTTGGCAACTTTAAGACTTGTGGACTTCAACATAGCTAGCTGGCTGAGGAATTCTGGGAGTTGAAGTCCACAAGTCTTAAAGTTGCCAAGTTTGGGGACCCCTGAGTTAAATAAATAAATCCCAGAAGAATGGAATGAGCAATTGTGGACTTTGCAGGCAAAGAATCTGACCCGCTGCTGCTTGATAGTAGCTATTTCTAAGAAATGTTTTGTTTGTTTTTTTGTTCTTTTTTTTAAGAAAAGATTTGTGCATTGCTGACTCGGGAGCTTTTTTTCCACCCCACCATTTTCCGCTCCGACCATTTCTCAGCCTTTTGAAACAGCAAATATAGAGCAAACCCTACCATAAGCTTAAAAAGGAAATTAAAAGCTCCAAACCCCTCCCCCAACCACAAGAAACTTATCTCCGCCCCTCTTGTTTCATTGACCCACTGAAGCCCTCAGGTTCCCCCCAAAGCTAAGGTTGGTTTCCAATCATCAAAGGTGGCCCACTTAGTCTTCCTTAATTCTGTGCCGTTTCTCTGCAGGAGAGGGGTGGAGGGGCATTGCCCAATTTAATCAAGAACAAGGGAGGTCCATTTTACTTTGCCATCCTCTCTTTTACCCGCTTACTTTCCCCTCCCTTTCTTTCTTGCAGAATAGATCAACCTAAATCTGCCAGTTACCATTTTTACACTGGTAATTTGGAGTTGATCCGACTAATCCTTTTCTTGCGGTGTAAGTCCTAGCGGGGCCGCAAAGAAATACCTTGATATCAAGAAATCACCACCACCACCACACACACACTGTAGGATGGCTCGGTAGGATTTACTGCCAAATAAAGGCTCTCTAGGCTTCGTGTTTAAAACGTAAATATGTTGCATGTTAGGGCTGTTCACCCATCCATCTTTCAAGAACCTTGGCTTGCCATCCCAAAGGTGCATTTTTTTTCCCCCAAGAGGCAACTGGCCTTTCTGGTTTTGCTTTGAAGACGTTTCTTCTCATCCAAGAAGCTTCTTCCGCTCTGACTGCTCAGGTCAGAGTTGAAGAAGCTTCTTGGATGAGAAGCGAAATGTCTTCATAGAAAAACCAGAAAGGCCAGTTGTCTTTGGGAGAACCATGACCTGGATGACTGAGAATCTCCATAGAACCTTGGCTTGTCATCTAAGCCAGCAGAAACGGAGCTTGTCTTCTCCTGGTTATACGGGGGAATCTATGAGGGGGGGGCGGTAGGAGGCTTGAGGTGGCTTCGCAGCTTCCTATCCTACCGCTTCCTTTTGCCTCCTTAGCACTGGAGTTGAACGCGTGGCGCGATAAGCTGTAAGGCACCGTCTTTTCCCGAGGCTGCGCCCGAGTCGCGGGTGTACCCGCTCTTGCAGGAAAGCCAGATCCTCAGTGGGGGGGGGGGGGTAGTCCCATTGGGCTCAATAGGATCGAAGTCCTACGAATTAAAGACCTTTGGGACTTTAAACTGAGGCGGAACGGGACGGTTCCCCCTAGGGGAAAGTTAGCTCGCAAGACATCCAGGGACTGGAAGTGGCCAGAGTCGGCACCGCTTCTCGGCAGTGCCAAACTCCGCTCGCCCGCAGGAGCCTACCTTTCTCGTCGTGGGTCGGGGTCGCCGTGGCCGGGATATCAAACCACTCAGCCAAAGCGTTGGAATACCACACAGTCAGCTCCTCGCCCGGCTGGACGTCTCGCAATGCCCGGTAGAAAATCTGAGAAGAAACGAGAGACTGAAGACCCTCAGCGGCTCAGAGGGCAAAGCTTGCCACCTCCAGACCCAGACGGTGCCCCCTATCCGCCTCTCCAGTTACCGGGAGCAAGCTAGGAGGCCACTACCTGTCCCCCCGGCAGATCTGCCACCGCTTCAAGGGTCTGCTCTTGCGCGTGTCGGGCAGCCCGAATTAGCCCGATCCATTCCACGGCCGAGGCTCCAGCTTCATCCACCAGCTCCCCTCTCACCATCCTCACCTGGAAAACAGGGAAAGCCGGTCAATTTTAGAACCAGAGCAATTGGCTTGCTCTGCCTTCCAGGACGCACGTTCGTAAAAACCGGCATTCCAATCCCTGGACGGGATCTAACAGAGTTCCTTCTCCCTGGATAAAAGGTCCACCACAAAGGTGGACTGCTAGGAAGCACTCCTGCCGTTTGCAAAGAAAAGGGACCTATCGGTGGGCTGAACTCCTTAATCAGCTGCTGCAGCCAGGAGACGATTGCCAGGAGCGCCAGGAACATCCACTCCGAAGTTAAGTTCCGTCGGGGCTTATCGCTGGGTCAATGTGCAGAAAATCACATCCTTAGAGGAGCAAACATCAACCACTTACAGCCACCGTTGCAAATGCAACGTCTGAGTGAGACGAATGTTTTCTTTTAATGGACATTGGATTTATTAGAGCGGCAGAACTGGAAAACCCCTATGTAGTCGGTAGTAAGTGTAGATTGTCTTTAAAGAAGCAGTAACTTTGGAAGAGAAGCCTAGTGCTTGATTCGGTTTTCGTTTATTTCTGCTAAAAGACCCTCAGAATGGATTTGCCTAGGCACCGTGGGGTAAAGGAAGGGCCAGATCTACTTAAATGGAAGGGCTAGTATTCAGGTGATAGAGCTACTACTGTGGCCATAAAAGATCTTGTCTCTTTCCTCTTTCCTCTCTTTCCTCCTTCTGAGTTTAGAAGAACTGAGACTTCAAACTGGTTTGTGCTCCTCTGTTTTCTCACAGCGGCCAGAAAGTGACAGATCTCCCTCATGTTGCTTCAGAAAAATTCCTGGCAAGTGAAAAAACAAAAGTGGTGGTGGTGGGGGGAGTACCAGCACTTCATTTTCCTTTCACTTCCTCTGTCTGCCCTGACTCTATGGCCTTGAAATGTTTAGTTGCAGATACCTTTCAAAATGCTTTATTTTATTCACATTTTCCACCCACCCAGGCAAATCCGTGCACCGATTTCCTGGCTTCAATCCCCCTTCAGTGCAATGAATGAATGAATCATCTCATCAGAGAGGGACGGTAGGTGACTCGGTTTAGTCACCAAATCTCTCTTGTCTTTCATTAATCTGCTTGAACATGGGTGTGTGTGGGGGGGGGAAGAGAGTGGGAAAGAGAAGCTACCTCGTTTGAAAGGCTGCGCAATAAACATCGTTCTTACAAAGACATGCTAAAGGGAGCAATTGAGGGAGCCAGATGAGAAATAAATTTGAAGACTCTGGCAGAGCGTTTAAAAACAATTAAAGGCTATTCAGAATCCAAGAAGGGGGTGGGGCACTTGTGACCGATCGCTGGACTTGGGCATCAAGTTGCCTCCTCTTAGATTCATCTGGACAAAGTCTCATATTCCTATAACACCAATTCTATTCTGGAAGCCATTTATAGGTTTGGGATGCCAAAATATTATTAATGTCCCACAGAGCTGGGTTTTGGAAATAGTCTCGGTTCATTTTGCTAAAAAGAAATATTTCATCCGGATCAAAATGTTCCTATTATTAAATAGTAACTCAGAATTAAAAGAAGACTATATCAGCAATGGCTTGGGATGTGCAGCAGGCATCTCTTCCAACATATCCAAAGCTCCATTGACAAAACTTGCTTAGTTATTCTTTTCATCATACCTGACCTTGACAAAGAGGGGTGAAAAATTAGGCGATTCTATGAATCCACAGCTTGCAAACTTTTTTTGTTTTTCGTTTTGCTCTCTATACCTGTGCACTTATGTGCTACCACTGTGGGAATAAGTCTCTACTGGTGCCTCGGGGAAACTGCCTGTAAGGTGGCAGTGTTCCAAGACGGCTTACTTTGCTTGAGCAAGCTACCCGCTCACACTTCTGCCAGTCTCTCCTACCTAGAGGACCCTGTGCTGCCGCCACTTTCTCCTCACTCCGGCGACCATCTCGACACCTCTGAATCATTTAATGACTTCTCTAATTATGAATCCCGCCCTTAGGTTATTTGGGAAGAGACATCGAGGGGAGGGGGGGGACTTATTCTGAGTGTCAAACGCCATTCGGGATGGAGAAGGAAAAATAATGCGTGCCAGTACATTTATGTCTGTCTGTGGGTCTGTCTGTCTGTCTGTTTGTGTGTATGGGGGAGGTTGAAATACCAAGCACCCAAAACTAGCTCTCTCCTTAAATCTAAACATCTGAATGGCGTCAGAAAGAGGGGGCCACCCATCCCAGAAATCTCAGAGATCCAAACCCTCCCCTGCCCTTTTCCTTCCGCGGGCCGGAGGAGAGAAGAAAAATGGGGTTTCTTGCTCGCTGTTTCCCTCATCCCACACCCCCCCCACCCCCAGAAGGGATCTGCTCCCCTTTTCCCCTCTCCCCCGACTGGGCTTGTGGGTTTGCCCCCTGTGCTTTTCCGCCCAGGTGTGGGAGCAATACCTTTTTCTTGGGTCCCGGCTCCCTGCGATCGGACAGGTACTTGCCCAGTTTGAAGGTGCCGGGCACAGGACCCAGGCGCAGGCCAGCCGGGATGCTGCTGTCCGCGGTGATGCCGAGGACGGGCGGGGGGCCCCGGCTGCTTAGCATCGCTGCCTCTGGGCAAAGGACCGCGGCGCTGGGAAAGCTGGTCCCGCTCTGGACGCACTTGGAGTGAGCGGAGAGCGGCGGCCGGGGGGGGGGGGAGGAGGTTTGTTGAGCCGCCCTGGTCTTCTCTCCGCCCGCCAGAGTGACGCGACCGGGGGTGCGCGCCGCCTTTTCAATTGCTTACACGGGGTAGGGCTCTCCCCTTGGCACGACAAGTGCTCCAGGGCGCCCGGTTGGGGCGGCGAGGGAAGTTGAGCGCTCGGAGCAGCTGCCGAGTTCCATGCGAAAGGGTCACATGGCGCTTTTCCCGACCCTTTTCCTCCTCCTCCCCCCCCCCCCACTCCGCAGCGCATAATCAAGGGCCTTTTTTTTTTTTTTTTTTTTTGGAATGGGGCAACCCACAATGGCCCAGGCGACCTTCCCATTCCTAAAAATCCAATTTGTCAAGGGCAAAGAAAAGACGCTGGTGAATCAAAGGTCTGGAGAGACCATTAATCCTCAGCATGAGGGATTGTCCCCGAGACAGTTACGATATTTTAAGTGACAAATCCACTGTATAATTTCTCCATAAATTTTACTTCCTCCGATTGTTCCTCGACAAACCAGTTTTGGAAAAAGAAGGGAGTGTTTTAAGTCTACTTGGCTGAGCCTTTTGTACACCAGAAGACTTCAAAGGTTTTTAATTCTCCCTCCTTTTGCGGGATTGTAAAGGCCATTAAACAAAGAGGGGCTAGGGTGGGGGGTTGGGGGGGAAATGTTTGGAGGCCTTGTTAACTTCTATTGATTCCTGGCGTGTGCCATACAGAAATTGGGCAGGTACTTGATGGGAAAACACCAGAAAATGCTTACACTTTTAAAAAGGAATGGCCAACTTCGGGGCTCCTTTAAAGGCCAGAAGTTTACTTAGAGACCTGCTTCGTTCCTTAAGTCTCCTTTTCTTTTGGACTCACCTGTCCGAGAGCCAGTGTTCCTCTTTCTTGGAAGCATTTAAAAACGTGGCAGAAATAATTTTATTTGAATTTAAGGAGCTAGCACTGGAACTCACATAAGGAAGAGAAAGTATAACAAGACCAGAGATTATGAAAATCGCTTCTCTTTTGGGGTGCATTTCCCATACCTTGATTCAGGAAGCACTTAAAAAAAAAAAAAAAAAACTTCCAAGTCTGTTATTCTATTTATTTAGAACAATAAATTGAAAAGCTACAAGTCTGGTTCTCTACTTAACAAAACCAAAGAGTCTGGCAAATTATTTGCACAAAGAGCAGCTTATTCAAGACTTAGAGCAGGAAATAGTCATACAAAATAATACAAGATAGTTAGATAGCTAGAGAGCAGAAAGGTAGATGAGAGAGGGAGGGAGGGAGGGAGAGAGAGGGAGAGAGAGAGATCCATATGTGTAAGTGAACTGTAGAGAGAGCAAAGGGTTGCCCACATTTCTATTCAATTTATTTTCAAGTCAGGCCTATTGAAATAATTTCATTTTTCTCGGAAGATAACCTTCTTACAGTAATCGTACAAAATACATTTCTTTGGGAGGAAATGCCAATGAACTCAGGGGAAGCCAGGAGTTGACTGCAGGACGGGAATGAAGCGTTAGGTTTCAGTCCGATAGTTGGCAACTAATATTCTTAAATTTTAGCAGGAAGGAAGCTCTGTTGAAATCCCGGGGCTATCTACCACGGAAGGATGCTTCTGCCCTTCACATGGCAGTGACAGATGTGTTTTTTCTGGAGAATTTCAGGCAGCTCTTGACTGCCCAAAAGCTTCCTGTTCCATCCCGCACCTCCCCTTCCATACAAATCTATTGACTCAAATACTAGGCCTTCCCTCCGAACAGGGATTTATATACAAGACACCTCAGCGCTTGCTGAAGGAAAAGGCGACGCCTTCACTTTCCTTCTGCGAACATTTCAAGCAATTGGTGTCATGACCTAAAGCTACTTCTAGGACCCGGCACAAGAAAATCGGAGACAGACGTCAGGAAGAGATCGTTTTCGTTTCCTCGAAAGTCTTAGGGCTGCCCTGAAATCCATTAGGAATGAAGTGCCTTCTGGGTTAAGGAAAAGTTTTGCATTGGCCCTCAAAACTTTGAGCAACTGCCCAGTCTTGGCCTAACCAGGAGTCACATGACTTGGCTTGACTTTGCGCCTCTCTACCAGGCTATAGGAGCCCCCGTTCAGGCCACGGAAAATTACTTCCCAATTTATTTGTACCGTATCGAAGGCTAACCCTGCGAAGGTTTGATTGGCATTCTATGCGCCGCTACGGGATCGCAAGGCCGATGGTCCCTTTTCCCCTTTTACAAGATGGAAAAGGGGCTTCGCGCAAAAGTCCCAAAGTGACTTGGTGTTTTCGGTCGCATGTGCGAGATGTCGGCGAGGAAGACCTTTGCCACGCGGTTTCTTGAGAAAGGCTGGCTTCTGCCAAGCCAGAAGAGGCCTCCGTGTGCGGCTGCATTGTGCGATCTCTCGCTGTCTTTGCTCGCTCGCTCTCTTCCCAGAGTTTCGACGAGCAGCAGTTGCACCAACGGCGAACATACCGGAACGAATCATTTGGAGGCAAGCCAAGGAGACCCCCAAATAAAACCCATCTGCTTGAAAAGGATTTACTTCCCACAAGTTATGCAAAGGCTTCGCGGCCTGGCAGCCCGGGATAAGCCCGTCCCTTGGAAGTTACATTCAAAGGAGCGGGGTAGGGCTGACTTTCACAGAACCTTTGGGACACGGTCTCCGAAACTCTAAATTCAAAGGACCCGATCCGGCGGAATTCCGCGATTTCACTAAAAACCTTAAGCAAGGCTCGGGTTGGTTTGTTTTTTTCTTCCTTTGCTTCACTCCGGTTTCTAGGGGAAATCTAAAAATGTGGAATCACCTGTAGCGAACTCTCTCTTGCGTCTAGATCTGCAGCCTATTGTGTGGGAATCGGGCTTAATCTGATTACTTAGTTATCAAACCCTAAGCTAAGGCACTCTAACTTGGAAGGGAAGAGAAAAAGCTCTCGCGCCCTTTGAAAATGTTGCTGAAATAGTGGGGTTCGACCTTTGTATCTGGGTTCTCCCAGTGTGGATGGAGGGGGGGGGCTTGTAACAGGACTATTCCATAGTCTGCTGCACCTTATTCCAGTGCTGTTGATGGTGCTGTTGATGGTGGTCCCTTCAGTTAATGAAAACGCGAAGTATTGCTTGACATAAACCGATTTCCTTCAGCTCCAATGCACAATGTGGAGGAGAATGGGCTGATTTTTCACACAGATAGGAGTGGTTTGACCTGCAGGTCCACATTCGCTTAATTTATTGAACTTTGTTATTTGAACATAGCTCCAGATCAATTGTCATTTCCTCAAGATTAGACAAACAAAAAGTTGATCTGTTAGAAACATATCGCCGCCGCCGCCGCCCCCCCCCCCCCCCCCCCCCAGATGATTGCTCCTTTAGGTCACATCTTTTAGTTGGGAGATCTTTGCCATCTTTTACCTGGAAGACCACTTTCTTGGCAATTGGAAAGACTGATTTTGTTTTATCTGGATTCTGGGAAAGTACAGATATTTTTTCTATTTAGATCCTATGTTTCTTTTTTTCTTTTTCTTTTAAATCACAGGTTGGTCCTTAAGCTATTAGGAATTGCAGGTGGAGTGGAATACATGCTTACTTGGTGTGAGAATAATTGAACCAGTGGGACATCTCTATAAACAATCATGGATTGCTCAGATACTTAAATGTCTGGTAGGAGAGGCCTGGTGATAATTAGAAATAGCACCTGTTGAATTCAAGAATTTATTCTACTTAAGAGGGCATCCAGTTGCAATTCTTTAAAACAAATGAGAGCAAGCAGCAAGAGGAGGAGGAGGAGGATCTAGCAGACTCAACTTGCATGAAAACAAGCTCAACTTCATTAGAAGTGTGATTAGACACCTAACTTCAAAACTGCTGTGTTGCAGAAACTAACCTATGTTTCTCATGTTTCTTTGCTGTCATCTAGCTGGTCCAGACTGTTACAGTTCAGACATGATAGCTGAAAGTTAATTTTGATCAAGTTAGTCCATTTCCTTCCCAATCACTATGATTCAATTTTCAACTAAGTGTCCAATCAGGATTCCTTCAGTAGCTTGAGGGTTGAGGAATTAAACCTAGGGGTATATCCCACCTTTTCTTCCCCAAGATGCTCTCAAATATTGAGACCCGAGCCTTTAAAAATCTGGCAGTTTTATTATTTGTTTATCAAATTTTTATGTTGCCCAACTCACTGTAAGCAACTTATTATTCTCAAGGAGATATTTTGGTGGGTTAGAGACCTTTCTGATCTTGCCTGCAGTTCCAACCTGCTTCTGCTAAGAATATTTGCACCTGGATCCTTCCAGAGACTGCAGTGTGCTAAGTTAGACTCTCATCATGCCTAGGAAACACTGATCCATTTTATTTATGTATGAACTAATAGTCCAATTCTCAAGAATTTTGAAACAGAATTTTTTCAGACTTTTTAAAGGGAAGACAACTGCACAACACACACACACACACACACACACACACACACACACACAGAGGCAGCGAGGTCTCCATTTCCCTTTATTCATGGACTTTTAATTTCATGGACAAAGAGGGAGTAAATAAGAAAGCCTACATTAAGATAGGATGCAGAAGAAAGTGATGGCCTTGTGAATATTTTGTCACAGGCATTTTTCAGACTCTAAAAAAGGAGGCTTTTTTTTTTTTTTTTTAGGGTAAATCTTTTTTTAAGGACTCGTTTAAGGACTCATTTAAATCTCGTTTTCTTTGGGATTTTTCCTGCAGGCTCTATCCCTACTTTCAGAAATCAGTTTCTCTCAGTGGAACCTACTTTCTACCAGCTCCTCGAAGCTGCTGTTTCCATTGTTCCCAGTTTCAATGGGATGGAGACTTTTGAGGCAGCATCCAAACGTCGGGGACTGGAGAGAGTTGGGGATCCAAAGCTGGACTCCCCCCCCCCCCCGTGTCCTTCTCCCTCCCTCTCTCCACATTTGGATTGGCTTCCGAAATGTCTCCTTCCCTTTAAGGCCAGATTGAAGATGACCTAGTGATCCCCTCCCTCAGCAAAAAAGTGGGGGGGGCAATAAATTCTAGCGAGGACAAGAAGGATAACTTCTGCCCTGCCGGCTTTCGGATGAGGCCCGGCACAATACACGGCGCTCGCTGCAAGCGGACGAATCGACCGGAGTGTGGGGTAGAATCTCGGTTAAAGCTCGGAGTGGGATTCTCGCCAGCCCAGTTCAAGTCAAAGAGCAGGAGTCGAAACCGTCCTTAAAACAGCGGCTGGGAGAGAAAGGGGCTTGAGGACCGAGCCTGTATATGAAACCTACTGGTCAATCCGGTCTGCGCCCCATCCCCGCCAAGGAAGGGAAACATGGGGGGAGGGAGCGCGAAGAAATATATCCCATGAGTCTATTTTTTTATTTTTTATTTTATTGCATTCGTAGAGCTGCATTGCTACAGAGCTGCTTTCCTATAGTAATAAATGCCTCTTCCGAAAAAAAAAATGGGGGGGGGAGGCGGAGGAGGCGGAAAGGTGATTATATGTATTATATATATGGCCGTTCCTTCCTTAAAAAAAGAAAACAAAGAGTTTGAAATCAATCTAATGTGCCCATTGGAGCAAGCCACGTCATGAAAGCTTGCGTGTTTACCCAAAAGAAGAAAAAAAAAGGGGGGGGAGTGGAGGGTGGAAGGGGGAGGAGGAGGAGGAGAAGGAGCAAATGGGATGGAAAATTAAATGAAATTAAATAGCTTGAACGGTTTTATTGTCCCTTATTAAAAGGACACATTAATTACATGCTTCTAGCTTTATTCCGAGACAATGTGGGACTCACAACATTCCACTAGTCCCTTTTCAGACACTTCAACTGGGCCGCCTGGAAAGACCAGTTAAAAGGGGGAAATCACTTTTGCCCAGCGACCAAAAGATTCTCTCTCCCCCCCCCCTTACTGAGCTTTCTCTCCCTTTCTCCCTCTCTGTCTCTCTAGTTGAACTGCCAACGCCCCCAAGGGAACCCAAGGGAAAGCTTTGGCTCAGAGCTGGCTCTCTTTTGGCTTGAACAGGTTGCCCCATAATGAGGCATGAATGTTAAGGAACAACAGCCGTCCAAAGAAGCACAGTTGTGCCTAGCAATGTCCCACCAGGGAGCTCCATTCAGACCATCAAACTGCTTCAGCAGTGAGAAGATTCAACATTACATTCAAACCAGCATGAATGCCTGTATACAGCGCCAGTGCCATTATGTTGGGGGAAAGAAACACAGTGATGCTTAAACAATAAAGGGGGGGGGAGAGAAAAGAAAGAAAGAAAGAAAGAAAGAAAGAAAGAAAGAAAGAAAGAAAGAAAGAAAGAAAGAAAGAAAGAAAGAAAGAAAGAAAAGATTATGCAGTGTCAGTCCTATTGGATTTCAAAGAAAGATGCATTTCAGCTACAATTTCTCTCTTCCCTTTCTCACGCACCCCACCCCCCCCCAGGTCTAATATTCACTTGCGAGTTTCTTCTTTCTATTCAACTTCATGTCAATCCCTTCACCCCATCGCCAAAATCCAAAGAAAGTCAATCGGATTATTATGACTGGTGGTACAAATTGTATAGCTCAATGGACATTTGACATAGCAGTTAATCCGAGTCAACAAACCTTGCATAAGGACAAAAAAAACCATTTGTACCTGAAGACATTTTCCCCACTTCTAATATTGTATTCTCCACTATGAGGGTGAAATAAGAAGCATAAATTTATTTCCTCTTAACCCATATTTTCCTCCACAAATATAGATTTACCCAGCTAAAACTCTTTGATGTATTTTTTTAAAAAAGCAGCACGTGAGAAAAATATTTTTCTTAATCCTAATGGGGGACAAAGTTGACATAATTTTTAATTGAATCTTGCTCTATAGGAAGCATCACTCATTTAATATATCTGTCCCTATGGAATGTTAGCTAGTGCTTGGTATACACTTTGATCATCGTGAGATCAAGAAGGAAGGTGAAGGAATAAAGCTATTAGCCAACTGCAAAGTTTGGGTATGGGAATCATACTTCAGAGGTTTCTCCTACACATAACACAGGAAAACACACGTGCACACACAAGGTAGAAAACGACGGCAAACTTCTGTTTACGGATCTCACAATTCTTCATTCGAGTTTTGCCACATGGGTAAAGCAGGCCTAAGAGTTGCCAATGCTCGCCAGTATGTCTGGATTACAACTCCCACCTTCTAGCCCTTGCATATCTGTATAGTCCATGCCCGGAAAGCATTAGTTTGGAGAACATTCCCCCCACTCTCTAAACTAGCCCTTTTATTGGAGGCGGTGTGCACCTCTCGACTCCACCCCCTACTACCCCAACAGGCTCTCGGCTCCCTTTGCTTTTCTGGGCGAATCCAGTGGATCGTGGGAGAGAGGTGCGTGGGTAGAGCTAAATAAGAGCGATCGGACACGGGCGGGTTTGATGGCGGGTGGTTCCCCAAAGTACCTGCGCGGGAAAGAGACAAGAAGCGGGTGGGATATTGGGGTGGCTTTTAAATAATAATTGAGCTTCCACGCCAGTTGACACGGCGGTCTCAGCTTGCACAAGCCTTGGCACAAGATTTCTTTCTCCGACGGGTTCCTGGTCAGCGCGGGCTGAGGGGGGGGGGCATTCGGCGAAGAGCCCCCTTTTTTCCCTTCTCTTCTTTGCGCGCGCATTTCTCTGCGCGCGACCTGCCCGCCCCAGTCGAAGGGCCGCAGCTGAATTTGAAAGCGCTCACAATCGGGCGCTTTCAAGTTAGGGGGGGCGGGCGGGCGGGCGGCCACTTGCCGCATCACGTATTCAAAGTCTGTCGAGAGTCGCCTCCTTTCAGGGTCCAAGCCCTCTCCCGGCTCCCGCCCTCGTTCCCTCGGCCCACTTATCTCCCGGTTGACAGGGTGCGAAGAAAAGTCGGCCGCCTTGGGGGTTGAATGGCGATGTTTCGGTGTCGCCCTTATAAATTCATATCTTTTCTCCGACCCTCGCTTTCCGAGGTGCCCGGGCCTCAATTCGATTTTCCTTGCTGTTGGGCACATTTAGCGGCGCCTCTATGGGCGAAGTTCATTTCTAGGCAAATGTATTCAAGAGCCGAGGGCCGTGAATAGGACCGTGTGTCAGCCGCCCCTAATTGGGATTAAAGCACTTCGCACCAGATGCGGAGAGTGACAGAAATTCTCAGGTCGCTTTGTGTGGAGCCTTCGAGCCGCCTGGGCGCGCCTCCGAGAGAGGAGGAGGAGGTTCGAGCAGCCGGGCCCGCCCCAGCACCACACATAAAAGGAGCCGGGGAAGGCCGAAGACGAAAGTTCGCCTCTGCTTTCCCTCTCTCGCGGCCTCTCTCGGGCCTTGCCAGAACACCAAAAAGCTCCTGTCAGCTTCTGGGAAGAATGAGGGGGAGGCTGGGAGACAAGGGAGGGGCCCTTAAAAAGCGCACCGCAAACGGCGTGACCGCATTAGACCCTCGAGACGGGTGACGAGCAGGCCCCACTTGTAGCTTGCTTGCTTGCTTGGAAAGGGCCCTCCCGCTCGGAATTTTTGCGCGGGAAATTGGGCGCGATGCCGAGGCTCCGCCGGATCCTGGTGGACCAAGACCGGAGAAAGGATGGACGAAGAAGTCCTAGTCGGCCCAGAGAGGAGAGAAGCGACCGGGCGGGTGGCAGGGCTCGCGGTTACAGATAGTCCTTAAATCACAATGATTCACTTAGTGACCGTTCAAAGTTAAACGGTATGGAAAAACTGACTTATGACCATTTTCCACACTTATGACCGTTCCAGCAACCCTGATTATGTGATTTACATTTGGACGCTTGACAACTGACTAATATTTGCAGTGTCCCAGTGTCATGTGATCACCTATTGCGACCTTCTGACAAGCAGTCAACGGGGAAGCCAGATTCACTTAACAACTGTGTTACTAACCTAACATCTGCAGTGATTCACTTAACAACTGTAGCAAGAAAAGTTGTAAAATGGGGTGGTGGTGAAACACATAACAAATTTCTCATTTAGTAACAGAAATTTTGGGCTCAATCGTGGTCATAAATTGACTATCTGTATTGAAGAATCACAGGGCCTGTTCCTGCTGCCCAAGGGAAGAAGAAAACAGGTCAAGGTGGTTAGGAGCCGGAACAAGAAGTCCTTGAAAATATTTGCCACCCAGAGTTACTCCCTTAGCTTTCAGTCACATTGTATTACTTACGTTCCTCTTTATTAGTGAGATTTAAATCCCAGGTTTTGGCAGGAAAGGCCCATGTGGCTACCCTGGCTGATCTCAGAAAACTAAACAGGGACCAGCCTGGAAGGCCAGCAGGAAGGGAACGGTAACCTAGACTAGGACATTTTAAGAACAAACAAGAACGTATAATAAAAGAAGTTTGAACACAGTTTTGTATTGTATCAAGAAAACAATATGAACATTTCTATGCATACACCAAAGATCAGTTGCTTCCAGGGAGACATTATTTTTCTCTCTAAGAGCTCAAGGCTATATACACTGCTCAAAAAAATAACACAAAAATAAGACATCTTAGATCTGAATGAATGAAATATTCTTATTAAATACTTTGTTCATTACATAGTTGAATGTGCTGACAACAAAATCACACAAAAATTATCAATGGAAATCAAATTTAGCAACCCATGGAGGTCTGGATTTGGAGTTACACTCAAAATTAAAGTGGAAAAAAACACTACAGGCTGATCCAACTTTGATGTAATGTCCTTAAAACAAGTCAAAATGAGGCTCAGTAGTGTGTTTGGCCTCCATGTGCCTATATGACCTCACTACAATGCCTGGGCATGCTCCTGATGAGGTGGTGGATGGTCTCCTGAGGGATCTCCTCCCACACCTGGACTAAAGCATCCCCCAACTCCTGGACAGTCTGTGGTGCAACATGGCGTTGGTGGATGGAGTGAAAATGATGTCCCAGATGTGTGCTCAATTGGATTCAGGTCTGGGGAATAGTACATAGCTTCAATGCCTTCGTCTTGCAGGAACTGCTGATGCACTCCAGCCACATGAGGTCTAGCGTTGTCATGCATTAGGAAGAACCCAGGGCCAACCGCACCAGGATATGGTCTCACAAGGGGTCTGAGGATCTCATCTCGGTACCTAATGGCAGTCAGGCTACTTCTGGCAAACACATAGAGGGCTGTGCAGCCCCCTAAAGAAACACCATCCCACACCATTACTGACCCACTGCCAAACTGGTCATGCTGGAGGATGTTGCAGGCAGCAGAACGTCCTCGATGGCATCTCCAGACCCTGTCATGTCTGTCATGTGCTCAGTGAGAACCTGTTTCATCTGTGAAGAGCACAGGGCACCAGCAACAAATTTGCCAATCTTGGTGTTCTCTGGCAAATGCCAAATGTCCTGCACAGTGTTGGGCTGTAAGCACAACCCCCACCTGTGGACATCGGGTCCTCATACCACCCTCATGGAATCTGTTTCTGACTGTTTGAGCAGCCTCAGGCACATTTGTGGCCCGCTGGAGGTCATTTTGCAGGGCTCTGGCAGTGCTCCTCCTGTCCCTCCTTGCACAAAGGCGGAGGTAGTGGTCCTGATGCTGGGTTGTTGCCCTCCTATGGCCTCTTCCACTTCTCTTGATGGTGCCTCCATGCTGTGGACACTATGCTGACAGACACAGCAAACCTTCTTGCCATAGTTCGCATTGATGTGCCATAGTGGATGAGCTGCACTACCTGAGCCACTTGTGTGGGTTGTAGACTCTGTCTCATGCTACCACTAGAGTGAAAGCACCGCCAGCGTTCAAAAGTGACCAAACCATCAGCCAGAAAGCATAGGAACTGAGAAGTGGTCTGTGGTCACCACCTGCACAACCACTCCTTTATTAAGGATGTCTTGCTAACTACCTCTGCTTTCCACCTGTTATCTATTCCATTTGCACAGCAGCATGTGAAATTGATTGTCAATCAGTGTGGACAGTTTGATTTCACAGAAGTGTGATTGACTTGGAGTTACATTGTGTTGTTTAAGTGTTCCCTTTATTTTTTGAGCAGGGTATATATATCTATATCTATGCCTCCCTCCTCTGATTTGTGCAGGACATAGAAGCCTTGTCACCATAATCATGATCTAAAACACAGTACTATTTTTTTCTATAGCTGCTTATGATAACCAAGATTTGTGTGACCAGAAGCAAATTTCTGAGCATCAACCTTGGAGTAGATTTTGCTGCACACTTAAATTGTCTGATCTCATAAACTAAGTAGGATCATAATATATCATGTATAGCAGACCTGTAGGCTGGACTTCCTGATTAAAAGTCCTAAAAGAAAGCAATTACTAGCTAAATCATATCATTGCCAAAACAAAAAATAAAAAAAACAAAAACACCCACAGATCTGTCTATGATGACACTAGAAATTGACAAAATGGAATGAAAAAAGACTTTTGTATAGTAGCCAACGACTATGTTTCTGAAAATGCCTTCAGTGGTTGAAAGGGATCTCTGCCATAAGTCACTGGTAGGCCTGTTTGGGTGTAGGGAGGGTGAAAGGACTGATTACCCTAATTTTAATTGTTAAGTGATATGTCTGCGGCCTCCCCAGGATTTGGGAACCCCCAAGCTATGAATCTGCTCATTAGTTGGTCGACTCTAGAGGAATCATTCTTTCTCAGCCTTAAGATATTTTCTTACTACAAAGTGCTAACATTACACAAAATCTATGTACTGTCTAAGCCTTCCAATGCTATTAATAGTAAAGATTTGCTAAGGACACAAAATGGTAAGAGGATACTAAGATGCTATGAGTAATTACTAGGAAATGGTGAGTCTCCCTATCTGCTGTACAGAGTATAGCAAAACTGGCATAATTTACTTTACTGGGGCTAAAGAATAGAATAGAATACTTTATTGGCCAAGGAATTTGTCTTGGTGCAAATACTCTCAGTATGCATAAAAGATACATTCATCAAAAATCATAAGGTACAACACTTGATAGTCATAGGGTACAATAAGCAATTAAATCATACTAGGAAACAATCAGTAAAAATTGTTAGGATTCAAGCAACATTATAACATAGCCATTGGAAAGTACATCTGAAAGCAGTGTATGATGAGGATGATGATGTTGATGACGATTATTATTATTGGGCAATAGTTGCTGTTATTATTAATGTAGCATATAGAAAAGAGGAAATATTCATGTTTACTAATATTTGAAAGTAGAAATAAATATATTGGAGTAATTCAGTAGAAGTGACTGATCAGTGTCTGAAAAGAAAGGACTTCTTCACACAATGCATACAGTAATTGATTCATCAGAATATCTGTCACAACTGGACCGTAGACACAGTCATCCAGGATAGGTCTGCCCAAGGACTTTGCTAACTAAATAACTTTTGCACAGAGAAATATACCCCAGAATACCAATTGGCAGAAAGAAAACGATTGGGGACGAACTGCTCAATCTTTGATTTGCTTGTACAATATTTTTTAAGAAAGTCACATTGGCAACTGCTGAAACTGCTCGGTTTGAGCTGTTTGTTTGGTCAAACAGGATTATTTGTTTGCCTTAATGTTTTCATCACGTTTTGTTCATCATTTTTCAGTAAGAAAATATTTGAGGGTACCTTTGGATAGCTTTTACTGTACATTGAGATAAGTCCATGTGAGAGGGGCACTGAAGAGCTCTTTAGTATGGGCAGATTCAGTGGGACTTAAATATGTTTAGATGTACCACATTTCTTCCCCACAAGCCATCACAATGTTGTTGTAACTTAAGAATATGGAGAAAAGTGCTTAAAAGAGCTAAGGTTGTAACTACTGACACTGTTTAATAACATCCCCAAATATTTGCATTGAAAATAAGATTGCAAAACTATAAATAACATGTAGCAATAGATTTTTTTTTCTAAATGCCTGTAAAACTGCACAAACAAGACTGTTCCAGAGTGAAATATTTCATTTGCACTTGGAAATAAGAAAGTATAAAAGCAAACATACAAACAGGGAATGGCTTTCCAAATGTCATTATGAAAATCTGAGCTGGATCATAATCCTAATGTATTGTAATACTAAATGTTGTTCTGAAAAATCAGGAAGCTATGCTGAAATCCACAATGTATTCAACGACTTTTGTCATACTATATCGATTTTTTATATACTTGGACTTTAGACAACTTCATGGCATTTTTTTTCACCACTTAACTTTTTCCCCCTAAGTCTCTTTGTTTTTTTAACAAGACATTGCCTTTCGTGAAATATGCATTTGAAAAGACTGTGAAATGTTTTAGACTACAAAGTGCACAATGCAGTGAGTTACTACAAAACAAACGGGGCATGAAATTAACTGCATATAAAAGGCTTAAGAGTACAATTTATGCATTGCATTTTCCATTCAAAACATACCAGCAAAAAATCCCAGGCCTTCACTGAAGAAAACAAGTAATAAATACAAGTAGAAATACAAACTGAACTAAATGTAATGTGAATACTTTGATGTAATTTCTGTGGCAAACATTTATTTAGGACTCCATCTAATATCTGAGGTCATGTTTAGAACCCCAGTACCACAGTTTCTGTACTCTGCTAGTGCTTCTTTACTATTTGCAAAACTAGCAATAACAGACTGTATACTTATGTTTTATAAAGGTAATATGTAAAATACTGTCATGGATTTTTTTTCTAAGCCCTTTATTAGATATGTTTTCAAGGAGTAAAATAATACTTACAAAGTAGCTTTTCACATATATCGATATTGGTTCACTAATATTTGTTTACAGTTGGGCAGTTCCAAAATCAAACAAATTCCCAGAATTCCCAGTACCCCCAAAGGGAATTCTGACTGAGGAAAACCAGGAAAGTGCCATCTGGGGTAGATGCTTCTTAACTTTGTGCAACATCAATATCCTCCTTTAACAACAGCTATCATTCTTGTCACTGATCACAAATGTAAAATATGTTTTTTTTTTTGTTTAAGCCTCAATTACTTTGCAATTAACTTTATGTAAAGATAACCTTTAAGCTTCCAAGTTTTCATTTTCTGCATACTTGTGGATAGAATTATTATCAGAAAAGAGGTCAGGGTATGGTGGCAGCCAGTTTTCATGATATGCCAGTAAATTATGTTTCTAAATGCCTCTTCAGTGAACTCTACTTGCTGCAGCATTGGCTTCTAGGGCTTGGATTTTATCCATCTTGAAGAAGGACCTAGTGCAGCTGTGGATGGAAGGATGTGAGCTGCATGGTCACTGAAGCAAACACATTGCCAGAAGGGGGCTAAAATGGCATATGTATGCATCTGAGGCCCAAAGCTGATCAACTTGTTTATGTAATAAAGGAAGCGGAATCAAATAAGTATCATGAAGCCTTCATCAAAGTTTATTCTCCATCTTTGGATAAAACAGATGGGCTTTTTACCCTTGATGCATTTGTGCGTTTCGACATCTAAGATTATTTAGCAAGATAGTTGTCAATATACTAATAAAAATGTGGAAGCAGAAAAGAAGTGTTTGAAGTCTATATATAGTGCAAGTCCATTACCAAAGACCACTATTCAAAATTCAACATTTAGCAGCAAACCTAAATGTTTTGTCGCATGCACTGCAAAATGAACCATAGTCAGACCCACAAAATGCATAGAAAGTTGGTACAGAATCTGCTAAGTATCTATGGTCCTCCTGAAACCTCATGCATGTGGATGTATCTCATACCTAATTCTGACAACATTCACACAGAGAGACAATAACTGAGTGAGAAGGAATAGTGTCAAGTTTGACAACCCAGTGCTCCCTCTGCCTGCTCTGGGTGAAGAATGATTCTGGGCAGAGATCAGCAAAGTAGCTATTGAGTGGTTGGTTTTTGGAAAGGAGGTTGAAAAAAGAAATAGGAGGCCAGATTATGTGCATAGGAGTTGTGTGTTTTGCCTGAGCCAAGGTTTGTAGCACTTCTGTTTTTGTTTCTGTCTTTCTCTCTCCTGGGCCTTTCACATCTACTTCTACTTGCCTGACCAATGGAGGACTGGCTGGTGATACTATGAAGTCTTACTAGTACTGACCTAATGCAAGATCTCATACCAGCCACTTCCTAGAAAAAATGTGTGGTGATCCTGTATTCTCAGAATAGTAACTTTTGACCCAGTTAATGTGATAATGTGTTTTGGAACCTCAACCAAAGAGATGTGGCTGAATGATTGTGTGAGATGGGACAATAGCCAAAATATTCCAACTTTCTCTCTCTCGAGCATTCACAAATGACATACAGCAAATACAGAAAAGCTTTCTTACAGCTTTGGCTAAGTATATCCTTGCTCCACTTAATCACAGCAAAATAGTCCGAACCTGAAGAGGACAAGAAGATTTGTAAGGTTAAGAAATATGTAGTATTTCTTATTAAATTACAATTAATCAAAAAGTATGGAGAGAAAAAATAGTAACGCTGAACCAAAAAGGACACTGAAAAATAGCACAAGACTAAATAAAATAATAATGTTTGTTTCATAATTTAGAAGAAATTACTTTATTGGATATCATCAATGTTTGGAAAATACCACACTCAATATTAAACTAAGGGGCAAATCAATCAAGTTGATAAAATACATTTTTATACATTCCATCTTCTTACACACCATTCAAAAGTTCAGGAGACCAGTTATTGAACAAACTGCCTCTGTTCAGTTTAGTCCATGCTTTCTATTGCCATGACTAAATATGGTGCAATTTTTCACTCCCTAGACAGGTAGAAAAGAGAATTAGGCCATACACTGGCTTATTTCCTTAGTAATTAAAATTTTAGAATGACAAAAACTATACACATTAAGAATGTCATGTCCAGGTATAGTTTATCCAGAGCTGTGGGCAGATACGGAGAAAGGTAATATTCTGTAGCTATCACAAAAGCACATACTTGATGGAGAAAAATACCTTCTGTACCAGTCATAACAGCTGTAGTATTATTGTGCTAATCAAACTGGTTATACACAAGACCTTGATAAAGCATTTTGGTCTCCTCTATATACAGTATTTTCTGTCTGTAATATAATATATGGGTCAGAAGGTTCCAGATGAGCTCTGTATATTCTATTTAAATAATTTATTTCTTCAAAATGTGTTTCAGAGTATTTTTAAAAATCCCTAACAATCTTGTCTACATTAATATTTTCAACAGGAGCTCCAACTGATGACTCTGTAATTCTGTATGATGGACCAGAAGGGGTTTGTCATTCCTCTCCATGCTGAGTTTCCTAGTGTTGCTGATGCTTTCCAAAGTATTTCAATCCTCCTGAGAAAAAGTCACACACTTGAACTCAGCATCTGAACCAGCACTGAAGCTGCATCTTTCTCCCCCATCACCAACCATTCCATTTCACTGGGATTATACACAATTAAAAGACAGGTTCCCATATGTGAAGTCTCAAATTCTTCTTTTGCATTTGTCCTGAATCAAACTGACAATCTCTCTCTCTTTGCCTAAAATGCCTAGCTTGGCTTGTTTCTGTGTCACTTTCCATTTACTTTTACACTCTCTTGTACTATTAACTTGGTTGTAGATGCTGGTTTAATTGCTTTCTTTGTGACTTCTGTGAAGCTACCATTATTTAGAAACTCTTTCTTGACATTATTCTATGCCTCAAGCTCTCTTGTTTTAATCCATCAACATACACTTCCCTGCATCTTATTAAACTAAGACAAATGCCCACAAGCACACCAACACTGTCCTGCTCACTAAGGACTAGCATAAATGGTAGAAAAGTACATTGCCTAAAGGTTTTCTGTGAAGAACCAGAACTAAGATTAATAGAAGGTGATATTCTACCAGTTTCAGCTGAATCTAGGCAGAGGTGCCATAAAACATGGAAATACAGTACTGGAGAAAACTAGTAACAACCAAGATGTGGTTAAAACATTGGACTTAGGAGGGCAAGTCTCCTCAAGTTTTCACAGAACCAGGTGAGTTTAACTTTTGTCTTTTTCAGTCCAACTTTCTTCACAGGTTTAGTGTGGCAGGGAAACAGGCTTTGTACTGCACTTAGGCATAAGTAGATGCTAAATACAAATGCTAAATACTACTAAAACCTATAACTGGAGAAGGGAATCTGAGTTAAAAGCAGCAATAATTGAGCTCCAGCAATTAGAACAGAGGGCAAACTTTCTTTGAATCCAAATTCAATTGCAAATATGATAGTTTCAGGCCGACCCTAATGCTTATTTGCCGCACAAAATTTAATTCACCCTTTTATGGGCAGAAAATTCCACTGGCATAAAACTTGTTCTTCCATTACCAGTCCTTATTTCTCTGCTATTCCTTCTCGAAGGAACCTTCCCTGTAATCCCCAAAGCCAGTTTCCCATTAAGACGGTGAGGCCTGTGCTCCCCAGTCTCTGGTGGAAGTGAAGAGGTTGCTTTTCTGAAGCCCCAAGGATAACTAGCAGTGCCAATGAGGCAGGAAAAAACCCGCGCTTAGGCATTTCCCATCGAGCTGAGCTCTTTCCCAGCGTTAAATTATCCAACCCCTTCCTTCGTCTTATTCGAGGATTCCCTGGCAGTTCAGCCTACCGGAAGATTCCCCACAAGGCGACTGATTCTTCTTTGTCCATCGGTTCCTTGAAAAGGTGCGGATTGGGGGACGAAAATCAGGCCTTGCGCCACGGAGAATAAGCAAACTGAGCGCTTCTTCTAACACACGCACGCACATGCGGCAGGAAAGCTGCTCGTAGCAACTCGCTTCAGTGCCCCATCGCAGTGAAAACGTGGATATCGGGACCACCTAAACTGGGCCTCGAGGAGCGACAGATCTCACTGCAGCCTCCCAGGAAGGCATCTCGTGCGTGGCTTCTCCTCGCCCCGCAGCGCCACTTATCCGAGGCCTCCTTTTTTCCCCTTCTTCTCTCATCTGACCTTGCGCTCCGCCCTCCGAATAACTTGGGGCGTTTAGGAATGTCCTAAAGGAAAGAGAAAGGGGGACCTTGTGTTAATGAAAGTGTTGCAGGAAGGGACAGGCCCGTCTGGGTAGATCGGTGTTGGGTTGCCTCCATGATCCAAGAGGTCAAGATTTTTTGGCATTCCCGGAACATCCATCTTAAGGCATAGTTTGATTCTTCTCACCCTTGCAGAAGTTCCACAAGAAATTATGCAGAGGATCGGGACCGCACCTACTTCTCTCTTAAAAACGACAACAACAACAACAACAGAAGGGAACCAAATTTGGTAAAGTGAATAAAACTGAGTGAAGATGAAAATGGGCCACATTTGACTTGGGGCTGTGAAGAAAAAAAAAAATCCAGAACAAATCTAGCAGCAAGTAGATCAGTGTTGGCAACTGTACAATTCATTCTATGCTTGTTTCTGTCTCAGAGCATATGCTGCTCACTACCCTTTGCTTCCCAAGGCCCATTATTTTGATGCAGGGTGTCTTAGCCTGTAAGCTAGGAATCCACTTTCTCTGTCCCTTTTGGAAATCTTTCTTTTTTGGCCTACCTTAAAGAATGAGCAATATCAGCTCCAGTCTCTGCTCCTGTCCCGTGCTTGCAGATTGAAATCATATTTACTCCAAAGCAATTGTATTTTTTAAATATAAACTTCATATGCCATTTCCAGAAGTGGTTTAGTACATTAGACAGGAACAAATATTAGAGGTAAAGGTACAGAATAGTGCAGTCTTTTAAATACCCTTAAACTGGCTAATCATGCTGTTTAAAGTATGAATAAATCATAATTAGCTTGGCAGACACACATTGAATCAAGGACAGCAAGCCAATATTGTGATTGAACATGACTGAATATTTTTCCTTCAGTCTTTATGGAATAAAGGCTCATAACAGAAAGTCATACATGTCTGATTTAAAGAAGAAGCTAAAGAAAAGCACAGCTCATAAAAATTCAGCTCAGGTGGTTTCTGATGGAGTAAGCAATGAGGAATAACAGGATAAATTCCACTATTTCATTTGATTAATTACATCTCCTGCCTTTCCTCCAGCTTTCCAAGCCATTTTATATATGGGACCAAATTAAGAACTGTATACAGTATGTAAGAGTAGTGTAACAATTAAGCATTAGGCTAGAAACTGGGAAACCATGAGTTTGAGATGTGTGTGTGTGCGTGTGTGTGACTGGTCTAAAGATAGTAAGCTCTGGCTTGCAATCACTTGAACCTCTCCACAGCCTACTCAATACCTCAATCTCTATACCACTCTAATTTCTAACTCCCTGCAAATCATACTGCATAGCAACTATGGCACATCTTATGGCCTCTATGTCTACCAAGCAATCCTATACCCATATATGTTTACTCAGAAGTAAGTATTGAGTTAACTTGCTATATGGATTATTTTTGAGAAAGAGGCACTGGCCTTTGCCCAAATCTGAGGAATGGGAGATGAAACATTGTTCTTCTTGGCTGGCCATTTCCATCAGCATTTCAACAGCATTTGGAGGACTCCTGAGCCTTGTCTCACCCTCACTTCTAGCACAGACCTAGGAATGGCCTATCAGTTGGGATCGACATGTGCACATGAGTGAGGATGGGTGTGTGGACTACTGTCAAATCAAGGAAGGCAAGTAGCCAGAAAAACCAACTCCAGTGTCAGACTGAGAGACCTGGCAGCTGCTTGGAGGGATGATAGGGCAGGAAAGCATAGATTTTCAGCTGAGAACCTGCAGGTAAAATTAGACTTCAGCAGAATCTTAACATGAACCCAGCTGTCACTTTTGGCTTAGCCAGAACAGGAGCTCTGATCTTGATAAGCGTCTTGAGGAGGTATGCATGCAGTGCATCTTGGGAAAGTCATGATTTAGTGTCTGGGTTTGTAGATGACAAATAATGTACCAATGAATGAGCAAGGTTTCCAATTTGAGAAGTAAAGCATCTAGAAAAAAATGCCAAGAAAATAGAGTGAAAGAGGCAATGTCTGCATTGGTTGATAGCTAAATGCCCCACCCAATTAAAATATCTTAGTTGCTGACACATCTGCACCTTATTTTAATTTAGTTGGACCTCCTTTTTCCCCCTCATGGCGCATACAACAAATCTGCCAAGTCTAGGTGATGTTTAGCCAGCACTTGTTTAGATTGCTTTCTCCTTCTCCAGCTTCCTAAATCTGACAATAATATTGATATTGGCAGTATCCTGTCTAATCTTCCCCCCTGCAGGAAACCAACGACAAGATTGTGGAAGACTGGAGTCATTTGACTTTCAGCAGGCTTCTTTCTCCCCTCTTCCCAGCCCCAAATGTGAGACATCTGAAGGAGGAAATCAGGAATTGTAAAAGAAGTGTAAGTAGAACTGAAAGGCCCTTCCAGCTCACAATCTGTCATTCTCAAGGAACCATTCACTGAGTTTTCACTAACTTAGGTAATATGACAGATAGCTGAGATGTTTCTTGTAATGGTGGCCTTTTCTTCTGGGCTGTATTCTGTGGCTGGAGAAAAAAAAGAGGGCAATATGGATAGAAAAAAAAAAACTTTGGGTGATAATGTGACCCAGGCAACTGGATGGAATAGCAAACTTGAGACAAAAAATAAAACCTTTAGCTGCTCACCAGTGGCTAAATTTAAAGGGGATTTGATTTGTTTGGAAAAATAAATTTGTATTTTACAGCGAAATAGCTTGATACATCTAAAGGAAGCTTTAGTTTGAGATTCTCAGGAAGACTGCCTGTTCCACATTCTTTAAGCTTAAGCACTTCACATGGAATCTTATAATCTTCAGTAACATGACATTGCTTGCTGAAGACTGTAGGAAAAATAGTACAAACTACTGGGATGAGGGTGTTTGCCAGGATGAGGAAATTAGCATGGCTAATTTTAAATTGTAGCAAGAATTGAAATAACTCAGTGGGAATTAGTTAAAATATATTGGGTTATAATCTATTTATAGCTCTATGAATCTCAGAACTGTGCACTCCTTGAACCAATAGGAGTTAAATATGCTTAATTTTTGCTGGTTAATGACCAATCTTTCTTCCAACCAAGTCTCCATATAAATAGCCAAGACTTTTTCTGGCTAAGATCTAGAGCGTAGAATAGCTATTTTAAAGGATGGCACAAGAAATGTTAAAACGCAATATGGATATCCTTCAGAACAGTGACTTAGAGCATCTCTTAAAGGTTAAAGCATAAAGTTGTACAAACAAACTATCAAGTGAGATTGTCCTCAATCAAAATGTGTTGAGACCAAAAGTCAGGACAATTTTCTACTTGCAAACTTGAAAGTGTAACGTGCAGTGAGAGTTCCTCTAATGAATGTGTATTAATTAACACAATCCAGTCAGGAATTCTCCAAGCAAATTGAAGTGCAACATGCCTCATCCTCAACTAATAAGACTATCCAATTGAACCAGTTAGCTAGGAGCAATAGGAATTGTAGTTCAGGATATCTGGACAGCTTTGAGTTACAGAAAGGTTAATGATCGAGCTTCATATTCTTCTATTTTTTGAATATGCTCAACTAATATCTTTTACTCTGGAAAAATCCACTCAAAGTTAGGACCTTGTAAAGTTATAAATCAAATAATCCAGGAACAAAGTTTTATTGAATTTAGTGAGATTTTATTTCTGAATAAATGTAGACATAAAACTGTTAAAGCATAGATACATAGATTTCTCTCCAGTTGCTTAAATGTCCATCTCATTCACAGGAAACTGATTGTTGCAACCAGTCACATGCAATCCTAACTTCTTGCAAATGTAATCAATCTCTCAGATATATTCTGACTACTATTCTCAGATTTTTTAAAATTTTAGAATGGATCTACTGATGATTTGGTGAGTATTCTATGTTCCTAAGCAATCCAGAACACAGTTGGCTTTTCCACCATAAAGGAAAAAAATAGAGTCTTGCAACCATACAGATCCTTAAACATTGATTGAATTGCATGCCACATTTATTAAACTCAAAGCTCTGTTAGCATGACCTAACCATATAATCCAGGTTCACATAACTTGTTAAGCTAAATATTTGATTGGCTAGTTTATTGTTCAGCATATTGAAGAACCACAACATTCTCATTCTCAGTGAATAGAATAGAATAGAATATTGGCCAAGTGTGATTGGACATACAAGGAATTTGTATTGGTGTAAATACTCTCAGTATACATAAAGAAAAGGTACATTTGTTAAGAATCAAGAATCATAATGTACAACACTTAATGATAGTCATAGGGTACAATCAACAATCAAATCATACTAGGAAACAGTCAAATGGGAGGGGATGGGTGAGAAGGAGTGGTGAGAAGATTAACGGTAATAATAGTGTACACTTTGTAAATAGATGAACAGTGTTGAGGGAATTATTTTAGTGTTTTAGCAGAGTGATGGCTTTCGGGGAAAAACTGTTCTTGTGTCTAGTTGTTCTGGTGTGCAGTGCTCAAAAGCATCGTTTTGAGGGAAGGAGTTAAAACAGTTTATGTCCGGGATGTGAGGGGTCTGTAAATATTTTCACAGCCCTCTTTTCGACTTGTGCAGTATACAGGTCCTCGATTGAAGGCAGGTGGGTAGTAATTGTTTTTTTTCTGCAGTCCTAATTATCCTCTGAAGTCTGTGTCTGTCCTGTTGGGTTGCAGATGATAGACTCAATAATTCTTCTGTAGAACTGTATCAGCAGCTTCTTGGGCAGTTTGAGCTTTCTAAGTTGGCACAGAAAGAACATTCTTTGTTGTGCATTTTTGAAGACATTTTTTATGTTTTGATGGTGTCCATTTTAGGTTATGTGATATAGTAGAATCTAGAAATTTGAAGGTCTCTACTGTTGATACTGCGTTGTCTAGTATTGTAAGAGGTGGTAGAATAGGATGGCTTCTTCTAAAGTCTACCACCATTTCTATGGTTTTGAGTGTGTTCAGTTCCAGATTGTTCCAGTTACACCACGAGGCAAGTTGTATAACCTCCTGTCTGTATGCAGATTAATCGTTGTCTCGAATGACACAATCACTGTTGTGTCATCAGAAAACTTCAGTATTTTAACAGATGGATCATTTGAGATGCAGTCATTGGTATATAGGAAGAAGAGAAGTGGAGATAGCACACAGCCTTGCCTCCCCCCCCCCCCAATGCTGATTATACAGGTATCGGATGTGATTCCTCCTAGCTTCACTTGCTGCTTCCTGTCTGTTAGGAAGCTTATGATCCACTTACAAGTGTGTTCAGATACCACTAGTTGGTTTAATTTACTAAGAAGAATGTCTGAGTGCTAAGAAGAGTTCTTCTTTGTGGTGGCCATTTCTGACCACTGCTGCAACCGCCTTTGGGAAAGGGAGTAATGGCCAGCTGGGGAGGAGAGATGCGGCTCTCCTCAACCCTGCAGGCAGTCTTCCCCCCTCTTCACCACCTCTACGGGGTCGCTTAGCCCCGAAGCCAGCTGGCTCAGGGCGCTTCAGCGGTGAGCAGGGATCAAAGCCTCACAGAGACGAGGTTTCGGTCTGTCGCTGAAGAAGCTCAAACTGGAAGCCACCGGTCAGCACAAGACTTTTAAGCAAGGAGTTATCTTGTCTGGCCCTGGTGCTTTTCCTGGCTTCTGTCTGTGTAATAGATCTTGCACTTCTTTTTCTGTGATCATCAGAGGTTGAGCCCAATGGATTGGAGCCAGTTGTAAGGAGGCTTGGCTGTTGTTGGTGTGCTTGGGATGGGGGTTGTGGAGATAGGTGGCTGTAGTTTCCTTTCAAACCTGCAGTAAAACACATTCAGGTCATCTGCTAGTTGATTTCCTTCTGCCTGGGAATGAGGTTTGCTGAAAGCCAGTGATGTTTTTAAGAGTTTTCCACGTTTGTTGGTTCATTTGTTGAGAATTGATTCTTTAACTTTTCACAATAGCTTCTTTTTGCTGCTCTGATCTCTCTTGTTAATATGTTTCTGGCCTGGTTGTATAGCATTCTGTCACCTTTTCTGTAGGCTTCCTCTTTGGAACAATGTAGCTGCTTAAGTTTAGCTGTGAATCAAGGTTTATTGTTACTATATGTTTGCAGGTTCCTTGTTGGTACACATAAGTTTTTGCAGAAGCTAACATATGATATTACAGTATCTGTGAGCTTATCTAGGTCTGCAGAGGCATCTTCAAAAACATTCCAATCAGTGCAATCAAGGCAGGCCTGGAGTTTCAGCTTTGCCTCATCAGACCAAGTCTTTACTATCAGTACTTCCTCTCTTCTTAACAAGTAGATCGAATATTTAAAGAAAATATGGAATAAATGAACAAAATATAAAATAAATTAATTATAAATAAATATAATTCGTACTAGGGATTTCAGATCTGAGTGGCATAAATCCAGACAGCTACTAGCAAATTCTTGTAAAATTTTAAAATCAGCTCTACTGCCACTAAGGGATTATTTTGACTTTGATTTATAATAGCCTATTGAATAAACCGTTATTGGGATTTCGTCACATGCAAAGATGCTAAAAATGATGTCACAGTTTAAGATATGGCATTTGAGTCCAAGCATTATGTTCAGTGCAGCCTGGTAACGTTTCAAAGCTTTCTTTGGTAAGATTTTTAATTGTTCCTTTTAAAACACACAAATACATACATAGCGTATGTAAGCAATTATTGTTTTGTTTGATATAACAAACTAGAGGACTTTAAAAAGTGATTCCTTTTGAATTACTGTTATTCAGTTCAAAGGGGGAAAAGGGACTTTCTTCCTTAAAATGACATAATGGCCTGACTGGTTGGCTGCTGCTTAGGGCCAGAGTTTCTATCCCATGCAGCAATCCTAACTGTGAGGGCAGCTTCACATAGGAAGCAGTTTTTCTTCCCCTTCTGTGAAAAAGGGCCTAGGGTAGCTTGACTAGATCATAGCAGAAGATTATCCCTGAAGGTATCTTCAGGGCAATATAAAAGGCACAAAAGTATGTCTGAAACCAAAGCAAGAGAGACAACACATTCCTTCACACCACTGCCTTGAAGTGGCAAGGATCGCCAAACTGCATTTGGACCAGCAGTTCAAGTTATGTGCAGCATGCTGTCAAGCAAGATGCCACACCCCTATAGTAGCCCAAATATGTAAGAAAGAATTAAAGAACCAGATAGATATGCTTCACAGTAAGGCACCTATGCAAGCAGGTTGGATGCATGACTTGAGTTAACTTGAAGCTGATAAGGCACATTCTTTTCATTCCCATAATTACATGTTAATGAATATTGTGTACAATCAACTGAAGTCCTTGAAGCCTTCCAAAACCTTGTGAATGAGCATCTGAGGCGGCCTTTGAATTTAGGGCGGTTTCTTATTCTTTTCCACTAGTGTTGACCAGGTTGGACTTTGTTTGCCTTGAAGGAAAAGGGAAACTTTTAATTGGACTTTATTTAGTTCCATCATATCATCAAATGTTTGCATCATATTCAACTTCCTTTTCTATTTCTCCTGATGTACAGGTAGTCCTCGACTTAGGACCACATTTGAGGCCAAACTTTCTATTGCTAAATGAAAAATCTGTTAAGTGAGTTTTGCCCATTTTATGACGGTTCTTGCTACAATTGTAATTGTATCATAAATATGAGTCAGTTGCCAAGCATCTGAATTTTGATAACGTGACCATGGAGATGCTGTAACCGTTGTAAGTGTGAAAAATGGCCATACATCATTTTTTTTTGCCCATTGCAACTTTAAATGGTCACTAATGGAACTGTTGTAAGTCGAGGACTACTGTAACAAAATGGGCAGAAGCATAAACTACTTATATTAACATTTCTTCATCCATTTCCCCATCTTTAATACGTATTCCATTCAGGTACACACATTAGCAATAGTACTTAGCAATAATGCTTAGATTTACATACCACTTCATAGTGCTTTAGAGTACTATCTAAGAGTATATAAGATGAAAAATGGCAGGGAGTAGATATAAATTGTAGACTGAAATAATGAGGGATTTATATGGAATAGGATTTTTATATTTCTTCTTTTATAGCTGTTTCTTCCTGAAGAATTTATAGGATACAGTGGTTTAATATCTTGTACGTCTTATATAAAAATATGCTAAGTTTATAGAAAGAGAAGTCTGCATTATTAAGATGTACAATTAGGAGTCGATATCAGACAGAATGCCAGTTTGAACTGGTGGTTAAGGCACCACATTAGAAACCAGGAGACTGTGAGTTCTAGTCCTGTTTTAGGCATAAAAACCAGTCACTGTCTCTAATCCCAATCCACCTGTTGTGGGGAAAATAGAGGAGGAAGAATTATTGTATATATTCACAATATATACAGTTATTTATAAAAAGTGGGATGAAAATAAATATTTAACATAAAGAAATATCATTGTATAATGACATGTAAATAAAGTGAGAGAGCCAGTCCGATATAGTAGTTAAGACATCAGGCCAGAAACCAGGGGATGCCCATTCTAGTCTTGCCCTGAGTATAAAGCCAGCGGAGTGACCTTGGGCCAATCCCTCTCTCTCAGCTGTAGGAAGCAGGAATGTCAAGCCTCTTCCCAAATCTTGCCAAAAAACCTCAACAGGGACTAATCCAGGCACTTGCCAGGAGTCAAAAATTGACTGACCCCAGGAACAAAAATAATGTGAAGGAAACCTTATGATCTGAGCCTGGAGACATGAATTATGTGTCCATTAGCAATGAATAAATATTAACTATTCGAATTAAGACTGCTGTCCAAATTCCTATTTTATTCCTAAGTATTTTCTGGTTTTGGCACTGGGTTATTGTTTGGTTTCATATCATAGAAATGTCAAAAGATCAAAATAAAATAGATAAGCTGGCATTTTCTATGCCAGTCAATTGCTTTAAAATGGGCTATTTCTAGAAGCAGTGAGTTTTCAGAATTCCACATAATTCTGCCTCTTGATTCAAATAGATGTGGGTACAATATTCAGTAAGGTGTCCCTGTGAAGCCCTGGCTACTTAGCACTCATGTGTCTTGTAAAGTCGGAAATAAAAATTAAAAGAACTGCCTTCAGTTCTGCAAGGTTCCTGTTCTGCTCTAACCCTTATGACTGAAGGTTAATTTATTTTATTGTTTATTTTAGGAAAGGACTATGATTCCTGGCTCAAAACGGAAAGGGATCCGTACTTTCGTGTTTGTTTTTTAATCCCACGCACAGGCGCGTCTTGCATCTGTTTGAAATCTTAATTTCTTTTAAGGCAGTTCTGCCTGGCCACGTCCCTTTAACATCCACCGGCCCATTTCTCGGACGAAGGAAATCTTTTGAAACGTAGCCCAGGATGTATACCGTGCGTAACAGGATTTGTGTTGGTTTCGCCCGTCCGTAGTCTTGCAAATCGGCAGGCTCATCCTGCTTCCCGCGGGTGCCTTAATTGCTTGGGCCAGGAGCCTCGACAGCTGCCAAGCAAGGAAGAAAGTGAATTAAGCCTTATGATTTGATCCTAAACAGATGAATTCTCTCTCACAGTTTTCCCCCGTCTTCACTTTACAGGTCAATGCGAAGCTATCGGATGGCTGAGTCGGTCCTGCCGCCCGTCGGCTTAGCGAAGAAGTCTTTCCTGATATCGCCGCTGCTAGCTGACATCTTTGCTCGCTCGACCGACGCCGCCGTCGAACAGAGAAAAAGAGACTAGCGCATGCGCAGCGAGCACCTCTGACACCGGTGATTACATCCACCAAGTCCCTTCTCTATTATCCCCACGTTTCTTCTCTATTATTCCAGCTTGGTCTAAAGAAGGAAAAATAGAAAGTTCTATCCGTGCTGATATTCTCACTGTCGGTTTTGTCTGGGAGATGCAGCCGCCTGGAAAGTTTGACTCTGCAATAGGGCAAGATTATTGATTATGGAGGTTTTTGCTCAATAATATAGCTTATTTGTTTGCAGATGGTATGTGTGTATTTATCTATGTTTCTTAAGCTGGATGGAGGTACACTTTAGTTGCAATCAAAGCAGATACATTTATGACGTTGTGGCACTTTCATAAGTAGTGACAAACCACTTATAACAGGAGTAAAAAAAAGTGAATTGCATATTCTGTGGATAATAAGGCATATAAAATATATAGGAATAATAATTATAAAGGGCTAAACCATTGCAGAAATGCAGTTATGTATATTGATAAGCATCTTTTAATTCAAAATGGAATTAAACATATGGCAATATCATTCAACATTACTGTTAGAAACAATAGTAATCAACTTCCAGAATGGTTATTTCCTTTTCAAATGCTGCTTAAGGTAATGCCAATTTACAGATTTATTAGAGCACAATAAATTATTGTCTTTTATGTCAAACTAGAATGAGGAAAGCTGTCCAATATAAATACAAGAAAAGGTAGGTCTATGAATATGAACTATGAGCTTGTATTTGGATACAGTTCCACTGAGACAAGTCAGATGAGAATTTCTAAAAATGGTAAGAAATTAATAAATGAAGTCAATCCTAACATATTTAAAATTGTCCTTTGAAGTTTTGATAGGATAGAGACAATATACAATCTGATTCCTATTTCTTGAATTTAGTATTATTTAATTAAGTATGAAGAGAAATGTCTATGGAGAGTTTCAGTCATCCAGGTCATGGTTGTCCCAAAGGTGCTTTTTCAAGAGCAACCGGACTTTCTGGTTTTTCTTTGAAGACGTTTCCCTTCTCATCCAAAAAGCTTTTTCAGCTCTGACTGGATTCCATTCTCCACCATCCAGAGTTGAAGAAGCTTCCTGGATGAGAAGTGAAACATCTTTAAAGAAAAAGCAGGAACTCCAGGTGCCTTGAAAAAGCATCTTTGGGATATGAAGAGGAATCTGCTCAACTCAAGGAATGGAAAGACAGAGGATTTTATTGAGTTAGTGACCTAATTATAAAGAATCAACTTGTCACCACTGAATATATGCAGGATGAAAACAAGCCCTAAACTGGTTCCAAATAAAGGGGGAAGTATTCTTTCCTAATATAGGACATACAAGTTAAGTTACTATTTAAACAGTAAATGAATCTTGCTTTTTAATATTTTTTAAAAATCTAGTGCATGTTTGGGAAGATGATTTAGATTTTGAACTTGATGAAATGCAGTGAAACTTTTGTGATATAATTTATTTTAAATCCATTTCAGTATATTGACACAATTGTAAGCCAATTCTTCAGTGACATTATGTAGCATTAAAATTACATTACATTAATCACAATATTATTAGACTGTATTGACAAGATTGTGAATAAATTGAGATGCATTTCCAACTTCTGTAGTAATAACCAATTGGGTAAAGCTTTTGATCAAAAGGTTTTTATGTAGCTGAGAAAATTGCATGCCACATCCATCTTATAAAAAATAATGCAGTACAGTAACATTGTTTTCTTCATTTGATACAGCAGGGAAAAAGTTTCTTAAATAATTAATTCAATCTACTGTTAGTAGCCAGATGTGTAATGTGCAAGCACAGTTGCTCTTAGATTAATGGTGTTGTAAAATATGGGAAATCCCCCTATAAAGACTAGGTTAAAAATATCTGGCTTTTATTTATTAATTATACTGTATTGATAGTGTTTCCTGACAGGGTGTACTGTTAGGACAGAAACTTGTTATTTTAGAAAAACATTAAATATTGGTGTAATCTTATTTTCCTTAGTTATTCTATTTTGTTCTTTAATAATGCCCTGTCAAACTATAAGATATAGCTAACTTTTTCATTCTCTATTTGAATTTTGTTTGTATTCAGTTTAGCTGGATTTTTTCTAGAAAATGTTTTCTAATTCATGACTAGATATTGCAGTTGCTTCATAAAAATTAATCTATCAACCACCTGTCTTTCATAAAGAAAATGTTAATCAAGATCAAACAAGTCTTAGTATTTGGGTGAAAGACTACCAGAAAATCCAAAGGCTGAAAACTAGGCTGAAAAGTCAGAAAATATAACAAAAGCAATATGACCAAACTTGAGTACAAGCTTGGAGTTAAGCCTCTGTAGTGGCAGCAATAGCTCTGAGGTGTCAATACTTCTCCAAGCTAATCACATCCAGATTGTCACCTAGCTAACTATTTAAGTCATCTTAAATATCTTTGGGAAAGTTGGGGCAGAAGATCAATTACAAATCCACACTTATTTATTTGCAAGGCATCCGGAGGATAAATTCATTTACAGTTGGTCAGAGTTGGATGGGGATTCAATCCTTGTGAGATTATCTGGGAACAGTTTGAATCTATTGAGCCATGGTGGTGCAATGGTTAGAGTGCAGTACTGCAGGCTACTTCTGTTGACTGCCAGCTGCTGGCTGCCTGCAATTTGGTAATTCGAATCTTACCTCAAGGTTGACTCAGCCTTCCATCCTTCTGAGGTCGGGGTGAGGACCCAAATTGTTGAGGGCAATATGCTGATTCTGTAAATCACTTAGAATGGGCTGCACTGTAAAGCAGTATATAAGTCTAAATATTATTGCAATTGCTATTAATCCTGAGGAAATAAACACAAGGTTGGGACTTCAGTTGTACCATCTGTGGATTGCATCTCTGTTTTTTCTGGTTGGTAAATTACAGTGGTATTGAAGAAAAAAATCCAAAAAATAGGCAAGGATTAATGACACAAATAAACATTTATAAGAGAATAATACAAAACATTTGTGAATGAAATAAAGGTAATGGAAATGTTTGGGTTCTTGAAAATAATGAAAAACTCAGCAAGTAACATACTGGCTAATCTTAAGGTGACCAACTTTTTTACAATGAAAAGGAGGACACAAATAAATTGAAAAAAAACCAAAGCCACTTGCGCATGGTGCACTCTTGCACACAGTGTACCCTTGTGTGTGGCACACTCTCTCAAAACAACTCTCCTGTGTGGAGCACATGCGTCTCATAATTGCGTCTTGCCGCACTGTACCGAGCCTTGATGAATCACCATGTCATACAAATACATCACATCGCACACAACAGATTGGATCAGCATCGATCAAATATGGAGATTTACAGATTAGTCTTCGAATATCAAAAAGGAAGATATGTAGGAGGACACTTTTCGAGAGAGGACAGAACTTACAAAAGGAGGACTGTCCTTCCTAAAGGAGGATGGTTGGTCACCTTACTAAACAGCTCAGATGAAGTTAAAACTTAGATCTGAGAGTTAGGAAAAACCAGGGTTGAAAGACAGAGAAATTAAAAAATGAATAGATGGCAAAGGTGAAACAATTCTGCATGGCTATAAAAAACCAAACCAAACCCAGCAACACTAATATATTCATGTAGTGATCAGTTTGACTTGAGGGAGGTTGATTTTTTTTTTAAATGGAGCAAACCTTCCATTTTAGGATTAAGTTTAATGTAGCAATCACATTGGTTTGATATTTGATATTGAGAGAAAATGAAATGAAGTATCGTATTCAGTGAGTATGTTTTATCTGGCAGATGCCATCATTTGGAATAAAGATATACGATAAAGCGATAGCGCACGTAACGTCCAATTTCACTGATAAGCAAAAAGGGCCCCGTGGGCTAATTTATGATTTCCGCAAGCGGAACTTGTCTGCCGCGGAACGGGACAACTAGCAAGCGGCGAGCCGCCGGTCGGAGAGAGGAAGAGCACAGAACAGGGAGTGAGGTCGCCGCTCGTATGGGTGCTGCTGTTTTTGCAGACTCCTTCCTGCTGCTAAAGCTGTTCCTGTTCCTGTTCCTGGAAGGTGGGGGTAGGGGAAAGAAGAAGAAGAAGAAAAAGAGGAGGAAGAAAAGAAGGGTTTGCCCTGGCTACCGGCAAGCAGGAAAGAAAAAGCGTTCCCACCTTGATCCTTCTACATGGCCGGGAATTTCTGGCAGAGTTCGCATTAGTGAGTTGTCCTTGCAGTCTGGGGGTTCTGGGGAGGAAGGAAAAGGTGGTGCGGAATGCAGGCGCGCGGGGCCGGGCAGTTGCGGGGAGAGTAAGAGGCTTTCTCGGTCTTTTCTTTGTAGGAAGGTGTTTTCTCAGTGCAGACGGTGGGATGGATTTCAGTGTAGTGAGATGTTGCTGTATGCCTGGGAGAGAGATGCCTGTGCAGATTCAGCTTTCAATTCATTTATTTGTGTGTATGTGTACAGAACATTCAGTGTGAATAAAATATGTTTAAGCTGGGGGAAAAAAACTTCAACTTTTCTTTATAATGCACGGTCACACGTCCAGGTTTTTTTTTTATTAGAATCGATAAAAAAATAGATGAAAAAGTCTTGTTGAAAATAACCCATGTTCTAAACATAATGCATGTGCACACACACATATATGCAGCTTATACACACATTTTGTGTGTGTGTATGCATTATGTTTAGAACATGGGTTATTTCCAACAAGATGATTTTTATCTTTTTATCAATTCTAACAAAAAAACAAACAAACCTGGACATCTGTTACCATGCATGTATAAAGAAAAGTTGAAGTTTTTTCGCCCCAGCTTGAACTTACTGTATTCACATTGAAGGTACTGTGGTACTTACAAAGTGACAGCTCCTTATAAGTGCAAGTACTTTGACAAAGTAAAAATATGTACTCCAAGCTGCATTAGTACAGGTTTGCTGTAGAACTTCCATTCCCCATCCCAAGGGTTTTGTGTTACTAGAAATATTGATTTTCCCTTCAATGTAGCAGTGTGGTTCACATAAACACACCTCTTTGCTTTTCGATACTATATTTTATCTTTTTTTGTTCTTATTATAACTTTGTACAAAAATGAAGATTTACTTGTTAAACTCTTATAGCAGCAGATAAAACAAAAAACATGTAGTCTGATAACCCTGGGTTTATCATGAGGAAAGTACTGGCATGTGTATGCTTCTTTCCAAAATAGCTTAGCTTTATTTAAATACTTTCACGCAGATGAATATTGTTCTAACTCACGTACATAATACATTATGCTAAGGTGACTAAATTGCAATATTGTACTATGAAAGGGAAAAAATGTCATGAATGGCAAAAATGTAATCACATTGAATAATATGATTCTAGTTCAAATATTTGCTGCAATGTTATTTCTGAGTAACATAATTCGGAATCTTGTCATGGGGGAAAATCTTTAATGATATTTGCTATAATGGTAAGATTCTCCTTTTTTTTTGCTGCTTGAGTATAATTTGCAACCACTATTTCTAAAGAAACCAAGATTCATGGAGAACATTTGAAAGTGTTCTATTTAAATATAACTTAAATATGTGATTTAAATGCTGAGTTTTAATCAGAAATCAGACTTTTCTGTACTAGACAGACAAATGTACCTGGGATGAATAATGCCTACAAAATATACAGCCATATAACTCGAAATCATAGTATTACAAAAATGTTATTGGTAAAAGAGTTAGAGATAGAAAGTGGGGTTTATACAACATTTGTATGCAATTTGTCTGTGGAGATGGGTAGTCAAGAAATATGAAATATAAACAAAATAAATTAGAAGTTAAAACTATCTAAAATTCCGTACGCAACTTAAAATAAATATTGTTAATGTATTAGACTTATGCATTGCCTTTACTTCAAGAAGTCAAGACAATTTATATACGGTTTTCCTTTTGTTTTATCTCCACAACAACTATCCTGGATTGTTGTGAGTGAATTAGTATGCATGTATGCAAGTAGTTCAAAGTCATCTTCTGCTTGAGGGTAGGTCTGAACTCTATTTGGACATCTATTACATCATCCTAGTTTTCACATGTATATTTAAATACAATAACAAATTTTTAGAAAAGGGAAAATTATTAGAACAAATTTATTATTGAAAGAGATTGATTATAATCTTTGGATTATAAAAGGTCTCATATAAAATATTTTTAGTTTGAAATGATTGTCAAAGTCTGGTGATAGTTTCTTATTTGGCAGAATTTTGTTCCTGGCCTGTTACTGAGCTCTCAAATTCTGGTAATAGTGAACATTGGAGAAATATAAGCAGCATTGGAAGAAAAAATTAATTCTGAATTAATTCTGAAAAAAATTAATTCTGAATACTTTTGACTCAAGAGAATACGTATCTTTGACATCAAGTCATGTAATAAAGGATAAAAAATGTTTTCTTTCTTTCTAGATCCCATCTAGTCAAATATCTAAAAGTAGTCTCTCCTTTCTTTTTCTGTAGCTTACAATGGATTTTGGATAAACAAGATCTGCTGAAGGAACGCCAAAAAGACTTAAAATTTTTAACAGAAGAAGAATATTGGAAACTACAGATATTTTTTACAAATGGTAACAATGATGTCAATAAGTTATTGATATATTCTCTCTCTGTGTGTGTCTGTGAGATAGAGAGGGGTGTATGAGTGAGATTGTCTTTATTTTTTAAAATACAATGATTTAACATTGATTTTTAGAAGAAGCACATTTTGCCAGGCCCTTGAGCATGCTTCCATTGGACTCTTGCTTGGTTTAAATATAACATTGGTCTACTTTTTTTCCCTAAAGTTAGACATATATTTTCCTTTTGGAACATTATGATTCTAAACTATATGCAACCCCATTCATATGTAGGCCTTTCCCCCTTTTTTTTGGAGAAGGCTTTAAGTTGCTTGTAATGGTGTTAGGCTTAATATTCTAAGTTTTTGGTATCATTTCTGAAAATGTAGGGAAACTAAAATGGCAGTTGAGGAAATTTTTGGAAAAGCAAAATAAATTTCTAAAATGATAACTAATTTCAGTGGTTCTTTTGTATGAAACTCAAGCATATCACTTTCCAGTCAGAGCCAATAGTAGCAAAGATCGATAAATACAATTTAACCCTGCATTTTAAGACAGTGCTTGGGTGCCTTTTAAACTTTATTCTAGGTCAGGGGTCTCCAACCTTGGCAACTATAAGTCCTGTGGACTTCAACTCCCAGAATTCCTCAGCCAGCAAAGCTGTACTTTAAATAAAATTCCACTGATCATTTCAGAGTTATCATAGTTTAAAAAATTATTTAGGCAACTACCTTGTGTACAAAGGACTTGCTTGGTTGTCAACCTTTAAAATAAGCATTGATGTGTGAATTATCTTGGAAATGGCAGAAATATGATAAAACATTGCCATGTTCAAATTATGAATGGATAGTGGTGTCTGGAAAAATATCAAGTAACCATCTTATGTTTTGTTCTGTCATTCTGTGCCTCTACCTCTGCTTGGTATTTTGGATGGATGCTTCCAATATGCTTGGAACATATCCTTTGCTTGGAAAGCCAAATGAGCTACCTGTACAGCTGACACCATGGTGGCTTTCTAGCCAACTGGCAGACAGAGCTTGTGTGGAGCAGCTGATATTTTTTTTTCTGATCTACCTTCCCCTGGCACCCTATTCCCTTTCCATAGATGAAATATGTTATACTTCAAGCACCTGCTGCCTTTGCCAACTCCATAACTGTGTTGATACTGGCAGCTTAATTCATTGGACCAATATCTCTTTTGCAAAGTATTTAGATGCTGTACATGATAACTGATAACCAAAAGCTTGGCATTTCACACAGAGTAAAGTTCCTAAGTTTCTGGATAAGAGTACGTTGATATTTGCATGAAGTTACAGATAATATAAATTATTTTTTTTCACATGTAGATTATACCTCAATATGCCTTGCATCTGTTTTGTCATTTTTGGAGAGGTTGAATAATGCATTAGAATTACCTACAAGAGCTGGAAATATCATCTGCCTGAATTTAAACAAACTCAGCTTAGTAGCCAGTCATAGAAAATGCTAGCATTGTTCTATTTCATAGTTTACTATATAATAATTTAGGAATCAGATTTAATAATCCCAACTGTACTTTGAAGTATTATTTCAATCAGAAATATTAAGCAGACATTTAATGTTAGTTTTTCTAACTACAGTTTCAATGCTTTATGATATCTATTGTGTCATAGTATCAGTTTGCAATCTTCACCTATAAAATAAAATATAAAATATATTATTTCATCTTTGGGGGATCTTATGAATGGGCTTTTAGAACCAAAATAAGTATAGGAACATAATGTAACAATGTTTCAAAAAATATTTGCAACTCTGTGGGATTCAGTTTCAGTAATTGTTGCAGAATACAAAACTGAACTATGAATATTTAACTAATTTTTTTTAAAAATATTTTAAGTTATTCAGGCATTAGGTGAACATTTGAAGCTAAGACAACAAGTTATTGCCACTGCTACTGTCTATTTCAAGAGATTCTATGCCAGGTAAGATTATGAGTTCTAGTATGGTCTCATTTTTCCTATATAAATCTTTTTTGTTATTATTAGGTCTCTTTTTAAAAGTGTTAGGATTAGTAATTTTCCCTTTTCTTCTGTTTAAAATTATGTATTATAACTTTTTAGGTATTCCCTAAAAAGTATTGATCCAGTGCTAATGGCTCCCACGTGTGTATTTTTGGCATCCAAAGTAGAGGTAAGTAGGCAGCTTGTTACATGAGGAACAGGGTGGACAGGGTGAAGAGAGGACATTTTAGCAGGTGATTTGCTGACTTTTCCATGTTCTTTTGAAATAAATAAAGCCAATTATTAGTAATTCATTAGTAATACAATGAATTGATATAATGAATGAGTAAATTAGTTTTACTTTTCTTGGTCACACCATCAAATTTAGCAACTGCAATTCTTTCTAGCAGCTTTATTGTTGGACAAACTGAAATGGTCATTAAATGAATATGTAATTCTCTCTCTCTCTCTCTCTCTCTCACACACACACACACACACACACTGCAGAGAGAGTCTGCAAATACGTGTCTTTTTTTTCCTCCCTACTTTTTCATTCCTCACAGGTTGGAGGAATTGCTTAAACTAGCTATCTCTTCCTAAAATATTTTTCTTCATAGTACAGCATGTCCCTTAAAATTCTAACTGCAAGTTAACAATCTCGGCTATCTGACCTTAATTCACACTGAAGGCTTTTGTTGTCATGAAATTTCACGGTCAGTCCATGCATTGGTTGTAAATGAGTTTTTATTACTGTTTATTACCATTAGATTTGTGAAGGTCACCAACCAGGGTAGTTACTAAATGAGGAGTGGCTGTATAAATAATTAGCACATTTAATATCCTGTTTCTGACAGGATTTTTCTGTTTGGCCTTCCCCGTCCCAGCCTCCACAGCATTTTGCTGGTCATATCAGCCAGTTGACGTTTTCTGACTCTTGATCGGTTGGGCTTTCAGTGCTTGCTTTGCAGGTGGTTTTCCTGCCTTTTGGCTATGGGGGATTAACATCAAAGTGGCTTTCTGCCAACAGTATAGCAGCCATTGGAAATCGATGAAAAGAAAGAAAATAGCTTTCTTCTCACACAAGAAAAAAAAATGTTTATTGTAATATAATCCTTGAATCTGCAAAATACTGTGATTTTAACTAAACAATAAAGATTGCCAGAAAGGCGCAGCAGCTTTAAATCAGCTCACTTGGGGTATTATGGAATTGGGCATAGTGAGGTTTGGACAAGGTTGCCAATCAGAACAAAATGTGCCCTTGCTTTCTTTTTTCCCCACAGATCAAGAACATACCCTGTAATCTCATGTAGTAACCAAAGTTTGACATTTTGTTATCCAGTGCTTCTGGAATTGTGTACTTTCTACCATTATTTTATTTTTTATGATCTAGGAATTTGGTGTGGTTTCAAATACAAGATTGATATCTGCTGCTACTTCTGTATGTAAGTGGAATTTTTGTAAAGTTGTCATTTTTCAAAGGAATTTTAAAATCAAATATTGCTCTTAGTTATCGTATTCAGACATATGGAATGGCACATATGTATGGGTGTACCTGAAAAACTAAAAAAACTGTTAAGCTTTATCTTATTGTAATATATGATTCAATATGATAAAATGTAATACAATACAGTGCTTTTGGATAGTATTGTATTGGTGCGAGCCACTTGATGTAGTGGCTAAAGGCAATAGGCTTGAAACCAGGAGACCATAAGTTCATAAAACCAGCTAGGTGACTGTGGACCAGTCCCTCTCAGCCCTAGGAATAAGACAGTGGCAAACAACTTCTGAAAAACCTTGCTAAAAAAACTGCAGGGACGTGCCCAAGCAGTCTCCAAGAATTAAACATGATTGAATAGAAGAAGAAAAAATTGTATTGCTACAGTATTTAATTTTTCTAAACTAGTGAGTGCTTCTTTTCCATTTGATAATATTTGAAACTTGCAGAAACTGATAAACGTTGTATAAACTGATTCCAGTATATATTCCAAAATGTTAAACAGAAATATTTGCTTTGTCACTATTTTGTACTGTAAATTCCTATAAATTGTTGCTGTCAGATATAAAAAATAAGTATGCTTAATAATTAACTCTTGTTCTCTTGCACTTTCAAACATAAATCCCTGCATTCAGCTTCTAGTATTCTAATTAAATTAAGGTGTAAAGAGAGTAATAAATATGGTAATTTGTATTGCTTTCATTTAAAAAGCATTCTTGACTTTTTCTTCATTGCAGTGAAAACTAGGTTTTCGTATGCCTTTCCAAAAGAATTTCCTTATAGGATGAACCATGTAAGTATACTCTAAAAAAACATTTCTGGCCTTAGCACTTCCCTTTTTCTGCAAATGATTTTGAAAAGACTTTTACTGTATGTGGAAGAGTGGGGATGTTGAGAACACATCAGAACATTGTTTCCAGAGAGTGACAGGAAGTTTATGCTTTGCTGTACTCCCAGCTGTTTCAAATTGTTTTAAAAAATAGAAAATTGAAGTTAAAAAAAAGGGTCTTGCCATTTTGTCATCATCTGAAAGACTCTAGGAGTGAGGTTTGGAGAAGAGGAAAACCTAAACTAGATTACTATCCACTAACTTGCTCTATGTGGGGCTGCCCTTGAAGAGTGTTCAGAAACTTTCAACTGGTGCAAAATGCATGAGCAATAAATGGTGCCAGCTACACGACACATGTAACACCACTACTCTATGAGCTTCACTGGCTGCTGGTGTGTTTACGGGTGCAATTCAGGGTGCTGGTTATCACCTTTGAAAACCTACATGGCTTGTGACTGGATTATCTGAGGGACCATCTTTTTCCAAGAGTTTCTTACCCGTTCAGTCTGATCCAAGAGACATGCTGCAAATCCTGTCAGCCAAAAAATGTTGACTGGCAAGAACATAAAAGAGCCTTTTCTGCCTTATGGAATATTCTCCCCTCAGATATTAGAATGGACACAACCCTGTTAGGTTTTTGCAAAACTTTAAAAACTTGCTATGTACCCAGGCTTGGGGCTCAGAATATATATAGTTGATTAATCTTCATGGCTGCTGTTTATATTATTTATATTGCAGATGTTTTTATTGTTTTAATGTTTTTTTAAATAGTTTTATAATTTTAGAATTGTAAAAGAGTCACTTAGCTGAGTTGGTGGCTATAGAAGCTGAATGAATTAATTTGATTGCAAAAAAGAAATATGTGATAAATCTGTTAACCTCTGTAAAAGAGGTATTGGTGGAGTAAAATGCATTTTCAAAAAGGAGTTGTTTTATGTTTTCCCTTATCGAAATGGAAATGTCAAATGTTATTGTTGCTGACAAAAAAGTCTATATGTTTTTATTCCCATAGTTTTCCAAATTTAAAATTTTAATAGTTTAGATCCAGCTGATCATAGAACAGGACAATCTATGATGCACATATTATTTAAGTTTTGTCCTTGTAATTAATACATTTTTTTTGTTCTATACAGATATTAGAATGTGAATTTTATCTATTAGAATTAATGGTAAGTTCATTTACTTTGTACATTTTGTTCAATCTTTTTTACAGGTAGTCACTGATTATATCCATTCATTCAGTGACAGAGTTCAAAGTTATGGTGGCACTGAAAAAATGGACATATGACAGGGTCTTTGAAGTTCTGGTGACCATAGCACACACACACCCCCAATCACATTAGTGTAATCCAGGCACTTAGATACCATGCGTGTAATTGTAATATTGCAGAGAGTTGGGGGTCATGTGATCACCATTTGCGACCTTCCCTGCTGGCTACCCCAAGCAAAGTTTATGAGCAAGCCAGCAGGGAAAATTGCAAGTTGCTCTCGCTTTTTCTCCCATCCTCAGCACACCCCTACCCATGTAGTAGAGCCTCTGCTAGCCCTGCAAGGGCCTCCCCCAGCCGCCTGCAAATTGTGCATGGCCTATACAGGAATTTTGGGGTTACAATGGCAACTGGGACTGCTTGGGATTGTCATCACTGAACAGTGTAGACACGTGATGTTACATTTTACCAACTGCATCACTTTGTGGTAGCAATCCCGGTCTCTCTTGCTGTTATAACACAAATAGTACAAATACAATTCCTCTGCATAATTACATGCTGATTATATCTGGAATATTCCATCATCTCTTGAAATGTTGCTACTTTTCACATGTGTGCCAGAACAACTGAATTGATCTGTACTGTGAGAAAAGAATGATGAGATGTAATGGGCTAGAAGAATAATCTTAGAGAAAGGATGAAGAGCTACAGATTGAGAAGGTTGTGTACTATTTCCTATTTTTTATGTGAATCCCATACATGGAATTAGAAAGAACTGATGCCAGGTTTTTGAGCTGAGAGGTAATTTGTAGATCTAAGATTGCATGAGAAAAAAGTGTCCAGTGTATCAACTGAAATAGTTGACTTAAGGGTCTATAAGCATACAGATTTGTTTATGAGAAAGTGTCCTGCTTTTCGTTTTAAATAGGAAAGCTCTTACAAAGGATACTCCACCATGAGAGGGATTTTGGAGTCCTAGTGGACAATCACTTAAATATGAGCCAGCAATGTACTGCAGCTGCAAAAAAGCCAACAGAATCCTAGGCTGCATTAACAGATGGATAGAATCAAGATCACGTGAATTGTTAGTACCCCTTTATAATGCCTTGATAAAACTATATTTGGAATATTTCATCCAGTTTTGGTTGCCACTATATAAAAAAAGATGTTGAGACTCTAGAAAGAGTGCAGAGAAGAGCAACAAAGATTATTAGGGGTTTAGAGGCTAAAACATATGAAGAATATGTTTTACTGAATATATTGCTGGAATTAGATATGGCTAGCTAGTATAATGAAAAGAAGGATTAGAGGTGACGTAACGGCAATGTTCCAATATCTAAGGGGCTGCCAGATAAAAGAGGAGATCCATTTATTCTCCAAAGCACTTAAAGGCAGGAGAAGAAATAATGGATGGAAACTAATCGGAGAAGCAACCTAGAACTAAGGAGAAATTTCCTGACAGGAGAATTAATCAGTGGAATAACTTGCCTTCCAGAAGTTATATATAGGTGTTCCAACACTGGAGGTTTTAAAGAACAGATTGAATAGCCATTTGTCTGAACAGTATATTTGAATTGAAATTCCCTGCTTGAGCAGGGAGTTGGACTAGAAGTCCCTTCCAACTCTTATTCTATTAATGTTGCTCAAGCCAAATTTTATTTTTTACAAAATAAGTGAAACCACTAAAGGATGATACTGTTTCTTCCCCACTCAGATTCTCTTTATATATTAATAGGATTCTCACAAAGCTTCTTGTATATTGTTATTCCGTAATAGAGTGTACTGTGCCAGTGTTTATTTTCAGTGAGGGTGTTGTTGGCAAATTGTGTTTGTGTGTGCTGCATATATGTCAGCATTTGTATCTCAGAGGGTGATAGAATTTGGTAAGCTGCCAGTCAGTCTAGAGAGGAATTATTTAAGTGAAGGCATCTACTGTCTTTGTAATAAATGGCACTATAAACATCAAAGGAGTACTTAACATTTTGTGTATTGTGAATGATGCTGCTGCTGCTGCTTTTAACATTTTTCTTAAATGAAATCTCCCTAGGACTGCTGTTTGATAGTATATCATCCCTATAGACCTCTACTTCAATATGTACAAGATATGGGCCAAGAAGACATGCTGCTGCCTCTTGCTTGGTAATGAAGACAGACTATTTAAAAAGTCCTTTAGCCTAAACAGAAAGCCTATGAAAATTATTGACCTGAATAAAATTGTTGCCTAGGGAATCTGCTTAATCCACTTTGGAAAATGCCTGAAACCATAAAGTTGTTTAATTTATTGATTTGAAAGGGGTGGGGGTGGGGTTGACTGAAATATCTTTTTTTTTTATGAATGAAGATAATCCATCAGATCTTCTACTATTCATTCTTATAGTCTGAACATATTATAACTGAAAAGCTCATGACGAAGCTTGCCTCACTGCATGAAAGACGAGTACACCTTATATCTCACTGCAGAGTTCTTTTATTTGGGGGAAAGTATGCCAATGCTCCACATAGAAAAAGGCATAGAAATGATATACCGGTATATTGAAATATGACCTCCTGCTCAGATTATACCCATTACATTAGATACTATATTTAAAGGAAAAGTAAGCTCATGTCACAGTTTCATATTGCTTTGACTCCATTGTGTGGAGTCCTGAAGGACAACTTGCTGATTTGTTGCTTTTGTCTGTGCAGGAGGATAGTGAATGACACATACAGAACTGATCTTTGTCTGCTGTACCCTCCTTTCATGATAGCTCTAGGTATGTAACACGTTGTGTGTACCGTATCACTATTTGAATGGAATGGTTCAAGATAGAGTTGCATCCATGGCCATTTTCATAGAAATTCTGGTGTTATAATGAAAGTCTCAACTATTTATTTTATTCAGTTTATAATTGAACTTTCATTGTCCAGACATACAGGTAAACTGGAAAACTATTCTTCAACTGTACATCCTAAAATGAATGTTAATAATTACATTTGTAGAATGGTATAATTGAAAATCCAGTTTGGAGAGGGAGACAGTAGCACACAGAACATGTTCTGACAATGTGTTTTTCATTTAAGAATGTAAAAGCACTTGTACCACAAGTTTTGCATCTTAATTTTACCTTTCAACCATATGCTCTCTTTACAGCTTGCCTACATGTGGCTTGTGTTGTGCAACAAAAGGATGCTAGACAGTGGTTTGCGGAACTCTCTGTTGATATGGAGAAGGTAGTTATATTTTATTTAATAATTACAGATTTACAAAAAGTAACTTCTCTGGATTGGTACATTATTAGGCAAGTGAACAAAATGGGTAAGATAAAAAGTTTCTTATTGGCCCAGTATCCTTTGGTGAAAAATTGAAAAACATATAATTTAAACAGATAAAATTGTTTAATGTAATATTTATGTATCAATACCAACAAGATGCTGCATAGTAATTATAAAACATGTTATTGATTGCATATTCTGTGTTGAGCTTGATGTATGATTGAATGGGTGCAATTATATAGTTGGTCAATAATACAAAAACCACTATCCATACTTTATTCCAAGATCTGACATTTACTGGTGGTCTCCCATCTGAGTATTAATCAGTCCAGACACTGCTCTGAGCCTATTGCTGCCATTTATTGAGACTAAATGGTAGTAAAAAAAGGTAAAGGTTTTCCCTGTCCAGTCATGACTAACTCTAGGGCATAGTGTTCATTACGTTTCTTGACCAAGGGAGCCAGCGTTGTCGAAAGACCCACTTTGTGGTCATGTGGCCAACACGGCTATGCACCAAGTCTTTGGAACATTGTTACCTTCCCACCGAAGTGGTACCTATTTATCTACTTATATTTGTATGATTTCAAATTGATAGGTGAGCAGGAGCTGAGGCAAGGAACGGGAGCTCACCCCATTGCATGGCACTAGGGTCTCAATAAGCTCAGCATTTTTAACTGCTGAGCCATTACATCCAACCTCCACATAACAGGTTTAAGAATGGGTGAGTGAGAGGTTTCTAAGTGTCCATCACGAGTTTACATTAGCTCGCAAGAAAATGCTATGTTAATTCAAAATAATTTTTAAAACTTTCTAAAATGAATTTTAAGATTTAAAAACCAGGGCATTAAGGTATAAAGTGTTTTGAGGATAGTTTGCCCTTTTTTCCCTTCAAAGGATAAAAATATTTTGGCCTGCAAAATATTTTCAGGATAAACTCCCTGATCCCAGAATATTTTCAAACCTTTCTTTCTTATATTGAAGCACATACATACTTATTGCAATCACCATAGATCTGCACAAAACTATTTTTCATCTAATTTTTTTTTTAGATCTTAGAAATAATCAGGGTCATTTTAAAATTATATGAGCAATGGAAAAACTTTGATGAAAGAAAAGAAATGGCTACAATTCTAAGCAAGATGCCTAAGCCCAAACCACCTCCAAATAGGTAAGTTTTCAAAATATGTTCATTTTAGTTTACTTTACTTTATTGTCATTGCACTTTGTTCAACGAAATCAAACACCACTTTCAGTGCACATTATGACCATGTAAATAAACACAAACACATATCCTTCACCCTCCACACATTGAATCGAAAAGAGTGGAGAGGGCCACCAATGATCTTCTGGGCAATGACGTTAACCCTCTGGAGTGCTTTCTTATCTGCCACTGTGCAATTGGCAAACCATACAGAGGTGCAGTACGTTAAAATGCTCTCTGGTGCAGTGGTGGGAGATCACCAGCAGTTTTTCATTGTTGTTTTCTGAGAAGTCTCAGGTAGTATAATTTCTGCTGGGCCTTTTTGACCAGTGCTGCAATGTGAGCACCCCAGGTCAGGTCCTCTTTTATGGTAACCCCCAGAAACTTAAAACTGGCCACTTGCTCCACTCGGTCTCCATTGATAAGCAAGGGCTGGATGTCTGATCTGTTCCTTCTATAGTCCACTATAAGCTCCTTGGTCTTATTGGTTATTGTCTCCACATCACAAAAGCAACCGATCCACCTCATCTCAGTAGGCAGACTCATCCTCCCCAGAGATGAGTCCCACCACTTTTGAATAAATTTGAATAAACATAATAAATAAATAAATATTTGAATAAAAGATCCACTGTAAAACAAGAATAATCCATTTGTAGAGAAAATAATTTTAGACTTGGATGTAGCCTTGCTGTTAAATACAGAAAATGCATTTCAGCGTATAGTTGATCCATTGATTCATTCCATACCTACCCTTTTTGTTTAGTAATCTAAAAGGGATTAGTTAATTCTGAAATGATTTTTCAATCATAAAGATCATTTAAGTTGTGATTAATTTAAGTGAAATGGAACACTTCAATTTTCTTACAAAAAAATTGAAATAGGAACAAGTTGGGTACCTGTCATGCCTTACTCACATAAAAGCAATCCTTCACTATTCAACTTCCATAGATGGTTGTTGGTAGATTTGAGAGTCACGTGCAATTTGACTTCTCCTCATTTTATGCTTGAGTTCTTTTGGTTGACTCAGGTAAAAAAGAAGGCAGCTGCATTTTTACAGGCTTTGTAGGTTCTTTGGTTGTTCCATTGAAATTTAATATAAATTATTATCTTCCAACATCATTTGGTTTTGCATTTTACTGCAGAGGGAAGTATAGATAATAAATGGGCTAAGGGTTGATTTATTGTACCTATTCTGCTTGACACACACCCCTCCCTTCCCAGAAAATACTCTGCAAACTCTGGAAGCCAAAATATTTTTTTTCCTGTGCAAAAATAGAGTAGTTTGCTTTTGAGTTAGGACAGTACTTCTTCATAGTGAACATAAATAGCCAGCATTTTCTAGAGACCCACTACTATATATCTAAAAAAAAACTACTCAAAAAAATGCATGAATTCCTCATTTTATTAGGCACAATCACATTCAACATTATATTTGTCCGTGAGACATGGTTAAATGCATCTTTTCCAGACTCCATTACCACAGTCAGCGAATATCACACTTATCAGTCAGATCGCAAAATCTGTAAAGGAGGTGGAGTTGCTATCTTCTACAAAAAAAATCCCTAAATCTAAAAAAGATTCAAATTATACAGGAACTTGCTCTCCCAGAGACCATTGTCTGTGAACTGTCCTCAAATGCCACAATCCACTTCTTACTATGCTACAGAACCCCGGATAATGACATAGTTCATGCAAATAAGCTAACTTCACTGTTAACATGTGCTGCCTCTTGCCCTCACCCTCTTATTTTCCTTGGTGACTTCAATCTACCTCTTATAAATTGGACACTAAATGAATGTACATCAGAACCCATACATGCAACCCTGTATAATGCTCTTACTACATTGGGACTGGATCAATTAGTAACTAACAACACTAAATTCAACAACTGCCTCGACCTCATCTTCTGCAGTAGCTCTAACTCAATATATGGCCTGCAAATACAAGAACCCTTTTCAAACAGTGATCACAGTATGATTAACTTTGTTCTCAATTTACACCCTCACAAAGATCATAATGATGGATCACCAAAATACAACTTCAAAAAAACCAACTATGATCTCATAGATACTGACCTATCATCTCTTGATTGGCACATTCTGTTCTCTAGCTGTAATACTACAGAAGACCATTATAATGCTTTGTTGTTGGAACTTGAAAGAGTCATTAAATTATATATACCATTAGTAACCCCTGCAAAAAAAACAAAAAAACAAAACAAAAACAAATTACCCATAACAATAAGGAAACTTCAATTAAAAAAAAAGATCGCTATGGCATAAAAACAAAACTAGCTATGTAGCAAACTTGAAAAACCAATACAACACCCTATGCCAACAGGTAAAGGCAGAATGCACAAATTACCACTACAAGCAAGAGGAAAACCTCCTATGTACAAAATCCACCCGTGCTTTCTACAATTTTGTCAACACCAAACTTAAAGAATCAAGAACCATCCCACCCCTAAAAGGACCAAATGGGAAAGACTGCAATGATGAAGCTGTAAAGGCCAATCTCTTCAACACATTCTTCAGTTTTTGTAAACAGCAATGGTTCATGCCCTACATTTCCTAGTTGTACCACAACAAATTGTAATGACCTACTATATATTGACTTTAGAGAAGATAACATAGAAAAGGCACTGTGAAACCTCAAACCTATCTATTGGCTCCGATGAATTATATTCATACTTCTTAAAAAAGCTCTCCTCTGCCATAGCGAAACCCCTAAGCATTATATATGAGATATCATTCAGAACCAGCTTCTTACCAAATCTATGGTCCTTAGCTACGGTCATCCCTATCTTCAAACAAGGTGACCACAGCCTGGTTGAAAACTACAGACCAATCTGACTGTGCTGTGTCACACGCAAAGTCATGGAATCAATCATTAACCAATTCATCACCCTCCACTTAGAGTCAAACAACATACTCTCCCCAAAACAATTTGGTTTCAGGAAAAAAATGTCCTGCAATCTACAACTCCTACACTGCAAAAACATATGTTCTACTCTACTTGACCAGGGTAAAGCTATAGACGCAATTTACATAGATTTCTGCAAAGCCTTTGATTCAGTGGTACATGACAAATTACTGTTAAAACTAAACTCTTATGGCATTTCTGGATCCCTCCATAAGTGGATTACTGCGTTCCTGTCAAACAGGCAACAAATAGTAAAAATAGGGAGCGCTATGTCAAACCCTGCTCCAGTTAACAGCAGTGTCCCCCAAGGCAGTGTTCTAGGACCCACACTTTTTATACTCTATATAAATAACCTTTGCGATCACCTTATAAGCAACTGCGTCCTCTTTGAGGATGACATAAAACTATTCAACATCACTGACAATGCTACTATCCTTCAAAGCAACCTTGATTATGTGTCTGAATAGTCAAACATCTGGCAATTCCAAATCTCAACCAACAAAATGCTCTTTCCTACACATTGGTAAAAAAAATCAGTACACCAAATACAAGCTAGGCGGATATGACCTCGTTGATGATCCTTACTCTGTCAAGGACCTTGGAGTTCTCATATCAAATGACCTAAGCGCCAGAGCTCACTGTAAGAGCATTGCCAAAAAGGCATTAAGAGTTGTACATCTAATCTTACGAAGCTTCTCCTCTGGAAATATCGAATTGTTAACTAGAACATACAAAACTTTTGCCAGACCAATACTTGAATACAGCTTATTAGTCTGGAATCCACACTGCATATCAGACATTAATACAATCAAGTGAGTCCAGAAGTATTTTATGAGAAGAGTACTACAATCCTCTCCTCGCAACAGAATACCCTATATCACCAGGCTTGAGATTTTGGGCTTGGACAACCTTGAAATATTCTGCCTTTGGTTAGACTTAAGCGTAGCACACAAAATTATCTGCTACAATGTCCTACCAGTCAGTGACTACTTCAGCTTCAACCACAATAATACAAGAGCACACAACAGATACAAATTCAATGTAAACCGCTTCAAACTGGATTGCAGAAAGTATGACTTTAGCAACAGAGTGGTCAATGCCTGGAATACACTACCTGACTCTGTTGTTACAGCCTCTAACCCCCACTTCTTTAACCTCAAACTATTATTGTCCTTACCCTGTTCCTAAGAGGTCTGTTAGGGGCGTGCATAAGTGCACCATTATGCCTACCGTCCCTGTCCTATTGTCCCCATTTATTCATACCTATTTCCTGTATTCTTACTCATGTTTATACTTATATTTATTATCTTGTAAGCGATAGACAAATCAAATAAATAAATGTTCATGAGAGTCAGATTAAAATGAGGCTGTTTTAGCAGTCAAATTCATTTTAATGAGTCAACTTTATAAAGTAATGGCTTATTTATAAGTTTGAAACAATAGTCTGTATAGTGAATATACAGAAGCTATATAGCAGGGGGCTCCAAATTTGGCAACCTTAAGTCTTATGAACTTCATCTCCCAGAATTCCCCAGTCATGTTTTTTAAATCTTAAATTTGGAGACCCCTGCTGGATAGCGTACTTTCAAATCATTTTTGAAGCATACACAGCCTTGCCAGACAATCAAGTTATTGAAATTGCTGAATTAAAAGTAGCAGCCAGACCAAATGAGGATAGATATCACCCCAAAGATGATCCTGAATGCCATTTCACTCTTCTTTGTCATATTGCAACAAAACGTTATGCAATCCTGAATATCAAAATAAAAATATGTACTATCGTGATTTAAATTATATTACCTATTTAAATCAAATTATATTAAATACTAAAGCAGGTTTGGTAAGATATTTCATGCACCACTGCAACTTGGGAAAATTAGGATGATGTTTCATTGGCAAGATTGAAATCTGCCTTCATGACCTGTTTTCTTCGTTACCATCTGGAAGGCAGCTTTGTGGTGTCCAAACCAGATAATTTAGATTTAGTCAGTTTTGTTCCATATAGTATCAACAGAGTGATTTCTCAAGTTTCATCTTTCTACTATGTATTCAAAATGCAAAGGGATTAATATACACTGCTCAAAAAAATAAAGGGAACACAAAAATAAGACATCCTAGATCTGAATGAATGAAATATTCTTGTTAAATACTTTGTTCATTACATAGTTGAATGTGCTGACAACAAAATTATCAATGGAAATCAAATTTAGCAACCCATGGAGGTCTGGATTTGGAGTTACACTCAAAATTAAAGTGGAAAAAAACACTACAGGCTGATCCAACTTTGATGTAATGTCCATAAAACAAGTCAAAATGAAGCTTAGTAATGTGTGTGGCCTCCATGTGCCTATATGACCTCACTACAATGCCTGGGCATGCTCCTGATGAGGTGGTGGATGGTCTCCTGAGGGATCTCCTCCCACACCTGGACTAAAGCATCCCCCAACTCCTGGACAGTCTGTGGTGCAACATGGCGTTGGTGGATGGAGTGAGACATGATGTCCCAGATGTGTGCTCAATTGGATTCAGGTCTGGGGAATAGTACATAGCTTCAATGCCTTCGTCTTGCAGGAACTGCTGATGCACTCCAGCCACATGAGGTCTAGCATTGTCATGCATTAGGAAGAACCCAGGGCCAACCGCACCAGGATATGGTCTCACAAGGGGTCTGAGGATCTCATCTCGGTACCTAATGGCAGTCAGGCTACTTCTGGCAAACACATAGAGGGCTGTGCGGCCCCTTAAAGAAACACCATCCCACACCATTCACAGGCGTTTCCAGACCCTATCACATCTGTCACATGTGCTCAGTGAGAACCTGCTTTCATTGTGAAGAGCACAGGGCGCCAGTGACGAATTTGCCAATCTTGGTGTTCTCTGGCAAATGCCAAACGTCCTGCACGGTGTTGGGCTGTAAGCACAACCCCCAACTGTGGACGTCGGGCCCTCATACCACCATCATGGAGTCTGTTTCTGACCATTTGAGCAGCCACATGCACATTTGTGGCCAGCTGGAGGTCAATTTGCTGGGCTCTGGCAGTGCTCCCCCTGTCCTCCTTGCACAAAGGTGGAGGTAGCGATCCTGATTCTGGGTTGTTGCCTTCCTACAGCCTCCTTCACGTCTCCTGATGTACTGGCCTGTCTTCTGGTAGAACCTCCATGCTCTGGACGTACACTGACAGACACAGCAAACCTTGCCGCAGCTCGCATTGATGTGCCATCCTGGATGAGCTGCACTACCTGAGCCACTTGTGTGGGTTGTAGACTCCATCTCATGCTACTACTAGAGTGAAAGCACCGCCAGCATTCAAAAGTGACCAAACCATCAGCCAGAAAGCATAGGAACTGAGAAGTGGTCTGTGGTCACCATCTGCACAACCACTCCTTTATTGGGGATGTCTTGTTAACTACCTCTGCTTTCCACCTGTTGTCTATTCCATTTGCATAACAGCATGTGAAATTGATTGTCAATCAGTGTTGCTACCTAAGTGGACAGTTTGATTTCACAGAAGTGTGATTGACTTGGAGTTATATTGTGTTGTTTAAGTGTTCCCTTTATTTTTTTGAGCAGTGTATATATAATATTAATAAAGTGTAGGGGTAGATATATACTTTGAGAGCAGGCAACAAAATTTCATTTTTAATGTATGCCAATGTGCTCACAGTAAAAAAAAAAAAAGATTATCTTAAACTTAAAATCAAATGTGTTTATAGTAATTTTAATAATAAATGTATAATGTAATACTTTCCTATATTATTTTTGTTTCTAACAGTGAAAGTGACCAGGGTCCAAATGGAAGTCAGAATTCTAGCTACAGCCAGTCTTAGACATTCCAAAGAAATGAATTGTGGACCACTTTGGATTAAGACACATTGGGATCTTTTCATATATGGAAGACATGGACAGAAGGTTTCAACGATGTCTTTTCAGATAGAACACAAAGTTTCTATCAAGTGTACAAAAGCTTTTCCTTAAACATACACCCATTTGAATTGTGATTCAACAGAAATCAAAAACTGGATAAAAATAATGATGTAATTCAGCATGGACAGACTATAGTAAATTTTGTTATTTGAAAAAAATAGTGGTGAGTTAAACAAACTTAAAACAAACAAGGATAACTGTGAATGGATCTTTCTTGCAACTATAGTTGTTTTACTATGGAATACAAGAGATGACTTGAGAAGTTGGATTTGAGATCCTAATTGTTCAGATATATACTTGCCAATGGATGTTTTAAGAATGCACTGCTGTAATAAATGCCTTAGGAAAAAGAGATAAAAAAATTCCTTAAAATGTATAAAATGTTGCATTCCTCATCCGAAGTTTAAGGAGATACTCTACAATACCTGTAGTTTGCAAGAGGAAATCCAGGATACCCCCAAAGTGCAATATATATAATGAAAACTCTGGCTGTTTTAGGAAAGAATGTGCTATCAAGTCCTTGACATATTTTGCAATCCAATCAAATAAATCTAACCTCTTTGAGGTTATAATGGTGAATATGTTGTATGCTAGAAGTTTGCCTTCTGCTTTCCCAGTTACTAGGAATGGCTTTTCTCTTGAGAAAACAGAAGCATTTGAGAATATGATTCCATAATAAAATATAAATTACTGTACAAATTAACACAAGAATCATTCAAAGACAGGATGTTCCCTTTTTTAAAACTCTGGCCATCTGCTGTGTTCTTTAGTCAGACTTCCCCACTTAAAAAGGGATTTAGTCCAGAGCTCTAAATTTTCATGGACTATTTGTTTGGGATCCTAAAACAAGTTAAAAGTATCCTGTATTTCAGTGTGAAGTAGCTCTCCCCAACATGATGCCTTCTAGTTCTATTAGATTACCGTTGCCTTCAGGCCAACCAACATGGTTGTGTTAGTGGAGGATTAGGCAGATAGTATATAGTGAAGGTGCCAGTTGGGAAAGGTTGCTTTAAGATGCTTTTCACCCAAGGGAGCATTATTCTACCATGATTCAAACAAAGGAACATTGGTTGAAAGAGTATTGTCAAATGGTGCTTGTTCTAAAACTTGATCTAAAAGCAGCAGTGCCTGAGTCTACTTGATATGTCACTGAATTAAGGGTAACCAAAGTGTTTTTGTATGCAAACGCTTGGGCTCTCTGCACTTAAGTGTTGGAAGTTATTTTTTTACAGTGTGTTTGGATACTGACTTACAGAAACAATTGTGAGGATTTAAAAATTTTTTTTTAGCTTTTTCATGTTCCCCTTTTAGTTTTACCAATTTTGTTGATGCTGGTCATGTTGTCCCACACATTTGCTAACAGAATTGATGGAGGCACCACATCTGTTGTGTTTTGGAAATTACTTTGTTAACTTGAGGATTTCAACTTTATTTGTAATATGGGCTAGCTGCATATGAATAAAACAATGGAAATTAACAACATTGACTCTTTTATTTCAGAACCATAAGTAATAATTTTTAAACGTACTGCATTGAGAACACACGGGCATATCATACATTATAAAAAAGTTTTCTCTGGAGTGCATTATCACAGTTGCAAGTAATGTGTTTGCCTTTTTTCTCTCTGGCTATAAAAGAAACATACCCCAAAGGTTGGAGAGCTATTTTCTATATTCTATATCAGGGGTCGCCAACCTTTTGGACTACCAAACTCATAATTTTAAATCCTGTGGACCAGAGACCCTGGGGAAATCCCCAAAAAAGTCTGCAGGAAAATTCCCCTCCCTGTTTTCCTACCGGTTGATCATTCTTTATTTGGGATCGCAGGATACCGTCTCCAGTTCCGTTCTCAGGGGGAGATAGAGAGAGAGAGAGAGACTTTTGGCTTCATGCAAGGAAAGCAGCAGAAGCAAAAGTCTTTCTCTCCCCCAAACTCTGCCAGAAATAAGTCTTTGTGAGACTTGCCGTGTCGGCGCAGGCTCTTAGAACAGGATGCTTTGCAGGGTCCCAAAGACTCATTTCTGACAGAGTTTGCAGGAGAGAAAGAAAGACTTGCTGCTTTCCTTGCATGCAGCCATAAGCAGAAGAAGAAAAGCTGAAAGAAATAGGCTGGTGGCCAGGTGCGTGGGGCAAGCTTCCCCCTCTGCCCTTTCCCCCTTCCCTCACTACCTTGCTCACAATGCGAGCGATGCAAGCCTTGTGTTTCCATGGTCCATGTGGGCGGTGAAGCCTTGTGTTCCCGCACAGCCTGGATTAATTGCTTCATGGGGTGCTTTAGGGGTGACATTACTCTGCAGACCACCAAAATTTTCTCGCTGATCACCATGGTCCCCAGCCCACTGGTTGGTGACCACTGTTCTATATTCAAATGAGTTAACAAAATTTTACCAGTTTCATTATCTTAAAGTGGGATTATAATGGTCCTCATACCATTCAGCATATAACACACTGTACTAGAAATTCAGTGTTTTTATGTTATATAATATCTCAGCAATTTTACAGAAGTTGTTTATGTAGAAATAGATTGTGTCCCTAATCTAAAAGTTGCATATAGAAACCTTATCACAGATACAATACATATATGTCTCTAATCAGTTTCTTCTGCATGTACAAAAATGTATTTCTTGATATTATTTCTGCAAATATTTAATATCTAGAGATAGTTGAAAGTTAAGAACAATAAGCAGGACTGAGACTTAATTCCTGAATATGAAGTTGAAAAAAAAAATCCCATTTGGCTAAACATTTTAGTGCCATTTTCCCAAGGTTTGGACTAAACATTTTTATATTTTTGTTTCATGACCAGAGATACACATAATTTCTCATGTGATGGGCAGCTACATAAATTTTGATTAATAAATAGCCAACTTAATTCCACTTCATTTTACTTAAATATTACTAAATGTATTGCAATGATCAATTGTAAATTTCTTAAATCTATTTGAATTAGTTTTTAAATTTTAAACAAAAATTTCCATAATGTTAATCAGGATAAACATTTGAAGCGTATCTCAGTGTTTTTTCTTTGTTGGTAAAATAATCTTATCTTAATATGCCTAGATGCCTTTTATAGATGCTCTTTAAACAAAATTAGATATCACCCTCTGCATTTTCAGATTGCCTACAGTTTGTGTATTCTAGATATCATTTCTTCTTTGAAGATTCATACTCCAGCCATTCGCTGAAGCCACCAGGAAAATGCTGAACTCTGAAAGCACATAAGACATAAGAAAGCACATAAGAAATATTTGATAACATTTCTTATTGCACAAACCACTTTCAAGAATATGATCTTAAGAGTATGCTGACCAGAGATGTAGGAGAAATATTCTGGCATAGTAATATTATTTTATACCAAGTAAGGGAACAAAAAAACCCCATGCTTAATATCTTTCTCAAAGAGTAAACAATGTTTAGTAGAGATAAAGTAGTAAGTTTGAATCACACTAGTTAAATACTTTTGGAAATCAGCCACATAATAATTTTGAATAATGGCAAATATAAGGATGTAAAATAAAATGCTTCTTTAATTCTTAAATGAGATATTCATAGCACTTGGCCACTCTAGTTTATTTTGGCCAAGTATGTTAGGATTTTTAAACAGACTCTGGCTTAGAATACTTTAATCCAAACATTGAATTTCACAAGGTTACAAACATCATTTACTCACAGTACTTCCAAGTTTGTTCTTTTTTTCTTTAATCAGCTAAGTATAAAGCTGAATACTGGCACCATTTTTGAATTGTGGGGTAAGAAACATTTAGAAGCAGTGTATTTTGCTTTAAAAATGGACTGATACTCCTTAAAATACATTAAACCCAACTGGGAAAAGGGGATGTCTATATTAGAAAATAAAACAGTGATGCAAATGTGGGTCTTGCCATAAGGTTCTAAACACTTTGTCCTGAATGAACTAAATGATGGCACTGTTTTTCCTTCTACAATCATATTTGGTGGGGAAAATAAGAAAATTTATGTAGAATCAAATGATTTGAATGCAGGTTAGTGTTTGTTGGGGCAAATTTGAACTCTTAGTACATTTAGTACATCCATAGTACATTAGGCTTCGATTTTCAGATGTGTTATTTGAAAACTGTCAAATGCTATTTATTGGATCAATCTATCCATTGTATTTTAAGAGCAACATTAAAAAGAATAAACATTTTCCCTTGATTTGTATTTTTTCTTTTAAACCCATAATATTTTTAAATCAAACTAGAAACAATTAATTTGCAATAAAAGTATACTAACATATGTCTTTCCTGAATGCTTTACACTTACCTGCTGAAACCCAATGATTTTGCAACAGCTACAGCCTGTTTGCTTCTCACGCCAGCGAGACAGGAAAACACTACACGATCTGATTTAGAAGGCATATCTTGATTGTATTTCTCTTTAAAATATACTGAGTCCATCTGTAAAGCTTCCATAACTTCTCCCACTGTAAAAATAAACAATCATTTATTTCATTGGTCTTTTTTATGGTGACCCATTGGCTGGAGTGCCATTTTCATGCTAAGCATAAATTGAATCACTAGGTAGGAATCCCATGTGCCACAATGGCATACATGCATGTGTATGTGTGTGTGTGTGTGTATACACACACACACACACAAAGACATCACAGTGCAAATCTTGCCCTTTTCTATTTGCATCCCAATGCTCGACAAATACACAAGTGACAGGACCTGGGTAGCGATGTATGTTTTGTTACTTATACCTCTTTGACTTTTCTGGATGGTAGGAGTTGGCCTGCTGCACAAATCCAAATACCGAAAGTACCACACATAAGATTATTCCATGTTTTCCCCTTGTATACAATGAGCTGGACTTTTGGTTTTTTCCCCCTTGCTCTGAAACACTCAACAGCAACTTACATGGAATACTGATTGAACCAGGAATTTTTCCATGCTCTGCAATTTCCCATTTTTCTCTAACATCAATAAGCTGGGCTGCCTTTGATTCCAACAAATCTTTGAGTTGTTGGTAGGAGACACTCTGATCTTCAGCTGTGCAAAAGTGGCGAACGATTTGTCTCCTGTTTTTTGGATCTGTAAAAAAAGTAAAGAAAAAAGTTAACAGTAGTACTACAGATTCTGACATGATCATCAAAGCACTGATTTGCTTCTAAGTGCTTCTGGGCAACAACACCAGCTAAAGAATCAATGCATTGACTAAGCATTTAAATGGACAAGCAGAGCCCAGACTCGCTGTCTGTATATTTACCCCACAGCAGTTTTCCAGATCACATGAATTTCATATATTATTCCTTTATTCTGCTCAAAGCAACAACACAAAAGTTGTGTTGGTTTTTAACCCATGAAGCTAAAGTATCAAACCACATGATGGTTGAATATGATAGTCTGGTTCCTATGCTATTTTAATCAATCTGGTTTGATTTTGGCTTAATCTTTGTGTATTGTAAAGCATGGTTTTTGTTTTAGCAAACTGTGAGAAGGTAGTGGAGTGATAAACCAGAGGAAATCATTCCAATTCTCTTGGAAAAGACTTTTTTATATAAAAAATACCAACTTTTATGACAGCTTTCTCTTATACAATTTGATCTAAATACATTAACCTGTGTCTTATGCAATAATTCATGGCTTAGCATAATGTAAATATTAGATTATAGTTGTACTTGTTTCTGGGCATCACTACAGTTTTGAGGTAATACTCAAAAATATCTTCTACCATAAGACCGCAGGTCAGAAAAAGATAGGAGTAAGACATTTTAGAAATGAGGAAGTCAGGCTAAAAAAACAGCAGAGAAACTGCCAAACCCACTAACGTAAAATTGGGATTTGAACCGGATTCCAGTGGACATGTCAGTAGAAGGTACAAGGGACGTCAGTCTAAATCCTGGTTCTGTCCACTTCCCACTGATGAAGTTGCTATACTAAAGCAATCAGATTCTTTAAAAGCTCAGTATTTTTTTTCAGGAACCGAGTACAACCGAGTTAAAGCTTTTAGCAATGAATTTAGCAATCCAGGAAACAAGGAAACGCCCTCCTATGCTCCGATTCTCTTAACCCCGCTGGAGCACTTACAGTCTGAAGGGCAAAAGCGACCGATGCCAACCAATGATTCAAATCTATGCAGGACGCTCTCCCGGTGGCTCCATGTCAGCTGGCTTATCTTTCGCCCGCTGCAGCCGCTTAGCCTACTTACAGCCAGCTGCGTAATTAAACCAAAAGTGAATTGACATCTCCAACATCCTTGCATGTTTCCTATTCTGCGGAGCTCTCTCGCCTAACTTAGAAGGCCACCGCCCAGTTTGGCTGGGCTTCCCGAATATAGTAGGCCAGGCAGTTCGCCTGTCTCCTTGGCTGCACTTTCCCAGGAAGGTGCATCTCAGCTGGAACAACAAATGCTAATTGAAAAACCAGGTGTACTTTTTATTTTCAGGGGTAAAATTATTCCTCTAACTGGAGCCTGATTGTTCATCCCAAAAGCCAGTGTGATTGTTGCAGGACGAATAACAGTAATCCTGTTTCAGAGAGTTTCATAAAAAAAAGAAACTAAACGGAATGTGATTTGCGGGATAGTTTGTTAAACATGATATAGACTGTGGTTTAGTTGGTATGACAGCTACCAAATCTGGGTTGCAACTGTTCGTTTGATTAGGAAATGGCAACAAGGACATGGAATACTCTAGATCTCTGCCAAAATCTGATAAGCTACTATGACCTTAATATGACTTGGAAAACAATCCAATTCAGGAACTAAAGGCTGACTTCACAGAGGCCATAATGTGACTTGATTTGTGTGATTCCAGACACCCTGCAATACAACACCCCACCCCACCCCAGGAATTAGTAAAGATCTTTGTTTTTTGCTAAGTATATTTAAGAAAGCATTCCATGTAATTTGACATATTGTCCATGGAGAATAAATACTAGCTGACCTAAATAAAGCTCCAAAAATATCAATATTATCTTTAATATTAGTATTACACTATTATCTATAATTTTATTTTGTAAACTGAACTGATCACAAACTTTGGAAATGTGATCACAAACTGGAAAGGTTTGGGTAGTAGAGAATGACTATTCCTGCTGTACCTGGGGAAAATATCACCCACATGCATACAATCTGTATTTATAAAACTATTCAACAAGCCTTAACTAGTCAAAGGTTTCAAATTTCATTAAGCTTTATAAATATATTAGTAGGTTAAAATTCTGGTAGTACCTCTTGACTGGTTTAAGGAATATTTCAATATTTGTGCGCCTATATATATACTATGCTCTGCAGGTTCTTTACCAAGTAATCTTGACCAGCATTTTTTAAACAGCACTATTGAACCCACCTTCCCTTTCTCCTAGTGTGGATGGATGGATGGATATTCATGATACTATGAAAGATTTTTAATAGCTACCTGGGTAGCAGATGTTGACTTTAGATTTCTATATGCAAGACGTATTATTGTATAAAACTTGTCATGTGATTGCTATTTAGTAACAGTAAAGCATTTCATAAATTCCTGAACACTAATGAAACAATGCATCATATTTAAAGCAAATATAATTAAGAATTTTATGCTGGAATTTGCCACTGTTCTTGCTCCAAAAGAATGTTTTCACTGGGAACCAGATATAGTACCAAAATATGACAATGATGTCATTCACCCATTTTGCAAGTGAACATAAATACCCTGGGACATTTTGTCTGACTTTCTTATTAAGAAATTGTTTTTGTGGACAAGTCATCACAGTTAGATTTTGAGTGGAATAATGTAAGTAGCTACTAGAATGCATCGTGTCTACTGAAATCAGATAACAGATAGAGTTGGAAGGGACCTTTTAGGTCATGTAGTCCAACCCCCCCCCCCACGTGGGAGACCCTATACCATTTCTGACAAGTTGCAGTCCAATCTCTTCCTGAAGCTCTCAAGTGATGGCGCTCCTACAATTTCCAAGAGCAAGCTGTTCCATTGGTTGATTGTTCTCACTGTCAGAAAGTTTCTCCTTATTTTCAAGTTAAATCTCTCCTTGTTCAGTTTCCATCCATTATTTTTTGTCTGGCCTACAGGCGCTTTAGAAAATAGCTTGACCCCTTCCTCGCTGTGGCAGCCCCTCAAATATTGGAAGATTGCTATCATGTCTCCCCTGATCCCTCTCTTTGCTAGATTAGCAAAGCCCAGTTCCTGTAACTGGTCTTCATATGTTTTAGTCTCCATCCCACTAATCATCCTAGTTGTTCTTCTCTGACTTTTTCTAGCTCCTCAATGTCTTTTTTATAATGTGGGGACCAAAACTCGATGCAGTACTTTAGGTGTGGTCTAAGGCTTTATAGAGTGGTATTAGTACCTCACTTGATCTCCATTGCATCCCTCTGTTAATGCAAGTTAGGATTGCATTAGCAAATCAGAGGGATTGTTTCAAAGATTGTTAGCCTGATCCTCAAATGACTTCTTGCATCTGCCAGATTCTAGTGTGTCCATATTTCTTTCATATGTGCATGATTTTTCCATGGACATTAAAATTATGTCTTATGCAATTATTTCTTTGCCATCAAGAAAATCCATTTGGTGCTACGATTGCATGAGATTTTCCAGGCTTTTTATTTATTCATTCATTTGATGTTTAAGCAACTGCAATATTGTGACTTAATGTGATTTACATCAATATTGTTACATTGAAACATTTGCAACCATAGATTTTAGCAAAATTGTTTACAGAAACAAAACATCTACAATATAAATAGGTGAAGCTGTCCAATCTTTAATTTAAATAAAAACAATATCCCAGTAAGTTAACTCATCAATCTATACAATATACAGCATACAGTACCTACAGATTTATATTTGATTGGTGTCAAGCATTTTCTCTTTTTAATACAGAGTGACCTATTTCAGAAGTGCTTTTTTCATCCCAAGAAGTACATTTAAAATAAACACAATACTGATTTTATTTTGTTTTATCTTTGCTTTAAATAAAGAAAAGCTCAACCCATATTTCTATATGGAAAGTATGATAAATCTAAGCTGGCATACAAACTGGTTCTCTAGTTGCTGGCTGTCAGCTTGGCCATATGGTATTCCTTTTCTATAGCAGTTTCAAAATGGAAATATATTCATTTAAGATATGATTATCAATGGCACCTCGTCATGATGGTGGTTCTTCCAGGGTCAAAGGCAGGACCTGAATGCCAATCACGAATGATGAACTTTGCACTTTTTAGGAGCATCTGACTGGCCACTATATCAAATGACACCATAAATTAGACAGGCATGCAATTTAACCCAGGATAGCTCCTAAGTTCTTCTAAACAGTCATTCTTTATTCAATGCATTCCTACACGCTATAGTTTTGTTAACACTTGAAGAGGGATCCTGGCAGATATCAAAGGCTTCTTTCCTTCTTTACAAGCTGGATGGAGAGGAAAACGGGGAGATAAAAAGAGAAGAAAAGTTGGTCTCCCCTATTTTCACCTGTCACTCTCTCTGCCCTATGAGGGGGGAGGAGGGGGAAAAGCTTTCCCTCTCTGAGCCAGATAGGCAGCATGACCAGCAGATCAGTTTCCTACATTTCTCTTGGGAACTGCCGAGGAAGGGATGGGGAGGAGGCAGGGCTGTGGAAAGCTATGAAACAAAACCAAACTTCTGCATTAAAAAAAGCAGTCCGGGGGTGTGTGTTTTTTCCCCATCTGCAAAACATGGAGGTGGCTGCCATGCCAAAAAGAGATTAAAGGCGCCTTTTCTCTTCTCCTTTGGAAGCCCACTTGGGCATGAAAGTTGAGGCGACGCATTGCACCCGGAGGTCGGATTTCTGCTCGAGCCAGCGGAGGGCCTCGATCGGAACCCCCATTCCTTTGGGAATTGAACGGCAAATAGCCCCCCTAACCCTTACGCGCCTGGTAGCTTGTTTAAAGTACCGTTCAAGGCAAGCGGCGAGCTCCAGCCGGACCTCAGCCCTGGGAGTGCGAAACGGGGACGGGACGGGACGGGACAGAACAAAACAGAACATCACCCTGCCGGGCAGCAAGGGAAGGTATCCTGCTGGCAGGAGGTCCGCTTCCTGTTCCTCCTCTTTCGGCTGTCGCTTTAGCCGGCTGTCTCTCTGGACGAAGCAGAAGCTTAGCGCGGTGAGTTAGGAAAGGAGAATAAGAGGTTGGGGGCCGGCCGAGCCGGGGAATCCCCTGGAATCTCGCCCGCTGGTGGGGCCCGCCACTGCGGGCAGGGGACTTGGAAGGCAGATTTCCTCGCTCGACTTTCCCGGAAGGGGGAAGTCTGGCTTCTGGCGGGCCTTCCTAGCCGCCTTTTCTGACCTCAAGTAGTAGCAGTAGTAGTAGCCCGTCGCTCGGGTCTTCCACTCCACCGTCTTCAAAGCTGGGGGCGGAGATGGGCTGCCGAATGATGGAGTCGGCCCTGACGGAGACGAGGCTTCCTTCTTTCCTTGGTTTATTGTTGGAAGGTCGGGGGCCTCCCCCGTGACGCTACCCAGAGCTCTCTATCCTCGGCTCTATCAAGGTGCTGCCTGCCTTGGAAAAGCCGCGGATCTGAGAGCTTGCTCAGCCCTTGAGGCTGGCCGTAGCCCCTCCCCCCTTCAGGCGAGGTTTTGTTAAGTGCTTGTGAGAGTTGTGTTGAAGGCCTAGGTTGTAAGGATTTGGGAGAGGGAGGAAGGAAGACTACGTGGGCGAAACGGTGTTGCCTGGTTTTATATGGGTGTGTATGGATGTGTCTAACTGGTGTCCTGGGATTGACATTGACATTTCAAGCAATTATGTGCTGTTTGTATTGTGTGGCCTCTAAGAATGTGGAAACCAGGAGGTGCCTCCCCACACTGTTTACTTAGGCAACATAAGGCCTTGGCGATTTAATGTTCCCCTCACAACTGCATGCTGGCTCTGTATCTTATTCCAGCTACATTCCTAAGGGTTTCCTTAAGAAATTTGAGACAGAGCCAAAGTGCGCAAACATTTATTCTGTTTGTCCCTTTCTTTAGGGAATATATGAATTATATGAACAATCTACTTGGGAGAGATTTGTATCATAGTCTTTGATTATATGAACAATCTACTGGGAGTGATCTGTAACAGTCTTTTGGGAAGGAAAAGCATGCTGTGCCATTGGCTGTTTATCTGCTAAACTAAGCAGTGTCTTCAAAATATTCTCTCACACTTACTCTCCTGCCAGACGCCCCCAATATATTTTTATCTACCCACCGATGGCTGCTGCAAGTCAGAGGAGAAACAGTCTTCCAGAGAAACACCAATCAGAGTATCTTTGATTTAGAGGGCTATTACAGATTTAGTAAGCTGACTTGCCTGATGATGTGGCCTGCTATTGCTATGTGGTAGGTAAAATTGTCCCAAAGGTGCTTTTTCAAGAGGCAGCTGGACTTTCTGGTTTTTCTTTGAAGATGTTTTGCTTCTCATCTAAGAAGCTTCTTCAGCTTTGGCTGAATGGTCGGGAATGAAAGAATTTATACTCCTTATATAAGGCAAGTCTTCCTAGGAGTATAAATTCTTCCTTTTCCCACCAACCAGCCAGAGTTAAAGAAGCTAATTGGATGAGAAGGTAAACGTCTTCAAAGAAAAACCAGAAAGTCCAGCTGCCTCTTGAAAAAGCACCTTTGGGACAACCATGACCTGGATGACTGAGAATCTCCATAGACATGTAGGTAAAGTTAGGTGGTGAAAATTATTATACTCTTCAGGTAGTTCTCAACTTACAAACATTTGTTTAGCGGCCATTTGAAGTTATAGCGGCATTGAACAAAGGGACTTACAACTGTTCCTCACATGTCTGTCTCAACATCCCCACCATCATATGATCAAAATTCGGAGACTTGCCAACAGTCATATTTATGATGGTTTCAGCGCTCTGGCTGGGGTCATGTGATCACCATTTGCAAGCTTCCCAGCCAGCTTCTGACAAACAAAGTCAATGGAGGAAGCCAGATTGGCTTAATGATCACATGATTCACTTAACAACTGCACTGATTCACTTAACCATGGTAAAACAATGGTAAAATTGGGTGTGATTCACTTAATAACTGCCTTGCTTAGTAACAGAAATTCTGGTCTCAGTTGTGGTCATTAAGTCGAGGACTACCTGTATTAATTGGATAAGCTGCTAACCAATAAATAGTGAAAGAAGATGTATATATAAAAAAGAACTCAAAACCTATCAGGACAAGTAGCTCCAGAACGTGCTTGTTAGTATTTTCCATTTTTTTTTGAGTCATTGGTTTTAAGAGTATCTGTTTATCCAGCATTTCAGCTGTAATTCTTGCAGTTAACTGTTAAATGAGAGGTTTGTTCCTGTGATTCATGGATGGCTTTGTGTTCCAATAAAAAGTGTAGTGTATATAGCTAGTTAGTTTGGGGAACATTTCTGTGTGATAAAACTGTTCTGTCTTTTCATATAAAATATGTTTTACTACGCCCCCCGCCCCCCCCCCCCAAATTCAAGCACATCACCATAAAATCAGCTTCCATTTGGAAGAAAAAAGTAGCAAAAATATTTACAGAACATTCCATAGTAAACTCGGTTAAATACTGTACATGGGACTAAGAAACAAAGAAACACTCAGCTCATAGGCAAAATGTATGCTTCATTCTCCCACATTTCTTATGCTATAGAATGGTGGATCACTTTAGAGCCTTTTTAAAAAAATCTTCCAAAGTTAAAAAATAAGATGGAGAGGAATGAGAAAGCCTGATAAACTGCAAAAAGAACTCTCTATTTTTGGTGGGAACATATTGGATATTCTAGAGATAAACTGACATGCTAAAATGTGGCACCTACTTCCCTTGAAGTAAAATAACACTTCATTACAAGTTAATTATGTGCACTGTGACAGATCTGCAGTGATTGAATAAAATACTTCAAAATCTGGGTGCCAGATATTGAAATATTTTAAAGATCTCTCTGGTAACAAAATAGAGGCAAGATTGCAACACAATGGCTTGTGTTTTATACACTTGAGACATTTCTTTATAATGTGATTGACTTGTAAACATTTTGTCATATTTCTTTAGGAACTAATTCAAAGCTGATATTCTGTAGTTATGTTTCCCCTTAAGTTCTGTAGCAACATACCCTCTGCCTCTTGGGGTTAGCTGGTAATGTCCAAAGTAGAGCAATATATCATCATTGAGCATTGAGAGAGATGTGTGTCACAAAGAACAAAGTAGGACAGCTTGTTGTCTAGAGAAAAATCCCCAAACTCTGATAACAATATTATACTCTTGGCAATCACAAACTCCCTGGGAAGCAGAATGTTCATTATGTTGACATTCTACTTTCTTGTCAAGCATTGTACATTCCCTGTCAAACTGTAGCAACAGATATCTGAACTGATTATTTCTAGTCACTGTGGCTCTTCTGACATTGATAGCCAGCATGCAAGGTTTTGCCCTTATTAATTCTGTACTTGAATATAGTTGTGATTATATTAATTAAGTGGTAGTGAATCTATTAATGTTTATTCTAATTCTGAAATGGTTTCACTATAATTGTCAACTTCGAATTGAACCTGACAGAAGCCATTTTTCTATACCTCAGTTGCCACACACAGAGGGGAAGGAGAATGAAATGCGTTGCTAGACAAAACACAGAACTTTCTCTGGGAACCAAGTCATCTCTACAGGTGGTGGATAAAGATGGGGAGGAGTGCTGAGCCCGCCAATTAATCTAATTGGCCAATGTGACTTGTGACTTTTGGGGAGAGAGTTATTTCCTATTTTAGTTGTACTGAAGCCGCGGGAAACATTTAGGGTTGATTTTCCATTTGATCGTGCCAATATGTACCCAATAAAGTTCTTAGAGGAAGACCTTAGCCTCAGAATTCTGATTTGCTTGGGTTCATTAGTTGGGATCATGACAATAATGACAGCATCTAGTTAACACGATCCAATTGAGATTTAGCAAATGTAGAATCCATACATATAGGGAAGTAGGTATACATGTAATTGGAATATGCACCCATGCCAAAGTGCCAAAATCTATGCAAAACATTGCACTTACATGTACACCTGCACCCTTATACATATGGATTCACAAAACCCATCTCAAAGAGTGACATGCATGGGATTTTTTTTGTGGATCTTCCAGAAGTTCAGTGTTCTTTTATAAACCATGTATGTGCATATGCACCTATCAATCATAAATAAAATCTGAAGACAGACTTAGGAAGTGGGGGGAAGGGCATAATGAAATGGGAAGAAAGTATGTTGATATGCTTGAGAACTACATCCTCACAGGATGGATGGATAGATAGATTTATTCATTTATTTTGTAAATTGATTTTAAGACAAGTGAATCAGATCCATATTTGTGTCTCAAAATAAAAAACATCTGGGTGAATATGTTTGCAAGCTCTTTCCCATTCCACCCTGTATGATCCAACAACCAGTTTGCCAGCTGGCATATTTTTTATTTTTTTTTTACTCTGCTGGCATATGAAACATGATAGGAGGGGAGACAAAACCGAGGAATCCAGAAAGCTTTGTCCTGAAACTGTTCTGCATCAAATCTGTTCAGGATAGTACCAGAGCAGATCAATTTAGGTTGACATAGTTTTCTGCCAGCCAACAGATGGAAGACATGCATATTAACATAGTTATGAGGACTGTGTTGTATCCCTGACAAATCTGGCCAGATGTGTTAGTTTAGTTCTGTGCAAATAAACTTGCTTATTGCCCCCAACAGTCTGGCTCCTCATTTTACTGATCTCGAAATTTTGGAAGGTTGAGTCAACTTGAGCCAGTGAGGATTAAATTGCTGGAAGTCAACAGAATTAGCCTGCAATCAAACCACTGCACCATCATGGATCATCAATCATCATCATCATCATCATTTCTGTATTATAAACGGCCATGAAATCCTTGGAAATAGAATTAATTTATAGATGAGTGAATGCATACACTATTTTGGTACCTGAAGTGAATTCAACACTCGAGGGTGCACAGATCTAAATGCTATTCATTTGCTGTACATCCAGCTTTTAAGAGTTTCTAATGTGAAGTATGAAAAGGATACTTGAATCAGTCCCTGCTGCAACATCCCCATTGAATCCCAATTCTTCATGGTTAATTATAGAGAATAGTATTTGGTTAAATGCGTGGTGGTGGAGTTATTTTCATTTTTGATATGTTAAGACGAAAAAGAACTTACATTGTTAAGATTTTTGTTGATTGAAAGGGATTGAAAATTTTGCCTTCATTTCTCAATGGTTTGTCATGAATTCAGCAGTGAAGTTTTGGAGGTTGTAGAAGAGGGTGTAGGGATTGATTCCTGTTTGTCCTGAACTTCATTTCTCTGACTTTAGCGTCTTCTGGATATCCAAATGAATTAGGAATGTGTGGGGCCTTGTTGATCTCTCTATGAATTCTTCACTGATGCTGTTTCTACTGTCTTATTTTTTTAACATGTACATAAACTTGAAAAAGTTAGTTGCATTAGCATCTGAGTGAAGAGTGAAATCTCTATAAAACTTTACAAGATTGTTTCATTGGTGGAAGAGGCTACCTTTTTAAAGCTTCCCCCAAGATGCCATTTATAAGTGGAGCATGCCTCTAGTTTAGACTACCAAGGTTATGGGTTATGAAGAATTTTGCATGACAGTTACAAATGAAAGGAATGCTTCTGTCATTACTGGTCTGTAGATCTGATTCTTTTGTTGCTCCAGGAAGCATTTAGTGCTTGCATGCTTGAAAGGATTTCAGAGCTGTCATAATGATGAAATTTCTGATCTGCTGATTGATGACATTGTCTACTTGCTAGTTATGATAGCAACAGTCCTCTGTAATTGGATCAGCATTGATCTAACTCTGGACATATCTAATGCCATAAATATGGAACATTTCTGCATGTAGCTCCATAAACACAGTACTTTATAAATATTTCATTCCTAGATAAGGGAGGAAGCAGCTTTGCTTTCCAGGTTTTTTATCATCTGCGCTACAATTACTGTAACCTTGTGCTACAATTACTGTAAATTGCATTTGACACTAAGGATGACAGTTTTATTATAATTATTTTTAATATAATAATTAGAGTCACCATAGCAATAAAGATGGATAAGGATCCTAGGATAATCTTTTTACTCCATTACGATGCATACTGAATAATTTTTATATTGGCTTTGTTACCATCTTTTTGTGTACTAAAGATTTATATAGAAAGCACATTGGCTACCACATTGAGTTTAAGTCACTATTAAGTAAGATTTCTATATATCAGTTAGTAGGGGGGAAAGTATTAAAGTCTCTTTCAAGACAAGTTTTTTTCCAGTGACTTTGTAGACACAACCTGTGCAATTTTTTTTGGCAATACTACAGAGGCAGTTTTTGGCTGCTGCCTTCTTAGAGGTTATTTCTTTGACTTTGCAAACAAACATATTTCTTAGTGATTTCTCATCCAAGTTCTAATCAGATCCAATCCTGCTTAGCACCCTGAAATCAGCTGAAGTTAGATGTTTTGCTATTACTGGCCCTGATATTAGCAATTGCATCTTCTTTTCCTCTCATATACCTACCTTCAATTCCTCTTCCTCCTCCCCCTCCCCCTCCCCCTGCTGCTTAGTTACAGGGTCCACTTATCTGCACTGTGCTTGTCTGGTCCACATCATCCATGAAGCCTTCAATGCATGCTCCTGATGTTAGGACTGAGAAGTGACTGCTCCAAGATCACCTAACCGTTCCCAGTACAACACTTTAATCATTACACTATGATGCTCATTCGCTCTTTCTCTTTTCTTCTCATATACCGCTTATAAGAAATAAATATTTTTGGTAAATTGGAATCTGTAAAATAGTTAAAACTGGAGAAGTGTGGGCTGGTAGGCAGATAGTTGTTACAATGATAGGAACCTCTCTCTTTTCCTTCAGAAGGAAAAGGCATTTTATAAACTTCATACTTGCTTTCCTATGGAAATTTCAGGAAGGAACTTCCTTTTTAGGCATATAATGTTCATTTTGTGTGTATGCAGTTTTCTGGTTGATTTTTTAAATTTATATAATTCTTGAAATAAAATTTGTTTAGGAACCCAGTATTTTTTTCTGACTTCTCTTTGAAACTAGATATTCTTAGTGCTTATTGATGTTGTTCTTTGTATAGGAGAATCTCCTTTTCTATAGAATTTCCTTCTATGGAAATTCAAATTTAATTTCTCAGTCTTATGCAAAAGTTAACATTTATAATTATTTTTAAGACCTGTCTATTTGGGGGGTAGTTGTAAGATAAAATAAATGGCAAAAACAATATATCATCTTGAACTCTTTGTAAGAAATATGAAATAAAATCAGTTGAGTTGAATTTCAGAAGTTTTCATTCTGTTGTACATTCTGCCTACATGTATTTTCCTTTCAATGCAGGACATTAAAAGAGCCAGTTTGAGGTAATAGTTAAGGCATTGGGCTATATACTGGGAGACCATGATTTCTAGTCCTGCCTTAGGCACAAAGCCAGTTGGATGATCTTGGGTCAGTAACTCTCTCTCAGCCCTAGGCAATGGCAAATCACTTTCAAAAAATCTTGCCAAGAAAACTGCAGGTACTTATTCAGACAGTCACCAGGAATTTACACTGCCTTCAAGGCACACATACAAAATAATAGATATTAAATAAGAGTCACTGAATTATGTTTCCAAATGCCTAACGATTCTATTTTGATTTCATTCCAACTATTTCTGGTTGGAATCAGTAAAATTATATTTTACTGTCTGTTCTTGGTCTAGCTTGTAAGAAATATTTGAAATTGCTATGGCAAATCAAAGATAAGATTTTGCTAAATAATCCAGGTTGGTATTTGTGCTGAAATTGTGCTCTTTATGTTGTTTTGCATAAAGTTTATGTTGCTTTGCACGCTTATGGTAACCAAAGCATTTGCTTTTACCAATGCATATCTCACTTATTTTTGCTTTGTTCTTCTCCCTCTCTTTTTTCTAGCAAATAACTGATGAGGGTAAAAGATCCATCAAAGGTTACCCATGATAAAAATAAGAGACAAAAGAAGGCAAATCAGCATCAGGATGAAGATTCCTCAGATGATATTACAGGTGAAAAAACCGTATTTGGGGAAAGCTAGAAAGAGAAAGAAGTGACTAAATAAAAATGAGGACACTAAGAAATTAAAAACAACAACCAGAAGTAGAATTTCACCTTGAGAGAAAGGCTGCAGAAAATTTATTAGCCTATTGAATTACACTTCATGAGGCTTTATGTGGGACAGATGTTGAATTCTGTGAGGAATCTTAAATCTTAAGATCTTAAATCTTAAACCATAACAATGTGGTTTCTTACATTGTAATTATAAAAATATATTCTTATTAAATATTTCCTCCAGCAATAATACATCTTAATCATTTGAATCTTTTTTTTAAATCTTCAATGTAGGATTAACATGCCAGCATGTGAGCCAGGCAGTTGATGTCCATCATGTGAAGCGAGCAGTGGCTCAAAATGTTTGGTCAATATGCTCAGAGTGCTTAAAGGAAAGGAGAATATATAATGGTGAACCAGTAATGCCTTCTGATATATGGCTCTGTCTCCGATGTGGCATTCAGGTAATTAAGATTATAAAATAATAGCTTATACATCATTCCTATGGAACAAATACAGCATTTGCGGATTGTGAGCTTTGCAAAAGCATGTTAAGAAAAGTCAGAACAGAGATTTTAAAACACTTATGCCTAGTGTGAAAAAAAATGAAGTGTTCATTCTTTCACATTAGGGTCACCTATGCCTAATGACAAGGAGTTTCTGAATCAGTAAAAAACACACATTTTTAAAAAATACACAATGCATTGTTAAACAATGGAATTCATACCACCAGATATGGCACTTGCTCCCTATTGAAGTGAGAAAACAGAGGTCTGTGTGGGAATTTTAACAGGCTTTAAAGGCAAATTTTTGATCAGGATTTTATTGTTGATAATTTCATGAAGTATTTATTATTTTAAGTTTTAAATATCAATTCTGATTTTATGTTGTCTTTATTTTATGATAGTTGTCCATAAAATAAATATATCATGATTCACTTATGCGGGTCTTAAAGGGGACTAGACAGAAATTTGACAGATAATTCTGATAGTCATGCATTTCCTGCAGAAACAAAGGTAAAATACTTAAATATCATTAGTAAGAGTACAGAAACAGGGATATTATTCTTCAGTTCACACTTTTAAGCTTCACAAAATTATCTAGTTGTCTTTTGGCATGAGTGCTGGATTAGATAGGCATTTGGCCTGCAGTCCTTATCCTATATGAATTACTCTGTGAGAAAGATGTGCGGTCTCTTAAATTTGATAAATAAACACGTTTGTTATCTAGGTCATAGAACATCTCATTGCTTTTGTAGAGTTCTGCTAAAGTATCAGAAGGCAAGAACCTGTGGAATTTTATCTATTATGGGAGCTGAATGTAACACTTTAGTTTTTATATAGGAATATGCAGCAGCTTCTTATTTCATAGTCATTTTGGATACTGTTTTGAGAAAATGCTAGTCAAGCTTTGTATCAATATAAATATAAAGACAATATAATGGTTTCCGCAATTCCCACATTCAGACAAGCTATGCTTGTTTCCATTAAAAAACAACAACTGATGAGTCGGTAGCTTGACGTAGAGTAAAACATACTTGCTGCTTTCATTGTAGAATATAATTATATCGTAATATTTTATCAATGGTCTTTAGGGCTGTGGTCAAAATTCAGAAGGCCAGCATTCTCTAAAGCATTTCCAGACTGCACGGGCGGATTCTCATTGTATTGTAATCAATCTTAGCACATGGATCATATGGTAAGCTAATTCACATTTTGAGAGAGAAAGTTTTGTACGTGTAAGAGTAAAGATATGCAGTTGTACGTTTAGGTGTATATAAGTGAATGTATATGTGAAATGAAATAACTTTATTTCAGCCTTATGCAAGTTATTATTGCAAGAATTCTAGTTATGAATGATTAAAGATGCAATTAGCATCATTTGGGTAATTTTATATGAGTGTTGTGGTTAGCTGGCAGCAGGTGCAGACAGCTGAGGAGAGTGAGGACCAAGATTAGGGGCCAGGACCATTAGGGAGTGGACTGCTGCCTTCAGAGATTGTGGGGGCTGGCAGCAGTGAGGAGGAGGTTCCCAAGGAGCCTGTGCCAAGTGCGCATGCGCACAGGGCTGCTCGTAGGAAAGAGTAGCTGCAACAGCACGGGCAACTCAGGAGTAAGGCTGCAAGGTAATGGCCCCTCCTACAAGAAGATAAAAGCCAGCGGGCGTTTCCGGTTTCGCGTGGCTTCGGGGCAGCAGGAATTCGCGACAGCTCGCGATTCCTGCTGTGCTAGCCGTCGAGGTACCCCCGATCCAGATGGGTCAGGGGGATATGGCTGCCCTGTAGGGACAGCTGAAGAGAGAGGGGAGTCGGATAGGGGGGTGGGGGTGTCGCAGACCCCCCCCTTCGCTGGAAAAGCCCCTTTTTCCCAAGGCGGTGGAGCGGCGGTCAGCAATGGCCGCCATGAAGAAGCCAGCAACCGGGTAAGATTGCGCTGGAGGAGAAGAGTGAAAGTGATGTCTGAGCCGGGTCAAGTAACATCCTTTAAATTGCCTGGAACTGAGCTGTTTGAATTGCTGGAGGATACATTGTATCCCTAAGAAGAGCGAAAGCGGCGGAGAAGCTGTTAAAGGGAACTTTTTTTTTTTTTTTCTTCACTCTCCCACCCCATGGAAACAGCAGAAATGTTTGGATATATTGGACATTGAAAGTGAATTGTTTTGAGAGTTGAAGCTAAGGGACAAAAGGATTTTTGGACATTGAAAAATTTAAGAAATTGGAAAACCCTTGTTGGAGGTATGGATTTCTGACTATTTAAAATTGATGTTGCAAGTGGGAAGGGAGAGGAGAAAAAATTGGAGCAGAAGCTGAAAAAGGAGGAGATTGCCTAGAATCCCAAAGAAAGATATATGGTAATTGGACCTCTTTGATTAAACATTAACCCCAGAAAGAGAAAGAGAAGAAGGAAGAAAAGTATTAACTTTTGGAACTTTTTTTTGAATTGTTTTTGATTAAAAATACTTGTGGTTGTTTTGGGAAAAGTTTCTCTTTTCATAATGGCATCGCTTGTGGATGAACTAAAGACTGAATATCAAAAATATAAAAAGGAAGATGCTTTGGGCGCTTTGTTTCAATTTTTAGAAATGGCGTTATGTACTTATGAAAAGTTGATTACGCAGCAGAAGGACTGGGACAAGGAAGAAGAGGAAGAAGAAGCCATCTTTGATGAACAATGGATCCTTTCCGGAGAGGAGGAGAAAAAGGATAAGAAAAAGGGGATTTTAAGAATTATAAAAACAACCAAAGAAGAGAAAAATGAGCGAAAAGGTGGAGGCAAGGTTAGAAAGCAAAGGAAAAGGAGTAAGAAAAGGGAGGAGGAAAAACAAAGGGGTAAAAAGGGCAAGGAGAAGAATAAGCAAGAGAGATAGGGGGGGAGGAGAAGCCTCAATGGGGGGAAGCAAGATCTAAAGAAAAAAAGTTTATTTAGAGACAATGGGTGAATTTAATTTAGGATAAAAGAGGGATTCTGGAGGGTGCATAAGATTGTGTTTTTATATGTGTATTTAGAGTATAAAATTTATTATGTAATTTTAGAATCTTTTAAACAGAATACCAAGAAAAATTGTTATATGAAGTACTTTTAAGTTAGGGTAATGAGTTATAGACGTTACTCCAATTGGTGTATAGGAGAAGTATAGTAAAAGAAAAAAGATGAATGGATAGTTGGAAATAGAACAGACAAAGAATGTTATTGAAAATGGTAATAAGATATGAAAGGATATATAAAGGTTTTGTTATGGTTTCTTTTTTTGGATTTTGTATATTGATAAAAGGCAATAAAATTTTAATTAACAAGAAATAATTTGGATGAAAAGGAGAAGTAGGGATAAGATATGAAGTTAAATAGATAAAGTATTGATACTATAATTTGGAATTGTTATGTTCTATTGGTTTTTTATTATTATTTTTTCCTAGAAAAGAATTTATAAGCTGTTATGCCTTGATTTTTTGTGCATTGTTTTTATAAAATTGATAAAAATGGTTTATATATATATATATAAAAAAGAAAATGATAATAAGATATGGAAGGATATACAAAGTGAATATGATGTTTGAATTTGTGCCTGTGTGAAGAGTTTTAACCCGGGATCAGACAACCTTCAGAAAAGATCTTTTAGTTTTGTTTATGTTTTGTGTTTTGTATGTTTGTGTATTGTGTTTTCTGTAAAATTAATAAAATTTGTTTAAAAAAAAAAAAGAAGATAAAAGCCAGCTGTGAATCAGACGTTCTTTGTAGGAAGCAAAAACATTTTGAAACTCAAGCCTCGTGGACATTGCAGTATCTTAAGTTGGTATTTGAAGACTCTTGTGTTGTAAAATATTTCTTATCTGTTATTCTTGGCAGCCTCGCACAGTTTTGGCGAGGCTTGTGCTTATTGAAGTTAATTTGTTTGCAGAAGCCTTTTAACCAGGGATTAGTAAGAATCATTAAAAGGTTTCTGTTTCCTTTGGTTTGTGTTTGTTTTATGGAAAAGGGCTTGGGTTAGAACAATGAGTTATATGAGAAGTTGTTTCTGTTCCCACTGCTTTTTTTTTTTTTTTGATAAAATTTTTATTGATTTTAACGACAAACAAAAACACACAAAACATAAAACATAACGTAAAAAAATCATCATTCTTCATAAATTTACAATGTATCAGTTGGTTTACCACTCCTTTCTGTGCATCCATTTCACAGTCATCAAAACAATTACATTACATAATAACTCACATTATCAATCATCACTGCTTTTTTGACCTTGGTCATTCTGTTTCTCTGTTTAGATAAAGAAATATTTTTTCAAACAAAGACATAAGAGGTCATAGGTTGTCTAATAGCTAGTTAAAATGTATTTAGTTATTTCAATAGTAGTAAGTATTTTTTGAAATCTGTTATATTGCCTTTAATGGTAACAGACAGTCCATTTTTGATTATTATGTTATTACATACTTTTTTGAAGTACTCCCCCCATCCATGTTCTCATCCATTGCCAGATTTGTACCATGAGATCATTGCAGGATGCAAAAGCCGGTTACATGTTATAACTGTAGAGAGTGAAGTAGGAAAGAAATGAATACCTTCCATTGTATCTCTGGTCACATGGTTTATTCTGAACTAGTCAACATATTCTTATCAGTGAATGGCATAAGCAATATGTTTAAGATGAGACTGCTGCTTTTTTTTAAGTCTTTAAAGAAAAAAAGCAAAATGGGAACTAAGGTTTTTTTTTAATAAAAAATTTATTTGGGTTTTCACAAAACAATACAAGTAAAATTTCTTTTTTTGGAGAATAGCATGGTCCTGGGTTATCACTTCTCCATACAGACACAAATTCAATTTCATATTCATCTTGATGTTCTATTCCATATCTTATTACTATTTTAACATTTTCTCAATAATTTTTCCCTTCCCTTAGTTTTCTCCATCTTACTTTTAATTATCTCATTCATTTTTAAATTCAATTATATATATCTTTTTCCAAATTTCAATACCTTTCTAGTCATCATATTTATACTTTTGTCTGTCCTGTTTCAATTTCATATTTTCTTTGTATCTTTTAATTTTTATCCATTCAACTCTTATTTAAACTTCAATTTATGCCTTTACATTTATAACATTCAATATAACACATAACTTCCAGTCGAATTCTGCTTGGTACATTCTTAAAATACGCACCAAGTTCTTAAAGAGAAAATATATATATAACAATAATAAATAAAATACTTATTCTATTCCAACTCAGCTCTATCATTAATGTTAGTTATAATCTTTAACATCTTTAATGTACTTAAAGATAACATACTTCTAGGAACACTTATAATATTTCCATAATTTTTTCATGTTTCTTTCATATTCCTCTTCACTTAAATTTTTATAACACATTTATAATAATTAAAATGTTCCCCTCCTTTCCTAATTTCATTCTCTCATTCTCTTTATTTCATTTATTTATTAAACATTCCATTACATTACAATGAGTATTTTATCTATATTTTAATCACACTTGTTTCATATTTTCAAGTTCATTTCTATTTCTAATATAACAATACTATCTTATGTACCTTTACAGAATCCCCCTTTCAATTAAGTTTTCACCCATTATCTCTGTGTCTTGTACATTTTCCCTGTTTCTCTATGTCCTGATTCTGTCCTTTATAATTTCTTTTCCTTTCCTTCTTCTCCCTCTTCTTCTCCCTTCCCTTTTTTGACCCCTTCTCCCTCTAATTCTGATTCTCTTTTCTGTAATCCTCTCTTTTGTTTCTTCCTAATGTTATAATTACTTTTCAAACTATTCTTTTTTGGGGTTGTTTTTTCGCATCTTAAATTTTTCACTCTCTTTCCCCCTTTCTTTTCTTTTCCCCACATAGAAATACTTGGTCATTGAAGATGGCTTCTTCTTTGTCCCGCCCTTCTTGTTCTACAGGTATTTCTTGTTGTTTCTCATAGTTCAGGATCTCCATTTCTAGAAATTGAAATACGAAGCCAAAAGAACCTCTTCCTTCTTGTGCATCTTCTTTCTGTTTTTTAAGTTCCATTCTTAATTCTTCCAAGAGTGATATTGTAAAAACTTTTAAACAACCACCCAATTAATTTTAGTCCTTTAGATCCAATAGCCAAAAATCCAAAAATCACCAAGTAATCCAAATAATCCAAAGCTGTTTCTTCTTGCTTCTTTTTTTCCACTTTCTCTTCCTGAAGTTCTCTTATCTTGTTACAAAGTTTCAGTAAAAAAGTATCTTTTAGGAATCTTGTTAAAGTTTCACTGTTAATTCCTTTCACTTCCAGGTGGTCTCCTCCCTTTTTCCAGATCCCATCCTTTTGTTTTTTTCCTTCTTTTAAAAGTTTTTGAGAATCCAGAAATCTTTATTCTCCCTTTGACATTTTATTTTCAGCTTAAATACCTGTTAATGTCAAAGTGGATTTTGCCGATTTCTTGGTTAAATCTCTTAGTTGTCAATATAGGGAAGAAAATAAAAAAAAACCCAAATCCTTTCCCTTCCTCTCTCATTCGCAGCTTCAAAGTCTTCTTTGGAACAGTGTTGTTCCTTATAATTCAAATTCCAGGGTAGCTTGTATTGTTGTTTTTCCAGTTCAACCCAGTCAGCCAAAAACTTTCTCTTCTTATCTTCCTCCTGCACATTCTTTTCCAGTCAAGTTCTTCTTTGAGGTGGCCATTTCTGACTACCGCTGCAACCGCCTTCGGGAAAGGGAGTAATGGCCAGCTGGGGAGGAGTGATGTGGCTCTTCTCAACCCTGCTGGTGGTCTCCCGCCCTCCTCACCATCTCTACTGGGTGGCTTAGCCCCGAAACCAGCTGGCTCGGGGTGCTCCAGTGGCGAGCACAGATCGAAGCTGCGCACAATCTCAGATTTCGGTCTGTCACTGAAGAAGCTCAAACCGGAGTCCTGGGAACAAAGGTTTTTGTTTAGTTATAAGTTTCAGACTCTTCTAGGGCAACATCTGAATTATATTAGTGGAGTTGTGACCTAGCCAGCGCTTACCATGAGCACTCTAGATTTTAGAATGTCTGCGTATGGCTAGTATCATTAGAATGTCTTTGTGAGTTATTATTACTGCATTTAAATGCTTTATTTCAGGTGTTATGAATGTAATGAGGAACTCTCAACACATTGCAACAAAAAGGCTTTGACACAGATCGTTGACTTCCTCCAAAGGCATGTTACTAGAAATGAATCAAGTAAGTTAACTTGAGACGTTTTATGTTAGTGTGATTCTATGTATCTTGTTAGATACATCAGAAGAATGAAGGGGGAAAAAAAACCCTGCATGATGTTACAGCATGATAAACAAACCCTGCATGATGCTACAGCATGATAAACAAAGTTTAAATAAATGACTGAGTTATCTTTTGGCTAGTAAGCAAAAGTTTCCTTTCAAAAAATGTTTGACCACTCGCCACTTGCTAATGATGCAGTGGTTAACCTCTAAAGCAAAGTTTCTAGTCCTCAGTGTTTGCCAGATATATAAATGTTTGAGGGACTATAATGCTTTATAATGATATAATTTAGCAATAGAAAACAATATTATAAGGGTACATGTTGGATTGGATCAGATTTAATTCTACTTTTAGTCCTATTTATGCTGTAAAAATATGTATTCCCACTTTGTTTTATTTGTTTATTGAACTTGATATTCTGTCAGATTAGCAAAAAATTCTCACTGGTTTTAAATGCACTAAAACAATTTTAAGATGAGACATTAAATACATTAAAATAGGATTAAAATAACTAAAACAAGTGGAATTAATACTTACAATTAATACTTGAAATCAGTAATTAAATGTGCAAAAATATGATAAAAAGGACTTGCCCAATAAAATGTTTATTCCAAAGCGCTAGAGAGGAAACAGAAAAAGTTTGATCCTGAGTTGCTGCCAAAAAAAATTGGGACAACTATAGGCAAGCTCCTTGGATGTATTCAATAAGCATGGAAGTTCATATAGAAGAAGGCATTCTTTCAAATAGTCTGAAATTACGTTGAGTAAGGCTTTAAATATAATGAACACCACTTAATATTTCAGTTTACATTGAAATTAATTTGCAGTTTGTATCCAAGACGGGTTTAGTATTTATGTATTGAATTTGGGTGAGATTTATACTTCCCCTCTTCTTACTTTTTAGGTGGAAAACTTGACAATTAACTAGACAGGGCATTTGGAATTCAAAACCATTAGAACAGGTCAAAGACAGTAGAAGTCAGGTCATCTGTCCACTAAGCCAGAGTGACAACTTCTTAAAGTTCAGTTTTAACTCGCTTCCTCAGCCAACTGGAGGACTGTACTAGAAGAGTGGTGACACCACAACAAATGAATGAATGAATAAACGAATGGATATGGTAGTCAAAAATCAGAGGATATTTTTGCTGAACTTCTCTTTTTAAAAAAGAGGAAGAAGGAATTCAGAAAAGGATATCTTGATGGAAAATGGAAAAGGCAAAGGGAAAAAAGATGATTTTTTTTTCCAGATTTATCTTATACTTGGAATATCTGCTAGTACTGCAATAGCCCATTGCTTAGAAATCCAAGTTATAATTTACTGAACATATATTAACCCATGGCAGAAAATGAATGTAAAAGTGTTTTCTAGAATTCAACTCTTGTGCCAATTAAAAAGTGATAATGTATTTTGCAGAGGTTTACATATATTAATACTGATACTGCTAGGTAGTGTTATGCAGGAATGAGAATTATGATGAACTCCAAGCCATCTGGAAAATATCTATCTTAATATCTTATTTTTGTATGTATGTATGTATCTTATTTTTGTATGTTTCATGTACTCTGTACTTGAGGAATCAAGGATTGTAGTTCTGTTAAAATAGTATAGGATTGGATAAGTGACAATATGAATATAATAGAAAATCCATTTGGCAATTGGTTGGAAATTTTTTCATAAAATATTGAATTCAGTAAAAAATACCTAAGGCCAGATGAATGGATGTTGGTTTCATATTTGGTTTGACTAGATGGAACCTGGTTTGTGGGGTGTTTAAAATGTTTAAACCCAGATACTAATAAGAAATTCTGGTAGACTAGAAAATTTAAAAGCACAATCTTATGCTTGTCTCATCAGAAAGAAATTCCAGCCACTTTAGTAGATCTTATTTTTTAATAAATATCCATAAGATTTAGTTTTTCTGTGGAATGTTCTACATATCTGCTTGAAGTAAATCTCATTGAATCTAATATAATAGACTTTAATAGGCTTCATGATTGTTGATCAGTTATATGTATACTACACTGCGGTATCTGCTATCCCGCATCTGATGGACGGCTCATGATAGGGAGCGAAGGGGAGAGAAACGACAGGAAGTGAGGTTTCCTCTGGATGAGCGCGCCTCGAATGTCTTGGCACACGCTCCTTTATTGTGCTTTTTTACAAGAAAATTGTTAGGGATAACATTGTTTACCCTAACTGGTTTAGGTAAATAATAATATGTTATCATAGTTTATATGTAAAGTTGTCTGCAACTTTAACTATGGGAAAGTAATTAAGGGAGTGGTTGTGAAAGCACTTTAAAAGAAGCAAGACTGCAGCTTGCTCTCTCTCTGGCTTTGATGATCCCTAATTACTGCTTGGAATCAAGACTGCATTGCTCGAACGGGAGAGAAAACAAAGGACTGATTTGTAAGTGAACTGACATAGGATATTCTACACAGACTTTGCTAACTGAATATCCCTGAATGGACTGACTAAATGAAACATGACTATTGGACTGTTATTTTGACTATGCTATGAACTCATAATGGAATAAACTATATTTTTGATAGCACAAGCGTATCTGTTATTTTTACTGTATGTTAATAAACATACAAGCTTAGCTCACTCATTTATCTGTGTGCCTATCTGACTAACGCTTCACATTCTGTTTAGCTTGTCTCCCTAACCCTGGTTGGGGAACCCAGGCTTAACACTGGTTATGGGCCCAGAGGCTGCAAAGTCAGTTTAACTAGGATAAAACAGATTTATGTAAAAGTGAGAGTTTGTGTTGTTATACATTACAGTAAACAGACAGCTGTGTTTTGTTAATTATAGTTTTATATCCATATAAGAAAACATGGCACAAGTCAATCTACAAAGTTTGTCCCTTATATCCAAGTTGGATGGAACAAACTATGTATCATGGTTTATGAAATGTAGTCTGCTTCTACGAAGAGAAGGTTTGTGGAACATAATTGAAAATCCACCAAACGTAGAAGAATGGGATTCAGAGGATGATGAAGATAAACTAAAGATAGAAGAATTTATGCATAAAAATGAACACGCTATTTGCATAATTGCTTTAACCTTAACTGACCAACAGCTTGTTTATATCCACGGAGAGAAAACGGCTGTTGGATGTTGGCAGAAGCTGAAGAGGATTTATGTTCGAGATAATGTTGGTGCTCATATAAATCTAACACGGAAGCTTTTCAGTACGCATCTCCAGAAGAATGGTGATATGCTGAGTCATTTGAAAACTATGCAAAGCATTTTTCAAGAACTGCACGAGAAAGAGCTTATTTTCTCTGAACTACACCAAGTCTTCATAATTCTATCTTCACTTGATGAAAGTTATGACAACTACGTAACTTCCCTTGAAATATTGCCAAAGGAAAGCCTAACTTTAACTGATATAACTGGCAGATTAATTGAAGAGGCCAGAAGAAGGCTTGAAAGAAATGAATTAAGGAGGGAACAACCTCAAAAAGAAGATAATGAATCTCCTACTGCATACGCAATTAAAAAGTGTTTTAATTGTGGAGGAAGAGGACATTTGGCAAGATTTTGTAAAAAAGGCAAAGCGCCAGAACGCTGGCCAGAATACTAAAAGTCATCAAAAGAAAAAGAAAAATTTAGAGTTAGCCATGTATACTAACGGAGCTGTAAAAAATAATTTATGGGTGGTTGACAGTGGAGCATCCCACTGTATAACAAATGATAACAGAAATTTTATTAAAATGTCCCAGAGTACACAGCAGATATCGTTAGCCAATGGCTGGAAACTGAAAGCTAAAGGTCAAGGTATACCATATTGTTCTTTTATAAAAGAGAATGTAAAAATGTTATATGTACCACAACTTAAGTTTAATTTAATTTCAGTTAGAATTTTGGTTAAACTAGGATATGTAGTTACATTTAAAGGAGATAACTGCATAATTGAGAAAGAAGATAAGAAAATTACTGCATCTTTAAGAGGTGAATTATATGTGTTAAATGATGATGGTTTAAAGGTGGCTAACACGGTTTATGAAAATAAGAAACCTCATGATGAATGTATTCACTTGTTACATCGAAGGCTAGGGCATTTAAATTTTAAAATGCTTAAGAAAACTGTTGAATTATCTAAGGGAATAAGTTTGAAACCTTGTAATAAGTATTTGCAATGTAATGCCTGTAATCAAAGCAAAGCCAGGGTCACACCGGCTAATAGAGTTGATGGATTTACTACTAAAGAGCCTTTAGAAGTAGTATTTGCAGATTTAATAGGTACAAAAAAACCAAGTGTAGGAGGAACTCGTTACATACTAAGTATAATGGACCATTATTCTAGATATGGGTTTTGCTATTTAATGAAAAGCAAAACTGAAACGTATCAAAATCTCTTTAATTGGATTAAATTTGCAGAAAGGAAAACTAAAAAGAAATTAGTAACTCTTTTCACAGATAATGGTATGGAATTTACAAATAATAAATTCCAGAACAGACTAAGAATGTTAGGTATTCAACATAAAATGTCTGCACCATATAGGCCACAACATAATGCCTTTATAGAGAGAAGAGGCCAAACATTACAATCAATGACACGTACTATGATGTCTGATTCAGGATTACCTGACAATTTATGGGGAGAAGCAATAATGTGTCGTAATCATATATTAAATAATGTTGTTAATTCAACAACAGGTGAATTACCATTCACACTGTGGCATGGTACAAAACCTGATTTAAGTTACATGCACACATTTGGAGCATCAGCATGGGTGCATATCCCTACACAACTTAGACACAAAGGACAGCATAGAGCTAAAAGATTATTTTTTGTAGGATATACATCTAATCATAGATCTTATAGATTCTGGGAACCAGGTACATCTAGAGTTTACACCAGTGCTAGTGCTAAATTCCTAGAACATGTAGGATGGAATAGATTAGAGCAAGATTTAAATAACGAAGTAATTATTGAACCCTACAAAAGGCAGAAAGATCAGATTAGTTATAAGAAGAGTCCAATTAAAGAAGAAGTCCAAGAAGAGCAAATAGGACCAGAACAAGAGGAAACAGTTGATCAGGAAGAGTTAGATAATCAAGAAGAGTTAATAAATGAAAGTCCACCTGTAAGTCCTGTAATACCTAGACGTACTACATGTGTAACTAGACGACCTGATAGGTATCAAGCAAGTATAGTTTGCCAAGTAACTAAAGTTCCAACTAGTATAGATGAACTTAAGATGTATCCTGCTAAGGATCAGGAGAATTGGCAAAAAGCAATGGAAAAAGAACTAAATTCATTAAAGGTAATGAAAGTATATGAAAATGCTAAATTACCTCCAGGAGAAAAATCCATTGGGTGCAAATGGATATTTAAAGTAAAAACTGGAAATGATGGGACTGTTTCCCATAAAGCTAGGTTAGTAGCTCAAGGATTTAATCAAACTGCATCTGATTACGATGAAGTTTTTGCACCAAGCCTTAAAGCAACATCTTTAAGAGCAGCATTAGTGTGGGCAGCTAAGAAAAACTATGTCATTAACCATTTAGATGTAGAAACTGCTTATTTGCATGCACCATTGCAGCACACTATATATTTGAAAAAGCCAGTAGGTATAACAGACAATAAAGTAAATAGTAATGATTGTTGGAAACTCAAAAAGAGTCTTTATGGGTTGAAACAATCTGGGTTTGAGTGGAACCAATATATTGTGAAAGAGTTAAACAATATAGGTTTTAAATCTGGTTTAGCAGATCCATGTGTGTTTAAAAGAGAAAATAATGGAACGGTGTCATTATTGTTATTATTTACAGATGATATTGCTTTGATAACTAAGACTAATAATGAAGCTAATGAGATTATATCATTATTAGCCAAAAATATAAAATTAAAGCATTTAGGTGAAATTAAAAAGTATCTAGGATTGACAATTAACAAAACAAATAATGATTTTAAGATATCTCAAGAAGATAAAATTTGCCAATTAATTAAAATGTTTAAAATGGAACTTTGTAAACCGGCAAAGACTCCAACGAGTCAGGAAGTTTGCCAAACTGATGATCAAAGTCCCAAATTTGATAAGTCCACATATCAATCTTTGATTGGTAGCTTATCATATATAAGCAATTGGTCAAGGCCAGATATAGCTTATAGTGTAAATCAGCTGTCACGTTTTAATTCAGATCCACATCAATGTCATTGGCAATCATTAAAGAGAATTTTAAGATATCTTAAAGGAACAATGAACCATGCATTGTATATAGAACCAAAGGGTGATTTGAGTCTTAGTGCCTATGCAGATGCAAGTTTTGCAACTGATATAAACACTAGAAAATCAACATCTGGGTTGGCTATATTATTTGGTAAGACACTAATAGGGTAGAGGTCAATCAGACAACAGCATATCAGCTTGTCCACGATGGAAGCGGAATTTTCATGTCTGTCATTACTATGCACTGATTTGATTTTGTACAAACAGCTATTATTAGATATGGGTATAACTGTTAAAGATTCCATTGTTGTGTACGAGGACAACCAGGCAGCTATAAAGTTAGCTACTAGTATTGCTGTAAAAACTAGATCAAAGCATACTGATTTAAGATACTTAAATGTTAGAGAATCTGTAAAGAATGGGCTAATTAAATTGGAATACTGCATGACAGAAGAAAACATTGCAGACCAATTTACAAAAGCTCAAGGAGTAAGCAAGTTTAAAGAGAGTTGTAACAAATATGATTTAAAGATGTAAATAGTTATATTTATTATTATTTCCTAAAAGGGGAGAATGTTAGGGATAACATTGTTTACCCTAACTGGTTTAGGTAAATAATAATATGTTATCATAGTTTATATGTAAAGTTGTCTGCAACTTTAACTATGGGAAACTTGTGAAAGCACTTTAAAAGAAGCAAGACTGCAGCTTGCTCTCTCTCTGGCTTTGATGATCCCTAATTACTGCTTGGAATCAAGACTGCATTGCTCGAACGGGAGAGAAAACAAAGGACTGATTTGTAAGTGAACTGACATAGGATATTCTACACGGACTTTGCTTACTGAATATCCCTGAATGGACTGACTAAATGATACATGACTATTGGACTGTTATTTTGACTATGCTATGAACTCATAATGGAATAAACTATATTTTTGATAGCACAAGCGTATCTGTAATTTTTACTGTATGTTAATAAACATACAAGCTTAGCTCACTCATTTATCTGTGTGCCTATCTGACTAACGCTGCACATTCTGTTTAGCTTGTCTCCCTAACCCTGGTTGGGGAACCCAGGCTTAACAAAAATGATTTAATCAAAGCTCAAGTCAAACATGGTAATCTCATCAGGATGTGCATGTTTACAAAGCTGCATACCGGACAGATTATTTACAATGTGGATAAGCTTATTAACAATCGTCTAGCTCCTTGTCCCTTGTACTTGCCTTGCAAAGGTCACTGAAGAGACAGAAGTTAATAATTATATGTGAATGATACAATGTTGCAAATGCATGAATGATACATAGTTGCAATGATACATAGTTGCAAACACATGAATGATACATAGTTACAACATCTCCTCTGTTTTTATTATTTATGACGAGTCTTCTTCTTCGTCCAAGAAGACAGGAACCATTTTTCTGAAATGTTTGCAGTCCCCGTCCCCGTCATCTAGACAAGAGTGCGACCCGTCAGCGTCAGGGTTGTCCAAGGAGCGGTAACTCAGCAATGACATTTTTTCGTCCGGTGTTGAGGATATAACATGAGCTTGCAATAGCACATTAACATCAGCAGTTATGGAGGATAGTTGATTTTTTTAAAAAATTGCAATATTCTATTAAAACAACAAGGTCCTATAATACATATCAATATAGTGATTATTAATGATCCTGCCAATGCAGTTAAAAAGGTTGTAAGCCATGGCAAATTAGAAAACGAACCCCCCCCCCTGCCATCAGCATAAAGACAACATTCTTCTTTAAGCATAGCACACAATCCCCTTTGTTTTAAAAAATAACAGATCTAAATCTTTACGATTTTGCAAAAGAGGGGTATTCCATGGGTACCTGTAGGGATATAAAATCATCAGAGTTATACACACAAGCCATACTTGAATGCAAAATGATTTGGATTTAACAATTTCATCCCCGTGGACACATGCCGTGAGACCGGTGGAACAAGTCCAAACAAAATTATTGCCAGGGATAAAATACATTCCTTTCAGGCGTGATGTTAAAGTTCCTCTTGAAGTGGTGTAGATTGCAGGATATCCCCTGGTTGTGTGGGTGCGTCTGCCAAATCGAATTGAAGTGGTGGGTAGAAGTCTTCTATGCGAGAAAAATTGGTTGTAGAACTTAAACGAACTCCTTGAAAGTCAGTTATAGTCCAAGCAATATTATATCTTCTATGAGGCTTCTGCGGATCGTCATGGACAGTTCTTTTGAAGCGTCGTTTGTTGACAGGATCAGAGTTCGGGTATATAAAAACATCACAAGCAGGAGAGAGGGCTATGGACAAGTTAGTTGTAGAACATTTACGAGATGAGGAGGGAATTCAATTAGTAGAAAAAGGATAATAATTACAATAATGACAATAAAGATTAATTTGGTAATTCATCAATGATGTTAGTTGGGGTGGGGAAACCCATAATACAATAGAAGGACATTTAGGTCCCCCTATGTTTTAGATTGAATAGAGGAAAAGATTTTAAGGTTCCTTTCCATAGGAAGAGTAAAGAAAGAACAAAAGAGCGAGTGGTAGAGTGTTCTTTAAGCAAAACAGAAGTGACAGAGTGAAAACTACGGGTAGCATTTTCATGACGTACCCACATGGAGCAAGTATAATAGCCTTCTGTTAATGAAATGGTTTTAACACGAATAGTCTTTTGATAGGAAGCATAGGTTTTGTTGAAGTAAGGTAGAAATTGCAAAGAAGATATAGGTAAGAATATCAGGAAGAGTTTTAAGATACAGATGTAGCGGAGGAATTCCCATGATAGGGTCTTACTGCCCGACCAGGGACCCAGCAAGTGGTTTTGTCTGGCAGTAAGATCGTAGCGTAGCCTCGTCCCCAAGTGAGAAGCTCAGCGGGACCCTGCCAGGCAGGATCTGGCAATCTGCGATAATATACCAGAGGTCTGTTAGATGGGGGGGAGGGGGAGGAAAAATGACGCGAAGCAGCAGAAGTGGGAGGAATGCCAGTCAGATTAAGAAAGTTTAAAGTGTAAAGACAAATGTTAAGAGAATTTTGCAATGCTGGGAGGTTCGGGGTTTTTTCCTGCAACGAATATCGATCAAGAGCACGTTTCAGAGATAAGTTCGCTCGTTCCACAATAGCCTGCCCCTGGCTGTTGTAGGGAATCCCAAACTTGTGGGTTACATCCCATCTGTTACAGAAGTCCTGGAAGGCAGAACTTGTATAGGCAGGTCCATTGTCAGTTTTGATTTCTTTTGGACGTCCCAGCGAGGCAAAGGTACGAATTGAATGATTGATGATATGTTTTACAGTTTCTCCCCTTTGAGGAGTAGCCAGAATAAACCCTGAATATGTATCTATGGAAACGTGCAAATATTTCCAAGGGGCAAAAGGTGGATACTGAATTACATCCATTTGCCATATTTCACAAGCTTTTAATCCTCTAGGATTTACTCCTATGGGAATGGAATGTCCTTGCTTACTACATGTGGGGCATTGTTGAATTATGGCAGCAGCTTCTGCCTGAGTTAGAGCAAATTGAAAAGTTATCATAACTTGGCGGGGGAGATTCAAACACACTCCCTGCTTCTATTTTATAATGGACTTTTAAAGCCTCCATAATTTTCCTCCAAGTGACCAAAATGCCAATAGGTGCACGAGGAGGACTATGGAGATGTTCACCAATTTTTTGCCAAGTGGAAATTTTTAAGGACCCTTCCTCTGAATAATTGGGACAATGTTGCCACACATAAGCCAATAATGTAGCAATAGGTTTCATTTTTACAGGCGAGCCCTTTAAATTAGCAGAATATTTAGAAGAAAAAGCGACTAACTCCCTCAATTCCTTCAGATGCTGCGTCTGTTGTTGAGAAAAGTTTCCACCCATACTTACGAAAGTCGAGACCGTGTTTCAGATCCGATGATGTGCAATTCGCTTCAGGCCTGGCGATGCACAGCTCCCATCGAGCTGATAAGATATGGGCGCGTCGCTACGTATCCCCCTTAGGGAATCACGTCGGGGTCACCATAATGCGGTATCTGCTATCCCGCATCTGATGGGCGGCTCATGATAGGGAGCAAAGGGGAGAGAAACGACAGGAAGCGAGGTTTCCTCTGGATGAGCGCGCCTCGAATGTCTTGGCACACGCTCTTTTATTGTGCTTTTTTACAAGAAAATGATTTAATCAAAGCTCAAGTCAAACATGGTAATCTCATCAGGATGTGCATGTTTACAAAGCTGCATACCGGACAGATTATTTACAATGTGGATAAGCTTATTAACAATCGTCTAGCTCCTTGTCCCTTGTACGTGCCTTGCAAAGGTCACTGAAGAGACAGAAGTTAATGATTACACGTGAATGATACAATGTTGCAAACGCATGAATGATACATAGTTGCAATGATACATAGTTGCAAACACATGAATGATACATAGTTACAACACTACACAATGATACCAAAATAAATTTGTGCATGACTCGTCTCTTTGTAATAAGAATACCTATTTTCTTAAGCCTCTTTGAATACATAATGGCAAAAAGACAGGATATAAATAAATTTCATAACATACATAACTTACTACGGTATTTACTCTATGTATTGTCTTAGAAATATTTATTCTCATGAGTGAGTTTAGAAATTGATAGTTTTAAAAGTGCTCAGCTGATCTTATTTAAAATAATATTAAAAAGCAATTGTCTCTCTATTTGCCTAAATTTTTTGTTAAATATACATTTAAACAGAACCTTTCTTTTTTCTGTTGAAATTATTGGTTACATTGATTTTTTTAAAAGAAGCTTCTTTACTGCATTTAATAAAGAAGTTAAATATAGCATTATTCAAGCATAATCCAAAGAGAGAACAGAAAGAGCACTGAGCCTGACCAGCAATTCAAACACTCCTCTTATGGCGATTTTTAATTGCATATGATTTGTTCTTTTATTTATATCCAGTGGAATATGCAAACTGCCATAGCTGTTTTCCTTTAGATGAAAAAGATATTTTAGTGTATCATGTACAGGTGGTTCCTTAAAATAAGTAAAGAAACAAGCAATGCTTTTTTTATAACAACATGCATTTGCTAGAAATGGGTTATGATTATGATTCTTTCTCAAGTACTTTCTCAAGGTCTGTCAATAATGAGACAAACTAAATAAACAGATAGTAGCTTGCTTATTCAGCTTCAGACTAATCAATGTGAAGAAAAGGAAACCCGGATTATGGAAAAAGCAGAACAGATTTTCTAAGGAATATATATTTTAGAAATAAACCAGAAGCAAAATATTTGCAGTTGTCAAGAGCAAGCATGGCACCCTGATCTCTGCTCCCCCCCACACTTGCTTGCAAAAATGGGCAAATAACATTATTGTTCCATGACTGACCAGTGAAATTAAATTAAGTAATTGAGATAAGTCCAAGTGTGGAGTTCTTCCCACAAAAATTCTGGCAGTATATGGACTTCCCATTGGATCTTATGATTTACCCTGCTCCGAAAATCTGCGTTGTCTCTTTTTTCTCTTCTCCTTTGTTTTCTTTTCTTTTTTCTGAAAATCATCTGTTTGGAAGAATAAAACAAGTGTTTTGTAAAGAGTAATCACCCAGCAGAGGCTAGGGTTTGTTTGTTTTTTTGCAAAACAGGGGCTGGCCCATTATATACAGCATTTGCCAGGAAAGCAGGTGCAATATTGTCATGATGGCACACTTGTGAGTTTCACATGAACCCAGTGCACATGTAGTACACAGGAACCATGCTGTGCTGTTACAGTTTTGACTGTCTGTCGCCTGGGAAAGAAGATTAAAAATGCAGGTTTGTTTGATCCCTGGAAACAAGCAGTCCCCCTCCAGTTATGCCCCCAGTGCATCTTTCAGTTAACAGGAAGAGGGGAAAAAAGTTAATTACCATTCAAAAATAATTTCTAGTTGTTCTGAGATTTACAGAATCCTTTTATTCTAATTTCCAGTACCAATGAATTGCTACAAAGGTTGCATTTTATTTTATTTTATTTTATTTTATTTTATTATTTAATTTTATTTCTAATTCAATAATTGCCTTTTTGCCAGGCTCTGTGTTTGGTTTCTTAAAAAAAAGACAAGGAAAAAGATGTTGCACTATTTCTCTGATATTCTTAACAACTAAGGTCTTTGTATGAATACCAATTAATCTGAATTCAAATAAATGCTGTTTTTAACTATATTTTGAAATTTTGGAATATTTTGCAATGTATTTTATCAGGCCCTGAAGAACTATATAATAGCTTTGCCTAACTTTTATATATTTTAAATTAAAATATTTTACAAAATAAACAAAATAAGCAAACCATTTACATCCCAGCAGTTATTGTCATTTGTTAGGAATTACGAAACAAATTTGGCAGGGATGTATTGTTTTGTGGTAATTAAATGTTCAAAGGAAGACAATGTCAGTTAATTTTTTCTTACGATGAGAATAAAATTAAAAATTAACAATTCCAGTAAAGGTTCTTAGACTTGAAGTATCAGAATAGGCCCTTGGAAGATTTTATAGATACTAGGTTTAGAATGGATTAAAATATACCAGGTTAAAAAGTACTGCTAACTTTTAGGATTAATTGCTCATGATAGTTTATCTAAATTTCTGCTAGCCAAATACATGCTTTCTTTCACACCGTCTGCTCACCTCACAGATCTGTCATCTACCCCACAGTGTTGAGGAATTATCTAAAGCAGTTTTTCTGGGTACATTAGTGACTATAAGAAGTGAAGCCCAGGAAAACTCCTCATTGAATAAGCTGGTTTTATAACCCATAATAAACCTATGTGCCTCATGAAATTGCATGTAGTGCCCAGGAAATTGAGGGGTAAACCCAATTTATTATTTTTCTTTATAAGAGGCAATATGTGATGAACTCTGCAGGGATTATGTCTTTAAGTGCTTTATAAACAGAGCACCAGGTTAACATTTGTGTGATTTTGTTAAACTAGCCTAGCTATTTTCACTGAAATCTTTTCCAGCAGAGGTGGTATTCAGCAGGTTCTGACCAGTTCTGGAGAACCGGTAGCGGAAATTTTGAGTAGTTTGGAGAACCAGCAAATACCACCTCTGACTGGAGATTTTACAATATCCTTCCCCTGCCACGCTATCAAGCCACGCCCACAGAACCAGTAGTAAAAAAAAAATTGAATCTCACCACTGTTTTCCAAATATCCAAGCCATTGAGAGCCATTTTAAGCATGCCCATTTTGAGTTTCCCAGGCAGCCGGTGGTTCATTTTTGCACAATTATTACATCCAGTTCACCACTGGATTCGATCTTACAGCTGTTTGTTTTTCTTTCTCTTCCTTTTTATTGTTTTATGATGATTTCAAGTTAATACTGTTCATTATTACCATTGTTAATTGGTTTTTCAAATACATATATATTACTTTTAAAGATCCAACGGTAGTTTTTTAAAAGGCAACTGGACTTTCTGATTTTTTTTCTTTGAAGACATTTCACTTCTCATCCAAGAAGCTTCTTCAGCTCTGACTGGATGGTGGGAAATGCAAGGATTTATACTCCTTGCAGACAGCTGGTCATTTGCATTCTTTTAGCAGATCGTTAAGGTCACCTGGAGGTTTATCGGTGTCATCAGGGTCACTGAGTGGTGCAAATTCTTTTGAAGACAAAAAAGTCCATATTTTGGACAGAGAGGATCACTGGTTGAAAGGGGAATTAAAGAGACCATCTATGTCAAAATTGAATAGCCCTCTCTCAACAGAGGGAGAGGGATACAACATCATCTATCTCCAATCTACAACACAGTCCTATCAACAGTTCCAAGAAGGCTCCACACCAATTTGCACCACTCAGGTGACTCTGATGACACGGATAAACCTCCAGGTGACCTTAACAATCTGCTAAAAGAATGCAAATGACCTGTCTGCATCGAGTATAAATCCTTCCATTTCCTACCATCCAGTCAGAGCTGAAGAAGCTTCTTGGATGAGAAATGAAACATCTTCAAAGAAAAACCAGAAAACCCAGTTGCCTCTTGAAAAAAGCACCTTTGCGACAACCATGACTTGGATGACTGAGAATCTCCATAAACATTTACTTTTAAAGATCTTAGCCACGCATTCTAATGCTGCAAGATATGAGTTTTATAACAGACGAGATTTGTATAGTTTTGTAACTGAAATATTCAGCGGATAAAAATACTGACTTTTTAATGTTTAAAGATGGATAGTATGCAATGATTAAATAAACATAGTTAACAATTGCTTTTTTTACTTTTGTGCCATCTGTGTGTCCACTTAAATGTCTATTTCAATAAGATGGAAAAAAAACCAAGAGTATAGTCAGAGAATTGCTGTTAGTGCTACGATAGTTGAAATGGAACAGTGCAGGCTTTTAAGGATAAATGTTTGGTTAAATACCTGTTAAACTCACAATAAAACAAGACTAGAAAAAAGATAGGTGAGAAGGTAATTGAATGTTGTAGATCTGCAATTTCATTTTAGACTGAGGAAATTCCAATTCATGCTTTGAGACTTGTTTTAAGTAGCGTACCATTAACCTTTTTCCAGTGCGAGTGATTGGACCATGTGATTTTATGAACATTTATTTGAAAGTATTTTTGGCTTTTGCATTATTTTAAATCATAAATATTTTTGATTTTAGATCAACATACTGTGATTCTGACTGTTGTGGTTTTTAAACAATGGTTTATGGCTAAGTGGATATGAAACCAGCTAATTGAGATTTATTCAATAACCCGTGACTATACAAACCACATATTTAGTACAAGTCATAGACTTCAAAAGGACTTATGACCAAATGCTTAGTTGATTTTCATGTACTTGAACTCACTTCATTAAAAAACAGGGCATACTATTTTCAATGCACCTTCTCCCTGGAAAGTACATTTGGGATTAGGCTTGAGTTAACAGTTCGAAAGTTTTGTTTTATTGAATAAATTTCTATGCGACCCATCTCACTGATATTGTGAGTGGGGTTCAGATATGGAAAGACGGGATTTTATTAAGGTTAGTCTTTTTTTTTTTTTAAGTTTTATTTGGGTTTGCACAAAAACAAAATACAAATAAAACATCTTTTTTGAAAATAGCATGGTCACTTCTTCATATAGACACCAAACTCAATTTCATGCTCACTTTTATATTCTATTCCGTATGTTATTACCATTTTATATTTTCTACATAGTTTTTCCCCTCTTTTAATTTTCTCAACTTTATTTTAATTATCTCATCTCAATCAAATCATTATATTTATACTTTTGTCTGTCCTGTTTCAATTTCATATTATCTTTTCTTATTAAACAATTTTTTCCCTGTAGTTACCAATTGGAGTATGACACCTTCATATCTTTAATTTTATCCATTCAAACTCTTATTTAAGCTTCAGTGTATACCTTTAAGATTATAGCATTCTATATAATACATAACTTCCAATCGAATTCTGCTTAAAACACTATATTCTTAAAATACACACTATATTCTTAAAAAGAAAAAAATTGTATGTAAATAAAGCACACATTCCATTCCAATTCAATTCTATCATTAATATTCATTAAAATCTTAACATCTTTAACATTTCTTTTCAATTAAATATCATACTTCCTTGGGAACACTTATAAACTTTCCATAGTTAATTCTTTTTTTTCCATATTTCTCACTTATATTTTTATAAATCATTACTAATAATTAAAAATGTTCCCATTTAATTCTCTCAATCATTTTAATTCATTTATTTATTACCAAACATTCAACTACATTACAGTAAATATTTTATCCATCATTTTAATCATATTTTCTAAAATTATTTCTGTTTATAATATAACAATGCTATCTTATGTACCTTTGCAGAATCCCTTTTTCAATTAAATTTTCACCCATTATCTCCAAACAAGCTTATGATTACAATCCTTATATCTTTTTCCTGTTTCTCCATTTCTTGTTTCTGTCTTTTACAACTTCTTTTCTTTGCCTTCTTCCCCCTCCTTTTACCCCCTCGTCTCTCTCTTCTACCCCTCTCTTCTAACTCTCTCATCTGTAATCCCCTCTTCTGTTGCTTTCTAATATTATACTTATCTTTCAAATTATTCTTCCCAACTTCTTTGGGAACAATGTTATCAAATTTAAATTCCAGGGTACCTTATTTGTGGCTTTTGCTGTTTGACCCGGTCAACCAAAACTTTCTCTTCTTATTTTCCTCCTGCACATTCTTTTCCGGTCGAGTTCTTCTTTATGGTGGTCATTTCTGACCACCGCTACAACCGCCTTCGGGAAAGGGAGTAATGGCCAGCTGGGTAGGAGAGATGCGGCTCTCCTCAACCCTGCAGGCAGTCTCCCCCTTCTTCACCACCTCTACGGGGTGGCTTAGCCCCGAAAGCAGCCAGCTTGGGGCGCTCCAGCAGCAACCATGGATCGAAGCCTCGCAGAGACGAGGTTTTGGTCTGTCGACGAAGAAGCTCAAACCGGAAGCCCTAAGGTTAATCTTTTTGTTGCTGTTAAAACAATGTACTTTTAAGATTGTGTAATTATGGTTTTTTTACATTTAATAATGATATGAACACTCAGGTCTTGTAATATAGTTTGTTTGTTTTTGTGGTTTTATGGGGAGGCGATTTCAAGGGGGTCAGTTTGTTTTATTTTTCTCCTGGATGATTCAGGATTGGAGATTCAGTAGACAGAACCTCGCTACTTGTGTGAAGCTGTCATTTAACCATGAAATGAAATGCTTTTATTCAGTTTGCCCTGCGGATATGGTCCGCTGTGGCAGGGTTGCCCATATTTGGTGGCTATGCAAGGAGAGCCAGGTGGTGCTGCAAAGCATCGCACAGTGAAGCGTGGACAGATCCAGATCTGACATTTGTCATCTTGCAGTGCTGAAGGGGAGTTAAAATCTGTTTTTCCATATGCTTCTGTTTTAATTTTTGCCTGCAGTTTGGTCCAGATGGCATACTGAGGATTGTTTACTTTAAGATGTTTTCCCAGATGTTGCTGAATGCCGATGGATAAATGCAACAACTGTGGTATACCAATATACAAATTAAGAATACATTTTAGGCTTCTGTCGAAAATCCAAATCCATTATATGTACTTTAAATGAAAATATCCATTTCCTGTGTTTTTTTTTAAAGATGTGAGTCATGTTGACATAATAGATAAATGTCAGACTTGGTGCAGCAAAGCAAAAGTTTAAATTATCCACAAAAGTCTTAAACTGATACTACCTTTCATATTATTTATGTCATATAGCATTGTTAAAAAACTATAAAATGGATGAGAAAAGGAAAGAAATCCAAAGCAAGAATGCTTGTTTTTGAGTTGCCATAAAGATGAAACAGAATTATAATTAATCACTAATTTTCAAAGCATCAATTCTACTTTCTTGCTTTGAGAATTCTAGAGTGTTAAATCCAAAATTATGCAAGTGGATTTAAACATTTATGATAGGAATTGCTTTTCAAATCTTCCTTCTTGCATGATTCCAAAGATAGCAATAGCACTTAGACTTATATGTCGCTTCACAGTGCTTTACAGCCCTCTCTAAATGGTTTACAAAGACAACATATTGCTCCCAACAATCTGGGTCATTTTACCAATCTCAGAAGGATGGAAGGCTGAGTCAACCTCAGGCCTGGTGAGATTCAGACTGCCAAATTGCTGGCAATTGGCAGTCAGCAGAACTAGCCTGCAGTACTGCATTCTAATCACTGTCCCATCACGGCTCTTGTTCTTTTTTGTCCATCATCGCCCTGAAGCAAATTTGCAGGAGGCATCTGCAATGTGGGGCATTCAGGGGCATTATTTTAGTTTTCCCCCTTTTTTTCTGGGGCATGTTGCAGACCTACTTTCTGAACAGGATTTTGGGTGGGCACTCTGAGAAATACATATTTTATTTATTTGTTTATTTATCATTTTATAAACTTTATTTACAAGAATTAAAAACATAAATTTCAAAATACAAAAACAATAGTATGTAAATAACACATTCCTATTTACATTTGTGATCAAATTTGATAAGTCCTAATAGTCAGTACAAACTGATACTTATCGCATTTTCATTTGCTATCACACCTTAATCACTAAATAACTCACAATACTCTTAATTTTCTCATTGGTTTATAACTATTATTCAATTAACAATATATTCATATTATTTAAATAATAAATAAGCAGATATAATAAATATATAATGATAATAATACAAAAGAGGATTTATGACCTTTGTCATTCTTATACATTCCATTTATAATCCCATCTTTTCTTCCAATTTTTTTTGTTTACTATTTTTAAATTTTTAACTAGCATTTTAGTTTTTTCCTTATTAATTTTTAATCCTGCTAATTTGCTGAATTTATCTATTTCATTTAGTAAAGCTGGTCCTGAATCTATTGTGTCTTCTATAACAAAAACCATATCATCTGCGAAAGCCTGTAATTTATATTCTTGACTTTTAATTTTAGTTCCTTTAATTTCTTTATTTGATCTGATTCTATCCAACAAAGTTTCTAAGATTGTTATGAAAAGCAGAGGTGAAAGAGGACATCTCTGTCTGACACCCTTCCTTATCTTTAATGGTTTAGTAATCTCTCCATTTAATAATACATTGGCCTTTTATGTGGCATAAATTGCATTTAACATTTTTACAAAATTACCTCCAAAGTCTATCAGGTTAATCTGTTTCTTTGACAATTTAAGTTGTCAAAAGGCTTTTGCGCATCCAGGAAGACCAAGGCCACTTGGCTTCCTGGATGCTTTTCATAATATTCTAATATGTCTATTATTATTCTTGTATTATATCTAATTTGCCTCGTGGGAAGAAAACCATTTTGATCTGGATGAATTTTGTTACTAAGTACTTTCTTTAATTTCTCCGCCATAAAAATTTTATAATCTGAATTTAAAAGGGATATTGGTCATTAATTCTTTATTTGGTTGGCATCTGCACCCTCTTTCGGAATCAATGTTATATAAGCTTCCTTCCATGTTTCTGGAATTTTAGGTTCTAGTAATACGTCATTGCAGACCTCTAATAGCATGTTCTCTAATATGGCACCTATATATAGTTCATTTGGTAGCCCATCTGGACCTGGCATTTTGTTTCTTTTTTGTTTTTGAATCGTCGCCTTTAGTTCATCTAAAGTTATTTCTTTATTAAGCAGCTTTTTTTTCATCCGATAATGGATACAGAATTTCTTATTTCAAATATTCTTCTATTTTATTTAAATCAACTTCCTGTTGTTTATGAAGTTCCCCGAAATATTCTCTTATGATTTCTTTTTTTTCTCCAGATCTGTCTCTATTATTCCATTTTTGTTCTCTAATTGATATATCGTTCTTTTCTGATTTTCTTTTCTTAATTTATATGCCAGCTACCTACCAGATTTATTTGCATGTTCAAAATAATATTGTTTTGTATATAATAATTTTTAATTAATTTCTCTTGGAATTTTTATTAAATTTAAAGAAACTGGTCAGTTCTTCCCTAACTTTTTAAATATATTCTTCCTCCTTCAATAATTGCAAATTGAGTGTCCATCTACCTTTTTTATAGAGACTATTTTTCCAGATTATCTGTACTGGGTTATGATCAGTTCATGTATTGTCCAAAATCTTTATATCCTGAATCTCCTTGCATAACTCACTATTTACCCAAGCCATATCTATCCTGGACCATGATTTGTGTGGACTGGAGTAGAAAGTGAACTGTGATATTCCTGGATTCCTCTTCCTCCACACATCCACTAATTCTAATTCTCCAACCATCTCTAAAAATTTCTTGGTCAATGTATTCCATTTCTTATGTTGTCTTTGTTCACAGGCATAATCTTAGCTGTTGTTTGTTATTGCATTATAATCTCCAATAATACAAATTCTTGAGTTGCCAAATTCTATTAATTTCTCATATAAAATTTTGTAAAATTCACTTTGATTTTTGTTGGGGGCATATATCCCCACTAGTAATGTCTTTTTATTTTGTATTACCACCTCTACCATTACTATTCTTCCCAATTCGTCTTTATAAATCAATTTTGAGGCTATGTCCTCTTTTATATATAGTACAACCCTTTTTTTCCACCAATGCTGAATACATTTTCCCCAGTTTTTTATTTAATAAATATCCTTGATCACATTTCCTAATATGAACCTCTTGAATACAAATCATATCAGCTCTTTGTTTTTCTAACCCCCAAAATATTCTTTTTCTCTTAGCTGGATCATTTAATCCATTAATATTTATAGATATTAAATTCATTCCTTTATCCATTTTCCTTCTTATTTCTATGCCTCAATATTTTTACTTAATATTTGACTTCTGATCCTCACTCCTATTTCTTATCTTCCAAGTATCTCTTCACCTCCTTCCCTCTCCTTCTCCTTATCCCACCCCATTGCTTCTGAGTTGTAACTCTTTTGGACTCAAGGTCTCTTGGTCATCTCTGCTACTCGATTCTTCCTCTGTTCCTCCTATTTGATAAAAAAATTCTTGAGCTTTAGATAAGCTATCTATTCTCACCCTTTTCTCCTTCTATATTAAGATACCCTCTGGGGTAATCCATCTAAAGGATTTTTTTATTTATTTAAATAATTTGTGAGTACCAATAATCTCTCCTCTGCTCGTGAATTCTTCTCGGCACCTGTTTTAGAACAATCACTTCTCTATCTTTATATTTTATTCCTTCATCTCTCATAATTCTATAAATTATATCTTTCATTTGCCTCCTTGCAAATCTAATATGCACTTCTCGGGGCGTCTGTGCCATCTCCCGTAGTTCATGTACACTCTGTATACGTCATCCAACTCATTCACCATTTTATTCTTGTCTGTATTCAAAAGCTCTGCCAATATCTCTGCCATCACTAACGGTAAGTTCTCTCCCCTTTCTTCCTCTATGTTCTGGAATCTGAGATAGTAAGAGGCCTTATCCATCTCAAGATGAGTCAGGGCCTCATTTGTGTCTTTATTCTGCTCCATAATTTTTTGTTCCATGTCTTCCAACTCCTTTTCCATTTGATCAGCTAGTTGCCAATCTCTTTAATCTTCTCTTCATTTATTTTAATCAATTCCTGTATCTGGCCTATCTTTCCATCCAAATTCTTAACTTCACTGCTCATTTCTCCTAACTCATTTTTTAATTCTTCTTTCATTGTTTCTGTTTCAGCTTTACTTTCCGTATGATTTTTAGACATCAATTCCTGCATTGCCAGCATCGTGCTTTGAATAGTTAATAATGTAGTTTGAACTGATTGCGTGTTAGTTTGTGCCGTAGAGTAACCCCAGTCACTTCTTTAAAAATTAATTACTGTATTTCAACTAATGTTTCCCTATACATATAATAAAAGTTCTAAGTTCAAGTTAATGCTTTTTATATTCCAGTAAATCACAATATCCAATATAAGGGGATATGGGAAAGAGAGGGAGGAAATAATCAATTAACTTATCATTATATTAATCAGTATGTTAAGTTCATTAATCTATATTCATTCAAATGTATATAAAAGGAAGAAGAGGAAGGAAACATAGAAAATAATCCAAAGAGGTTAAATATCACTTACTCAAATTAAATCCTATTTCAAAATAACCAACCAATCTTATTTTCTTATTATTTAAATATATATCATGAATAGATATAAAGTAAAACTATACCACTCCAATCAGTTCTAAGGGGGAAGAGAAATAAAAAAGAGAAAAAAGATAAACACTGGATGAGAAGAGGATTTACAATCTCCTACTTTCCTGTCATTGCCTTGGTATTCTGGTTATATCAATAATAAATTGAGGTTTCAGTTCTCAGTTCTCAGCTCTAACAGTCACTTCAGCTGCCTTCCTCCACTCTCCCGGGATTGCCAGTCTCAATGGCCACCACCGCAAGTTGCACTGTCACTCCTCCACTCAATTTCAAAGTTTCAAGATTCTTGTCCATCTATAAAGTACTCTCCACGATTTGTTTGTATGGCTAGGAAGAGAGGGTTTTCACCAAGCATAATCACTCTTCTCTCCTTTTCACTTTCCTATTTAGAAGTGAGATTCACTTTATCCCAAGCTGGGGGTAAACACCTCAGTCCTTCCACCACTTTCAGCTTTCGCCCTTCCGCATCAGAGTTTCAAACACACACCAATTACTTTTCCATATTATCCACCAATTATAATCCAATACCGATTTGCCTCCAAAGTCTTTCCTGGACTCAAATTCGATCTCTTCTCTCAGCTTCCTTCTTAAATTGTTCCATCGCGTCTTCGGGCCAGCCTCAACGGGCTGACTTCTTTTGCCATGAGCTTCAGGCTCCCTTCTTTACCTCCAGGATTGCATTCCCGGTTAGGCTTCAAGAGTTCTTCCTTGCTTGGGTGATCCCGCCAGGATCTATCCCCACCTCGAACAGTCGCCCATGAACAAAAACCCCAATGTAGGAAAGCGGAACGGAGTTCTCCTACCTCGCCATGCCACGATGTCACTGGAAGTCAAAAATACATATTTTAGGTTGTTGATCTTGTTGCTGATTGTTTCTTTAGGGAGCAGTCAGTCCACAAGCAATACACTACTGTTGCATAAAGTTAATTTTGACATAGGGGGAGGATGTAGCCACTGCCTTTGATAGTATTTGCCTCTGGGTCACTGGGATGGTGACTTAGAGGTAAAAATGCACACCTTGCACTTGGAAGGTTGAGAGTTCAATCTTAGGCAATGACAGATGTTTCTCTATCAGGGTACAAAGAGAAAAATATCTGCTGCTTACTCTGTGTAGGTGTCAGGAAGAGCCACAGTGGTGCAGTGGTTAGGATGCAATACTGCAGGCTACTTCTGCTGCCTGCTTGCTACCAGCAGTTTGGCAGTTCGAGTCTCACCAGTTCAGGGTTGGCTCAGCCTTCCATCCATCTGAGGTCGGTAAAATGAGGAACCAGATTGTTTGGGGGCAACATGCTGCTCAGTAAATCACTTAGACAGGGCTGGAAAACACTAAGTCTAAGTGCTATTGCTATCCATTAAGCCCGTTACTTGTTACCATCGGCCTGGATTGTTGGAAATTACTTGAAATATTATATATGTCAGTAATTTTTATATTTAGTTCAAGACCCATGACACAATATGAAAGTTGCAAGTTGGAACCTAGGCTGAACACATATTTTAGGATTTCTCATTACTTTCTAATTTCATGCAGATAGCAAGTTTCAGTATCTAGAATAAGGATTCACAGAATTATGTCACAGGGACAATTTGATCTAGCAAATTACTTAAAGTAATTAATTGTTGCTCACTTAGTAGGCAAAAATGTGAAGCTGCAGTTTATTTATTATCTTGGAGTAGGTTTGAATTAATGATTTCAACTAGGATGTTTAAGCTCCTGCTTCATAATTCTCATTTCCAGTTAATGCTGACATACTGATTTCATAAAATAATTGTTTAGAATCTGGAATATACTTCAGAATAGTACAAATTTCATGCAAAGCTGTTTGGTTTACTATATGTACTTCCTATTATATTGTGTAATAGTTCAAAAGCAGGAAGTTGAATCTCTTGTGTATGTTAAAGAAATATTTAGAAGTTGGATCCCAACTAATTATTTGAATGTAGTTCCATTGAAAGCAATAATGGTTCAGTTGTTTATTAACTCTTCCCATTGATTTCAATGGGAATTAAGAACAATTACCTTGGTTTGAAACCATTTCAGAATATTTCAGAATATCCTGGAAAGTAAAAATATTTTCTGAAGACTCTATTAATTTCTTAAAGCAGCCAAAAAAGTCCTTGTAGAACAAATTGCAAACTGGACTTGGGATTTTTAGTCTTTTTTAAAAAATGTATATACTAAAATTGTTTGATATTAGATGAAGTTTCCAGGAAAAAGTTTTTGATCAGTTGTTATATTTGGAAGCAGGGTGTTAGATACTAATTGTTTTATGTACCTTAAAATCATTTCTATATTACAGGTGAGTATAAACATAATCTGTCCAGCATAAATAGCAACTACTCCTGTGTCTTCCCAACATAGGAACAGTTGCCAATCAGCGCCTGAGAACTGATTGACTTTAATTAGTTGTTTCCAAACTCTTTGAATGAAACTCTTAAGAACATAGCATCATTCTAAACTGGACATTTATGTTACCTTTGATATTTTGTGTTTTTTAAAAGGTCAGCAAATCTTGTGTACAAGATTTGATTCTTATCTTTTCTCGTTAAAGGTTCATCGTCAAAAATTATATGGTTACATGAAGAAAACAATGAAACAAATGACATATTAAGAGGAAAAGGCCTCAGTTTCAGCTGGGCATCTGTTCCTGTTAAAGGCATTAATAACTTAGGAAACACATGTTTCTTTAATGCTGTTATGCAGGTAAAACTGCTCAGAAATCTATAACAATCACACAACAAAGAAGTACGAGTGTCAATGGCAGTAATCATATCAAACTATGATATATGGGTTGTTCATTCCCTTTTCAACACAAGTTGTGCAAAATTGTATAAGTGGATATCTAATTTACATCTAATATTGCTCTCACATTTTCAAGAAATGTCTAACATTTAAACATCTTGTATTTATAGAAGTGCCAAGTCTATATCTATAAGCTAATCCAAGAAGAAAATTTCCAAGCAGAAACCAGAGACTTTCAGTTAATTGTCATTTCCTTGGTCTTGATATTTTAAAAGATATATAGTATGAGATACAGGCAGTGACACATTAATTAAAATATGACAAGCTTTGCTCAATAGATACAAGTACCACAATCCAGTCGAGCAACTGCCATGGAAGACTGGTAGTCCTCGTCTTGCGACCATAAATGAGTCCCAAATTTTTGCAGCTATCAAGACATTTGTTATATGAACTTTATCCCATTTTATGACTTTTCCTGTGAATCGCTGCAGTTGCTAAATTAGTGACATAGTTATTAAGTGAATCTGATTTCCCTATTGACTTTGCTTGTCAGAAGGTCACAAAAGGGGATCATATGACCCTGGATCACTGCAACTCTCATAAGTATGACTCAATTGCCAAGCGTCTGAATTTTGATCACATGACCATGGGGATGCTAAATGATTGTAAAATGTGTGAAAAACGGTCATAACTTTTTTCAGTGACACTGTAACTTTGAAAGGTCACTTAATGAATTGTTGTAAGTTGAGAACTACCTGTATACATTCTGTAGCTTAAAGCAATTCAGTAAAAAAAATTCACTGTATTAGTCCAATTGCTCATTATTTATAGCTTTTTTTCCATTTTGTTTTAGAATTTGGTACAGACACACATGTTAAGTGAGCTGATGTGTGAAATGAAAGAAAAGGGGACAAAGCTAAAAATAGGTCAAAGCCCAGCATCTCAACTGGTAAGCATTCTCTTGAACCAAACTCTGAGCATGACTTTGTGTGAATCAGAGGTGGTATTTAGCTGGTTCTGACCAGTTCTGGAGAACTGGTAGTGCAAATTTTGAGTAGTTCAGAGAACAGGTAAATACCACCTCTGATTGGTCCCACCCCCATCTATTCTCTGCATCCTGAGTTCCAGCTGATCAGCTTGGTCTTCTTTTGTTGCCCGGCACAGGAGAATGGAGCTGGAAAGCAGGTTAGTGGGGTGGGGAGGGAATGGGATTTTAAAGTAACCTTCTCCCATGAGTGGGGTGGGAATGGAGATTTTGCAGTATCCTTCTCCTGCCATGCCCACCAAGCCACCCCCACCAAGCCATACCACGCCCACCAAGCCACACCCACAAAACCGGTAGTAAAAAACATTTTATCACACCACTAGTGTGGATACTAAAAACCATAACAAGGAGCACTCTTTTTTTTTAAATAAAGTTTTATTTGGGTTTTCACACATACAAAATACAAGTAAAACATCTTTTTTGAAAATAGCATGGTCCCGGGTTGAACTTCTTTATACAGACACAAAACTCAATTTCATACTCCTTTTTGTGTTCTATTCCATATCTTATACTATTCTACATTTTCTATATAGTTTTTTCTCCCTCTTTTAATTTTCTCAATTTTATTTTGATTATCTCATCTCAATTCAAATCATTATATTTATACTTTTGACTGTTCTGTTTCAATTTCATATTATCTTTTTCATTAAACAAATTTTCTCTTGTAGTTACTAATTGGAGTATGACACCTTTATATCTTTTAATTACACCCATTCAACTCTTATTTAAATTTCAATGTATACCTTAAGGTTATGACCTTCAATATAATACATAATACATAACTTCCAATCGAATTCTGCTTGGTACATTCTTATAATACACACTATATTCTTTAAAAAAAAAGATTATAAATATATGTAATTATAAACCCTCATTCCATTCCAATTCAGTTCTATCATTAATAATCATTAAAATCTTAACATCTTTAACACTTCTTTTCAATTAAATATCATACTTCCTTAAAGACACATATAATCTCCATAATTAATTTTTCCCTTATTTCTCTTCACATATGTTTTGTAAATCATTGAATATTCATTTTGTTACATTTATTTATTGACAAGCATTCCACTGAATTACAGTAGCTATTTTATCAAACATTTTAATCATACATTGTTTCATATTTTCTAAAATTATTTCTGTTTCTAATATAATAATACTATCTTATGTACCTTTGCAGAACCCCTTTTTCCTTTCAATTTTCACCCATTATCTCTAAATAGGCCCTGTTTCTCTATATTTTGTTTCTGTCCTTTATAACTTCTTTTCCTTTCTTTCTTCCCTCACTTCTTCTCCTTCCCCTTTTTACCCCCTTGCCTCTCTACTTCTAATTCTCTCTCCTGCATTTCCCTCTTCTGTTGCTTTCTGATTTTATACTTATTTTTCACTCTATTCTTTTTTGGGATTGTTATTCCCAATCTTAAACTTTCCATTCTCTTTCCCCCCTTTCCTTTTTTCCCCCAACTAAGATTACTTGTTCATTAAAGATGGTTTCTTCTTTGTCCCAATCTTCTTGTTCTGCAGGCATTTCTTGTTGTTTCTTATAGTTCCAAATCTCCATTTCCAAGAACTGAAATACAAAGCCAAAAGAACCTCTCCCTTCTTGTGCATCTTCTTTGTACTTTATAAGTTCCGTTTTAAATTCTTCTAAAAGTGGAGCCATTTTAAACACTTTTAAACAACCACCCGATTGATTTTAGTCATTCAAATGCAGTAACCAAGAATCCAGAGATCACCAAATAATCCAAATAGTCCCAAGCTGTTTCTTCTTATTTCTTTTTTCACTTTCTGTTCCTGGGGTTTTCCTATTTTGTTTCGATGTTTCAGTTAAGATGTATCTTTTGAAAGTCTTGTTGAGATTTTACTGTAAGTTCTTTTTAATTCCAGGCAGTCTCCTCCCTTCCAGATCCTGCCCTTTTATTCTTTTTCTCTCCTTTCCTGTTTTCAAAAGCTTTTAATTATCCAGAAATCTTTATTATCCCTTTGAATTTTTATTTTCAGCATTAAATGCCTATTAATGTCAAAGTGGATTTTTTCCCCAATTCCTTGCTTAAGTCTCTTAGCTGTCAGTATAGAAAAAAGAGAAAAAAAAACCAAATCCTTTCCCTTTTCTCTCTCCTTCGCTGCTTAGAAATCTTCTTTGGGAACAGTGTTATTATTATTTTTTAATAGTTTCAATTCCAGGGTACCTTATTTGTTGCTTTTGCTGTTTGACCTGGTCAACCAAAACTTTCTCTTCTTATCTTCCTCCTGCACATTCTTTTCCGGTCTAGTTCTTCTTTGTGGTGGCCATTTCTGACCACTGCTGCAACCGCCTTCAGGAAAGGGAGTAATGGCCAGCTGAGGAGGAGAGATGCGGCTCTCCTCAACCCTGCAGGCAGTCTCCCCCTTCTTCACCAGCTCTACAGGGTGGCTTAGCCCTGAAACCAGCCGGCTCGGGGTGCTCCAGTGGCAACCATGGATCGAAGACTTGCAGAAACGAAGTTTCGGTCTGTCGCCGAAGAAGCTCAAATCAGAAGCCAACAAGGAGCACTCTTAATGTTTGCATGATTGTTTTTCTAGTGTACAATGAGTCATATCCTTATGTAGTTAGCATTAGAGTTTGAATCAGCAGAATTGTGCTCAAGGAGTATTCTAGTTGGGGAAAGATTGTTTTTCCCATTTCCCCCTTTGGATTGTGAGTTTGGGGGACCATCTGGGAAGGTGTGGCACCAAAGGATTTAGGAGGAATGTGAATGACAAAAATCATTTCCTTCTTTCCCTGCCTCCAAGCAGGAGTGCAATGGATCACCATTTGTTCCATAGATTGAAAGTCTTCTTTAAACAGAGGATGGCACAGAACACACTTTTATTCTGACTTCCCTGGTTGCACTAAGCCACTGCTCAAACCCCATGATTACTATTTGGACACTTTGCTGAATGAAACCTGCTTTAGTTTCTCTCTCTCTTTCTCTCTCCCTCTCTCTTTCTCTCTTTCTCTCTGGAAAAAGAAATGAAAATGTCATCCTTTCAATTCTTTAATGCCATTAGTTTGTGAGTCAATATACTGTAGCTGGACTTCATATATCAAATGTTTTTAGACACTAAATACTTAAAAAATCACATTGAAAAGCCCTTATGGCACTTGCATATGGCTAAATATTTATTTATTTATTTATGTGATATACATACCACCCATGTCATCTAGAGAAACTAGATGAAATTATCTAATAGCAATCTTGATTTCCACCCACCCCCTTGCAAAAATGTATTTCTTCATTAGATTTGTATTTTGCTTTTGCTTTAGATTTGTATTAGATTTGTATTTTGTCCTATATATTGTTTCTCTACATTGATAGATGTTGCTTCGCTCTAATGTTCCCTCTGCCAAAATTGTTGCCATTGCAACAACAATAACAAAATCAGCCCATTTAAAGTTGAAATCATAGGTTTAATCAAAAGAAGTTCTGAGGAAGATTCTGCCTCTGTTTCAGGTTTGTGAGATACTTTAGAATAGATCTGGAAAACATGACAGATGGGGCAGGCTGGGGAAGAGCTAGCAGAGCTCCTACTATCTGAATAGAAGTATTTTTATATAATATTGAATTGAATGAAATGTTTACTTTAAATATACATACCGGGGGTTATTATCATGTATTAAAATATGTTATTTATTTTTAACCCAAAGGATCCATTGGTAGTGAATCTTTCAAATCCTGGATCCCTGACTTCAGCCATGCTCCTGTTCCTTCATAGCATGAAAGATGCTGGGAAAGGTCCTCTTTCTCCTAAAATTTTGTTCAACCAGCTCTGCCAGAAGTAAGGATACTCTTCTATCAGTAGTAACTTTCATGCAGAAAGTATTTATCTATTTAAATTTAAAGTGATTTAATTAATATGTCTTACGGTATTTCAATTGACAGAGATGCATTGTACTGTTTAAAATTTAAAACAGTAAGCATTTGCATTTTGTTATGAGTACCCCCTTCCTAGGTATTAATAACCTACAATAAGTTTTAAACAAAAGCAAAAAAACCAGACAATTTCTCTTTCCATAGCAACTGTTTAGTGTCTGGTACTGTTAATTTTTTTTAGTGTTGCAGCTGTTGGATATTTTGCTAAAACAGATTGTATGCATAACTACAGGCTCCCTTTTGTTTGTTTCCACTATTCTGAATATTAGGGATGCAGACTTTTGACTTATCTAGAGGCTTAGCGACTCATCAAGCATTTATATACTTTTAAGTAAAGTATTCTTTTACCTGTTGCAGCTGACAGAAATTGTGAAATTGGGTATTACGGTGATCATACTCCTGATTGTATAGATTTCTAAATTATGTGAAAGGTTCACAGAAATAGAATAGGTTACTTTCCATCATTATTATAATTTTACTGCTTTAATATTGCTAAGTAAGAGTTTCCTTAGTAAATGAATAATCAATAGGTGATTATTTAATTTTTATTCTGATATTACCGTGTTTCTCCAACAATACGGTCTTCACCAATAGGAAGGCCCAGCATGATTTCTAGGCATGAGGTGAAATTAAGCCCCCCAAATTTAGGCCTATTTAATCCATGCGTTTCCCCGCCATTTCTCATATTGTTCGTTAAAACTACACGAGGTGAAGAGAAATGGGGGGAAGGAGAGGGAGAAAACTTGCCTTTAGGAGTACCCGGCAGGTAGTCTAGGCTAGAATACCCCAATCTACTACTGATAGAACATCGGCCGATAGAAGCTCCCCAAAGGCAGAGTCACCAGCCACTTCTATCGTCCAGTAGAAGCGGCCTTGGAGGCGATTGCCCATGCACACTCCTGTCAGGAGCACTCCGCGGCCTTGCCCTGAAGTGGCTGGTGACTCTGCCTTCGGGAAGCTTCCATCGGCTGATAGAAATGGCTTCGTGGCAAGGGGACTGCGCGTGGGTGCTGGCCCCAATGCTGCTTCTATAGGCCAATAGAAGCGGCTGGTGACTCTGCCTTCGGGAAGCTTCCATCGGCTGATAGAAATGGTTTCGTGGCGAGGGAACTGCACGTGGGATCTCGCCCCGAGGCCGCTTCTACCGGCCAGTAGATTTCCTCTCCCATGCACACCCCCACCTAGAGCACCCCATGTGCACTCACCTCTACACAACGCCACTTCTACCGGCCGATAGAAGCGGCTGGTGACTCTGCCTTCAGGGAGCTTTCATCAGCCAATAGAAGCAGCCTTGTGGAGATCTGAGTGAGCTTGGGGCGCTCTAGGTTGGGGTGCATTTGGGGGAGGAAATTAAGTTACCCCCGAAAAAACGTCCTAGCCATTTTTTCGGGGCTCAAAAAAAAAAAAAAAGACCTGGCCTTATTTTATGAGAAACATGGTATAAAATATGTTATTTATTTTTAACCCAAAGGATCCATTGGTAGTGAATCTGTGACTTCTTTCTCCATGAACCAGGAACTAAAAGAGAATAGACCAAGAAGTAGAATTTTTCCAATATTATTCTTTCTAGATTATTAGAGAGGGAGGATAAAAATATTTTGATAGGTCTACACTAATTCTCAATACTGTATCATCAGTCATGGCACCATCCAAATGTTCAACTCCAAGATTTTCCCAACCATGACCATTGCTATGAATTCTGGGAGTTGAAGTGCTCACATTTAGAAGCAACTAATTAGGAAAAACTCCACCAAATGATTTGAAGCCCATGTTTCTGCCCAAGAGAGACATTTATCTCTTCTGAGATAAGGCTTAGAGTGGTTGACTCAGCCTTCCATCCTTCTGAGGTTGGTAAAATGAGGACCTGGATTGTTGGGAACAATACGCTGATATTATAAACTGCTCAGAGTGCTGTAAAGCACTATGGAGCAATATATAAATCTAAGCGCTGTTGCTATTGCTATCTCATTTCCATCATTATCAAAAGGGTGTTTAGCAACTTTAATAATTACTTTTAGATCAGTAATTCCCTGCCAATCAAAATCCAGTTAGGACCTCCTTTGATATTTTTTCACTGGCAAGCACAAAATGATCTTATTAAGATGTTATATCAATTGCTGAAATAGAACTGCTAAGCTCAGGTTCTGCTTATGTGAAAAACACAAATGTAGTTATTTTTAAATTATGTTTTCTGGATTGCGAAATTGTTCAATAAATAACATCTAAAAGCAATTTTTCTGAAAGTAACAAAGTTCTTTTTCAAGCAAGTGTGTTCTAAAGCACATTGTTGTGAATGAATAATACCAATAAAGTTATCATTGAGCTTGAAGTCAAGTGCAGGGTTCTGGCCCTGCACTTTTGATTGGCTGTTAATGGCAGGATCGGATTGGCTCATTCAAGAGCATCCGATTGGCCATTAACAGGCCATTCCCATTGGTTAATGGAGTTAGCGCTCCAGGTTTGCTATTGGTTGAATAATTAATGAGTTGCCTATATAAGTAAGGCTATAGCAGCCCTTGAGCTGAGCTGTCACAATATGTAAATAAAGAGTTTGAAGTTCACTGTTTCTACCGGCTCATCTCCATCATTCGCACCCATGCTCCAAACTCCCACCGAACTGCTAATGGGACGAAAGCTCCACTCCCACCTCGATCGGTTACACCTAGCCTACGAACCTGAAAAGCCACTTGGATCCAGCAGCCGATGCTGTACCTTCCAGGTAGGCGATCTAGTATTCGCTAAAACTTATCGGGCGATCTGCTGTGGGTAGAGGCGACCGTAATCCGCGTAACCGGCCCAAGATCATACCTCGTTCAGTGTCCTGACGATAGACTTTGGAAGCGCCACATAGATCAGCGACGATCGCGGCTACCATCTCGCACTTCCGAACTCCCCTTTGACCAAACTGAGGGGGGGGGGGAGAGATACAGAGGAAAGCGAATTACTAGTAGAGGGAAATCTTTTCGAAGAGACTGATAATGGAACTGAAACGCAGGAACAGGAACCAGGGACCGGAGTAAATGCACCTCAGGAAATGGCCAGTGATATTGATGACAACGGGAAGGCGAACTCGGAACCAGAGGCACCCCTACTGCTAAACAACGATCTACCTCAGCAGAAGTGCAGCCAACCACCAGGCACTTTGCGAAAATCGAAAAGACTAGTAAAACAGCCGTCCTACCTTAAGGACTACGTAACCGCGCCCCGTGGGCAGAAGCCAGGGGAAAGGGGTGTTGTGAATGAATAATACCAATAAAGTTATCATTGAGCTTGAAGTCAAGTGCAGAGTTCTGGCCCTGCACTTCTGATTGGCTGTTAATGGCAGGATCAGATTGGCCTGTTCAGGAGCATCCGATTGGCCATTAACAGGCCATTCCCATTCGTTAACGGAGCTAGCGCTCCAGGTTTGCTATTGGTTGAATAATTAATGAGTTGCCTATATAAGTAAGGCTATAGCAGCCCTTGAGCTGAGCTGTCACAATATGTAAATAAAGAGTTTGAAGTTCACTGTTTCTACCGGCTCATCTCCATCATTCGCACCCATGCTCCAAACTTAACACACATAGACCAGGCCTTTTCAATATTCTGCTAGAACTACCATAGAATATGAGACTGAAGTTAATAATAGATTAATCAGTTCAGGCTCTGACTGAATAATTAGCAAGATTCTTTGTTTTTTTTATCATTGAAACTGGAGCCTGAGTTACAGTTGTAAATTTTAGGCTAGAGTAGATGACGTGTTATAATAAAATAAATAGTTGACAGGATTTTTTTCAGGAACAAGTCATAATCTATGGTTTAATAAAGGAATATCTCTTTTCATTCTTTTCGGTGTTCTACTGATTTTTTTTTTGTAATTTATTTATCTCTTAGCCACACTAAAAAAATGCAGAACTTAATCTTTGTAGAGGAACAAATAGAAATGATTTTTTGCATTTAATTTTATTTGTAGTTAATGTTTACACAGCATATACTGCATATTTAAAAAGGAAATTGAATCACGGCATTACTATGCAACAGACAGGTTATCTAATAATCTACTTGATTTAAAATGAGTACACAGTTTAAAATCAATATACAATAGAATGATCATATTCAGATAATTTTCTAAAGTTGAGTTTTAAGATAATAAACATGAATAAGTGTGGCATAGCTGTCTTAATCATCCTTCACTGCTTATGGCCATGAACAGTAATTCAATCTGTTCAGTTATTCATTCTCTAACGCCATACAACAGGTTGTATCATGTTGGCACTGGCTTCCATATGTCAAGTCGTCTGGGAGTGGTCAGTTCAGTCAACCATTCCAGAATCCTCCATTTTTGCCAGGGATTTTCCTGGAAGCATATTTTCAAGGGGAGAGGAATGCACATCTTTTAGTTGTCAAATCCAAACATATCAATGTGGACTACAGCTTCTGTTCCCCTGCTTCGCATATTTCCCATCTTATTTTAGTTTTCTCTCAAGGTTTTTTGAAAAAATCCTTTTCATTTTATCTAAAATGTATTTAAATTGTACTGGACATTATGATGATAATAGTAATAATAGTAATAACATGTAATAACAGATGTCTGCCATGTAACACCCCAAATTTAACAATTGTTGATAATAAAGACAAAAAAAGTCTGGATAACTTGATTTTAATGAGGGCAACATCAGGCTTGTGTTTGACCTTGAGGGGCCAGGGTGGGCGTGGCCAGGGTGGGTGTGGCCAGCTTGAAATCACCTTGGGGTGCCTGTGGTGGCCTGAACACTCTGCCAGCAAAAATGGGCTCCCAAACTCCATTTTTTGCCTGCAACAGCCTCTTGCAACCCTCTGCCAGTGAAAATGGAGCTTGGGAGGGTTGGCCCTCCCTAGCTCCATTTTTACTGGCAGAGGGTTGCGGGAGCTGTTGCAGCCAAAAATGGAGCTCAGGAGCCTGATTTCACTGGCAGAGGTACTGAGGGCCCATCCTTCACTGTTTCCAGGGCAGCCCTGCAGGCCAGATCTAAGCAACCCACAGGCCAGATCCGGCCCACAGGCTTTGAGTTTCACACCCCTGGGATAGTGGATGTTGTAGTACAGGAAACAGCAGAATAGGAGAGTAAGAACTGGAGAATAATCACAAAATACAAAGACCTTCAAGTAGAAGTGACAAAAGAAAGGAAAAGTAATAATAATAGGCACTTTGATCGTACAATCCCAAAACAACTGGAGCACCAGTTGTACACCATTGGCATTGACAAATTATCATCAATCAAGAGTCCTGAAAATTTGGTAGACAGACAAGAAAATAAAATAAAATAAATGGATCATTGATCTCTTCCCACTTATCATCTATCTCTTCCCACTTATGACTATAATCGTGTTGCTTGTATCTTTATAATTTATATTGTTTTATTTGTTTTCTTAGTATGTTTTGATTGCATATTAGTAATCTATGACTATTATTAAGTATTGTATCTTATGATTCTTGATGAATGTATTTAATTTTTTCTTATGTACACTGAGAGCATATGTAATAAAGACAAATTTCTTGTGTGTCCAATCACACTTGGCCAATAAAGAATTCTATTCTATTCTATTCTATTCTATTCTATTCTATTCTATTCTATTCTATTCTATTCTATTCTATTCTACAAATCAGGGTTCTTACTTGAGGCATAAATGACCAGGCTCTCACGCTCTAATACTGGAAAAGATGGAAGGAAAACAAAGAAAAGAAAAGGATGACCTGTAAGAAGGTAGATGGACTTAGAGTGGTGATGTTGGAAGAGTTGAAAGATCAGGTTAGAAATAGATTGTTGTGCAGAAAAACCTAACTATTGTATATATTTATTGTGAGTTGAAAATGACTTGATGGCACACAATCAAATCTATTAGGGCAGAATACAGATACAGAAAACTGAAACTAGTGAGAGAGCCAGAAATAATAATTACTTTCTTCTCTTTCTTTCTTTTCTCTTTTCTTTCTTTTCCTGTTTGCTCAGTTGTTTTTAGAATTGTTTTCCATAGAACAAAAACTGCTGAACAAAAGGCTTGCAAAATATTTTTGAAAATTGGGCCAAAGGCTACATGAAATTTGCACTGAGATTGTAAGTTAATACTCCTGGTTTCAATCGTTCCTAAAAGCAATGTCTCTGGGGATTATCAAGGATATGGTAGAACTTTTATAGAACTTGAAGAAATGTGATAGCTATTTTTTCTGTAGCATAGGACCTTCTTTGATTTCTGAAGTTTTGAAGCTGTGCTTGGAAACTGCCCCATTTTCTTTTCTGGATTCTTTTGTATATATTATTTTCTCTCTTATAGTTATTAATATGTGAAGCTACCTAAGGTCTTTATTGAAAAGGTCCTCTCAGGGCAAATGACAAATGCAATTATTGTGTATAGGATAAGTTGCTGACATACATGAAAACTACTGTTCAGAACATCTTTCCTTAGGCAGCAAATAAAAATTCGCCTCCCTGAAATTTTACTGAAAACTCCACTAAGCTAGCAACATGTTCTTTCTTCTCATAGTCTGGGTTTTTTTTGGAAAGCACCCTTAAGCTCTGTTCTGTCAGTTGTAGCCTACACCAAATATAGAAAAGGACAGACAACAGTTATATGCATATGCCATGCTCCACTAGTCAGTGCAAAGAAAGGGCAACTTGGAAATTTGCTGGTGATGGGCAAGAGGAGAAATGCTGGGAGGCAGGGATGGGTCACTCATAGGGAAAGTGGTGTTGGTGTATATGCATTGGTTCCATGTTCCTGGCTCCTGGACTTGGCCCCCAAGATCCAGGGGTCTGAGCTTTTAGCTGTTGATGAATTGCAGTTTAGACTGTAATGAGCTCTCTCCCACCCATGGATTAATAGTGAATGACAGAATAATAGAGTTGGAAGGGACCTTGGAGGTCTGGAGCTGACCTGACATGCCTTGCTAAAACTTGGCTTAGTATGGAAGGGAAAGACCCCTTGGAAATGTGCCCTGTTGGGTGTGTAACCCATGGACTCAAGGACAGGGGTGGTAGAATGGCTATTGTCATCCTTGAGTTTCTGGTAGCTTTTGCCTTGTTTCCCCACATAAGCAGACACGAGACCCTGCTGATTAGATGGGAGAGCTGTTACTGCACTGGACTTTGTGCTGTGTGACAGTTTCCTAGTTGGCTGCTTGCCATTTTAGAGGACTTAATTCTGCTCTCTTTAGGTGCAAAGCAGGGGAATGTATTGTCACCCTAGACCAGACCTGGACCTGACCTAGAATTAGATCTGGTTTTTATTTGGTGTGATCTGTGATATGAAGTCAACATTGCTATTAATCTTTATCAGGTCATTTTGAGTTCCCTGTACCTACTCCTCACTACAGTGAGTAAGACTGGGTTTTTTTGTTCCATTCAAAATGTGAAAGGAACAGAAAAAACAAGTTTCTGATGTATGGTTTTGGCGATTACACAGAAGAGCTTCTAGAAAAAAGACAATTGTTTTGTAACTGTAGAGTAAGAGGTAAAGTTATAATTATACTTGCAAGTACTGTAAAGAAGATCAGAAACTTCTTCTTTGTATTCTTTTTCTTTTTCTATTTTTCTTTTACCTTTATCCCCTCTCCCCCTTGTGACGTTTTTGGGCTTATCTTTGATTTTTTTTCCTTTTCTTTTTCTCACTTCTTATTAGCTTGTATTAGTCTTTATATTCTTTTAAAAAACGCTTTATAAAACTGTGCTCCTCAAAAAAGACTTATTAACTTGGTCTTCCTCTAGGTCCTCGTATGATCTTAGGGTTTCACAGGGAATTTGGGGGTGTCATTGCCTGGAATAAGGGGGTGATGACAGTCTTAGATTACCTGCATCTGAGAAAACTATATATGCAGCCAGAGCAGAGGTGGTATTCAGCAGATTCTGACCAGTTCTGGAGAACCGCTTGCGGAAATTTTGCAGAACTGGCAAATACCACCTCTGACTGGAGATTTTTCAGTATCCTTCTCTTGCCACGCCCACCAAGCCACACCCACAGAACCGGTAGTAAACAAATTTGAATCCCACCACTGATCCATAGAGTTCCTTAGTTTACTGGCAAACTCTGGGAGAGGAGGTGATACAAGAAACATGTAGAAGACAGCTAGAAAAGGACAAATCTGAGTTCAAATGAATATTTTTTAAATTAATTACTTAGGGTAATAACATCATATTTTTTAAATTGAGTTATTTAGGGTGATAACAGCAACAAAACACAGTTATTTTTCTTCTCTTATAACCATAGATGGCTAGTCAGCAGCCATATTTAGGGTGACAGTCTGTCTGAGAAAGGAAGAATTGGGGAACATTTTAATTTTAATTTTGTCATGTCTTTGTTCTATACTACATTTTTGAATTGGTTTTGATCATCCTTTGTTAGCCTTCCAGAGTCACAGTTTATGAGTTGGATGGTCATAAAAATGGATTGAATAGCAACATCCATTCTTCCAATAAGAAAGCAGCTTTCCTTTTCCAGGAAGAATTTAAAAAACGATGTTGCCTTTAGGATTGTCATATTGAAATGTGACTGATCTTTTCAGTTTCACAGATAAACTCAAAAGCTTTACTAGCACCTCCCTGACATATACCTTCATCAATCTAAAAAAAAAAAATATCTCAACTTTCATGCGTGGTCACCTTGTAGTATTCTTTATCACAAGTGACTCGGTGAAATGATAAGTATCATATTTTCATCTTCCAGTTTGGTTTATAGAAATGCAATGATTGGGCTAGCAGCTAAATATTTTCCCATATTAACTTCCCAATGGTTATAAATCTTTTAAAAAACTGTCTCTGAATTAAACAGTTGGGCTCTTTGATGCACTGCTTCCCAGCCATCAGAATGGTTGAGTCAATGCCTGTCTTAAAAAAATCAGAGTGATTCTGTTGATTTGTGAGAACAAAATGAAAATAAAAACCACACATTCATAGCATGGTATCAATTTGATTAGATCTTATCTAGGACAATATACGCTAAAATACTCTGTAATTTTTTTGGCAAGATGCTTGGGCAGTGTGAGAAGTTTTGAGGAAGCTGGGAAAGAGATGGGGGAACTTAAATCAAAATAAAAAATGGGAAAGAAGTTCATTAATAGATGGCAACTCAGGCTGGGTTACAGAATGCCCAGAAGATGAAATTCAGAACATTCAGAGATTTTGCCTTGATGAACTCCTTAGTAAAAAGAAAGCTGGAAATTCCTGTTGCAATTTCCAAGATTCTATACCTTACAGCTAATTCTTGTGCAGATTGTCCTCAATTTACAATCACAATTGAGCCCAAAATTTATGTTGCTCAGTGAATCTGGTTTCCGCATGGACTTCGCTTGTTGGAAGACTGCAAAAGGGGATCATATGACCCCAGGACATTGCAAACATCATAAATGTGAGTCGGCAGTCAAGCATCCAGATGTAAATAACATGACCATGGGGATGCTGAAATGATCGTAAGTGTGAAAAAATGGTCACAAGTTGCTTTTTTCAAGTTGCTGTTGTAACTTTGAATGGTCACTAAGCAAACTGTTGTAAGTTGAGGACTACTTGTATTAAAGGTCCATGGTTGAGTGATTTTGCTTTGTGGATTATGACCTGCAGCATGGGGCTTAACAGGTAGTTGGTGGCCCACCCAAGTAACCGTTCTGGCAGAAAATTCTGCAAAAATTACCACAATCACATAGCAGATGACCTGATGTATAATTATGGTATGACAACCTTGAGATAAACTGGGCTGCAAGGGAGTGACTGGCCAAAGTAACCTTCCATGGTAGAGAATTGATAAGAACCTGGTCTTCCCTATGCCAGTAGAACACCTTATTCTATGTTGCTTACATTCATGGTGGTCCAGCTGGAAGAGAATAATCTGCCATTTTTGCAACACATTAAGACTTGTCATCTTTCAACCAGATTTCACATTTAGAGTCTTTTTGGAAACTAAAGGTACTTTCCACGTTTTGTCCATCTCTCTCACACTTTGATCTGTGTTTCTCACTCTCTTTCTGAATATTGTTTTTCTCTCTGCTCATCACAGCATCATTGTTCTTGAACATATGTTTGCATGTACATGTTAAACCTCTACTTTTAAGCCTTATAACTCCTTCTCCAGAGACTGTCCATTTTCCCCTCTGCAGGGCCCCTCGGTTTAAAGGATTTCAACAACAGGACAGCCAGGAGGTGCTCCACTACTTGTTGGATGCAATGAGAATAGAAGAAACAAAGGTGACGTGTTTATTTTTGATAAGAGAATCAGTTTGACTCAAATTATTTCTTTTTTTAAAAAAAAACCTGCTATTTTATGCTATATACTAAGAAAATGATTTGCTTTGATCTGCATCTTTAAGATGTATTGCAGGTCTTCAGTGTAGTACTAATGATGACTATGACACTATTTTGGTGTAGTAGTCAATTCTTCCATTTATTAGTTTTAAATGTTTATTAATTGAATACCGTCTGATTGCTATGTGAATTTGTTTTGCAAATCAAACTTAAATTTGCTCTCATATTTTACTGTTTAGAGATTCACTCAAAGTTCTTCTGTTCTATGCTCTTGTTTTTACATTGTAATATAATATATATTATAATAATGTAATGAAAACATTTATTGATGGTAGGTAATTTCTAAACTATTCTGTGTACAATTTCAGTGTCTTAACAAAAGTATACTTATAAAAGACTTATAAGCAGCCTGACTGATTTCCTGAATGAATATCCCTACGCAGTGTACATGTCAATCACATTTTAAAATATTTATTTAAAATGGGAGTTTATAAAGCACAACTATAGCAGTTGTATCTTTGACTTTGCTAACTCATTAGCTAAATGTCAAAGTGCCTATCTGCACTATTTTCCCAATCCTCCTCCCCTCCTATCTTTTAAATTCAAGGCTTTAAAGCAGCAGCTTCTAAAACAGAAGCAGTAATAATTTCAACCAGAAATTTTTTTTTCTCTAGTTCTGCAATCTAGCTGTGAATTTCTGTTGCTTCTTTTATTTGAAAGAATACATTGAATCTAAGCTGTCTGAATAATACAGTATATGATCTATGACAGTGTTCAGGCCATATCAGGCCCTTTGGCTGTTCCTGCATGGCCTGCAAGGGTGGCTTTTATTTTGAAGGTGACTGCTATTTATTTTCGTTTAGTTTAGTTTACATAATGTGTCTATATGAATGCTTACGCTCTATTGGTTTGGCCTCTCATGTGACCCTTTGGGAAAATAATTGCCCACCCCTGATCTATGATGTTTTCTTTCCTTACAAACCCTTAAACAGTGGTGCTTTGATTACTATCCTATAGAGAGTTCCCACCCCCTCTGAATATGGACAGAAGTATGCCTTATTCAATTGGTGACTATTGAACCACTGGAGTTTTTCTACTGGTTGAATGGAGTAGATTGCTATTCATCCTACCCTTTATGTTCCCTCAACTTTTCTTCCAAAGATTTGAGGGGGAGAACTTACTAAAATAGTGCTGGAACCTGGAAAGAGATAGGACAATGATTAAAATGCCTCTTCTGTCCTAACCCTCAGTGGTAAAATAAAACTCTTCCATTGAACATAACTGAACTTATTAATTTAGTTATTTTGATATTACCCAGGATCTTTAATTTCATACTGGCTATATAAGTGTGATAATACATTACATTGGACTGCTTTTGACTCTAGCATCTAAACTCCACAATCAATAATAAAAATGTGGCCTGGAATGCTAATGGATGCCTGACAATCTGATGAAGTGATACCACTTTTTGTGCCAGTTATATTAGATGCCCATCAACTTGTAGAATACTATTTAGAATGCTGCTTTTATGCCATTAAAGATTACAGATAGTCCTTAATCATGCTTGAATAATCTAGATCAGGTGATCTAAATTACCGATATCAGTTCAATTATGTATATCCCATTCTGCTATTCTGTCATGCTATATTCATCTGTTAAAATTGCTGGATTATCAAATATAAGATGGTTCTTATTTATCAATATTTTGTGTTATATAGCTTAATTATAAACTTTTGAAGCTTCACAAATTATATATTTAATTTGAGCAGAAAGTTAATATCCTCATTCCACTTTCCACAGCCTCAAATTCTGTATACTTTCTTCATCACAATGAGCACTGTTTTAAATGTGTTTGGGGCTGATAATTTCATTTACAAGATCAGATATAAAGGTGAGAGTCTGAAAGAGGGAGATAACTATCTTGATTTTAGCCCATTGTGAAATTATATACTAGGAAAATTTTAATTCCCAAAAGAGCACTATCTGATACTGCATTAGTAGAGATAAATCAAAATGATCCTATCATCCCTTTTCATCATTGCCCAAAATCCCACATTCCCTTCTTCTTTTCCCTTTAAGGAGCACAAATGTTGAGTCTGCATCAACAATTAAACCCATATTTCGCTGTAAAGGAGCAATATAGCAAATGGGAGATTTTATTACCTCAGGCTTCATAGCAAGGGGCATTACAAATAAAAGCTGTTGCGCTCCCCTCCCTCCCCTTCCACTTTTCAGGTTTCTATATGATCATGGCAAATGGAGAATGTCAGAATCTGGACCATCTTGTGAGCAGTGACAGTTGTGCCAGCCTGAACAAACCTGAGTAACATTGTCTGTCATGGGAATACTACAGCTGTTAATTGTACTATTGTTAGAGAGTGTCACCATGGTGACTTTTTTTTTTTAATTGAAGAAAACCTCCAGCAGTCTGTCTGCCACCAGAATCCTTTAAAACTGATTAAAATGACTAAGCACTCTGTTCTCATGTCTCTCTTAAACATGGTTCCTTTTATGAACTAATAAAACACTTAAATAAACTTTATCAGAAGCTTTAGAAAATAGCAGGGTTCTAGCCCTGCACTTCTGATTGGCCGATAATAGCGATATTGGATTGGTCCGTTCAGGAGAATCTGATTGGCTGTTAACGAGCCACTCTCATTGGTTAAGAGGGTTAACACTCCATGTTTCCTATTGGTTACTAGAGCAGCACCTTGCCTATAAAAGGGCTGCTGTTGCCCTAGGGTTTTGCTGTGTTCGGAATATTTAATAAAGAGTTTGAAGTTCACTTTTCACCGTCTCGTCTCTGTTCCTTGCACCCATGCGCAAAACATAACACTGGCGACGAGGATGGGATACGGAGACGTCAGAGCTGACTGAACACTATAGAGCACTAAACAGAGCACATGGCTGAAGGCGCATCAATGGTGGAAACCATGACTGGTGGCACCATACCACCCGCTCCATTCGACCCGGCACAAGAAGACTGGGACTCATACATGGACCGGTTCCAGATGTTTCTGGAGACCAACAACTTGAAGGATGTCACCACTGGGAAAAAGAGAGCATTATTCCTGACTCACTGCGGACCTGCCATTTTTAAGATGGCTAAGGCACTGGTGAAACTGGCTGAGGTAAAATCCATGGACTGTGACGTCCTCGAGCCCCTCCTATGGGCCCACTATGCACCTACCGTACCAACGCTTGTCCGAAGACATGAATTTTACCAGGGAGACCAGGGGAAAGGAGAAAGCGTTGCAGATTTCATCGCGGATTTCTGGAACCTGGGAGGCCTCTGTGGGTTCGCCAACCTCGAAGAAGCTCTAAGAGACCGAATAGTTCTGGGTTTAGATGCACCGCACGTGCAAAGTAAGCTGATGGCGAAAGGTGACATCAGCCTTGCAGATACCATCGCTGACGCTACTGCAGCAGAAGCAACCAGGAAGTCGGCTGCCCGAATGCGCCACACCAACGCCCCACTCCGCCAACTTGCCGGCGAAACCTCACCTCGCCTTGAGGGACATGCAACGGCAACCCACTACGAGGACCTCGAATCATCATCAGAAAGTGATGAGGAAGAAGTCAACCGGCTCCAGTCTGAACGAGACCAACGCCACCAGCGTAACCAGAGACTGCAGTACCAATGCGCAGGTTGTGGGGCAAACCACCCACAATCAGACTGCAAATTCCTCGACGCGCTCTGCCATATTTGTGGGAAGAGAGGCCACATCGGAAAGGTCTGTCGAAGCAAGCTAGGATCCAGCCCACTTCAGAGGGGGACCAACTACCGCCAACCCACAGGAAGTCGTCCTGTGAATTGGGAACATTCTAACCACCAATGGAACAACCACTCCTACAGAAATAAACCACTAGCCCATTCAACGAAACAAGAAGAGGCACACCAAACCATCACGATTGGTCACGCATCATCATTAGATGCAAAGAAGATCCGAGTGAAGGTCGCCATCGAAAACCAGCCCTGCGTGATAGAAGTCGATTCAGGATCATCGCTCTCAATGGTTTCCTGGAAGACCCTTAAACAATTGATCCCTGCCGTCCGGCGGCAAGACCTCAGAACCCAAAGAATCATTCTCAAGGACTATCAAGGAAACCGAATTTTGGTCGTTGGATCCAGCCTAGTCCAGGTCTCATTCAAAAATCGTACTGCATCTTTACCATTGACCGTTGTCGACCGTGATCGGCCTAGCTTGTTAGGCCTTCAATGGTTTGCTCCACTTGGGATTGAGGTAGCCGGCATTTACCAAACCAGCAGAGATGACTGGGAGGAGGCCCTCATCCAGGAATTCCAGGACGTCTTTGCAGATAAACTAGGCGAGTACAAGGGGATCCCAATATCATTTAACCTTAACCCTGAAGTAGCCCCCATCCGCCTTAAGCCTCGTCGAGTCCCTTTTGCCCTTAAACCAAAGATTGACGAGCAGCTTGATAAATTAATAGCCCAGGGTATTTTAGAACCAACCGACCATGCTCCTTGGGAAACCCCAATCATAACACCCATCAAACTGGATGGATCGTTAAGGATTTGTGGGGACTACCGTGCCACCCTGAATCACGCCCTTCAACAGAACACTTACCTGGTGCCGGTGGTACAACACCTCCTCCATTGCCTGGGGGGCGGAAAAATCTTCGCTAAATTGGATTTAGCACAGGCATACCAACAACTGCCTGTAGATAAAAAAAACAGCAGAGGCGCAAACAATCCTTACGCACTGAGGCGCCTTTAAGTGCAACCGACTCCAATTCGGAGTTAGCGTGGCCCCAGGGATCTTTCAGAGCTTGATGGAGAGACTATTACAGGGTATAAAAGGGGTCACACCATACTTTGATGACGTTTTAATTGCTGCCCCGAATAGAGAAATACTAAAGGAGCGTCTTAGACTGGTTCTCCAGAAATTTAAAGACTCTGGCCTTAAAGTTAAAAAAAATACATGTCAACTGTGTACAGATAAAGTAGAGTTCCTGGGGTACCTAATCGATAAACAAGGCATTCACCCCACCAGTAGCAAGTTAAGAGCAATCAAGAACGCCCCAAGACCCAGAAACAAGACTGATCTCCAAGCTTTCCTGGGGCTTATTAATTTTTACAACATCTTCCTGCCCCACAAAGCGACTGTAGCCGAGCCCCTACATTGGCTTCTTGATAAAAAAGCAACCTGGGTTTGGGGGCACCGAGAGGAGCACGTGTTCCGACAAGTGAAAAACCTATTAACTTCAGATGCTGTTTTAATGCAGTATAACGAGACTTTGCCCTTAACAATCACATGTGACGCGTCACCATTTGGAGTAGGAGCCATTTTGAGCCATGTGTTACCAAATGGTAGTGAAGCCCCTATTGCCTATTTTTCAAGAACTTTATCAAGGGCTAAACGTAACTATAGTCAAATCGATAAAGAGGCTCTTGCTGTTGTATCTGCTGTTAAACGGTTTCATGAATATGTTTATGGACGAGTTTTTACTATTGTTACCGACCACAAACCTTTGCTGGGGATTATAGCGGGAGACAAGCCAACCCCCTATATATTATCACCTAGAATGACTCGCTGGTCGAAGTTTTTGGCTGCATACAATTATAAGCTGCAGCACCGCCCGGTGAAAGCCATTCCCCACGCTGATGCATTGAGCCGTGCACCACTTCCGGAAACCGTCGATGACCCAGCTCCAACCCTTACAACGCTCCAGATTGAAACGCTACATTCACCGCCATTAACAGCTAGAGATATCGCGATCGAAACAAAATGCAATCCTATCTTAAAGCGGGTTCTTAGCTGGGTCGAATGAGGATGGCCAGTAGATCAAACCCCTGATGACTTCATTCCCTTCAAGAATCGGCAAATGGAACTTTTTTCGCAAAAAGGCTGCATCCTATGGGAGGATAGAGTTGTCGTCCCAGAGCAGTTACAATGAGTGGTATTAAAGACACTGCATGAGGGCCACCCTGGCATCGTGCGTATGAAAGCACTCGCACAAAGCTACGCGTGGTGGCCGGGCATCGACAAAAAAATCGAAGCCTGGGTAAAGACTTGTTATAAGTGCCAGGAAGTTAGCAATGCCCCACCAAAAGCAACTCCGACAGAATGGGAAACACCTCGGGGACCGTGGTCCCGCATTCATATTGACTTTGCGGGACGTACTAAGGGACATACGTTCCTATTAACAGTGGATGCCTACTCAAACTGGCTCGAGATCCATAAAATGAAAAGTACCACAACCGAGTCCTTCATCTGGAAGTTGAACAGATTATTCGCGACGCATGGACTGCCAGATGTTCTGGTATCCGACAATGGACCCCAGTTTACCGTGCTTCCTTTTGAACAATACTTAGCGGACCACAGTATTCGCCAAGCGCTAACTTCACCAGGGCACCCTGCGGCTAACGGAAGAGCCAAGCACATGGTACAGTTGTTAAAAAAACCATCTACAAAATGGACTATGGGGACATTGAAGATAAGATAAATAGAATACTCCTTCTCCAACACATCACTCCGCACAGCTTCACCAACAAAACTCCAGCGGAACTATTGATGGGACGCAAACTCCGCTCCCACCTCGACCGGCTTCACCCATCTTACGAGCCAGAGAAACCCTGTGGATCTAGCGGAAAATGCCGTGAGTTCAAGATAGGCGACTTAGTTTTCACCAGAAACCTTTCTGGCAAACCGTTGTGGATCGAGGCCACTGTTATTCAAGCCACTGGACCCAGGTCGTACCAGGTGAAAACCTGTGATGGAAAAATATGGAAACACCATATAGATCAGCTTCGCTCGAGGCTACAACCTAGTTTCCGCGACTCCGGTAACTCCCAAACTGAGGGGGGAGGGGATGTCAAAGAAACCGAATTCGAGATGGCGGAAAACAGGAATGAAAGAAGTCAGCCATTGGGCGTAACAAGTGAAGAAGGATCAGGGATGGGTGTGGCCTCGCCACAGAGGAACAACCCAACAGAGGCAAGCCCACAAGGGCCAGAGGACAACTACGAGAACATTAGCAGCACCAAGTCTTCCAACGAGGAACCACCAGCACCTGACTTGCCCGAAAACGCCCCGCCAAAGCAGGCTTAGACAAGAACTGGTGGGACAGCGTAAATCCAATAGACAGTCAAAGCAGCCCTCCTACTTCAGTGATTACGTCACCACACCCCCCAAATGGAACCCTGGGGGAAGGGGTGTTATGAACTAATAAAACACTTAAATAAAGTTTATCCAAAGCTTTAGAAAATAGCAGGGTTCTAGCCCTGCACTTCTGATTGGCCGATAATAGCGATATCGGATTGGTCCGTTCAGGAGAATCTGATTGGCTGTTAACGAGCCACTCTCATTGGTTAAGGGGGTTAACACTCCACGTTTCCTATTGGTTACTAGAGCAGCACCTTGCCTATAAAAGGGCTACTGTTGCCCTAGGGTTTTGCTCTGTTCAGAATGTTTAATAAAGAGTTTGAAGTTCACTTTTCACCGTCTCGTCTCCATTCCTTGCGCCCATGCGCAGAACATAACAGTTGCTAAAAGGATTCACTTTGGGTCAGCTTTTGTTTACTTTATAGTTCTATATTATCCCATCTTTCCAAGCTATCTATATTTCTGCACGACTAATTGAAAATAAGTATTTTTGTAAACTTGTGGAGTTTTTTAAAAATAAGAACTGTTTTCAATAATAAACAATCATTAGAAATAATAAGCACTTAAATTAAATTTTCTTATTTTAGAGCCACAGCGTGATCTGTGGCTACCTAATCTGAAACTGTGAGACAGTTATCTTAGTGATATGTCTTGTTGATGGACTTGTATTTATAATTGCTTTCTCCTGCATTATTATAAATGTAGGGTCTAGATAAATTAATACTTATCAGTTAACCAAGTTTCAAAATGTCTGTAATTCAATCAATGTTGCATAGGGTCCCCTTACCCCCTTATGGGAATGCTTTATACCAAGGCTGGTTAATTTATTAATGTCTGATGCACTCAAACCCTTAAAAGTCTGTCTTTTTGATATAAATCAATGCAGTCATGTCAGTGAAAAGATAGTTTCTTTTGTATGCAGAATTGTTTATGACACCATTTACATGAGTTATTTATTTAGTTTCATGGATGGATTTTTTTTAATATGTTGTTGGATTTAAGATGAACAGAAAAAATCTTTGAGGCATTGGGAATTAATAGCTAGGGCAGGTATTTGTGAAGTAGACATTCATTTGATAGACCAGTTTGAATATATTTCACAATATATTCATCATTGTATCATTAAACCAGTAGTATATAAGCAGGTTATACCCATCATCTGTTTCTTGATTATAAATACAATTATATATTTTGTTTCTTGTCTGATGGTGATAGAGACAGATTTTATTCACATATATGAGAAATCACTTTATAGAGACCTATTTTTAAAATGCAGTCATGTATAATTTAATTACAAGCACAGAGGTCTATGCAATAATCACAGCCCAGTTGTAACATACATTTTAATGTTAAAACTTTGTATGGATTTTTTAAAATGATGTCTGTCCTGAATCTTACTTTCATATATATTAAAAACAAAAATATCCAGTGTAATTTTTGTTCTTGTCCAGTATTTTCCCTGCCCAATTTTAGGATTTATTTTAGCTCCAAATATATCCCATTAATATTAATATTTTAATATTTTTGAAAAACAAATGCTCAAGTAAGAGTCCAAGATTACATTTTTATCAGAATTTCATGTCTTTCAAATTGGAATGACACCATTCCAGTACAGATTGGAAAAATTAGATATATGTAGGTATCTTAGTTCAATTTATCTTTTGTAATTTTTTATGTTCTTTTGTCTTTGTAACATTAACCCTGTCTGTTAGCCAATTCACAGGGATATGTTTTATCCTGCAAAGAAAGTAACCTCTTCTTCCTTTTCTTACTAAAACTGGATTTAGTTTTCTTCTTCCATGCGGAGATATTTTCTCTTTCTGCTGATGATTTCAATATTTCTTGTTTTTCTCTGTGTATGCTTGATGCAAGCAGCAATCCTCTTTTAAACCATTCCAGAAGTGATGCATTTTATAAAAATACACAAATTGCATCATTATTGAAGAAATGGGTTTCAGACAACAGTGGGCTTTATAATAAAATAGGGAAACTTTCTCCAGTTTAGGTGTTTCCAGATGTTTTCTAATGGCATTGACTGATGGCAGTTGCAGTCTGATTTGTGGGGAAACTGGGTTGGTCTGGATGGAAACTTGAGCTGGGTGGATTGGTGTTTTTCATGAAGACTGCAGAGACATAAAAGGTTAAATTTATTCCCCATAAATTGTAATCCAGATTGCCTTGTTCTTTCCACAACTGCTGCTTTAAGGTGAATAGGTGAACTAGGATAAACCTAGTTTTCTAGTTTCATATTTAGGCTGAATGAGTTTTGAAGTGGGCACTTTCTGGTTCTACCTAAAGCAAATCTTAAATTATAAAATATCTCAAGTTTTGTAAAGATAGTTAATTTTAATTATGCAAACTGCTAGTCTTTATGTTAAAAAAGCAGCAACAATGTATTTAAAGAATTGATAAAATCCTGTGTATATTTTCTTGTGACACACATATATTCTTTATATAAGAAGGGAATAGTTCATTTTTGTGTTGTTTTCTGATTGAATTATTGCTGATAATATATATTTAATTTGTTTTAAAATGGTATTTTATTATAGCTCTTCTAAATGTTATATATCTCAGTATTGCACTCATTTTGCAACTCCTTTGATTAGGCTTTAAGGGCAAGGAAATATAACAATAACTAAGATTAATTAAAAGAATATGGAAACAAGAGTAGAGGTCTTATTGTGAAATTCTGAGACTGTATTTCAAATTCTGTCATTAATATGAACCTATGTCTTCAAGAGAACAGTAATTCTCAGGTCTGTTTAATAGGCTGTTTAATTTTTTTTAAAAAAAAGAGAGTTAAAACTGCAAACTTTAATTTAAAAAATGTGCTAAATATCTGTGTTACAGCGCATACAAGCTGCAATCTTAACAGCATTTAATAATCCAACAAGTAAAACAGCAGATGAAGAAACCAAAAGAAAAGTCAAAGGTATGGTTTCCATTGGCACCACTTCCCTATATTATTTGCATAGAGTTTTCTTTTTGCACAAATGAGTTATCTTTATAATATTATCTAAAAGGCAATTTGAGCACTTTCACTCGGGGAGGAGGCAGAGAATTGTACAATTTAACCTGCATATCAAAGTACTTGATCAATAATTGAGAAGAGTACATAGAAACCGAAGATGGCAGCACCTGTGCATACTTATCTAGGAAAATGTTTCACTAAATTCAGGAAAACTGATTTCTGAGAAGGTACTAGGATTGCACTATAAAGTGTCAGACACTACTTTTTTTTTAACTAGAAAAGTTGAAAATTTGGCAACTTGATGGGTGCATAGAAAAGATTTCAAATATGTAGAATGTAAAGATTATAGCTCTGAACATATTAACCTGGAAGCATTTAGGCACATTTATTAGCTGCAGAATTACCGTATATACTCGAGTATAAGTCGACCCGAATATAAGTCGAGGCACCCAATTTTACCACAAAAAACTGGGAAAACTTATTGACTCGAGTATAAGTCGAGGGTGGGAAATGCAGCAGCTACTGGTAAATTTCAAAAATAAAAATAGATGCCAATAAAAACTTTCACTAGGACAGTTGAGAATAAGTTTGATGTTCACAATTTCCTCTTTGAAAGAGACCAGTAAATAGGGAACAAGAAGATGAAGAAAAAGAAGTGTGTTTTTTCACACTTTTCACACTGAAGTGAACAAAAATGGCATCATAGGAACAAGCTTATTCTCAGCCCAAAGGTTTGTTTCTGATTTCTTCCCTGATTTAAGGGAAATTTGGGAAACGATCTCACTATCATGAAAGGTTTGATTGATTCACTAACCCAAAAGATGATGATGATGACAGTGGTAGGCAGGAGTCACTCTCTCCCTTGCAAGAAAAAACCAAGAGCCGTTCTAATGATATCTCTCTCTCTCCCCCCCCCCCCTCCTCCCCCTCCTCCCCCTCCTCCCGAGTGGACTGAAAGCAGCTGGAGCTGAGGAAATGAAACTGAGTGGAGCGACCTCCACTTGCGTTGCTTTCTCAGCCTAAAGCTCAGAAAAGCCTCCCCCTCCTCCTCCCCCTCCCCCTCCTCCCAAGTGGACTGAAAGCAGCTGGAGCTGAGGAAATGAAACTGAGTGGAGCGACCTCCACTTGCGTTGCTTTCTCAGCCTTAAGCTCAGAAAAGCCTCCCCCTCCTCCTCCCCCTCCCCCTCCTCCCGAGTGGACTGAAAGCAGCTGGAGCTGAGGAAATGAAACTGAGTGGAGCGACCTCCGCTCGCGTTGCTTTTTCAGCCTAAAGCTCAGAAAAGCCTCCCCCTCCTCCTCCCCCTCCCCCTCCTCCCGAGTGGACTGAAAGCAGCTGGAGCTGAGGAAATGAAACTGAGTGGAGCGACCTCAGCTCGCGTTGCTTTTTCAGCCTAAAGCTCAGAAAAGCCTCCCCCTCCTCCCCCTCCTCCCCCTCCTCCCGAGTGGACTGAAAGCAGCTGGAGGTGAGGAAATGAAACTGAGTGGAGCGACCTCGGCTTGCGTTGCTTTTTCAGCCTAGAGCTCAGAAAAGCCTCCCCCTCCCATGCTTAAAAGTCGCAAAGGAAACATGGAAGCAGGGAAGCGGCTGCCCAGCTTCGGAGCTCCACACCATTTTTTTTTCAGAGGGGAATCTGATTCGAGTATAAGTCGAGGGCGGTTTTTTCAGCACAAAAAATGGGCTGAAAAACTCGACTTATACTCGAGTATATATGGTATGTAAGGAATTGGGGAGATTATTTTCTGATGATAAAACACCAGATATATCATCATTTCAAGGAAAACACACACACACACATACATAGATCTTTGGTTATTTGGGTTTTCTCCCACGTAAGATTGGAAGTATCTAGGCAACGTTTCGATGAAGTCTCATTCATCATCTTCAGACTTGGTCTTCAGCTCTGAGAGTGAGCTCTGTGAGTGAGCTCTGTGCTTCTCTGAGAAGCACAGAGCTGAAGACCAAGCCTGAAGGGCAGAATCTCATCTGCCAACATCAGGCTTCTGTATTGAGTTCGTCTGTGAGTCAGGCTTTCATGGCCATTTCTGTTTTAAATTTGGTGCTAGCCTACTGCTATGTTAGAATGTTTTTTCTTCATTCTGATTGGTTGGGAGTCTTGGTCTGTGTTTATTGGTCTTGGAGTTTGCTGTGTTCTGCTTGATTGGTGTTTCTAATATCTTCTGTCTGTTTTGTAGCGTTTCTTTGTCTTTATTGGCTGGCAACATTGTGTTTCCTGTACTGGAGGCTTTTAGTGTGGCTTGGCTTCGAGTAAACGGATGGCTAAGCCAAGCCGCACTAAAAGCCTCCAATACAGGAAACACAATGATGCCTCCTGTCTACCAGACATCTGGATACTAGCTCTTATCAACAAACAAGTCCCAGCCACGAAAATCAACACCTGACCCAAAAAAAACACATGACACCACCATCATTGTCCCTCACCAGACTCAAACTCAAACCCATCCCATAGATGAAAGACAACCACCATCCAGAAACCAGACCATGACTGCATCACCAGCTGCTACACTCCCCGACCCCCAAACCAAGCAAATGGACACACACCATGAACACATATCCAGGCCTCAAACTCGGAGCCAAACCAAAACCCAGAATGTCACATCACTGCCACCCGCTCAGGATATCACATCATGGGACTCAGGAGGTTACACACAAAACCTCAAGATGTTGCAACACAGTGAACGACCTAGGAGATTACAGCACAAGACCCAGGATGTCACAACAATAGAACTCAGAAAGTCATCACACAGCCCATGACCGAGGTCATTACAACCCAGGAAATTACAGCACAAGACCCAGGATGTCAAAACAATAGAACTCAGAAGGTAATCACACAGTCCATTACCCAGGTCGTTTACAACACAGGAGGCTGATAGACACACAGCCAATACCTCAGCCACACGTTCTTATGAAAAAGCCAGCCAATGTGCAAACATCAACGCCACCAACCAATCAAGAAATGACAACACAGCCAACCTCCCCACCAGTATATATAGGGAGATGGCAGCTCTGATCATGCTTTGCTTGCACAAGCACGAAGCCAAAAGCACTAACCTAAAGATGGCAAGTGGGATCTCATCGAAACATTGCCAAGATACTCTCAATCTTACATGGGAAAAGACCCGAACACGCCAAGAGCTGCATATATACACACACACACACACACACACACACACACACACACACAATACACATACACATACACATACACATACACATACACATACACATACACATACACATACATATACATATACATATATACATACATACATACATACATACGAAATAAAAACCAAAATGGAATTTAGTCATAGATAACTCGTTTTTTATAATAAAACTATCTGGATGCAAACATCCAGTGACTTCTTTCCTCTTATTGCCATCTGGTGGCTACCCAAGTATTTGCATTTTTGGTATGATTTCCTTCTCCCCCCACCCTATGCTGAGGGATGCAAACTATAACTTACTTTGGATGTATATTTTCTGAAATAAATTCTAGAATTAATTCTGCTAAATTTAGAATAGAGATGCACAATTTTTAAAGAAGTTCTTTTTTTCCAGCATATGGAAGAGAGGGTGTGAAGATGAATTTCATAGACAGAATTTTTGTGGGTGAATTGACCAGCACTATCATGTGTGAGGAATGTGAAAACGTAAGTATTATGACATTTGATAAGAAGGATGCTGAATAATCATTTGGATAATGGTACGCTAATTTCTGATATTGTCATGACAATGTGGACTGGCTTCTTAAATATTATGGAAATCAATTCATTAAGTTCAACTTGGTTTCCACCTCTCCAATTTGTATTTGCTTTATTTGGAGAAGAAAGAAATGCCTTTCTTATAATCCACATAGATCTAAGAATACTAGTTATGGAATATACTAATATGTAAAGAGAAAGAATGTTTTCTCCTGAAAGATTCATCAGTACATGCAGACCAACACTTGTAGTCTGCAGCTTGAGTAAGAGAAGGAGGCACCACACAAGTCAATAGACTGGCCTCAAGTACTGGTATGAAATGTGCAAGGTCTTCAGGATGGTCCTGGTTGGTTGTTCTCCGCATCATTGTTGCTGTTGTCTATTCACTTCCTTCTCTATCCTATCTTCTTTGCTTGACGGGAAGATAAAAATGCAAAAAACCCGCAGACATTACATCTATTTTTTCTTGTTCGCTGCCTATCCATTGTTGAAAAAAGCAAGTGAACAAAAAGTGCGGTAATAAGGAAGAAAAGCAACTTTAGGCAACAGAGTTGGTAGTGTGCCTCCTACCACGATGTAGACTTTGGCATACTAGCTTCTAAAATGAGAGACAACTCAGTTGCTTAGTGCCTGATTCTACCAGCCAGTACACTTGGCCTTTTTTCATAGTTTGCTTCTATTTAATTGGTGTCTCTGCTGAAGGAAGATTCTGTTGATCCAGTTGAAGTTTATACTTTAAAAGGAAGGAATGATAATTCTGAAAACTGCACTTTTGACCTCATTGCCTTCCACAGTTCTTTTTAAAAAGTTGCAAATCCATCAGAGCAGAAAGAGGGGAAATAACTGAAAATGATTTCTCCCCTTCTAACAGATAGCAAAAACTTCCTATTAGTCAACAATTAGTTGAATATATAGTTATGTAATTGTGGGGTAATTAAGTATGATTTACAAGAAGAATTTTTTATGAGTAACACTGATATAAATATATTTATCCATACCCTGTGAAGAAGAATCTTTTAATAGTTTTATAGCTTTCATTGGTGATAATGAACAGTTCACAATTATGTGATCTTTTCTAATGTGTCTGTATTTCTGAATTCAGGAGTGAGGATTGCTTATTTGGTTTCCAAGATTCTCTATCCCGCTCCTCATTTTCTGGTATTAAACCAAATTAACAGAATTCCATATGAATTCTTCATTGCTTGTGCATTGTTGTCAGAGGTTTGATACTACTATTAGTCATATATCGAAGTTAGTTATTTCTCCCACAAGCTGTTCAGAGCATCCAGTAGTGGGAGGTGCTTCAATCTCTGCATGTCTAGACTGGGCTTAATTTGTGAAATGCTCCTCCTCCTCCATGGGACTCTTCTCCAGCGTTTCCCAGTTTTGGCTCAGCCTCGTTGTGGATAGGCAGTGCTTTTTGTTCTTCCTTGGCTGAAACAGGAGTATTACTCAGCAGGTTTGGATATAGTCTAGTTCATTTTTTTCAGCCTTTTAGCCTCCAAATCACTTTATGATCTCCTGACGTTAGCTCTCTCCATCTGGTCGTCGGAGATCATTTGCATTTTTGGGCAGCGCTCTTTCGCGTCTGAAGTGGCGGGCGGCTTCGGCATTGCTCCGAGCCCCCCCCCCATCTGCTTGTTCTACCCCCTGTCATTGTGATTCTGCATTGCCTTTCTCTATATCGGCAATAGTGTCGTGGGTATTTTCGCTCTCATCCGAGTCGTATCGTTGAGTTTTCACCTCAGAACGCCATCTTAGTGTGGAAACAGTAAGAATTCTTTCCACCCCTGGGGCTTCCGGTTTGCCAGGCTTCAGTGGAGGCAGGGATTTGCGATCTAGCGCGATCCCTGTCGCGCTAGCCATCTTGGTGCCTCCGATCCCGACGGGTCTGGAGGATAAGGCTGCCATGTAGAGGCAGCTGAAGATAGGGGGGATCCAGATAGGGGTTTGGGGGTGTTGCAGACCCCCTCCCCACCCAACAAAACCCCTTTTTCTCAAGGCGGTGGAGCGGCGGTCAGTAATGGCCGCCACAAAGAAGCTGGCAACTGGATAAGAATGTGCAGGAGGAAGAAGGGGAAAGTTTTGAAGTGAAAATTCTTTGGCTGAACTGGGACTTTAAGATACATCTAACATCCTGAAAACCACGATTTTTTGAATGATACATTGTTTCCAGAGGAGTTTCTAAAAGCGACAAATAGTGCTGAAAGGGAAAGTTTACTCTCCTTCCCTACGGAATTAACAAATGGACATTGAAAAATCTGCTTCTTTAAAGAAGGTAAAATTTAAAGCTCTTTGTTATATGTGGGAAGGGAGATGACCAAAAAAAACCACTACCTGTATTAAGATTTTGTTGGAGGAGATGCCTTGAAGATTTTGAGACTAGAAGCTAACTGCAATAAGGCTTTAAAGTACAGACTGGGTTCTTTATTTCTTTCCTAACTGATATTACCCCAGAAAGAGAAAGTGTAAAGGGAAGAACTTTCTGTTTTGTTTGGATGTTTGATGACTTTGGGGAACTGTTTTTTTAAGTTTTGAAACATCTTGGTTGTTTTAAGAAGAAGAAGAGGGGGGGGAAAAAAGAAGAAGAAGAAGAAAGGTTTACAATGGCTGTATCTATTGATGAACTAAGAAAGGAATATGGAAAAACAAAGGAAAAGGACTCTTTGGGAGATATCTTTTACTTTTTAGAAATGGCGCTTGCTACTTATCAGCAAATACAACAACAAATGGAGGAAACAGAAGAAGAAGAAGCCATCTTTAATGAATTAAATAATTTGACTAAGAAAGAGAAGAGAAAGAGAGGAAGACTTAAAAAAACATCCAAGAAAAAGAAAAATGAGATGCAAAACCAATACAATGCTAGAAAGCAAAAGAAAAGAGGAATACAACAGAGAGGGGAAACTAAAAAGGCGGAGGTTAGGAGAGGGGTGTGTGAAAGGACTAGGTGGGATAAGAAAGGAAGGGAAAGGGGGAAAAAAGCCACAAAGGTATAAAACAAGATGGGAAAAAGAAATTTTTCTTTAGGAACAAAGGGTAATGTATAATTTATATTAAAAAAAAGGATCTGCAAAAGTACATAAGATAGTATTGTAGTATTTGTATTAGAAAAAGAAAACTAGAATATTAAAGGAAATGTTTAAAATATAGAGTTTATTGGCTATGTTAATGTTATTATAAATGTATTACTGTAGCATTTGTTTTTGAAGTAGACAATTTGAATATTACAAGATTTAATAAATCAAAATATTACAGTGTTTAAGATTTAATGATAGATCTTAATATTTAATATTATTGAGAATGTGTAAAATGTTTAAGATTTAATGATAGAGCTTAATTTGTTATTCTTTTAATGTTATCATAACTTTTTTTTTATTCTCCTTTTTTAATTCTTTTAGTTTAAAATGTATTATTTAAAATGTACTAAAAAAAGTAGAATGGTAATTATGTACTTAATTATTTTACAGATTATTCTCTTTTTTTCTTTTTTTTCTTTTCTTAAAAGTTAATAGGTAGAATGTACTAAGCAGAATCAGATTGGGAACTAGATATGCTAAATGTTAACTTAGGGGATAGAAAGGCATCATACTTCGATCAGTGATTTCAGGAGAAATCTTTCTTTTTTACATTAAAGAGATTGTGATAAATGGATACTTGGAAAAGAATGGACAAAAGATAAAAGTATAATGATTTAAAGTAAGATGAAATAAATAAAATAGAATTAAGAAGAGTGAAAAGCGGGGAGAAGTTATATAGAAGATATAGAATGGTTAATAAGTAATGATATATAAGATGAGTATGAATTTAATTGAAGTCCGTACAAAGAGAGGTATTCTGGGGCCAAGCCACTTTCTAAAAAGAAGTTTTATGTTTTTGTGTTTTGTGTGTTTATGTTTGATTAAGAATTAATAAAACCTTGGAGGATGAGAATATTTGTAAACAAGTCAGATGAAAATATAAATATGATGGTTATAAAATAGATGAATATAGAAAAGAAATGTAATTGAATAAAAGTAAAGAGAAATAATGAGAAATTTGCTAAAAGATATTTATCTGTCTATAAGGAAATGGGATAAATTAGAATTATGCTATATAAAATAATTTACAATGGAAAAAGGTTTTATGTTTGTAATGTTTAATGATGTTTTGTTTGTCTTTAAAACTAATAAAATTTGTTTCAAAAAAAAAAGAATTCTTTCCACCCCTTTCCCTGCCATTCCTTTTAGCCACAAGGAGAAGCCATCGGAGGCATTTCCCCATGTGGCAGGAGTTTGTTGCTGGGAAGTATGCGTGCACCAAAAATAATGGCCATTGTTTTTGCCTTTACTTTAAAAAAAAAAAAACTGTGTGGCCACGCTATTTGTAACTTGAGCTATGCGAAGTAGTTTTCCTTCCTGATCAGGGGTTTTTCCTTCTGATAACCTAAGGAATTATTACACCTGGTTTTCTTATTAGATTCGAGGCCATCCATGCATTATTGTTGGCTTAACCCTCACAGCCTTACCCAGCGGCACAACAGCAAGCACCCAGGCCCGAGTCCACCTTTGCAGGGAAGCTGTTGAAGGCCTCTCTTTATTATCTTGGCCTTTCAAGCGTTCTTAATTTGGCGGTTTGGATATTCACCATATCAAGCTGTTTCTCTATTAATTTAGATATATATATATATTTATATATTGGTGACTTTCATTCACTCCAATAATAATAATAATAATAATAATAATAATAATAATAATAATAATAATAATAATAATAATAATAATATATTCAGTAGTAATATCTTAATAAGGAAAGATATTATTACTGTGAAATGACTCATATTATATATACATATATCTTAATTGAAAAACAAAAGAAAAAACAAAAGAAAAAAAGGGGATAAAATATTATCAGGCAACCAGTCCCTTCTTGGATCAGGCCCCTGGGCATGCCAACCACCTCAACAGTATCGCTTTGAATAACGAGCATACTGCATCTCTTTCAATTCAAAATGGCAGGTGGTAGTAGCTCTCAGACCTCAACACCAAGGGTCAAAGCTAAATCTCAGCACAAATCCAAGCAGACAAAAGGTCATTCTAAAGCTTCAGAAAAGGACGCCAACATGCGCCATAAAGCATTAGAAAAGCAAATAAATAGGTGTGCAAGGGAGGCACACAGGGCCTCACAGGACCTTCTGCACCCCAGTCCAATACCGTCTAACTCATCCCATCCTCATCCTCACCTAGATCACTCCCTCTCATCCAGACATAGCTTGGTTTCCCAGAGTCAACAGGCCCAGTTACCTGGAACACAGACCACGCGAAGGGCTCCTGAAGCTACATTCACTCGGACAGCTGCTGGTCTTTGACAAGACGACATTCTTCCAGAGGAAGTTCCAGAGAGAATGAAGGTGTGGATGGAGCTGGCAATCCACCAGGGAATTGCAGCAGGTCTTCAACATGCAGTTCTGACCAGGGAACACCCGGTAACCACTGACTATGATTCTCAATCTCTAAGGTCGTTGACCAGATCGGAGCAACACTATACCCAGGTACAGTTTCAGGGGGACATGCCCCTCCAGGGGCCGCAGGAGGAGGAGGAGGCAGAAGAAGTGGATTACATTGATCAAATGGAACAGATTGGGTCAGGAACAATACAAGACAGTGACCCGGCCCTATCAGAAGCAGACCCCCTAGAAAGTGGGATGTCTGAGGATGAGGGCCTTATTCCTGATCAACTGGTATTTTCAGGCTTATTCCGCCTACAACTATTCAGAACACTTTTGTTTAAGGCAAAAAACATTGCACGCCTGAACAAGTCGGCCCCTTCTACCACTCCAACTCCTTCAGAAGTGGGACCAGAAGATCTAATATTTCAACCAACCGGAAGTCAAGGCAGATGTGATTCCAGTTCCTTACATGTTTTCAGACCTGGTACAGAAACAGTGGGCGTCTGCAGCGGTGTACCCTGCCCCCACGGGATATGACAGGAAATATTTTAATTTGGCCCCTGATTTCTCAAAATGGTTGAATATTCCCGAGGTAGACGAACCTATAGTGGGATTAGCGTCCTCATCCTCCATTCCCAGTGAAGCGCTGGAGGCATTAAAGCCGGAGGAAAAACGAGCTGAGCTTGCCTTACGCAGGGCCCATCAGTCTGACGCATGGGCCACCAGAGCGGCCATAGCCGTTTCCTTCTTTACCCGTGCTTCTCTCAGGTGGCTCCGTCTCTTACGGGAGCATGTCCCTAATTCCAACATTACAGCGCACCAAGATATTGCAAAACTTATAGCAGCCACTGAATTCTCAGCTGACGCAACTTATCATGCGGTCAAGTTTTCAGCCAGGGCCATTACCTCACATGTCACAGCACCATGCTTACTATGGTTAAAACATTGGCAAGCGGACATTAAGCACAAATGCAAGCTGGCTTCATCTTCTATTGTGGGAGACAGACTCTTTGGCCCTGCCCTCGACCCGCTGATAATCAAAACCCGAAACAAAAAGAAAATTCTACCTTCCCTTTTTCAGAAGTCAGATTCTAGAAACCCTCAGTCCTTTCAGCCCTTTTATCAGGGATTCTTCTCATCCAGATACTAGAGATCCCCATCTTTTAGACCAGGGCAGCAGCCAGAGAGGTCCATCTTTGGGGATAGGAACAGAAGGGGTGGCCAATCCAAGAAATTCTTTCGAGGAGCAGGAAATAGGTCTTTCCGGAGTCCAAGATAACTCCCCAGACCCGGATCCCATTGGTGGGCGCCTTAAATTATTTGTGGACCAATGGGACTCCTCAACATCTGATTCCTGGGTCAGAGACATGATCAGATTTGTTCTTGCGCTGGAGTTTCAGTCCACTCTCCCAGACTTTTTCATGTCATGCTCTGTTTCCAGAGATCCAGTTAAACGTAATCTTATGGAAACAGCTATCCATCATCAACTGGACATACGAGCCATCCAACCAGTAGCTACCAATCAACGAGGGTGAGGTTTCTATTCACATCTTTTTGTTGCTCCCAAAAGTTTGGGGGGGGGTGGAGAGCAATATTGGATCTGAAACGTCTCAACCGTTTCTTAGTATATCACAAGTTTAAAATGCACACCCTGCAATCTATCTTACTTTGCATCAGAAAGGGTGACATCCTTACGTCCATAGATCTGATGGAGGTGTACTTACATATTGCTATTCGGCCTTCCCACTATAAATTTCTGAGATTCTGTTATAATAACCACCATTTCAAATATGTGGCCCTTCCTTTCAGACTAGTTTCTGCCCCCAGGACCTTCACGAAGGTTCTTGCAGCACTAGCTGCTCATCTCTGTGATATCCCCATACGACTCCAGTGTTATCTTGATGACATCTTGATTTTGTCATCTTCTGATCATCAAACAGTCAGAGATACTCAGAACACATTACAATCCCTACAACAACACGGGTTCTCAATAAATTGGAAAAAGAGATCATTTAACACCATCGACTCGATTAACCCATCTAGGGGCAGTCATAGATACGGTGGAAGGCAAAGTTTACCTGTCAGCAGATAGACTAAATAGCATTCAGCAATTAGTTAAGGAGATCCGGGGTCTTAAGAGGGTGTCCCTAGTGGAACTATCAAAATTGTTAGGCAAGATGATCTCAATTATATCTATCATCCCTTGGGCCTGGCTCCACATGAGATCCCTCCAGTGGTTCCTGCTTCCGTACCAGCGCTCCGGCCGAAGCAACTCCAAATACAAGGTCAAGGCACCATCAAAGGTCCTCATATCTCTCCTCTGGTGAACCAGACCAGTCATCAACAGAGGCTGCCTCTTCAAAGAGCCACACAGACTTACCATCACCACCGATGCCAGCCTGTTTGGATGGGGAGCGCATGTTCAATCGGTCACAGCCCAAGGCTGCTGGTCTGCCATAGAACAGTCGTGCAGCATAAACTGGCAGGAGCTTCGAGCAGTACACCTGGCTCTCCGCAGCTTCCTTCCACAGGTACACAATCAGCACATACTAATATTGACCAACAACGTAACAGCCAAAGCTCACATAAACAAACAGGGGGCACACAGTTGAAACATCTCATGCAGGAAGCGGAGCACTTGTGTCATTGGGCGGAGAGCAACCTACTTTCCATCAGAGCAGAGTACATTTCGGGCCTGTCAAATATACAGGCAGACTGGCTAAGCAGTGCCACAATCGATCAATCGAAGTGGCGCCTCCATCCAACCCTGTTTCAAGAGACAGTCAGGACATTTGGACAGCCAGGGGTGGACCTATTCGCTTCCCGCCTCAACGCTCAGCTCCCAAGATTTTTTTCCAGGTACCCCTCACAAGGAGCTGAGAACTTCAATTCGCTCCACTGTCGTTGGCACCTGGGACTTCTGTATGCATTCCCACTACTTCCACTGCTTCCCAAGGTCATCCAGAAACTGCTAAACAAGAGGGCGGAGCTGCTTCTAGTAGCTCCTTACTGGCCCAGATGGCTATGGTTTGCAGACCTCCGCAGCTTCCTTCCACAGGTACGCAATCAGCACATACTAATATTGACCAATAACGTAACAGCCAAGGCTCACATAAACAAACAGGGGGCACACAGTCGAAACATCTCATGCAGGAAGCGGAGCGCTTGTGTCATTGGGCGGAGACCTCCGCAGTCTATCCATATTAACACTATGGAGAATTCCACCAGACAGGGTCTTGCTAACCCAGGGACCCCTTCAACATCCGGACCCTCAATGATTGCACCTGACCATCTGGAGGGTGAGAGGAGTCATCTGAAGAGTGAAAAGTTTTCCAATAGAATTATCGCCACCATCCAAGCTGCCGGACATCCCTGAACAACTCACATTGACAATGCCGCATGATCCAGTTTCTGCAAATAGTGTACCAAGTCTCAAATTGATCCCATCTCTCCATCTGTGGCTCAAATCCTAGAGTTCTTGCAAGAGGGACTTGATAAGGGATTATCACCTAATACGTTGAAAAGACAGGTGGTGGCCTTGGCATCAGTTCTCACTTGTGAAGGTCTACTATCTCTTTCCCATCATCCACGCATATGGAGTTTCCTTCGAGGAGCCACAAATTTACGCCCTCCAGTGGTACACCGTTATCCCACCTGGGGGTCGTCGCACTCACTAAGGGCCCTTTTGAGCCCTTGAAATAATCAAGTCTCCAATTTCTGACGTATAAAGTAGTTTTCCTTGTAGTGATCACTTCTGCTCGTATTTCAGAACTTGCAGCTTTGTCTATCAGACAAAATCTTTGTGTTTTCCATTCTGACCGGGTGGTCCTTCGTCCTGATCCTACATTTATTCCCAAAATTAACTCAGTTTTTCATAGGGCACAAGAGCAGATTTTTGCCCCAGACCATCCCAAGGGTTGAAATTACAATGGCATAGGCTTGATGTGAGGTGAGCATTGCGAATATATATTAACCGCATAGGAACTTTCAGAAAAACAGAAGCCTTATTTATGTCATTTCAGTCCAACACTCAGGGATGCAAGGTCTCATCTTCTACAAGAGGCTGTTGGCTACGGCCTGCGATAACAAAAACGTATAAGACTCAATCACTGCAGGTGCCCAGGGGCATATCAGCTCATTCAACAAGGAGCGCCGCAACGTGGGCCACACCGGCACCAATAACTGAAATTTGTCAAGCCACAACCTGGGCCTCTCCGTTGCCATTCATTAAGCATTATAAAATAGATGTGTTTGCATCCGCTGAGGCCTCCTTTGGCAGAAGAGTTCTGCAACGGGTCCACAGGGACCAGGAGGAATTTCCAGGCCAGACGGAGTCCCTCCCATAGTACAGGCCAAGCTTTGGTATGTCCCACTACTAGATGCTCTGAACAGCTCATGGGAGAAAGGGCGTTGGTACTTACCTGACACGCCCGTTCTCTTTGAGCTGTGAAGAGCATCCAGCACCACCCTTTTTCCATCTGGTGGGGTCCTGTTTCGGCCAACGAATTTGTTTGGGCATTGAGGACGAGGGTGTTTATTTCTCTCATCTTCACCAAAACTGGGGAACAGGGGAGTCCCATGGAGGAGGAGGAGCGTTCCACAAATTAAGCCCAGTCTAGACATGCAGAGATTGAAGCACCTCCCACTACTGGATGCTCTTCACAGCTCAAAGAGAACGGGCGTGTCAGGTAAGTACCAACACCCTTTTTCTCTACTTTGAGAGGACAACAATCTGAAACCATCTATATAGTAGTCAAATTATGTGTTCTTGCTTGTAGAATTTAACAGAATGTTCTAAAGGAAACTCTGTTCTCTGTTGTAATAGGATACTGCATTTTATGATACCACCACTGCATTTTAATGTGTTTTATTTGTATAAAATGAATGAAAGCTGTTCTTGCATACATAGTTACTTGTTTTATAAAATTATTAAATAGCAAAGCACACAGAGTAGAATCTGTTGCAGTGTCCCATGGTCATGTGATTACTGTTTGCATGGCTCACAGCTGGCTTCCAACAAGCCAAGTCAATGGAGAAGCTGGCAGTAAAACTACAAGCTGCGATCATGTGATGTCCAGATGTTATTTGCTTAACAACCACAGTGCAAGTATGGCTGTAAGCCCATTCATGTTCATGTGGTATCTCACTTAATAATTGCATTGCTTAGCAACAGAGTGCCAGTTCCAATTGTGGTCATTAAATAAGGATACCTGTACAGTGGGGTTTTTTTTTTCACCTTCAAATCCCAGTTTTTCCATTTTTGTGAAGTATTCCCATGACTAATAAAAATGTATTTACTATATAACTTTGTTTGTATGGTGGAATCTACAAGATGTGTATATTCATTTGCCATTTTCATTTTTTTCTGTTCTAAGATTTCCACAGTAAAAGAACCCTTCATTGACCTTTCACTTCCTATAATAGAGGAAAGGGTAAGAAAGTTCTTATTGAATAAAGCCTTCATTTTAATTGTCAGAAGTTTTCTTTGTGCCAATTGATATAAAGAACTCAGCCAATTTAGGATTAAATTATAGTTGGTGCCATATATCGCTTTAAATCTGGTTTAGTTTTGGTTTAGACTAGATTACTGTATAAACACAGCTATTATGATTTGTAATTATTGGTAGGTGTGAAAATCAATTCTAATTAAATAATATCTTAGAAAATTTGCTACGCCCTAGTAACCCATGTTGATTTTTCTAGACTTCAAAACCTGTTTGTTTTGGAAGGACAAGCAAAGGTAAACAGATACAAGGAGCAGATACTGGTCGATTCAGCTGTTCTTCCATATCTGCTCTGACTAATCAGCAATCAAAATTATCTAGAAAGTGTTCATTAACAAAGGATAAGGTAAGAATAAGCCAGCATGGACAATTGTAACATGAATTCAAATGTTCTTCACATAAATTTCATTGTTCTTTTTAAAAACCCTGATCACATATTTTTAACTTCCAATTTTAGGTCACGTGTTTGAATGTACTTTAATCACTTTTTTTCAGAAAACTTAGTACTGCATTGATTAATTGAAAGATTTTAATAAAATAAATGATTGTGACTGAAAAATATACAAGATTGAATATAAGTATGGAGAGGCTGAAGACACCTTAAAATGATAGATTTAAAGTATAGTACTTGAAGGCAAACATTCAAATTTGATTTGGAAACCTTGGTGAAAAATGATTTCTTAAATAACATCATTTAAAATCTTTTGAAAAGAACTTCAATAAATTCAAAAGCAATTTGTCTATTATTACCAAATTTTATTTTCCATGTTCAGGAATATTAGTTATAAATGGCAGCAACAATTATAAACATACGAGATTGGCAAATTCTAATAAGTTCAAGAGGCTTTATCAATTTAAAATAATGTATTATTTTAAAATATTTACTCAAAGACTAAAACTAAATAGTTTTTGTATTTGTGTAAATGCCTTGTGTAAATTTCTGTCACCTCATAATTATGTAGATTTCCTTTTATTTGGATAGTTTCTTATTCAGGCTTCTTGATCCCTTCAAATATTTAACAGTTTTACAAAATTTTTGTAAGATAAAATATCAGTTGGACATCAGTGAATAAAAACTAGCTTGAATATGAGAAAAAGTCAACCAGTCTTTTATTAAGGTGAATGACCAGAATTCCACTTACCAGAAAATAAATTAAAAAATGTGAAATGTAAAAATAAATGAAAACAAACAATAACTTAAATAATCAGTATGTTTAGTTATCACAGATTTTACAAATAATAAAACAAAAATTGGCTGAAGAGACCAAATCATATTGACTTGCTAACAATTATATCTAATCTCAATCTGAATAGCAAAAGTTAGAATATTTTGGACATATGATGCAAGACCCAGAAAAATACGGCATACTTCATTTAATCCTCCAGGGAAAGATTGAAGACAAACAAGGAGAAGAAGAACACCAATGCTTCAAAATCTAAGGGGTTGGTTTGGACAAAACTCAACAGCACTTTTTTGTGTGGCTGTTGATAAAAATAGGATTTGCCAACATGATCGCCAACAACCAATGAGGGATATGGCACAACAACAACAAGAAGATAAATCTGAATGAGCCAGGAATTTAATTAATGCACAATATAAAATAGAGTTATGCATTTTTATAAAATGGGTAGGATTTCAATTTTTACAAGAACAGAGAGCAAATGCCCAAGTTCTTTTTCCCAACCACTTGGTAACATCCTTGGTTAGACTACCAGGCTGAACTCCAAAATCTAACCATATAGAAGAGCCAGTTGTACATATACCTACATATTTATGCATGTATAAAGAAAGTAAGATTGTGTTTGCATCAATGGGATTTGAATAATGTGGTGTGTTTTTTTCTTTTTCCTTTAATACTTTGATGATGACATGGCAACTGGCAGAACCAGGTAAACCATGAAAGACGACTTGCCAACAAATCTGGTGAAGAAGAAACAAGCCCTTTTATTCTGCCTGGAAAAATCAGAAACTCTACAATAGAAGACAGAGCCAATACGTCATGCACAAGAGACAGCAGTGCTATTTTGGACTCTCCAGGAAATGGAAGTCAGACTGAAGGCAGTGAGAAAGAAATCAGCCATTCTGAAAGTAGCATTGATGCTGATAGTGAGGCTTCTGAAAGTGAAAGCGCTTCTAAGCAAATTACGGCCAATAAAACTTGTCCCTCCCCTGATTTATGCACAGATGGACACAGACACTTACCTCCAAATACTAAAACACAATATAGCAAATCAAACAATAGCAGTATAGAGGCACTTACTAGTGCCTTGTCAAAATTTCACTTTGGAAACACAGCCATTGAGAGTGAAGGGCCTCTCAACACTCTTTCAAGCATGCCGAAGAACACTGCCTTTTCAACAGAGATGCAAAACCCTCAAAATGCTTTCCAGACTCTTTCTCAGAGTTACGTAACAAGTTCTAAGGAATGTTCAGTTCAATCATGCCTGTATCAGTTTACCTCCGTGGAGCTGCTAATGGGAAACAATAAGCTGCTGTGTGAAAACTGTACAGATCAGAAGCACAAACGCCAGAAAAAAGCAAATTCCACAGGTAGCTGGTAATAAAAAATCTTTCTGATTCAAGGACATGCTCATTCAAGAGTGGTATTTATGTGTTTTGGAAATCAGCGCCCTTCCCATATTCTATACTGTCTGCATTATTCAAAGGCCTTGTGTAAATTTCCCCAGAAGTTAACTGTTCATTGATTCTTTGCAGGTAAGATTGTTCAGGTTCATTGCTGGCTTGGATGTCACTTTGAACCAAGAGTGTCCAGTACCATCCTTTTGGAGACAGCTTTGTAGTTTATCTTCTGAAGAATAAGGGAATATTCTTGAATCTGTTGGAGCCAGTTGGATCTCTTCTCAAATTGGCTTTGAGGGTCCTGTAAAAAGCTCTCCTGCCAACGATCAGATTGTTGTTTCCTTCTTGTAGCTAGAAGGAAAGAGTGAGGCTGTTGGTTAAAGAGGTGTTGTTTGGTCAGTTTTAATAACTGTTGGGTGATATCCAGTATTCCACACTCAGCTAAGCTGATGGGGAAGTAGTGATAGTACACTTTTGAAGGTTTTTTAAAAAACAGAATGGATATCTTTATCATTCTGAGTTTGGGTTTAGCCATGGAGTTGCCCTTTGGTTGGCCTGTACATACTGAATGACAAGGAAAGCCCTTGTTAATGCTACTGGTTCTTTCAGAAGCTTGTGTTATTATTGACCACCAGGATATATTATTCGAACATCAGTTTCTATCTCTGTCATCTTTGTCTCTATTTCTCTGTCTCTGTACTCTGCCTTATAAATAATGTATTTTTCATGTATTTTCAAAACATTTCCCCTATAAATGGTGTGCATTTTTTTATAGATAAGAAGACAGAAGGTGTCTATACAAATGCTAGGAAGCAGCTCCTGATTTCATTGGTTCCTGCTGTTCTGATCCTCCATCTGAAAAGATTTCATCAGGTAATGCCTTGAAACAGATGGTTTCTTTTCTCCCTAAAAGTTAATACCGACAAAGAGGAATTTTTATTAGAGCTACAGTAAATATTTGGTTCATTTTCAGAAGTTGTCTAGAAGTGGTAGATTTGCAAAAACAAAGTGGTCTTTGTTTTTTTCAATCTGTAAAACCCCCTTTTCTTATTCTAAGTATCTATTGTTAGCTTAGCACATTCTAAGGTTAAGGTAACAGGCTAGAAAAAGGGAATCTGAGTTGTAGTCATGTATATACACATGCACACACAGAGAGAGACAGACACACAGTATATATTACTACAATTCACAGTCTTTTTCTATATCTATAGGTTATATTTAGAATTTGTTGTTTTTCCAATACTTTTGCAAAGTAATACAGTATATCTATTAAAAGAAAAAAAAATGGGTCAAGTTTTGTTTTAACTATTTGATTCCTAGCTTAATAACATGCTTCAAATATAGCATGACATTCAGGTTCAGGTTTTGCTCTTGATTCCTACATATTCTATGTTTAATTTTTCCTCGACTGGAGTGATACAAGGCAAGGTGATATTTTAGGTTGTATATTGTAGCTCTATAAAGATCATTTGTTTTGTAGATCACTCATAGTAGCTACTAATTTATTTCAAATTTCAAAACATTTCAAATATTTATGCATTAAATTCAAATTCTACAAATTCCTTTTTAAGGCTGGCATGAGTGTACGCAAAGTAAATCGACATGTAGATTTCCCACTTGTTTTGGACTTGGCTCCGTTTTGTTCTGCCTTTTGCAAGGTAAGACAAAAAAGCATAATGTAAGTTGCATTTGAAGCAAAATTGGTGATGTTTCAGTTGAAAATTGAAGACACTTTCTTCTTACAGATGTCAAACATTTTTAGTCAAACATTTCAGTCAGATTCTTGTACAACACAAGATCATTCTGTTAAACCAAGGTTTAGTAATAGCTGAAAATACCTTTTGCTACCTGAAATTAGAAAAAACTGTCTTCTTTTAATAAAATTGCATTTATTTAACATCTATCAAACAGTTGGTCAGTTGTAGTTTCTACAATTTGCTGGGTTAGACTTAGGGCTAATTATTAACAATGCATTTAAAAGAGAAAGAGACAAATAAGCCAAATTAAAATATAAGAAAAACTGTTAGTTAGCCAGTGCATCAGAATTACAAAAACCCATACTGAAAATATTACAAAGTCCATACTCCGTGGCCCTCACTTCTTTCCTTCCTTTCCTAGAATGTGACTGATGGCGGGAAGGTCCTCTATGCGCTTTATGGGATAGTAGAGCATAATGGCTCCATGCGGGGAGGTCATTATGCGGCTTATGTAAAAATCCGATCATCGCCCAAAAAACATTTGGAGCACAACTCTAGCAATAAAAACATTCAAGGTAGGTATCTAAATAAAACTCTGTGATTAGATGGAGGGAAAAACCCCCCACCTGTGCTGTGTATGCAAGTAATCCTCAACTTATGATCCCAATTGGGATCAGAATTTCTATTGCTAAGCAAGGCAGTTCTTAAGTGAGTGGCACCCAATTTTATGATCTATTTTGCTCCAGTTAAGTGAATTGTGGTCGTTAAGCGAATCTGATTTCTTGCATTGACTTCACTTGTTGGAAGCCAGCTAGGAAAGTTGGAAATAGCGATCACATGACTCCAGGACATGACAACCGTCATAAATGCATGTTGGTTGACAAGTGCCTGAATTTTGGTTAGGTGACCAACGTATGCTGCTATGGCCATAAGTGCAAGAACTGCTTCCACTTATTATTTTCAGTGCTATTTTCAGTCATTCTGAATAGTCATCCAATGAATGGTTGTATGTCAAGGATTACCTGTGTGAGTGTGAGTGTGTGTGCGTGTGTATAAACATCACTCTGCTTTAAAAGTTCATGAAAAACATATAGCTAAGCATTGTTTATGATATCAAGCCCATGTTTTTCCCAATGAAAGAAGGATCAAGACATAATCTTTATTATATTTTCATTTGCGTAGCGCTCCCCCCACCCAGAATGTTACAAATGATAATAATTGCAGAAAACTGTTTCCTTTACATTACATGGGTTATATCAGTTAAAATGATTTTAATTTTGACATGAGGTGGAGAGGCCCATATATTAGAAAAATGTACTTTTTTTTAATAATCTGGATTTGGTATACAATATCATTTTTCCCTTAGCCTTGAAGCTATTGCCTCTTTGCTCAAGCAGAGAATGATAGTAGTAGCCTCATTATTACAAAAACCACTTTGGTCTCTTTCAAATATTCTTGCTTGTTCCAATCCACAATTTGGGTATTTCTACCGTAAGTGGCTTCCTTGTTTCATAAGATCTTTCTCAAGTAACTCTCACAACTTTCATTAAAGCTTTCAAAAGAGCAGAGCCAAGATCCTAAAAACAAAGTTGTAAATGTTTTAGACTGAGATACTTGCATTTGAATCCTAATCGTTTGCTTAGCTTGATTGTACCTTCTCTTATTTGTTGATTACAGCTAATGAACACTGGTGTGTGTGTCTGTTTGCATTGCAGGTTTAAAAGAAACTCCGGGATCAGCTGTAGGACAGTGGGTTTATGTCAGTGATACCTATGTACAAGCAATCCCAGAATCAAGAGTATTAAATTCACAAGCCTATTTGCTTTTCTATGAAAGAATTCTGTAGCCATGTTCTGTATGGAAAACAGAGAAGCAATTGGTGTTATTTAACTTGTTTAAGTGCACAGAAAATTACAGTATGTGTAAATATTGTGCCTTTATCTGTTCTTCTTTAATAGAAAATATATCCTGGTTTCAGACTCTGTACATCATGGCTTGGATACAGAACAGCTTACACATGCATTGTTTCCCCTCTTTTTTCATGCATACAAAAATACAGTAGAGTGGCTAACATTGTTGTTCAGTTGCTGTTTTAAAAGAACGCATATCCATCATATGCTTTTATGAAGAGTTGAGGACACAGACTGCATTGAAATGGAAATTAATTAAAAAAAATCATATGTGATTGCAAGGACATGGGTGTGTGTGTTTCTGAATCCAAGCAGACATTGATTTTGAACTCCTAAGCTATAATGTGAAATAATATATTCTGAAACGAAATAGTAATGTTTCAATATGGGCCAGTTAAAATCATGTGCTTTTTCAAAAGTGAATTGCCAGAACAATCTTGATAAGACTGACAACCTGATTTTTCCTCAGTGAAGAAAAAGCTGTTTATGGACACCAAAGCATGTTTTTGTAAAATATTTGGCACTCGATTATTCTTGAAAGGAAAAATTCGTATAAAATTAATATGTTCCACAAATGGAAAGTAGTTTTGTTTCAGAAAACCGGTTCATTCTACAAAACTAGAATACTATATTGGGTGTTCTAATTGGAATGAGGGAGTGCATCTAGGCCTGATTTTACTCCAGGATGCTTTTCTTTATTTGAATATGCCTTGAAATCTGATGATGTTATAGATGAAAACTCTATTAGAAAGCAAGCTGAACAGACATCTTCCTGTGATGTGCTGGCTTTCAAATTTAGTGAACCCCCAAACCACCTCTGAATCCACCTTACTTGCACTGTGAAGCTGGATCAAGCCATACCTTTTCAGAACAATTGGATATTCTCCATATAAATATATTGACAAATAAATGCATGTTCTAGAGAACAATTACTTTCTCTGAACATTGAAAAATAATGTCATGCAGAGCAGTCTCAGAAGCACAAGTATGTGTACTGTACATACGTTTTTACTATTTAATGCATGCTGTTGTGGCCCTGTTTTTATAATAATGTTAAATAGGTCAAGAAGAGAATTAAACTAGGAACTCCAACAAGAAAAAGTTAATTTAACTTTATCCAATCATATTGTGGGGATATATAAAGACTTATCTACTTAATACTTGAAAAGAAAAAGACCAAAAGAAAAAGAGTAAATAAAAAAGCAAGCTTCTCAATGACAGAACTAATTTTTAAGGCTCAAGGATGTTTGGTACATTATGTACCAAACACTGTTTAGCGGCACGGTTCAAGCCAGCCTCTTCCCTAGGGAAGAGGCTAATGATATAATGATATTTGGATAAAATTCCTGATGTACTATATATTTCCTGGAGAAAGTATATGGGACACTGTATTATATAAATGGTTATTTGGGACCTGGTTAGGGTGATTGTGTTAGGGTGTCCAAATGTATGTGATTTAAGATGACTTAAATAGAATTAGCTTTCAGGTCTTTATTGGGAATATCAATACACTGTTTTATTTTTATATATTGAGTAACTGTACAATTAGCTTCACATTAAGTGTGGCTTTTAATGTGTAAAATATGACTGTATGGTTTAGAATTTGGTTATTTATAAGTTTTGTAACTATGCCACTTGGTACAGACATAAGGTTTGTGTCCATATTGAAGAGGATTGATGACAGTCACCTGAACTGTGGTGGCGTAGTGGTTAGAATGCAGTACTGCATGCTAATTCACTGCTCATTGCCAGGAGTTTGATCCTGACTGGCTCAAGGTTGTCTCAGCCTTCCATCCTTCCGAGATTGGCAAAATGAGGACCCAGATTGTTGGGAGCAATATGCTGACACTATAAGCCACTTAGAAAGGGCTGTAAAGCACTGTGAAGCGGTATATAAGTCTAAGTGCTATTGCTAGTCATTCCATTATCCTCCAAAACCCTTTTTAAGAGTAGAGGACTCTGTTGAACAGTAAGTATTATTTTACAAATGAAAAATAGTAAAAATTGAGTAGAGGTAACTTCTGCTAGTGGGAGTACAGAATATGTCTCTACTTATTTTGGGAGAGGAGGTGATTTCAAATTCCTGTACATTTAATGCAGCTGGCTTGTTAAACTTATGGCTGCTAAAATAAAAAAAATCTGCATTTGTCAGTTCTAGATCCAATGTTATGAATCAGAGATAACTATTATAGAGTAGTGTTTTATTTTCTGTTTGTTTTTAAGAAGTACGAGGGGGCAAAATGTTATGAGTGTTATCTTGCTGAATTTCTCAGTGTTCTTCAGCACCATTGACTGTGGTATACTAAACCCGCTGTAAGGATTGGAAATAGAGGGCACTGTTCCTCAGAGAATCTCCTGGTTTCACTCAGTGATGGTCGGGGAAGAGATGGAGCCCTTGCCCATTTCATTATAGTGTCCCGGAGCTTGTTCCACTCCCCATTACTATTTAACAGCCATGTGAAGTCACTGGGAGAGATCATTGCCAGCATGGGATGAAATATCACCAATTTGCTGTACATGCTCTTCTTAGCTGGTTAGGGGCTCCTGGAAGGTAATATGTAGCTGGATTCAACTAGAGGTAAATGCCTCTCTATAAGTGGTGATTCTATTTGCCTGAAAAAGTCATTGCTTGGACCCAGCTGTGTGGACAATTTTAATCCAGTATCCAACCTTCTATTTTTAGAAAGGTTATTGAAAAAAAAACATGGCAGACCTGCAGTTTCAAAAAATTCTGGAGGATGCAGATTATCTGGTCCTGTTGGAGTTAAGAATTGTAGCCACCCATTCCTTGTCATCTTGGAGCTAAAGCACTACAGTGCACTCCACATGGAACTATCCTTAAAGTCCCTGAAACTTCAGCTTTTGCAGAATGCAGCAACCCACATTGAATTGAATTCTTCATTGTCATTGTACGTTTATACAAAGTATACATATAACAAAATTCACATAACAGAGACCAGACTCAACATGCACACACACACACACATAGTTCATTCACATAACAAAACTACCATCCAATAATGTCTGGGAAAGGCTTACCAAGGGACCTGTCAGTGAAGGAAAGCCTTCTTATGTAAACCTGTTTCGGGGCACGGTGCTATGAACTGGAATTGGGAAATGAAAACAATTCATTCTGGTGGTCAGATAATTTATTTTAGAGTTCCGCTCAAGCACTGCTTGGCACAGGGAGGAGAATGGAGGAAGATCTACAGGGCTGCCATAAAAACTGATCTAGGTGTCTGTTGGATAAAATCATTCAGATTTGCTGTGGAGGTCTCTTGGGAGTGACATAGCTTTCTGGGATGATAACTGTTAGTCCCAAGAAAATGGAAGTTTGAGGGAAATTGATTGGCTTGTAGTTACAGGGGGCTATGAATGAAATGGATTATCTGGATAGCATTGATTGTAGTTATAGAAGGCCTGTGGTAGGATTGGGATGAGGTGGTACAATCCATCCTGGCCTTCCTTGATTTCTCATCCATCTTTGATACAATCAATCACTATATACCTCTGGACTAGTTCTACAGATTAGGAATGGGAGGCATGGTGTTGTAGTGGTTTTCCTTTCTTCCCAGACATTTCCAGTTAGTGCTGGTAGATAAAGGAGAAAATGTGCTCCAAGCATCTATTCTATGGGGTTTCTCAGGCCCCTACACTTTCTGAACTACTATTGAATCCCTAAACAAACTCTCTAGGTGAAGTCATCCATCTGCATTGCCTAGTAACCCCCTGGCAGGATTATACTGTATATTAGATTAACCTTGAAAAACCATGTAGAAGCTGCAATTGATCTGAAATACAGTAGTCAGTAGTTATGAAAGCACTTTGGTGCACCCATGTAGCAGCACTTTACTAGTAGCAGTGGTGGGATTAAAAAATTTTTTATTACCGGTTCTGGGGTGTGGCTTGGTGGGCATGGCAGGGGAAGGATACTGTAAAATCTCCAGACAGAGATAGTATTTGCTGGTTCTATGAACTACTCAAAATTTCCACTACCGGTTCTCCAGAACTGGTCAGAATCTGCAGAATACTACCTCTGACTAGTAGCTTATAAGCTTCCATATGTAATTCAAAGTGCTGATTGCCGTTTAAAAAGCTGCTTGTAGTACAATGCCAAATTATTGCAGGACAACTTTTCTCCAATTATTTCTCTTCGTCCTGGCAAGAGGGGCATGCTCTGAGTCCCATTCCATGAAACAGCATCATCTAGTGGCATCCAGGAAATGTGCTAAAATTCGGACGACCAGACGATGGCAACAAAAACGTATCTCTCTGCTACTATATAACGGATGTACAGAGCCGGTATTTAACTCTTTTTTAAAAGCGCGGAAGACTGTAGTCCAGATCAGAATCAAACAAGCAAGCGAAATTTCGAAGGTACTGGCTGAACCACTGAAGCATTACGCATACGTCAATAAGCTGCTCCACGTCCTCGATAAAAATGGCGCGCACAGAACACTTACAGCCAGGCGCTTGCGCGAAACTTTCGCTTGTTGGCGAACAAAAAAATTAGTTACCATAAAACTGTCAGTTGAAAAAGACTCTTCTTTCTAACCCTCTGAGATTCTAGAGCCAAGACTGAGTAAGTTTCCCAGACGTTTGTATTATCACTCCCATCAGCTGCTGCCAACCTTCGTGGAGTAGCTGGAACCCCCTCCAGATGTCTTTCGGTCAAACGCCTCCGCCCTCACTTAAGATGGCGGATAGACTTTTCTCCGCCGGGTTGCAGTGACGTAAGCCTGCTGTTCCGGGTGAGTGACAACGGGCGCCATTTTGTGTGGTAAACGCAAAGCTAGCCGGAGTGACGGGGGCAGCCGAAGTGCTGCGAGTGTTACCGGTCAGCGCAAAAGGCGCGGGAGGGGTAAGTAATGCCTGCGTAGCGGCTGCGTTTGAGGACAGGCGGAAGCCGGCCGGACAGTTGATTATCCTTCCACCATTATTTGGGTTCGGTGCTGAATTCCGAACAGGCGGAGCTCGCTGCGGCGAGGCAAAGAGGGTGGGGAAGAAAATGCAAGGCTGGTGCTCTGGGTTCGGATTAAGAACCCGGGGCGGGGCGCTACTCCACTTCGCTTCTCCTGGATGGAGGATCGTTTCCTAGCAGGCACATTCGCGGTACTCTAACGGGGGGGGAGGGGCGGGGATAGGGGGGAAAGGGGAAAAAAAAAAACCCTCGCTCCCATTGTGCGCATGCGCCCTGATGTTGCTCTTGCTGGACTATCCAGGCGGCGGTGGGCTGAGATTGGGCTCAAAACGAGCCTTGTGTGCGCCTGCGTTGAGGCCCCCTAATCTCAACGGGATAAATAGCCTGGATTGACACTTGGGGCGACAGCTTAGTTCTGTTGCTATGGTTGCCACGTGAGAAGGCCAGGAGCCAGGCGCCCGCTCACATTGTGTTGTAAACATGCTGGGCCAACCTTGTACGGTATTGCTGATAGCTAGAAGATGGGGGAAAGCAGGGTGTGCGTGTGTATGCCTTGTATTACTCTCGCAGTGGGAGAGAAAAGAATTTGTATGGTGTGGTTAGTCTAACCCTGTGGGTGTTAATTCAGAAGGAGGCTATTTCCAGTTTTAATAGGATGCCCTTGCCCACAAATGATTAAAATAGAACTTGAAATTCTGGATAGAGGGGTGCGTGGCGTCCAATAAAAAGAGCTGTTATCTTTGTGTTATGTTTCTGGACTGTGAAGAAAAATCAGGTTTATTGGAAGTAGAATGTAATTGGACATCTGTATGAAACAATAGAACTGCTGTGGATCTGGATTTTGGTTTCAAAATGTAGAGTGGGATTCTGTCTGCCCCAGATCACGGAGTTGTGCCATTTCAACCCACTTCCAACCCACAGCTACTGAAAAAGTGATAACCTCACTTTGGTTATACTTCTGATGAGAAAAGCAACCGTTGCTTTGGTTGTCTCTCTAGATTAGGTCCCCCTGCTTTTTCCTTGTGGGCTGCAGGTGGCTAACAGATTTGTCATTTTAGTGGAATAAATAACCCTGATCAACTTACTTTCAGAAGTGTTGGTGTTGTAAACAAAAGCAGCATAATTAGATGTATTTTTGCAGATATCCAAGTCATACACCTTTGTAATGTAATGCCATTTTCATATCATATTTCAGACTGTATACTTCTCAGAATATGTTCTTAAAATAATGCTTAATGCTAATTTCTGGTGGAGGGGACTATTTTTTAACTTTCAATTTCTAAACAAAATCAGAAATACAGGTAGTCCTCGACTTACCACATTTGAGCCCAAAATTTCTGTTGCTAAATGAGTGAATTTTGCCCCATTTTATGACCATTCTTGCCACAGTTGTTAAGTAAATCACTACAGTTGTAAAGTTAGTAACATAGTTGTTATGTGAATCTGGCTTCCCCATTGACTTTGCTGGTCAGAAGGTTGCAAAAGATGATCATATCAAAGATGACGACGGGATCCTGCAACTGTCATAAATATGCACTAGTTGCCAAGCCTTCACGTTGTGATCACATGGCCATGGTGATGCTGTGTGTGTGATGGGTGTAAGCGTGAAAAATGGTTCTGTTACTTTTTTCATAGCTCTTGTAACGATCACTAAATGAACTGTTGTGATTCGAGGATTACCTGTATTTGTTTTAGATTCATTGATGCTTTTGCATGAATCTGTCATTATTTTTGAAGTTTCCTGATTATACTATGTTAGGAAAATATGTATGTGGTACTTAAGAAGTTTTTGAGCTTGTAAATTTTATTTACCATACTTCCATCCAATGTTCAGTAAACTGAAGGCATTTTATATTAACTTTATTGTTATTTTTTTTGTAAAGAAACATTATGATATGTTGAACCAGTGACTAAGACAAATGTCATAAATGACAATAGCATGAACTAAGGCAGGGATGTCAAACTGAAGGCCTATGGGCTGAATCTGGCCCACAGGGTGCTTAAATCTATTATTAATAATAATAACAATAATAAAATTTGTAAGAAAGATTATGATTAGGATAACTTTGCAGATTTATGCCTGTTTGCTAGAAAAGTCTGTATACCAAATAAAGCATTGCATTTCATGTAGTCTGAATGCAGTATTTAATGGTGCAAAGGGATTGAAAATTAAACTTTTATACTGTATATAATATGATGTAGCATTGTTCAGAGTTGTGTAATCTGCATAGGAACCATGTGAAGAGAGGAGAAAATAATTTCTAACAGTGATTATCTGGTTTGTGGTTATCAGATTTGTTTTTATGATTTATAAGGCCACTAAGCTAAATGGTGTGACTCAAAGAAAATTATACTTGAAATTGTTAGCACCAGTAAATAAGGCTTTTTTTTTTTCATTTACTCCTGTTTTCCAAAGATTTTTATATGAATGATGACTGTTTAAAAATATAGCAGAAAATCAAATTAAAATTATTGGAAACTAAATTTTATGGCTTTTAAATTCTGAAGGTCAACCTAGGATAGCAGATCTTGTAGCACTTTACATTTGATAGACAATTTTTGCAATCAGAATGGAAAATACTTACATTCAATTTTTTTTGTTTGATGTTACAAATTTCAGGGAAACCCTATATAGTTTCCGTGGAATGTTTTGAGAATCACAAAAAATCTTTTGGAATAAGGTTTGGATAGCTTTGAATGGGTAGTTTGGAAAAGGTTGGGTATCACTGTACACAGTTTAAAGTGAAGGCTTAAAGTGAAGCTTGTACTCAAATTTGAAATATTATTTTTGCTTCAACAGAGAACATATAAATAATTAAAAATGTGGGATCAAGGTGGGCAGCCTTGGCAACAGTGGCCTTTGAATCAGCAACAATGGATGCAATCATTTCAGCATCAGCAAGATCCAAGTAAGTAAATAGCAGTGCCTTCAGCATTAAAGTTAAGATATTAATCCACATTTTATAGACTGGGTTAGAATATTACTATTTCATTCACATAGAAAAGATGCTACAAAAGATGAGTTCACAAAAAAAGAAACCTGTTAGATCAAAGCCCAACAAACTGTTCTTTAGTGTTTACAATCTTTTGAAAGTTGTTACAAGTTGCTTCTATATTGCTTGTAAATACTCCTTTAGACTCTTCAGTGAATAAGAGAAAATGCTGGTAAACAGCAATATGTGCTGAGCTAATGATTTGTTCCCTATCCCAGTATGCCTTAATTTACATTTTTAAACAACATCTTCCAACAAGCATTTCCCAACTAGCTAATATTTTGCATATTACTGTTGAAGGAGAAGCACGCATTTGGCAAAATACTGAACAATTTAAAATTTGTTTTAAATTTGGGGTATTCTTCATTTTATAGTGCAGTCCTCAAACAAATTTTAAATTGTTCAGTATTTTGCTTGAATGCGTGCTTCTCTTTCAGCAGTAATATGCAAAATAATACAGGGAGAAGCTGGTTAAAAGAGTTTCTTGCTCTTGCTCTTTGTTCCTTACCCCTTAAAGACAGAGTTGTTCAAAAAGCAAGGTGTACCTCCCTCAGGGAGGTGCAGACTGAACCCAGAAGAGGTATGAAGCACCTTTTCGTTATACTGTTAGAATAAACCCACCTTCCTTAAAGTTTCATTGTAATGTTTTCATAGTTCATTATGTTCAGTTTGGTGTTTGGATTTTTAGTGAAGGTGTGTATGTTAAGATTACATTGAGAGAGGTTTGATGGTAAAAAGTTAACGAGCTCTTCCTTTAAGATGAGGTGCGCAACTTTCTTGTGGTAGGAGCTTTACTGATGTTTTGTTTTTTAAAAAACTTGATTTCTGAGACTTGAAAAGAATATATTCAATAATGTTATGACTCACCTCTGGAATTGGGGGGGTTCCTCTTTTTTGCCCTTTTATTTATTGGTGATCGGGTAAAGGGGCAAAAAGGAGCAATCTTATACCTTGAGAAGCTTGAGTCACCCATTTTGCTATTTAAAATCCCCATATCCTTAAGAAATGTTGGCCCTATCCACTGCAAGGGATGGGATTTCTACCTTTTCTTTAAAATGTGATTTATTTATCCAAACCAACTACATTCATGCCTTTTCCTTTATATGCCGATTCCATGTCTCTGTTATGTTGTTAATAGTTTTTTATTCTTTTATAAAACAAGAAAGTAGAAAAGAATAAATAGTCTATATATGTTCATGGTATCCGGCAGATCTGGATGTACTAACTTGAGGCCAATGTTCCAGTTCTGTTAATTGTTACATTGTTGCAACAAGCCAATACTCTGTTTGCCTGAGTATTACAATTATTTCTTTCAGAAGTAGTGTTTTGTAGAAGAGTAAGAAGAAAAGGCTCATCTGTGTCAGTGATCTCTCTTTCTTGATCTCTCATTAATTCACTCCCATGGGATATCAGTTTATATATGAGTATTCATATAGGTGCTTAAATTTTTAAAACACACTGAAACTGATCCATGTTCAGGATTGAGTTGCAAAGCTTTTAATATTTTTTCAGTAATAAGTTCTTAATCCAGGAAAGCTCACATTGTGGAGAATTGCTGTATGGGGTATTGTATCAATGTTAGAGGCCTCCAAAATATAGTCATAAATGATGCAGATTTTATTAATGGAGTATGAATAAAATTCAATTCTTGGTTGTGCTGTGGAAATCTATATATCGAAAATCTAATTCTGTTTCTAGGCCAAATTGACTGGGCTGCATTAGCTCAGGCATGGATTGCTCAGCGGGAAGCGTCGGGGCAACAGAGTGTGGTAGAACAGCAAGGAATGATGCCAAATGGCCAGGAGATGACAGGAATGGAACCTGGTCCAAACAACCATGGTAATTTTCAGAATGATCCAAATTTCAACAGGATGTGGCAGCCAGGTATGTTGTTGACCTTTTCCCCCACTGCATTTGGAATCTTCCTAGTTGTGGGTACAGTTCTTACAAGAGCAAGAAATTAAATCTGATTTAGTTTGCAAAATTCTTATCAATACTGGGCAGGATTGAGTTAGGATAATAGTTTTCATTGATACAATTTCTGCTGCTTGAGTAAAAAAACAAAAAAAAATGTACCTTTCTGTGTGAAAGTAAAGAATATTCATAGGTTTTTTAATTTAACAGAAATTTATAGCAAAAGTTACCCTTGATAAAGGAATATACGTACTGTAAAAAGGTTGTGATAAGCAATTGAATCAATTTTTTAAAATACATTTTGAGACAATAGTATTGTCAACTCATAAAATATTTCTATGGTCTTTTTAGAGTTGCCAACAGAAAGGGAAGGGGGAGCAGTGTAGCAGCTTGCGAAACCAAAACTGCATTCCATAAATGTTTTCAAAGATAATAACTAGGTGATTGATGTTTCTGCCACAACATTCTAAGGAGATCATGATTGATGACTCTTGGCTATGGATGTATCCCACTGGAGAATATGAATTACGATACACCCAGGCAGTGCTGGCATGTTAACTCCCAATAAATCCTTTTCAAGTTTTGGAAGTTTGACTTGAGACTCAGGATTTAAATGGGGGCAACTGCCGGAGCCCTGGCAAGTAATTCAAAGAGTAGTTCACTTTCAATTGAGCATAATATCAATTTTTGTTGGACGCAGATGTGAGGAAATTTTTCACTGGATCAGCCATAGTTCTCCTTATTTTAAACAAGTTGCACATTGTCATGTTTATAATTTATCTTATACAAATAACCTGCATTCTTTTAAAGAAAGTTGCAAAAACAGGGCTTGTTCGCTTTGGGCTGTTTATGTATGCATTGACATCTTAGCATTCAACATAATTCCTCTTGACTTTTTGCCATTTTGAGATTAATTATACTACAAAATTATGGAACATGTTTTTCAAAGTATCTACTGGAAGAAGACAAAATATTTATTTTAAATATTGTGATGTTGTTGCAACTGGTCTTACTACTTTAAAATTTTAAATATGTCCATATTCTGTAACATAGATGAAAAAATTGTGGCTTCACAAACACGATTTAACTTCAATTTCTGATATCCATTATTATTTCACTATACTTGCTAGGACTCTTGTGAATTGGACTTCAGAAACATGGAGTACAACCATAAAGTCATCAATTTCTGCTGTGTAAGATAACCAGTTCCTACAAAAATGACATTCCTTTTGGCCTCTTTTTTCAACTAGAGTTGATCCTTAGCAAATGCTTTCTAGATTCATTGAACTACTTTGTCAGCCATATCCAGAATTGCCATTGGTTACATGCACTGGGGATACTGAAAGTGATAAACCACAATAGCTGGAGATGCTGACATAAGTAATTATTTTCCAGAGGAATATTGTATTAGTTTAACCATCAGAAACAAGAGTTTTGTATAACTTAAACATTAATAAATGTATTGTTACATAGCTTGTGTAGCTCCCATCCATTTTATTTGACATCAATATTTTCTTCGATGATGGAGATCCTTAAAATTGCATTTCAGATCTGAAAGGCCAGATTGAGGGGAAAAATTAGCTGATATAATATAGACTTTCCCTGTAATAGATGTGATTTGCTTAAATACTATTCATACAAAGAACTACTAAAAATAGTTTGGATTCATACAAAAATAGAAACCAGAAATGTTTAATAATATATCCTTCATTTTAAAAATCAATACAACCTTGATTAAAATGATTAACATTTTTTGTTACGACATCAAAACAGAATGGAACATGCCCCACCAGCCGCCTCATCCGCCTCCAGATCAGCCATGGATTCCTCCAGCCCCTGGATCAATGGATATTGTTCCTCCATCTGAAGACAGTAACAGTCAGGACAGTGGGGAATTTGCCCCTGACAGCAGGCATATATTTAATCAAAATAATCACAACTTTGGGGGACCACCACCTGATAACTTTGCAATGGGGCCAGTGAACCAGTTTGACTATCAGGTGAAACATTTGTTATTTTAATATAAGCATGTGGAGTTCCAGCAGCATTGCTCTAAAGCAGATTTCTACAGAGTTTACTTGTTCATTAAAATAGATTTATTTGCAAACTTTTACCCAGCTCAACTAGTTGTTATACCAACTGTATTCTTTATCAGATTGGCTGTGATACTGTACATATGTTGAGCTACACTGGATGTGTTCTATTTGGGATTACTTATGAAAGTTCAGCTGAAGGCAAATGTACATTTTATTTACATGACAATTCCTTTTATCTGCTTTTATACTTTTTACTCAGTTTTTTGGGTGTGTGTGTCTTTTTTTGCTTTTCTTGCTTTTAAACTCCCCGTGTGATATTTATATATTAAAAGTATATAAAGGATAGCTGTGTTTATATAAAACAGATTCATGTTTTGTAAAGGAGAAAGGAAAAAAATATTAACATCACAAGGATGTGATTACTTATTACTAAACTAAGTAAATAAAATATGTTGAGATTCTCCCTATTAATTCTCTGAATAAATAATACTTTTATAAAGTATTGTAAAATTATGTATAAAGAATACAAGGGCTAACTTAAAGGTAAATATTGTATAAAATCATGATGCATACACCTTTAGCCACTCTAAAATTGGAGTCAAATCAGAACTGTAGACTATAGTTTTATTTAATTCATCTGTTTTGGGCTAGTTAGTTAAAAAACACACTGGAGCACTTTTATATACCTAGGCATTCCCATTCATTTTGGTGAAAGCAGAAAATTAGTCTCTAGATTGAAAGGAGGGCGGGGCATGAGAATTTCTGTACATCTGGTATCTGCATGTTTCTGGATATTACATCTGAATGGAGTCCTTGGTACGACTTAGCATTAAGTGTATTGTTTCAGGAGCACAAGGTATGGCTACATTTTTCTCAATTGTGTGTTAGTGCTATATTAAGTTTTGATGTTACATTTAATATGTACAAAATAAGTGAAGGGACTGTTCATAATAAGTTAGCTTTTTATGTCCTTATATAGTTTGTTAAAAATTGCAAACTATAATTTATTTGGTAGTTTGGTCATCTGAACTTTTGAATAAAGTATATCCCATCCCATATACCCACACTGCTGTATTAATGCAGGGCTGTCAAACTCGTGGCCTGTGGGCCAGATGTGTCATGCTTTGGCCATGCCCATACCCAGTTTAGCGAAGGGGAAAAAAGTCACGATATGTCACGTGATGACACGAGTTTGACACCCCTTTATTAATGGAACTGAGATTGAAGACACGATGAAGGCTATACACACTAACAATTAGATATAATTTGGGGAAGATGAAACAATAACATGATTGACTAGCTTTTTGTAGCAGCTTTTCTTTTAACAGTAACAATATTCAACTGAAATGAATTCATTTCTTAAATCTACATTTCCAGAAGTGCTCATAGCACTTAAAACTTATAAGAGAAAATCCCAAATCGTTAGGAAAACATTAGATGTTAATGCATAGATTTTATTTCCTGAAATCACGATTCATGTTTAAAAGAATGCATACGTACGCTGAAAATTATTATACTGAGATTTCAGTAATATGCAAATATTTAAAAGCAAGACAGAAATTGCTTGATCATGCAAATCCTTTAAAAACAGTATGGACAGTTTTCTTACTCAATTATCTTTCATTAAAAGAAAAAAACCAATGTGCTTCATTCGTGTACATCATGTTCTTTATGATCAGCATTGTAAATTGAGTATTTGACAATTGATGTTAACCATATTCTTTAACCATAAAGAGGTTATTTACTTACTTAAATATGTTAAATAACTTTTGCTTAAGAAGTGAGAATTGATCATGAGCATTTGACCTAATAGAATAGAATAGAATAGAATAGAATAGAATAGAATAGAATATTTTATTGGCCAAGTGTGATTGGACACACAAGGAATTTGTCTTGGTGTAAATACTCTCAGTATACATAAAAAAAGATACATTTGTTAAGAATCAAGAATCATAACGTACAACACTTAATGATAGTCATAGGGTACAATCAACAATCAAATCATACTAGGAAACAGTAATATAAATCGTAAGGATATAAGCGACAAAATTACAGTCCTACAATCACAAGTGGGAGGGGATGGGTGATAAGGAGTGATGAGAAGATTAACAGAAATAGTAGTGCACACTTTATAAATAGTTGAACAGTGTTGAGGGAATTAATTGTTTAGCAAAGTGATGGCTTTCGGGAAAAAACTGCCCTTGGGTCTAGTTGTTCTGGTGTGCAGTACTCTATAGCGTTGTTTTGAGGGAAGGAGTTGAAACAGTTTATGTCCGGGATGTGAGGGGTCTGTAAATATTTTCACAGCCCTCTTTTTGACTTGTGCAGTATACAGGTCCTCGACTGAAGGCAGGTGGGTAGTAATTGTTTTTTCTGCAGTCCTAATTATCCTCTGAAGTCTGTGTCTGTCCTGTTGGGTTGCAGAACCAAACCAGACAGTTATAGAGGTGCAGATGATAGACTCAATAATTCCTCTATAGAACTGTATCAGCAGCTTCTTGGGCAGTTTGAGCTTTCTGAGTGACAGAGAAGGAACATTCTTTGTTGTGTTTTTATGATGACATTTTTGATGTTTTGATGGTGTCCATTTTAGGTCATGTGATATAGTAGAACCTAGAAATTTGAAGGTCTCTACTGTTGATACTGTATTGTCAAGTATTGTAAGAGGTGGTAGTATGGGAGGATTTCTTCTAAAGTCTACCACCATTTCTACGGTTTTGAGTGTGTTCAGTTCCAGATTGTTCTGGTTACACCATGAGGCAAGTTGTATCACCTCCTGTCTGTATGCAGATTCATCGTTGTCTCGAATGAGACCAATCACAGTTGAGTCATCAGCAAACTTCAGTATTTTAACAGATAGATCGTTTGAGATGCAGTCATTGGTATATAGGGAGAAGAGAAGTGGAGATAGCACACAGCCTTTGTTATCCTGCAAATGCATGATAATAATTCATTTATATAATAGAAAAGCTATGTAGTATCATATGCTCATTAGCACATGATTTAATTTCCCTTCTCTGTTGAAATTACTTCAGAAAGATAACATGAGAATATTAGGTATATCCTGATGGCCTACAAATAAATGCCAAACCTCCAATAAAATAAAAAGTAATTTATGTTCCTATAGATCTTTTGGGCCTCTATTTCCTCAATGGAAGATTCCAACTCCATATTATATATTGTTTTTAAAACAGTGTGCTTTCTAATGTCATAGTGTAATACAGCATGGGCTTGTCTTTTACAAAATTACTTTTTAAATGCTAAAAATCCTTTTTTTGTTTCATTAATCTTTGCATTCTCCCTAAAGTACTCTGGACTCTAGTAGAAACAAAAAATATTCTATACAGTGATCAAGCCCTTTTCTTTTCTTTTCTTTTTTTTCTTTTTCTTTTCTTTTCTTTTCTTTCTTTTCTTTTCTTTTCTTTTCTTTTTTTCTTTTTTCTTTTCTTTTCTTTTCTTTTCTTTTCTTTTCTTTTCTTTTCTTTTCTTTTCTTTACTTTACTTTTTCTCTTCTCTTCTCTTCTCTTCTCTTCTCTTCTCTTCTCTTCTATCCCATTTCACCTTTTTACTGAGAAACTGTTAGGGGAATCTGTAGCATTGAGTTAAAGAAAAATGAACATTACTTTTTCAGCATGGGACCACTTTTGGTCCACCTCAAGGTGGGTTTCATCCACCTTATTGGCAGCCTGGACCGCCAGGGCCCCCAGGACCTCCAGCACCTCCTGCGCCTCCTCAAAATCGAAGGGAAAGGCCAGCATTTAGAGATCGCCAGAGATCACCAATCACATTGCCTGTGAAACAGGAACCTCCTCAAATTGGTATGTCTTCAGTATATTTAGTTTAATATATGTGATACACACATTTTGAAAATACAAGTTGTTGATCGCTGGGTTTTACGGCCTGTAATTGAGTTATGCATACTGTACTCAATTTCATTTATCTGTGCTTCATCTTAAATAGAGCAACTTTATGGACCTTCAGCTACAGCCTAACAAATGTTCTCCAATATGGCCCATGGAAAGAATTATGAAGCTTATTAGAGACTGTTAGCTTTTTAAAATCCTGATAGGGCTCACAAAGTATGCATTTATTAAGTAATTTATTTTATGATGCTGTAGATGCTGTTAAACGTAGAACTCTACCTGCTTGGATTCGTGAGGGCTTAGAGAAGATGGAAAGGGAAAAACAGAAGAAACTAGAAAAAGAGAGAATGGAACAGCAGCGTTCTCAACTGTCTAAAAAGGAAAAGAAGGAAATTACAGAACCAGGAGAAGAGGATGGACCTCGGTTACCACAGAAAAGTAAATTTGTAAGTGGGAAAATTCCTGAACAAGTTTACATATTTTTAAAATACTTCATTTTAATATTTTTTTTTAGAAAATAAAATTGTATTTTACCAACAGTGTTGGTAGCAAAGGCAGTAGTTTGTCCATACTTTTCCTAATTTGTCCGTCTTCTAAAGCAGATGGGTAATTTTAACTGCAAGGTCCTGCCCAAAATACTGGTTTTGTTTTGGCAAAATGATGGAATATGTCAGGCAGTCTTGATCAGGCAAAATAGACCTTAACCTTGAAATTTCCTTTTGCATCAATATCTTTTTAAATTTTGTCAGTGTGAATAGTCAACATTTCAAATATGAAAGTTCCTTGTTGAAGAGCTATATTTCTTGTTTTATAGGATAGTGATGAAGAAGAAGATTTTGATAATGTAGAGGCTATAAGCAGTGGAAAAGTCACGAGAAGTCCATCTCCAACTGCTCACGAGGAGCAGAGTGAACCAGAAATGACAGAGGAAGAAAAGGATTATCAGATGGTACAATTCATTTTTGGATCACTGTATTTGCCATACATTTGACTGTTAATATAATAGGAGCCATAGTTAAGAAAAAATAATTTATTATTACATTCTAATTTTTTTACCTTGATAAAAGTTAATGATAAATTTGTAATTTGAAAGAAATATACCATGTTTCTCACATAATAAGGCCGGGCCTTATTTTTTTTTTGAGCCCCGAAAAAACGACTAGGCCGTCTTTTCGGGGGATGACTTAATTCCTCCCCTTGCATCCTCGCCACCAGCCGCTCCTAATGGGTGATCATGGCGAAGCGCAGAGAACTCCCTACTCCCACCTTTGCTGCAGACACCTTTGGCACCCCCCGCTGTTGCTTTCCCTTCTGCCCATTCCGCTGCCACATTTGGAGCTGCCGCTTCCGTGTTTGGAGTACCGCCGCCATTTGGAGCTCCAAACGCGGAAGTGGCAGCTCCAAACATGATGGAGGGCAATCTTTTTATTTTGGTCCGCGCGAAGTTCAGAGCGAGCGAGAGGGAGACTGCGATGCCTCCATCCGAGATGGCAACCTCACTAGTGGATCACAACGTGGCTGGAAGCCCGAATTGGCAGGATACGATGGCAATCTTTTTGGAGTGAGAGGAAAGGGAGAGAAGAGTTGCGAGGCGTAATTTGCAGGAGGAAGTGGGTGTACCCCACAGCAGGGAGCCCAAGGAAGAAGGGCCGGTAGGCAACGGAGAGCATCCAGTAGCTCCGGAAGCAGCCTAGAGACGCACCCGGGAAGAGGCGCAGATGCTGCCTTGTAGTCCCCAAACCAACTGCGTGTGCCGCCTTTAGTTATGTGCGCTCCGCTCTTTGGGCATCTCTGTGTGATCGCGACCCTGTCCTTTCCACCTGGTGCCCTTGCTGCTTTCTGGATCTTTAGCGACCAGCTTCGCGTTTGGAACACGTTCGCGTTTGGAGTTGGTGCGAACGTGTTCCAAACGCGAAGCCGGTCGCTAAAGAGCAAATTACGCCTCGCAACTCTTCTCTCCCTTTTCTCTCGCTCCAAAAAGATTGCCATCGTATCCCGCCGATTCGGGCTTCCAGCCATGTTGTGATCCACTAGTGAGATTGCCATCTCGGATGGAGGCATCGCAGTCTCCCTCTCTTGCTCGCTCTGAACTTCGCGTGGACCAAAATAAAAAGATCGCCCTCTGTCATGTTTGGAGCTGCCACTTCCGCGTTTGGAGCTCCAAATGGCGGCACTCCAAACACGGAAGCGGCAGCTCCAAACGTGGCAGCGGAATGGGCAGAAGGGAAAGCAACAGCGGCAGGTGCCAAAGGCGTCTGCAGCAAAGGTGTTTGGTGGGAGTAGGGAGCTCTCCGCGCTTTGCCATGATCACCCATTAGGAGTGGCTGGTGGCGAGGAATTCCTGCCCGCTGGGCGCTCCTAACGGCAAGTCTCCCGCCCTTCCCCTTTATTTTGCATATTTTAAGATAGGCCTAAATTTGGGAGGAGGGGTTTAATTTGATTTTATGCCCAAAAAACATGCTGGGCCTTCCTATTGGAGGCCGTATTGTTGGAGAAACACGGTATTTAAGTTTAACTAGGAAGGGTTTTATTGTTAACCATTATTGACATAACAAATCAGTTAAAGGTTTCATCCTTAGATATTCAGAAAAGCTGTTCTTTAGTCAAATTATTCTAATGGAGACATCAAGCAACTGTTGCTAAATTGAATTTTTTTTTTTTTTAACAAATTTTATTGATTTTACAGAACACAAACAAAACTAAAAGATCTTTTCTGAAGGTTGTCTGATCCCGGGTTGAAACTCTTCGCACAGACACAAATTCAAACATCATATTCACTTTATATATCCTTCCATATCTTATTATCATTTTCTTTTTTATATTATATATATAAACCATTTTTATCAATTTTATATAAACAATGCACAAGGCATAACAGCTTATAAGTTCTTTTCTAAGAAAAAATAATAAAAGAAGAAAACCAATAGAACATAACAATCCCAAATTATAGTATCAATACTTTGTCTATTTAACTTCATATCTTATCCCAACTTCTCCTTTTCATCCAAATTATTTCTTATTAATTAAAATTTTTTTTTGCCTTTTTTCAATATACAACATCAAAAAAAAAAAAAAAAGCATAACAAAACCTTTATATATCCTTTCATATCTTATTACCATTTTCAATAATATTCTTTGTCTGTTCTATTTCCAACTATCCATTCATCTTTTTTCTTTTATTATACTTCTCCTATACACCAATTGGAGTAATGTCTATAACTCATTACCCTAACTTAAAAGTACTTCATATAACAATTTTTCTTGGGATTCTGTTTAAAAGATTCTAAAATTACACAATGAATTTTATACTCTAAATACACATATAAAAAACACAATCTTATGTACCCTCCAGAATCCCTCTTTTATCCTAAATTAAATTCACCCATTGTCTCTGAATAAACTTTTTTTCTTTAGATCTTGCTTCCCCCCATTGAGGCTTCTCCTCCCCCCCTTTCTCTCTTGCTTATTCTTCTCCTTGCCCTTTTTACCCCTTTGTCTTTCCTCCTCCCTTTTCTTACTCCTTTTCCTTTGCTTTCTAACCTTGCCTCCACTTTTCCGCTCATTTTTCTCTTCTTTGGTTGTTTTTATAATTCTTAAAATCCCCTTTTTCTTATCCTTTTTCTCCTCCTCCCCGGAAAGAACCCATTGTTCATCAAAGATGGCTTCTTCTTCCTCTTCTTCTTTGTCCCAGTCCTTCTGCTGCGTAGTCAACTTTTCATAAGTACATAACGCCATTTCTAAGAATTGAAACAAAGTGCCCAAAGTATCTTCCTTTTTATATTTTTGATATTCAGTCTTTAGTTCATCCACAAGCGATGCCATTATGAAAAAAGAAACTTTTCCCAAAACAACCACAAGTATTTTTAATCAAAAATAATTCAAAAAAAAGTTCCAAAAATTAATATTTTTCTTCCTTCTTCTCTTTTTCTTTTTGGGGTTAATGTTTAATCAAAGAGGTCCAATTACCATATACCTTTCTTTGGGATTCTAGGCAATCTCCTCCTTTTTCAGCTTCTGCTCCAATTTTTTTTCCTCTCCCTTCCCACTTGCAATATCAATTTTAAATAATCAGAAATCCATACCTCCAACAAGGGTTTTCCAATTTCTTAAGTTTTTCAATGTCCAAAAATCCTTTTGTCCCTTAGCTTCAACTCTCAAAACAATTCACTTTCAATGTCCAATATGTCCAAACATTTCTGCTGTTTCCATGGGGTGGGAGAGTAAAGAAAAAAAAAAAGTTCCCTTTAACAGCTTCTCCGCCGCTTTCGATCTTCTTAGGGATACAATGTATCCTCCAGCAATTCAAACAGCTCAGTTCCAACCAATTTGAAAGATGTTACTTGACCCGGCTCAGACAGCATTTTCACTCTTCTTACTTCCTCCAGCGCAATCTTACCCGGTTGCTGGCTTCTTCGTGGCGGCCATTGCTGACCGCCGCTCCACCGCCTTGGGAAAAAGGGGTTTTTCCGGAGAAGGAGGGGGTCTGCGACACCCCCAACCCCCTGTCCGACTCCCCTCTCTCTTCAGCTGTCCCTACAGGGCAGCCATATCCCCCTGACCCATCTGGATCAGGGGTACCTCGGCGGCTAGCAAAGCAGGAATAGCGAGCTGTCGCGAATTCCTGCTGCCCCGAAGCCACGCGAAACTGGAAACCTCCCGAATTTTTATTGGTGTGCTGATACACCTGTTGCATCAAAATGTGTTAAGTTGAAATCTGCTACAATTAGGGTTTACTGTGGAACATTTTTTTACTTGATATTTTTGCATAGGATGCCATATAAACATTGTTGGCATAAATATGCTGTTTCTCTTACTGTTGCCAATCCTTTGCTATTTCTTTTTCAAGAAGTGAGATGCCTTGAATTGGGGTAGCATCTGAATGTTTGTCTTTAAATTCGTTCAGATGTTGCTGACAAAAATGTTGCTGACAGAAATTCTCCTAGATGTCACCAATGAAGAAATTTATTATGTGGCTAAAGATGTCCATCGTAAAGCAATAAAAGGTATGTTTAGGCTTCTAATAGGTTCATTAATTGTCCTTGTTCATATCTTGTAATAGTTTAAAGTATATAAGCATATGTTCATATATCATATATGTACCTAAAATAATTTAAATGTAAAGTTCCAAAAGTTCATTTGTGATCATATATTGTTGTTCTGCGTAGTTTATAGCATTAAATATTTAATTTTTTCAATTTAACTTTTTAAAAATTGTGTTGAGTTTTTAAATATAATTTTCTAGTTGAAATTTAGATGAGCAAAAACATTCCACTAAGTCAAACTTGTATAATTAAATGTTTTTGTGATCCTGCTATTCAGCTTTTTTTAAAAAAGTAACCTTATTTCATATAACTCTGAATAAATTAATATACTGTTTGTAGGTAAAATGTATTACTCTGTTAATACCTTACTCTAAAGAACTGCCTTTTTAATTGTATCCATTATTAATTTACAGTTTAAATTTTAAACAATCATGGCCAGAAATTACTGGGCTTTCAATGGATGATACGTGTTTAATGTTTTTTCTCTCCTCCACAAAACAGCAATAGTAGTAGATTTAACAATACCATAGACACTCATGACTATGAAAACGTGGCTATTTGTGTTAACATGTTGTTCCTGTTGTTGATGTGATACAAAGCTCCTGCAAAACAGCTGGCACAGTCCAGTGCATTGGCTTCCCTCACTGGACTTGGTAAGTATGTTCCTGATTTTTGAGAGGGACTTAATGGGGAGAGCTGTCGCTTGCATTCCTAAATATGTATTGAAACAAGAGTGAAACTGTCCAATATGCATTAGGCAAGCATCAAGTAACTTAGGACTTATCTCACAAAAGTTATACTGAAATCTGTGAAAACTGTAGTACTCTTTCTGTGCAAGCCTTCCCTGAGGTTGGAGATTGGGTGTTTTTGGCCAGATATCTAATATGCTATCTAAAATACAATGGACTTGAATGATTTGTATTATTTTTTTAAACTTTACTGTGTTAGTGTATGTTTAAATTAAAAAAAACCCACAATAACATCTACTACTTTGTCTTGCCAAAAATCCCACACAACAAAATGCATATTTTGAATTCTCATAGCTAATGCTTGATATTAGAACTTGCTGGATATGAAATTCAGAATTGCATCCTATGTTGTAATAGATTGTGTAAAAACTGTGCATGTCAGTGTAACATTGATAATGCTGTCATATTATTGTGACATCAAATAAATATATTATTTTGACCACTATGATGAATTCTTTTGTTAGTTTAAATGTATTTGGAAAATAATTTTAAAATTAAGAACCTGGGAAAGAAAGTAAAAATGCTTCTGAACCAGATGCTCAAGATTACTTTCTACCAGTTTTTCAGATCTATCTTTTGGGGGAAGAGAAGTCCATTCCTATTGCATATCTGTACCTTTTTAATGTACAGTCTTTTCTGAACAATTGATTGGCATTAGGACTTTTTAAAGCCCTGGATATTGAAGCTGACTGAAATCACTGTAACGATATCTTGAAGGACAGATCTTAGGCAATGCACTTCACAGTCTATTTTCTTGCTGATGTATTCTAAGCATTTGGTACTGGCTCTGTAAAGAGCTTTTTTACTCATATTGAGCAGAAAGTATGTAATCTTAGCAATTGCTTGCTGGAAAACATGGCAAGCTATTCCGGATGAAGTAAAACCAGATACTGAACAGCAGGTCAGATGTGTGGGCCTTGAACACTCCAGTCAACCAGCATTGGCACTTCCTCCAGAATAAGTGGCTTGTTCAGTGAAGAAGTGAAAGATGGGCAATATGCACTCCTCTTTGCCCTGCAGAAATATTAAGAACCAGGATTAATCTTTCCTCGTGATAGACTAGGCTTTATGCACGCAGGTGGACTGGGTGGTTATGGATCAGGAGACAGTGACGATGAGAGGAGTGACAGAGGCTCTGAGTCATCGGATACTGATGATGAGGAACTACGACACAGAATCAGGCAAAAACAAGAAGCATTTTGGAGGAAGGAGAGAGAACAGCAACTACTGTTAGAGAAACAGCTGGAAGGTAAGTATATATGCATAGGGAGAGGGACTCTTATGCTTACACAGAATATTTTAACCTGTTACTATGTTAACTCTACGTGTTACATTTCATGAGGCAGCTAGGGCAGAAGCCTCTTTTGCGCACACATGCATAGATAAGGCTTTGAAATAGCCCTGCCATGTCATGTGCTTGGTTCATACCTTAGTCATACAGATCCATAGAGGCCTTTCACAAACACCTAATGAGATGATCTGGAAAGGCCTAACTTATTATGTGATACTATATATCCAAGCAAAGCTATTGCACTTATGGTAAACTAATTGTAGGAAATCAGGTTATCTTTTTTTTTGCGTCTGTTGAATGTTCTCCAGTGATTTTTGCTACCACAGAACAATTGTGGAATAATTACTATTCTTACACATTTTATCTTAAAATTGTTACTGGCCAGAAGAATAGGAATAGTTATCGGTTTCACTTTATTTGTTGATTTGGGGATTTATTTCTCTTTGGCACATATTTTACAGAAGAAAAGCTCCAAAATGAGAGAATTGCAAAAGAGATGAGTGAACTTGCCAATAAAGAGCAAGGCAACAATTCACCACTAGAAGATGTGAAAGAAGCTGAGGAGGAGGATGCATTTGGTGAAAAGAAAAAGTCTCCAAAAGAAATAACACCAGACATGGAACCCAAAAAAGAGATTAAAGAGAGAGTAGGAAGGAGTAGGTCAAAAAGTTCAAGTAGTGCTAGTTCAAGTAATAATAGCAGAAGTAGCAGCAGTAGTAGCAGTAGCAGCACAGCTAGTAGTTCATCTTATAGTAGTAGTTCAGGCAGTAGTCGCAGCTCTACACATTCTTCTTCCCCCAAAAGAAAAAAAAGACGTAGTCATAGTAGGTCACCTAAAGTTAGGCGTAGCAGAAGTAGGAGCTATTCACATAGAAATAGAAGAGAAAGGAGCAGGAGCAGGGGTAAGGTAAGAGAAAGGCAGAGATCTAGTAGACACAAGAGTATAGAAAGAAGGGAGAGGAGACGAAATCATAGTCCTTCCCATGACCGAAACTGGGAGAGACGTAGAAGTGATAGTCACTCGAGGGATAGACTTACTTGCCATTCCACTTGTAGTGGGAGTCGAGATAGGCATAAAAGTGAAGATCAGCACAGGAACATAAGTGGGAACAGGCACAAACATAGTCACGATAGCAAAATTCAAGAAAGAAAAAAGGAACGCAGTAGGAGCATAGAGAAAGATAAAAAAAAGAACAGGGAGAGGGACCGAGATCAGGAAAAGCGCAGGGAGAAACAGAGAAAAGAAGACAAAGACAGTAAAACTGGCAATCATGAAGAGAGATTAAAAAGAAAAAGAGATAGCGAAAGAACTTTTTCTCGCAGAGATTCCTTGTCTTCAAAAATGTTAAGGCGTGATTCAAGGCAGGAAAGCAAAAAAAGTTCTACCAAAGAGAGCAAAAAGCATTCAGGTTCAGAATCTAGTACAAGGAGCAGTTCTGAATCACGAGGCAGCAGCAAAGAAAAGAAGCCGAAGAAATCAAAGCATAGTCGGTCACGGTCCATGGAGAAATCTCAAAGGTCTGGTAAGAAGGCAAGCCGCAAACACAAGTCTAAATCACGATCAAGGTAGTATTCTTTTAAGTATTTTGCTTGATTTATATATTTCTTTATATTTCAATTCTTCATCATGCTTGCCTGCAATGTATATATATATATATATATAAATACTTTGCAAATTAAACTGTAGATTATCCTTCTGGTGGGATGGGGAGATACCTTTGATCGCTTTTTAAAAAAGAAATACAATTATTAAGCCTAACGTGTATGCTTTTTATGATTCTTTTCCCTTTAATTTTTCCCACTTTTTCTTTATTTTTCAGATCAATGACTCCTCGTCGTAAACGCTGAGGAATGATATGACACTAGTCATAATGATTTTAAAATTCCATGAGTTTTTAAGGGCTTGTCTCATTATAGAGGCTCATTATAGAGGCTACAGTTGTGGCTATGTAGATGGAAGCTGACCCTTTTTTTAATGAAAAGATCTGTAAATAGCTGTATTTTTTGGAAACACTGCTCGGAGTTAAGTACTTGCTAGGAATTCTTTGTATTTACATTTTTCAAAACAGTAGTGCTTACCTAAGGCTATGAAATATGTCATTCTCTTTCAGCTGTAATGTTCTTAAATTGCTATTGAATGTATTGTGATGTCAATAAAGTTCTTTAGTTCATTTTTTTGTTTAACTTCTTCTATTTTTATTTATTTTAAATATTTATTTGCAAGACATTTTTCTTTTGTAAAATGCTTAATAGTAATTTAACTTTTGGGTTTCATCTTTGGATAAATCCCAGTCAATTCTCTGATAACAGAACTGTGTGGGGGGGAAAAAACCCAAAGGTTTTTGTTTTATTTTAATGGTATGCTTCATCATACTATGTGTGAATGAAATGTGGATAATTACTGTAAGACATACCAAGACTAGCTAAACAGAAATAGTAAGTCCAAGAAAGTTAACTTACATGAAACAAGTTTATAGCTTTGCAACACTCTTTCTCATATGATTGGAGAAGTTAATACTGCTTTTGACTCAGTTTCTGTAATTATAACGTTAAAGGTCACTAAAATAACCTTGTGTTAATAAATTTCATTAGGTCTAATCTTACAACTTACAAACTTAAGTTGATGATTGCAAAATAAAAATGCTGTTTATAACATCTTAGAAAATGCTAAAAAGTAAGCAGTTTTTTGCTTGGGAAACATGAATTCTAGAGAGATCTTGGTGTTGAAAGTAGGCTTAAGTATGTTACATCTTCCTATCAGAGATTGGGAACTTTCATTAATGGCACGCCTTAGTATTTAGCTTATAACTGTGCAGACTAAATTTATAAGGTGCAGGGAAAGAGTTGATATAATCCTAATGAACATAAGACCTGAAAAAATAGGAACTAAGATGTCAGTATCATGCTATGTACTTTGAAGTAACCCTCTTCATGCATTGTACCTTCCCGGTGCATAATATTGATAGTCTTTGCTTAATGACTGGTTGCTAAACGATTGAAGTTACAGTGGACCCCCTTTAAGCTGCTTACAACCTGGTCCTGAAGTTAGAGCTGCTGCAGTGCCCCTCCAGTCATTTGCTTTTACAACCAATTGCAGGGATACTAACAGACTCCCCCTATTTTACCCCCATCAAGTCCTCGCAGGGCTTGGGCCTCTTCCATCCCCTCCCATCAAGCACCTTACCTTTTGAAGATATCCAGAATTTTCTGCAGCTCTGTGTGATTTGGGCAGCCATATGGCATGATTCCAGAAGTGAGTACAATTATTTTGAGCAACCTTCTAGTCCCTTCGAGTTAGTAGTTTCTTGATTGATGTATTGTTTACCACTTGACAAAGAGTAAACAATAGTAAACAATAGTAAACAATCAAACCACAAAGAAAAAAATAACACTCCCGCATTTGTAGGGCATGCCATTTACATATAAACCAAGAGCAACCCCTCTCCTTTCTAGCACTGATAATGTTATCTAGTTTGGTAATGAAATGTCTGCAAGAAAACAACCAAGCTCAGAGAGCACCAACCACTCCACACACCCCAAACCTCCAGGACAAGAAAAGTGATTTCTTTTCTAAACAAATAAAAACTTGAAGCACCCAGTGTATATTAATTGTAGGTGAACGTAATACACATTTTGTAGCAATCCTATTAACAGATAGTGTGTCCTCTATTTTATTTCTTCAATTTTTCTACTTAGAAAAAGAATAAGGCCCAAAAAAGAAGAGTTCTGTAATAATAGAAAATTAAATGTCTGTTTCTGTATTTAACTTGCTCCAATAAAAACTACAATGCTGTTTCAGTTTGTTCTTTTTAACATACCAACATGTGCGAAACATTTTAAAAGAAATTAATGAGATTATTAGGTTATAAGAACACAAGAGAAACAAATACTAAATGTCAAGGTTATATTGACTCATAAAAGTAGAAAACTTTGAACTTCACTAACCTCTCCCTTATGTAATTGTCATATGTTAACAGAGAGGAGAAATGGTCTTTGGAATGCACATTTGCTTTGTCACAGAAAAGGCATTTGTTTATTTACATATAATACTTTATTTACATATATTTTTGTAACCAGCTTCCAGGTACTTACTTACTTACTTTCTTTCTTTCTTTCTTTCTTTCTTTCTTTCTTTCTTTCTTTCTTTCTTTCTTTCTTTCTTTCTTTCTTTCTTTCTTTCTTTCTTTCTTTCTTTCTTTCTTTCTACACACACACACACAATTCAATAGATCTATATCCTACAATCAACCCACATAACCGTAACTTATTAAAGAAATCTCCTTTATAACCCTGTAATCCCTTAATTTTAGGTAGAATCAGGGCAACTGGAGTGGAGCATTTACTGGCTGGTACCCTTCCTGACATTCTGCAGAGTTCACAGCAGATATTTTTTTCTTTGGCCCTACAGGATAAAAATCAGAGAAAGATAGTGCATAATTTATTGCACTCCTAAATGCATCCTTGCCTGTCTCATCCACATATCGTCTTTGTTCCTGAAATGGCTTGCTAACTTAATTTTTTAAAAACAAATTGCTGTGCCCTTATATTTATTCCCTCCACCACATCTTGAGGAAGGTTAAGTAAGCTGAGGGCAACCAGCTCAAAGTCACCAATGAAACTTCTGTGAGTTAAGTGGATCCAGAAGATGTGTCGCTATTTAATCAGCATACCACATTGGCTTTCTATGGAGATTCTCAATTATCCAGATAATGGTTGTCCTAAAGGTGCTTTCCAAAAAGCAGCTAAACTTGGTTTTTCAGTTCTAAAGAACTGAAGCTTCTTGGATGGGAAGTGAAATGTTTTCAAGGAAAAAAAAACCTCCAATTGCCTTTTGGAAAAGCACATTTGGGATATCTTGGCTTTCACAAATCCTCTTAACCACGCTCCCAACCTTTGTGCCAGTTTACCTCCGAGCCAGTCTAAGCTGAAGTATTTATCCACCGAGTAACAAAGCAATCTCAGAACACTTAATATGGGATGGAAGAGTGTCTGGAAGCTCAGCCACCTCTGGGTTCCCTGGAACCAGCTGCAGGGCTGCCCTTCTCATTTGGCCACGGGACTGTAATTGCTGGAGAAGAAAGAGCTTCGCTAAGCTACTGTAGAGTCCATGACACTTCCTCCTAATACTAACCTGTGCAGCTATATCCCACTGGGTAATCCCTGCTGCGCTTGGTCTTTCCACAAAACACGGCTCCTTCGCCCACCATGAGTCGATTTAGAGCAGGGGTGTCAAACTTGTGTCATCGGCATCAAGTGATATATTGTGACTTTCCTCCCCACTTCGCTAAACTGGGTGTGGGCATGGCCAGCATATAATGCATCCAGCCCACAGCCTGCGAGTTTGACAGTCCTGATGTAGAGCCATGGTGGCCAAGTGGTTATAACGTGGCTATAATACAGTATTGCAGGCTCCCTCTGCTGACTGACTGCATTTCGATTCTCACCGGCTCAAGGGTCAGTCAGCCTTCCATCCTTCTGAGATCAGTAAAGTGAAGACCGATTGTTGGGGGCAATACAGGTAGTCCTCACAACAGTTCATTTAGTGACCCTTCAAAGTTACAACGGCAATGAAAAAAATGACCATTTTTCACACTTACGATCTTTGCAGCATCCCCATGATCATGTGCTCAAAATTCAGATGCTGCGCAATTGCTTCAAATTTATGATGGTTACAGTGTCCCAATGTCATGTGATCACCTTTTGTGACCTGACAAGCAAAGTCAATGGGGAAGTCAGATTCACTTAACCATTGATAAGTTACTAATTCACTTAACTGAGGCAAGAAAGGTTGTAAGATGGGGCAAAACTCTGAACAAATGTAACAGAAAATTTGGGCTCAATTGTGGTCGTAAGTCAAGGACTACCTGTATGATGCCACTAAACTGCTTAGCCAAGGCTGTAAAGCACCGTGAAGCGGTATATAAGTCTAAGTACTATTGCTATTTAGAAGCAAGCAAAAACATGGCCACAGCTTCCCCTTTTTTCCGGAGGTGTGAAGGAAACCTCGACAATGCATTGCACTATAAAGGATCTATTGTTCGCTTTACAGAGTCATTTTGTCTTTATTCCTTCTTTGTTGTCTTTTCTCTCAAAGGTTCAGGGCGGATTACCCGGGTGCATCTTCATTTTAATCTCGCAACAATCACTATAAGATGCTTGGCCCAATAAGATGCTTCCTGAGGACTACGCTCCTGGACCCCCGCCATCTTCCCTTCCTACTATTACATTGCACCTGTCCCGCTTTTGGTTTTCGGTACCCAGAGGTATTGCAGGCGTGCTCTAATCGTCGCCCCCCGCCCCGCTCCCCCCAAACTGAGCTCGTTTGCTTGGGTTGTGGGAGAAGCTTTGCTACGCTTAGACTTCTGGCGCCCAGCTTGCCTCCCAAACCGCAGTCCGGTTGAAAATTTGGAGGTCAGAAGAAAAGCTTGCGAGCATCTTCGGTCTTCTTCCCCTTCAACGACCGGCCGGAGCGCTTCCACTCTCCCTCCGAAGCTATTTCGAGGAAGGTCAGGTCAAAAGCGACGAAATATCTCCTCCCCGGAACTGGAGGCTGGAGCCAAGCCGAGAAACGGGCAGGCCTATTGGCGAGCGGGAGCCCGGAGGTGGAGCCGCGCTCGGCAGAGCCAGCCCGCCGCTCCTCCACTCCGGTTAACCGGGAAGCCGTCGTACCTCATGGAGGGCTGGGCTAGGAGCTCGCTATGGGGGGCAAGGCGGCTGTGGGCTCCCCACGCCCACATGACGCGAAGCCGGGTGATCTGTGGGCGCCCCTTGAATCTCTGGGAGTCATCCGGTGAGTCCAAGACCTTTTTCCTCGCCTCTTAACCTGAGTGGCCTGGCCTCGGCTGCCTGCAATCGAGGGTAACTGCGGTGGAGATTTGGGGTTGTTGGCCTTTAAAGTCTTCGAAGATTTTAAGGAGGAGGATGAGAAAAACCTCTTCGAAGAGTGTTCGGCAGCCTTTCCCGAGTTAACCGCCAACCTTGGGGTGCTTATCTTCAACCTCTCTTAAAAGCATCAGGTGGGAAGGCTATCCGCGGTGATCTGTTTATCTGTCTTTGGGCCTCGGGCTTTAAATTGAAAGAAATCCCCTCCCCCCTCGCACTTTAACAAATCGAACATAGATGGCATCTGTGGCATTTTTGCCTAATTGGTCATTTTTGTCTGCTTCTGAGCCATTGTATTCCTAGGTGAAAGTTATGCAGATCCATTGGTATTTGCAAACCCTTTTCTTATGTAACATCATTGTATTGGTTAAAATATATATTCTCACCCTGAACTATAAGAATTGTGGTATTTTGGGGTGATATGTCAGACTGGAGTAAAAATTTTCACACATTTGAACAACTTTCTTTTTTACTTGCAGCCATAGGTAGGCAAAAATTAACACAACTGTCATACAGAATTAAATTCTTATGGGCTAGTAACTGTAACATAAAAAGAACAGAGACTATCATCCCATTTTCAAATGAAGAAAAAGGTCCTTACTTGTAAACATGTTTATCATTACTAGCAGGTAAGAATTTAATCCAAATGCTGCCTGACTTTTAGACCTCATATAATCCTGTGATTAATGTCTTCTGTCAAAGCTAAATCTTCAGAGCAGAGATCTGTTTATCCTACTCAGTCGGTGGTAGAGATACGTAGTAAATGAAATAGAGTAAGAGAGATAAATAAGTTTGCCTTTAGGTTTTGCGTATGTCTTTGTACATCATTAATCTGTACGTCACCAGTTGATTTATTTTATACAAATACCTACTATACATACATATATACATACATACATATTACAAAATACATTTGTAACTAATAAATAATTTTAATATTAGAAATTAGAGTGAGTGAGGTGGAATTTCACTAAGAATACCAACCACTATAAAAACAAACACGTATTTGTGACATTAGGTTAATGTCAGGTTTCTTGATAATTTTGTTAATTTTTTGTTCAAAAATACATTTCAAATGTAAAAATAAAATTGGCATGCATATAAAGCAATGTATTATGTATTATTAAGATAATCACTTCATAGTACACATATTTAAATCAAGATTTCCTGAATCCAGTATTCTATAAATGGAATTCCATTCACTCTCCTGTCCCCTCTATATACTGTATATCCTGTAAACATCTCTGCAGATTTCAGGAATGAGTGGGAAATTGGAGAAATGAGGAATCTGGTATACTAATGGATTTTAGTCAATCAATATTTATTATTGGAATTAGTCTATGGTCACAAATAAATTTATTATGGTTTTAACAAATGTGCCCTTAAAATATGTTTCTTGTAATCACTCTTTGGAAAACCTGTAAGTTAAAAGTATTGCTTTTTATCAGGTAATCACAGAAGTCAACATCAGATATTTCAAGAATCCTTTTCTATTAACGTTCAGTTAAACTATGGTGAACTTGTAAATTTGACTAAAGTGAGAAGCAAAATGTAAGTATAGTATTTTGATTTACTGGTAATTATTCATAATTATTTTTATGGAAAATGTGAAAATGTGCTTCATAATAAATTATCATTTGTAAGAACATTCTACTTGTTCTCTTTTATATAGTGTTCATATGTAGGAAATTATAGTGCACTAAACTAATGCCCTCTGGATGCACTGGGACTTCCAGTTTTACACCATGATGTTAAAAAAATATTGGAACTCCAGAAAGAGTGCAAAGAAGAGCAACAAAGATGATTAAGAGACTTGAGGCTAAAACATATAAAGAATGGTTGCAGAAATTGGATATGTCTAGTTTAATGAAAAGAAGGACTAGAATTGACATGATAGCAGTGTTTCAGTATCTAAGGGGCTGCCAAAAAGAAGAGGGGGTCAACCTATTCTCCAAATTACCTTAAGGCAGGAGAAGAAGGAATGGATGGAAACTAATTAAAGAGAGAACCAACCTAGAACTAAGGAGAAATTTCCTGTCAGTCAGAACAATCAGTGGAACAACTTGTCTCCAGAAGTTGTGGGTGCTCCATCATTGAAGGTTCTTAAGAAGAGATTGGACAATCATTTGTCTGAAATGGTATAGGGTTTCCTGCTTGAGCAGGGGATTGGACTAGAAGGCCTCCAAGGTCCCTCCCAATTCTTGTTGTTCTGTAAACTTGAAGTTTCATATCTTCCAACAAATCAAACATCACACTACATAAAGAACATTACTTTCCCAGCATATGGATTGCTTATAGCATATTGATTCAAAATTCCAACATCTGGAACTTGTTATAATTATGTATAATATAATACGTTACTATGAACAGGACTTTTAAGAAGTGTTTTGCTGGGCCTAACCAAAGTACCATCAAACCCAATAGAAGTTGGGCAGATGCTTTTTGATGTTCAAAACTAGGACATGAAGATCACCTGTGGTGCCCACCGATATTCAAACTCTCATTAATCATTTCTTGAATATGGAGATTACATTACCTAACTTTAAGATTTAATTCTTGTTTGTTTGCATCCTTTAAATTTAAGACAATATGTCACCACCTTTTGTAACACTGCATGAATTAATTCATTATAGAGGACCTGAAATATTGCTTTTTGTCACTCAGTGGAACTGTAGTTCCAAAATACTATTTGAAAGAGAAGCTTTTATTTTGCTGTTTCCATTCTCTCATTCATAATTTTTATGTATTAGTGTTGTGTTGTCCTAAAAAACCCCAAATGCCTGGACTGAATTCCGGTTTGTTGGCTTCGCCAGCGGCAGGGTTTCGCGATCCTGCGCGATCCCTGCCACCCTAGTCATTTTGGTGCCTCCGATCCGGATGGGTTTGGAGGCTAAGGCTGCCTTGCAGAGGCAGCCGAAGATAGGGGGGAGCTGGTGAGGGGTTTGGGGGTGTTGCAGACCCCCTCCCCAGCCGGCAAAACCCCCTTTTCTCAAGGCGATCGAGCGGTGGTCTGTAATGGCCGCCACAAAGAAGCCGGCAGCTGGGTAAGACTGAGCAGGAGGAAGAGGGGAGAAAGTTTACAAGAGAAAGTTTTTTGGCTGATCCAAGAGGCGTTTAATCCTGAGAACTATGACTTTTTGAAAAATACTTTGTTTCCAGAGGAGGATTTCAAGCGGCAAAATTGAGGTGCTGAAAGGAAAGTTTACTCTCCTTCCCTATGGAATCAACAAATGGCCATTGAGAAACCTGTTGTTTTTTATAAAAGGTAAAAACTTGGCTTCTTGTTATAAGTGGGAAGGGAGAGGACAAAAAAAAATATTAAGATCTTGCTGGAGGAGATGCCTTGAAGATCTTGAGACTAGAAATTGATTGCAACAAGGCTGTAAAATACAGATTGGGCTTTTTTTCTTTTCCCTTTTACTGATACCACCCCAGGAAGAGAAAGTGAGAACTTTGTGCGTTGTTTGGACTGATTGATGTCTCTGGGACTTTGAGGAATTGTTTTAACTTTTGAAACATTTTGGTTGCTCTAAGAAGAACAAAGAATGGCTTTATCTGATGATGAACTTAGAAAGGAATATCAAGAAAGTAAGGACGCTGTGAAAGAAGCTTTCCTTTCTTTAGAAATGGCGCTTGCTATTTATCAGCAAACACAACAACAGATGGAGGAAATAGAAGGAGAAGAAGAAAAAGAAGAAGAGGACGCCATCTTCAGTGAATCTAAAAAACTAATTAAGAGAGAAAGGAGAAAGAAAGGAATGAAAATGAAGGACTTAAGACTTAAAAAAACACTTAAGAAAGGAAAAAATAAGATGCAAAACCAACTTAATGTTACTGAGCAAAAGGAGAAAGGATTACAACAGAGAGGGAAAGCTAAAAAGGCGGAAGTTAGTAGAGGGGGCGGGGGTAAAAAGGCCAGGGGGGATAAGAAAGGAAGGGAAAAGGGAGGGAAAAGTCACAAAGGTATGAAACAAGATGGGAAAAAAGGATTTTTTTTTAGGAATAAAGAGTAAGGTATAATTTCTTTAAAGAAGATTCTGCAAGGTACATAAGATGGTACTATGTATTAGAAATAGAAAACTAGAATGTTATAAGAATTGATAAAAGATTAAAATATTGAAATGTTTAGTAATGACAGATTTTAAAATTTAATAAAATTGTAGCACGTTTTTTGAAATAGACAATTGGAATGTTATAAGATTTAATATTTAGATTTATTATCTAATTATATTAATTATTATGAATTTATTATTTTTTCTCTTTAAAGGTTAGTAGGTAGAATGTACTAAGCAGAATCAGATTGGGTATCAGGCATTATTTTAAATATTAATTTAGGGGGAGGATAGAAAGGCATCAGACTCTGATCAGTGATTTCAGGATAAATTCTTTTATTTTTCTTATTATAGGGAATGAGATAAATGGATAATTTGAGAATGGACAAAAAATACAAATATAATGATTTAAATTAAAATGAATTAAATAAAATAGAAATAAGAAGAATGAAAAGCGGGGAGAAGTTATATAGAAGATAATAGAATGGTAAATAAGATAGGCAATGGTATATAAGATGAGCACGAATTTAATTGAAGTCCATACAAAGAGAGGTAATCTGGGGCCAAACTACTTTCTTAAAAGAAGTTTTATATTTTTGTGTTTTGTGTATCTATGTTTTGTTTGAGAATTAATAAAACCTCGGAGGAATGTTGGATGAGAATAATGGTAATCAAGTCAGAGAGGAATGAAGATGATGACTATAAACTGGATAAATATAGAAAATAATAACAGTAACAATGAAATTGAATACGAAAAGAGAAATAATGAAAAATTTGTTAAGAGATAACTATATGTTTATATTGAAATGGTGTAAAACAGAATTATGTTGCATAAAATAATATTCTACTTGACTTGTAAAATTAATAATGGAAAGAGGTTTTATGTATTTAATGCTTAATGATGGTTTGTTTGTCTTTAAAATCAATAAAATTTGTTCCAAAACAAAAAATCTCAAATGCCTCAGCATTTTCTCAGATATTTCCATGTGTAGAACAGAATGATTGTTCCTGCTGCAATCTGAATTTATCTACTTCTTCCACTTTTTAATAAGAGTGAAACTAAGTATTCAAAAGTGTATATTGTATGGGTTTGAAAAATCCATGTTTTCCACAAACAAAGTTATTTCTTGCACTTTACAATCATTTTTGCTAATTGTGTTTGACTTGATGAAACTTTTGTTTAGAAAATTTACAGGTCAACCATATAGCACTTGGCAAACTGTAGACCCAGAAGAACTTAGAAGATTCCAAAGGCTGGCACACAAGTGGTGGAATGAGGATGGAGAATATGCAGCCCTGCATTCTATGAATGATATTAGAGTTCCTTTTATTAGGTAAAATTTTAAAATATTTTCAATCTTTTGCCAGAAATTTGAAATTAGTTAAGAATAATCAACTTTTGAAATTGAATCATAACCTTACTTACTGTTTAGTTAAAGCTTATATGGACCCCAAAACTAAAATATAGTGGATATAAAAAGTTTACACACATGCCAGTTTTTTTGAAATATAAAAAATAAATCAGACCAAAATATATCACTTTAGAATTTGACCCACCTGTAATATAATGTAAATTGTACTGTTCAGTTGAAAACAATCTGAAAATTTTATAATTAATATAAGTAATACTTTGTTGACACACCTTTTGATTTTATGACAGCATTCAGTTTATCAGCATAGCTCATCTTGCCTTGAGAATCTTTGCCTACTCTTCCTTGCACAAGTGCTCCAAATCTGTGAGATTGTGAGGGCATATCCTGTGTGCAGCCCTTTTATCCAGCCACCGCATACATTTTCAATTGGATTCAAGTTTGGACTCTGGCTGGACCATTCCAAAAGTTTGATCTTCTAGTAAAGCCATCCCTTTGTTACTTTGAGTATTTGTGGTGTTGAAAGGTGAAATTCTTCTTCCTCTTCAGGATTTTAGAAGCAGTCTTTAGGTTTTGTGCCAAAATTGATTGATTGAAACTGTTCCTAATTCCCCCCACTTTAACTGAAGCCCCAGTTCCAGCTGAAGAAAAGCAGCTCTGAAGCATAATGCTGCCACCATCATACTTCACTGTGGGTATAGTGTATTTTTGGTGATGCAATGTGTTCTTTTTGTACTAAACATATTTTTTGGAATTATGCCCAAAAAGTTCAACTTGATCTCATCAGACCATAACATATTTCCCCACATGCTTTTGTCAGATTTGATGTAGGTTTTGCAAAATGTAGCTGGGCTTGGTTGTTTTTGTTTGTAAGAAAAGACTTCCATCTTGCACCCTACCTCACAACCCATGCATACAAAGATTATGGGAAATTGTTGTCCCATGTAGTACACAATTAATATTTGCCAGAAATTTGTGCAGCTTCTTTTATGTTTCTGTAAACCTTTTGGTAACCTCTCAGATGAGTTTTCTTTTTCATCGATTTTGGAGGGTCACCCAGTTCTTGGTAATGTCATTGTTGTGCCATGTTTTCTCTGTTGATGACTATCTTCACTGTTATTCCGTGGTATATCCAATGCTTTGGAAAGTTTTTGTACCCTTCTCCTGACCAATACCTTCCAACAATAAGGTTGTACTGATGCTTTGTAAACTCTTTGCAAACCTTTTGTTGTAAATGCCAGATAAATCCTACTAGAAGAGCTGAACTTGATATGGGCTTGGTCAGAGTCACTTTAATTGATGGCAGGTGTGTACTCATTACTATTTAACATCAGTTTGAATGTGATTATTTAATTCTGAACACAGCTACATCCCTATTTATAAGTGGTGTGCACACATATGCAACCGTGTATATTTTTTTTTCCCTGAAAATATTTCAGTTTGTTTTTAAATGAATTGTATAGCTTATATGTTATAAGAAATGTGGAAATCTGAAGCGATTTGGTCTAATTTTTTTTACATCTCAAAAACCTGCCATTTTAGTAGGGATGTGTAGACTTTATATCCACTGTATAATTAATGGTAAATTAAACAAATAGTACAGTTTTCTATAAATGTATAAACTGAGACGTCCGTTCCTGAATTTTACCATCACTCTTTGCAAGATGGTGACAATATTAATTATGGAATATTGTAATTAGTTTCAGCTATTTTTCTGAGTAAATGTTGCTTTTGGAGGTGTGTGGTGGTAAATATTGTAATAGTGTATGTTGAAAACAAAGTTGTTGATAATAAATTGATTTTTCTCTTTATGACACTTTAAAAGAATAAAATGTTGCAGTTGTGGTAATATGCAAGAGTCTTTTTAAAAATTAAATCATATTTGTTTTCTATTTTGTATAAGAGATACTATATTGAATCTGAGAAAAGACCATGAGCTAGGAAGCCCACTCTTTAGCATGAAGATCCTAGATGTTGGCTGCGGTGGTGGACTACTTACTGAGGTAGCAATTGCATATTTGATGATGAAGAATGTCCTTCTCTTCTGCCTTTAATTAATAGAAGGAAATGCCAAGCTTTTAAATATTTTGTTTATTTCTTTAAAAACCCTTGTTTAGCTAAAGTTAACTATCTTTGAAACCACAAAGACATTTGTTTTCTGCATCATGGAAAATGGTGTTACATTTTATCCAGATTAGGTAGCTAGCAAGAAACATATTTATATTGCCATTTAGTGCAGGAAACGTGGTCCTTACTAGCCAGCAAAATACTTCATCAGGAGGCTGTATAGCTGGCTTCACCATTGCTGATTACAGAGGGAACTCCACCATCTGCAGTAGGTTATTAAGATAGAAAGGAACTAGTATATGGCAAATGTAAGGGGACTTAATATGTCTGTGCTTTTGAAGATGTGCAAGCATTAGAATGACCCTATTCACCTGTGTGATTCCTAACTCCAAAATTGTGCATTTCTTGGCTATAGTAGAACGTCTCCCAAACACTGCAGCATGGAATGAATGTTGGCTTTACATTTTTCTGTTTTATTCAAATTTTGACCACATTTGCCATTAATCTGTTTGAATAATATTAAATTTCAATTTGGGGCAGATGGCCCTTTTTTTCTCCTAAACTTTAAAAAATATTAGTATACTTAAATAGTGTAATTTCAATTTAATTATAATTATATATGTCTCATTTAATCAATTAGAAAATAAGAGGCAGAATTAGTCTAAGGCAAAGGAAAACAACTGTTAAAAAGATCTAAGAAACTTGGGGGGGGGGTTGTTGTCAGCATTTTAAGAATACCCAACAAGGATAATCAACAAAAAGTTCCATAACAAAATGTTAGGATTCATATTTTATTAGTGCAATATTTATTTTTAGAGGGCAAGGAAGCATGAGCATTAAGCTTAAGTAACTTTAGCTATATTTGTCAGTGATATGGAGATTTTTTCATAGTTTAATACAGGATAAAATGACATTTATTTATGGTATTAGCCCTTAGCTAGACTGGGAGCTTCAGTTACTGGAATAGATCCTTTGGAAGACAACATCCGGACAGCAGAACTGCATAAATCATATGATCCAGCCCTTACCAAAAGAATTCAGTACAGAGCCTGTACGCTAGAGGATATTGTGGAAGAGGGATCAGAAAAATTTGACATAATTGTTGCTTCTGAAGTAGTAGAACATGTGGCTGATGTTGAAAAGTTCATCAAATGCTTTGGCAAAGTATTAAAAGTAAGTTTAAAAAAATGATAAAGTACATCTCAGTGCTATACTTTTTTTTTACTATACTTTTCCCCCCCATTTATGTTTCTTTTTAATTTAGTGGCTCATTGCTCCAAAGTAAAATCTGGCTTATACATTTGGCTTATATATTCTGATTATCTAGACTGAATACAGTCACAACTTTCATAGTGTTCCCTTTCTATTCTGAAAAGATTGATCTAGGCAATCTAGTGAATACATATGAATTTTATTTATTTATTTTGTACAGTATTAAATTTTTCCCTAGGGATTTGGGTAAATAGCATTAATTTTTTTCAGCTACATGACTTTTTTTCCAGTAGAGTCCTTTTATCCATATGCAGATGTCACTGACTTAAACTTTTTGTATTAACTTTTTTTAACCAAATCTTGCAATTATATTCTTTATATGCTTTTTATTGGTAGTTGTATAAATAACCAATTTGCAAATTGCCCTTTGTTTTACATTAGCCTGAAGGTTCCCTCTTTATTACTACACTGAACAAAACTCAGCTCTCCTATGTTTTTGGCATTATCGTTGCTGAGAAATTACTGGGAATTGTTCCAGCAGGCACTCATGACTGGGAGAAATTCATATCACCTGAAGAGTTAGAGCGTCTTCTGGAATCAAGTAGGTATTACATCTCAAGGAAGCAAGCGATCATATGGAATCCTTTAAATATGACTACTTGTTGACTTTGAGTTATCTGTAATATGTTGTGTAAAGAAAACACTTTGGTCAGATGATTTTGAAAAATGAAAAGTTAATATCTGGTAATGCATCTTTGTTCAACCTGGTCTCTTCTAGCTCAGCCAATTCATTGTTGGCATTACTGGTTGAGAATTCAGGGAGTTGAAGTCATAGCACATCTGGAGAATTCCAAGTTGAAGGAGAGGAAGGCAATTTGGTGCCTTCCTGAAAAGTTGATCTGCAACTTTTATCATTACTGATTCATAGGAGACTTGAATAAAGCTGATTATTTTATGGAGGAGATAAAAAATGTTTCTTGGCCATGAACTTGCTTTTCTAGGGCATATTTTATTCCATGTTAAAATTCTCTGATTAAGCAATTTTAACATCCACTCCATTACTACTACTGCTACTATTACTACTTTTTCCATATATTCTCCATTGTGTTCATGTTTGTGTTTTCATAATCCCTTCCTCTCCAAATTCTTCATTCTTCAGTGGGAGGAGGGGAGAATAAAAAAAGTCAGCATACAAGAGATTGTTTTCAGAAATTGCTTTGGTTCCACCATCACCCCCCATACCCACAGAATGGAGAGATTGGAGAGGAAGGGATTACAAAAGAATAAACAGGCACACAATGGAGAATATATTGGACTGTTTGCATAGTGTACTTGGGACACTATCAGCACATTGCTTTCAATGTGTTTTCCCCACTGTCTGTTCATTTTCTCTCTCACTAATGCATATAAATACAAACTTTAGTTCCTTTCCTGCTTTACTCCAATGCCAAGGTGATCATTCTGAAGGAGAGGGAGTGAATTTGGAAGCAGACAAAAGCCAGATGTTTAAAACTGATTAGTCTTGCCACATTCAAGCTGGCTATCACAGCAGACCCAGGTGAGCTTTCCAAAAGGTGGAGGACTTGAGAAAAAGAAAGCACAGTCATGGTCACATGGTTTCCCACTTAGTGACCTTATCACTTAACAGAGCAGCTGGTCCCAATTATAGTTGATAAATGAGGGCTGCCTATAGCAATTTCACCATTGCAAGAGCTTGGAGACATTCAGTGTAAATGATACCTTTGAAATCACAAATTGTCTCAACCTGTCCCTTTCTTTTCCTTACCTGTAGATGGTTTTTCAGTTAAGGTGCTCAAAGGCATGTTATACAACCCCCTTTTGGGATCCTGGAGTTGGATTGAAAACACTAGCATTAACTATGCACTCCATGCAATTAAATCAAGCATGCAAGAACAACTGGATTTGAAGGAAGCCTCTATAGAGCATCAACAAGCAGAAGCTAACATCGGAACTGCTAGCTAAGACGAAGTCCATAGTTGCTATAGAAGCACGGAAGAAGATGTGATAAATAGCTGTAATAAATCAGTAAGGGACAAGCAACCTTGTTTTCAAAGTGTTGGCTAAAGGATTTGCTGCCATCTCAGCATACATGGTAGAGGAATTATTGTTCATAGTATCAGATATTTATGGATAAACATTCTGTGCAACTTGCTGGAAGTCTGAAATAGTTGTCAGAATGATTGCTTTTAAAACTTTAAAATTATTGGCTTTTATTGCCATTTGTACAATCGTTACTCATATTCTACAGGTGGCCTATTTTTAAATGTAAAATCATAGACATCACTAACTTGTTTTTTTCCCCCAAGGTTCACTTCATCTGAGCATAATGTTACAGCTCTAAAGAGAGTGAGGCCAAATTCTATGTAAAGACCAATTTTGGGGGCCTAGAATTCATAATTGGAAGTTCCAAGTTACCCATTTATTCAGCTACTATAGGATAGGGCCACCAAAAATTCAGATTACCACTAGAGGGCAGAAAAGTGATGCAATTTTTTTTAACTTTGCTGCCCTCCATTGGCTATCTGGAATTTGAAGCCCAAATTTGGTAATGCTAATTGCCAAGCCTCACCTGTCCTTCTTAGTATTAACCCCTCCCTCAAAAAAACCCTCTCTTGATTAAAAAAGTGACATTGAAATGCTGCAGAAAGCATTTTGTCCCTGCCATCGTCTTTATTTCTAAAAATGCAGTGGGAATCAAACAGGTTTCATGCATTTCCTTAGTAATAAAAATAGCGGGCAGCTGTAGACATCTACTCAGAAAAAAAGAACTGAAATAAACAGCAGTGGTAGAAAATTTCCTTTGTGTGTGGGCCTGCTAATTTGTTGCTTTGTTGCTGAGTTCATATGTATATATGTATGGATTTGTGGATAAATCTCACAGAAATCAATTGCATAATGGGTTGTTGAAATTTAAAATGTATCTGCCGCCCAGAACGCTTTAATGACAACTTGTGACTAGCTGGTACATTTAATGATATAATGGATTTTAAACAGGTTTATTAAATAAATCTAATTTGAGTTCACATACCATGCTAAGACAAAATACAAAGATAACATGGTTTAGTGTGATGTATGAGTCTGATTGTTACAGCTTTGGTTCATGACATTGATGCACATAAAGAGCCTAAGTACAGTCTTTGATGTAGTAAAGCAGAACAAGGGATTGGGATGCATTGTGTGAATTATTTATTGGGAATATAAACCTTTCATGTTTTATCAGACTTTCTTCCCTTCGCAGAGATTTTCTAGGTGTTAGAAAGCAACTTCACTTTTTCTATATCTGTTTCAGTAACTATCTGCTTTATGGTGGGAGGTAGTAATGGAGTGTTAAATGGAGAAATTTGGGACAGTAGGAAGGGGGAAATGATCCTAACTGGTGGGAGATGATCACAGCTTGCTTCTTTGAATGCATGGTTACTTTATGGGCAGAAAGAAACTATGACACCTGCAAATAGGTCACGGATGGTCTAGTCAGATTTGCGCCATTGAAAAATACCTTTAAAGTGTTCAGTGTCTGGGTTCTGCCACTGTTTCATCTTCACTTTTACCTTGACTACAAAAGTGCTCAGAATTATTTTGTTGGATGTTGATGTAACATACTTTAAGAAACATGAGTTGTGGTAGAAGGCAGAGCCTCCTCACCGACGGATGGTAGATCGCAATTCTCTGCGACTATCGTTCGTGCTCTTTCGTCGGAGAGCCCCAATTATCCTGATTAGAGGCTGAAACTGCCTTGGAGGGGCAGCGGAGTAAGAGGAAGCAACAAGCCTGTCTGTGGGGAGCCGCATCTCCCCCCCCCCCCCGGCTTGGCTTTTTTTCCTCCCGAAGACGACTGCAGCGATGGTCTAAAATGGCCATCCCGAAGATGATGACTCAGCTTGACTAAGATTTGTGCAGGAGGGAAGAAAGAGGTGGATGACATCTGAACCGGAACAACTGGGCAGTATAACCAAATAAAAATACCCCGGGATTAAGGTAATATGGAATTTTTAAGAAAAGAAAAGTGAGCTGCGAAATTACAAAGGGACAGAGAAAAAAAAAAGGAAAATATTTTTGACAGCTAAATGGGGCTACGAACTGGGAAAGGAAGAAGCTGGAATTAAAGATTTAATGAAATTGGACTAAAATAATTTGGGAATAATCAAGTATAAAATTAAAGCTGAACTTAATATTGCCAAAGAATAATAATAATAAAGTTTATAAATTGGAGACTGGATTGTCTTGAAATATTGAGGTTCGAAAAACCTTAAATAAAAATATAGGGGGAAAAAAGTGAAGACTTCGTATAATGGAGAGTGTCACCTTTTGATAAAAATTTAGTTCAAATAAAAAGGAAAGCATTTTGTTTTTGAATGAACTGGTATAAAATTACAGAAATATTGAAACAAAGTAAGAATTTTAGAAAGTGAAAGCAGAACCAGAATAAAGGAAAAAGCAAGGAAGGAAAGATTGTTTGTGGGACTGACTGATGTTTTTGGTATGAACCCTGAACTGGAATAGCTGAGAACTTTAAAAAATTGAAAGAAGAAAGAAGGAAAGTAAAAGTGGTGGGTTTTGAGGATTATAAAATATAAGAATGATGATATCTCTTTGGGACTTAAAAATGGAACTTAAAAATATGAGAGAATTACTACAGGAAAGAGGCGAATCACTTTGCTCTGTGCTAGAAAAAATGGAAATGGTGATTGAAGAACAAGAAGAAAGATTCTCAGAAGAGCAGGAATTGACTCAAGGAGAAGACATTTTGAATGGAAAATTAACACAAAGAACATTACAACGAAGGGGAAAGAAGGAAGGTTAAAAAGTTGAATTTTAAGAAAGCAATTAAAAGAGGGAATAATTGTGAAGCTAGAAAAGGCAGGAAGATTCAGCAGAAAAGGGAAAGGGAAGATATTAAGAAGGAGATAAATTGGAATGAGAAAAGTCATGGGGAAAAAAGAGGGAGGAGAAACAGTAAGACTAGTAAAATGTTGAAAGGAAATTGTTTCTTTACAATTAAAAGAAGGAATACTTGTGAAGTCAGGAAATGTAGAAAGAATGAGAAAAGACATGGGGAAGAGAGCGGGAGGAGACTCGGGTTCGCTCCCTGGACAATGCACCGGAGAAGCAGTAAGAAACAGGCATGTGACAGAAAGAACCACAGAACTAGTAAAATGTTGAAAAGAAATTGCCTTTTCAGAGATAATGGTTGATGAATTAAAAGGGGGATTCTGCAGGGTGACAAGGGGTAATAAGAATATTTCTGCAATTAAAAATATTTAGAAAATAGGGTAATATAGATATTGATAACTCTTATTAAAGGCGGGGAAATATGCTGTGGAATCCAATTGAGAAGATGTAATGACTAATGGTTTATTGGGAATTAAGATGAGGGAATAAAGGTATATTCTAATCATTAAGGTGTCACACTCAAAATAGTAAAAGAGGGGAAACTTATACTTGTTCTTTTTTCTTTCTGTGTGGGTGTGTTAAGATCTGTATCAATTTAGAACTTATTAAATGTGTGTAATTGAAAGGGAATGTGACAGACTAAAGAACCAGCTAAATTAATAAATTTAATATAGATTATTAAAAGCAAGAAGAGACATTGGTAACTTCATTATTACCACTATTAGGCAAATATATATTGTTTACTTGTATTTTTAAAATAAATATTAAGGATTATGTTTGAAATAATTGAAATGAAATTAAATGTTTAGATTGGGATTAATGAAAGAATTTAGAATTAAACCTTATTAGTATTTATTAGGTAAATGCATATTGTTTATGTTTAAAAACAAATACTAAAGGATTAATTTGAAATAATTGAAATGAAACAAAATTAATTGAAATTAAGGAAAGAGGCTAGAATTAATGTGTTTTGTTTCTCTCCCTACTGAAAATTTGGAATGGAAAAGGTAATAATAGAATTAAGTATGCATATATCATTGTATAATTTCTGTCATATTTGTATGTAAAGATGATGACCCGGAAATATGTTGTCCACCAAAAAGAGATTTTTGTTTTTAATGTGAAAACTGAATAAAGTTTGTTAAAAAAAAAAGAAAAGAAAAGAAACATGAGTTGCAAAATATGCTTCACAACGGATGAAGCATATTTTGTATTGAAAGGACAGTAATTCTATTTCAATGTTTTGAAATAGAAATAGCTAAGGTGTAGTCTTAGAAGATCTAAGATCTGCATTGCACATATCATGTTTAAGAACAAGCACAACTATTTTAAGCATTAGCTAGCATAAATATTTTATATGAGGTTATAATAGAGCCTTTGATGCCCAGCAGTTAAAGTAATGACCCTTTTTCCATATATAGCAAAAAAAAAAAAAAAAAAAGACAATGATTGTACACTTCAGTAGTTGTTTGCAAAGAGAAACTGTTTGCCAAGTTTAATTTATTCAGTGAACTTCAAGTTACTATATTCTATTTCTTGAATGGAGACTTCAGTGTCCTCTGCTCTGCTCTGCTCTGTTAAAGTAGCTAAACTTGTGCATCAAAAGGATTTTATTCCTTGCCAAAGGCTGTCTTCAACAATGTTATCCAGAAACTGATTTTGGAGAAGGCTCATGAATATTCCAAGCAAGTACCGGAGCGAATAACACCAGATATGTCACTGGAAGGTGTAATGACAAAACTGCATCTCACTTATTTTGGCTATGTCATGCAGAGGAATTCATTGGAGAAAGCAATTATGTTTGGAAGAGTTAGTGTAAAAGGAAACCAGCCCCCCCAAAGAACATAGTGGCTGGACACCATCAAAGATGACACCAACCGGAGCATAGAACAAAGATGTAGTGCAACATTGGAAGATGTGGCGACACCTTAGAATAGCCAAGAGTTGGACACAACTGAATGGATAACATCATCATCATCATAATTTATATTTAAACAATAGCAGTCCAGGGGGTGAGCAGATAAAGTCCTTTCTGCTTCGTCCCTAAATAATTAGCTTTTAGGATTTATGTATGTGAGGAAGAGCTACTTCATACAAGCAGTTCTGCTATAAGTTTTCCCTAGTTCTCAAGAGCAAGGAGCAATGGGTACTACAGGAGTGCTGTACTATTCTCAACTTGAATTTTGGCTTGGAAGCAGTCGTCTTAGAAATGGTTTCAATTAGGTTTCCGGTTTCGCGTGGCTTCGGGGCAGCAGGAATTCGCGACAGCTCGCGATTCCTGCTTTGCTAGCCGCCGAGGTACCCCCGATCCAGATGGGTCAGGGGGATATGGCTGCCCTATAGGGACAGCTGAAGAGAGAGGGGAGTCGAACAGGGGGTTGGGGGTGTCGCAGACCCCCTCCTCCTCCGGAAAAACCCCTTTTTCCCAAGGCGGTGGAGCGGCGGTCAGCAATGGCCGCCACGAAGAAGCCAGCAACCAGGTAAGATTGCGCTGGAGGAAGTAAGAAGAGTGAAAGTGCTGTCTGAGCTGGGTCAAGTAACATCTTTCAAATTGGTTGGAACTGAGCTGTTTGAGTTGCTGGAGGATACATTGTATCCCTAAGAAGATCGAAAGCGGCAGAGAAGCTGCTAAGGGGAACTTTTTTTTTTTTTCTTCACTCTCCCACCCCATGGAAACAGCAGATATGTTTGGACATATTGGACATTGAAAGTGAATTGTTTTGAGAGTTGAAGCTAAGGGACAAAAAGGTTTTTGGACATTGAAAAACTTAAGAAATTGGAAAACCCTTGTTGGAGGTATGGATTTCTGATTATTTAAAATTGATATTGCAAGTGGGAAGGGAGAGGAAAAAAAATTGGAGCAGAAGCTGAAAAAGGAGGAGATTGCCTAGAATCCCAAAGAAAGGTATATGGTAATTGGACCTCTTTGATTAAACATTAACCCCAGAAAGAGAAAGAGAAGAAGGAAGAAAAGTATTAATTTTTGGAATTTTTTTTTTTGAATTATTCTTGATTAAAAATATTTGCGGTTGTTTTGGGAAAAGTTTCTTTTTTCATAATGGCATCACTTGTGGATGAACTAAAGACTGAATATCAAAAATATAAAAAAGAAGATACTTTGGGCACTTTGTTTCAATTCTTAGAAATGGCGTTATGTACTTATGAAAAGTTGACTACGCAGCAGAAGGACTGGGACAAAGAAGAAGAGGAAGAAGAAGCCATCTTTGATGAACAATGGGTTCTTTCCGGGGAGGAGGAGAAAAAGGATAAGAAAAAGGGGATTTTAAGAATTATAAAAACAACCAAAGAAGAGAAAAATGAGCGGAAAGGTGGAGGCAAGGTTAGAAAGCAAAGGAAAGGGAGTAAGAAAAGGGAGGAGGAAAGACAAAGGGGTAAAAAGGGCAAGGAGAAGAATAAGCAAGAGAGAAAGGGGGGGGAGGAGAAGCCTCAATGGGGGGAAGCAAGATCTAAAGAAAAAAAGTTTATTCAGAGACAATGGGTGAATTTAATTTAGGATAAAAGAGGGATTCTGGAGGGTACATAAGATTGTGTTTTTTATATGTGTATTTAGAGTATAAAATTCATTGTGTAATTTTAGAATCTTTTAAACAGAATCCCAAGAAAAATTGTTATATGAAGTACTTTTAAGTTAGGGTAATGAGTTATAGACGTTACTCCAATTGGTGTATAGGAGAAGTATAATAAAAGAAAAAAGATGAATGGATAGTTGGAAATAGAACAGACAAAGAATATTATTGAAAATGATAATAAGATATGAAAGGATATATAAAGGTTTTGTTATGTTGTTTTTTTTTTTGGATGTTGTATATTGAAAAAAGGCAAAAAAAATTTTTTAATTAATAAGAAATAATTTGGATGAAAAGGAGAAGTTGGGATAAGATATGAAGTTAAATAGACAAAGTATTGATACTATAATTTGGGATTGTTATGTTCTATTGGTTTTCTTCTTTTATTATTTTTTCTTAGAAAAGAACTTATAAGCTGTTATGCCTTGTGCATTGTTTATATAAAATTGATAAAAATGGTTTATATATATATATATAAAAGAAAATGATAATAAGATATGGAAGGATATATAAAGTGAATATGATGTTTGAATTTGTGTCTGTGTGAAGAGTTTCAACCCGGGATCAGACAACCTTCAGAAAAGATCTTTTAGTTTTGTTTGTGTTCTCTGTAAAATTAATAAAATTTGTTTTTTTAAAAAAGAAATGGTTTCAATTATTTAATCTGTTCCTATTCCAAAGATACCTGAAATGTACTGATTATTTCACTGGATTATTTTAGAAACCAAAGTAAAATCCATCTTGGTGACCCAAAGAATTAAACCAAGCTTTTTATCTTTCAAGTAAAAGGTTGAGAGGAGATACCTTATTAAGATGTCACTAGAGAATATTAAATATGGTATGTATTTGCTAGGTAAAGAAACATCCTCCTCCACTCCTTAGAGTGCTTCTTGGAGCACTTAAGCTGATAAAAAGATGTACTAGCAGAGATAGGCCCCTTATTAATATAGTTTATTGTAGAATCTGGTTGTGTTGAAATAATGCTCATTAATAATGCTAATTAATCCTATTCTGGACATCTCAATAATGGCTGGATGATATTAGAAAATGTTTTAAGTAAACAGTCCCCAACTTTTGTGACTTGGAAGGCAGCTGGGATGGGGGGTGGGGAGAGGGGAACTGGGCTACATGGGCCAATGTCAATAGGCCACAGCCAAGTAGTGGACCTCAGCCCAGTCACAAGAAGGGATCCTGCTATAAACTTTGAGAGCAAGATAAGTAGAGCAAGTTGTTCTTGGGTTTGTCTTTGGCAATCTTGCGGCTCAGATACTCAATTCTTTCATTCAAATATGGCTAATTTTTGCAAGAAAACTCAATGTGTACATTCAGTTGTATGCAATAATGGTTTTTTGGTGTGCAAAGACTTGCAAAGAATTAGGGATGCGGATGAGTACTTTCTGGAACTGATTCTTTTATGTACAAGAATGTTTCTTAAGCAAAAACAGGGAAACATGAGAATTTGATTATAGAAAAGGCCAATTGCCTTTGTAAGAGAGAAATGGCTGCAATGAGTCCCAATATTAGGCTTGCAGAAGAAATGGAATGGCTTATATCATCCCACTTGCCACATTTCTTTGCTGTAAGAGATTTATTTTCAAAATTACCTCTCCTAACTTTACAGGTAAGTGACCTTGGACCCCCCAATTTCCCCCATGACCTTGTGTTGGGCCAAATAAAGCCTGCAGAACAGAAACTCAAATCTCCGAAAGATGAGAGCAGCGATTAAAGCTCGAAAGGGAGAGAGAGAGTGGGATACGGGGGTCGTATAAAATGCGGAAACACCTAGATGCTAAGACACAAAGGTCGCCTTGTAGCAAACGGAAGCGATTATATTTTTGCTCCGAAGATGCTGCTCACCGCTTGGAGGGGAGACCACGTGACATAATCCTTGGCTGATGCCACGAAAGATGCAGGACACAACAACAACAACAACAACAACAAAATGAACCAATAGAACAAGAACTCCGCTTCCACCCGGAACGGAATATATCTACTAACCATCCTTTGGTCTGCCTTCTTTCCCGGTGCCGGAGCTCCCCCCAAAATCGTGTCCTTTGCTTAACGAGTGACCTCCGCCGTCCTCTCTCCGTTAATCTCGCTTGCTTTCGTGTTTAATTTTTCACGGACTGGACTCGCCCGCGGGTTTTTAGACAGATTGAAAGCCATGACATCACCTCCCTCCCTCCCGCCTCCGAGCGAAGACATAAAGACTGAGAGATAGCGGCTAGGAAAACCGCCGCCGCCGGGGATGGTGGTGCTGATGTTGGACACTCGGCAGAGCCTTCGCTGCCGCCGCGCTCTCCCTTTTCTCTTCCTCCTCCTCCTCCTCCTCTTCCTCTTCCTCTGTTGCCGAACTCCCGGCTTGCCCCTGCCGTCAGCACCTTGACGCCACCCGGTTTCTCCCTCATGCGGACGGCCCTGGCCTCGGTCGGTGGGCAAACGGGAGCGAGCAACGCCCGGGTCGCGCAGCATGCCCTGGGGGGTTGGCTTCGCCTCATCCAGGTCGTGCGTGGTGGATCTAAGCAGGAATCAGAGCCTTTGGTGCTCGGGGTCCGACGATCACTTTTCCTTTTATGGGGAAATCCTTGCTTTCCCACTGCAGGATTACGGCGGGATCATGACAGGGCTGGGATCTGATTCGTGGTGGAAGAAAACCCTTTATTTGACTGGGGGGGCCCTGCTCGCCGCTGCTGCCTATCTGTTTCACGAACTCCTGGCTATTAGGTGAGCGAGAGACCCGAGGTTTTGTTGTTGGTTTTTTTGGAAGTCAGTCATAGATACCGATAACACAAAAGGGGCCTGGTCTTGAAGATTATGTTTTGCTTAGAGCCAGGTTTTCTTTGACGTGGGCTGGGGGTGGGGAGGGCAGGGTTAAGATACAAATAATCCGGTTTTAAGAATGTGTGCCTTAATTTAAGAAGAGGCTCTGTTTCTGTACTACAAAATCTACTTTGGATGCCAGCATTTAAGCCCCTGGGCAGGGCCTCTGAACATAAACAGAGATTGTAAAAGAAATAATATCACCATAAAACATTAGGAGTCGACATTCAATTATGATATAGTTTAGAGGGCCAGTTTTGGTGATGTAGTTAGTCATGAGTACTTTGTACACAAAATAGAAGTCTTCTGGTCAACCTGCACTTTGGATGGACACATCCTTGCAGCTTTCTCTGACAATAACAAACATGTTTTTAGTTCCCCAGTCTAGGCAAAGCCTATTGTATTCCTTAATGTCTCTCAGCAACATAGAAATCAGGCCTAGGCCTGTTTAGCTGCCATATTGGTTAGAAATATAGAAACAGGCCCACTACAAAGTTTCCCATGATCTTCACTGAATTAATGGAAACAATACAAGAACAGTTGTACAGACGATTTATACAGATTTGCATACTAAGCAAATTAATATTTATGCTGAAATGTATCCAGTAAATATGAGATAGGTGGTGATATTTAACAATAGCGATTTCTATTTCCTTAAAAATATCTGAATTGGGTAAATGAATAAATAGAATGGGGGGGAAAGTGGGATGGTGGTGAAAATAGAAGATTAAAGACATTACAGCTGTTGTACATGGCTTTGCAAATTTTGGGATGATCAGCCTTTCCTCATTTTAAAGACCACCAAATTTTATGCTGCACTACATACCCAATCATCAAAAGTCAGTACTATAGTGGGAAAGTCTGTTTTCTCTTTCTTTGTGTGAGAATTGCTAATCTTAATAGGAAACTGTTAAGACGCCATTTCCAACCTCCATTGTGACCTGCCTCTTTTTCCAAGGGTTTAACATCCCTCTTGAAAAAAAGGAAGAAATTCTGGACATTGAAACTATCCTATATTGTGATAGTTTTATGGGTGCTGATAAAAGTTTGTTGTGGTGGTTTTTGCCACTCTCAACTCTGAATCAACCAGCATTGAGTAATTGCAACTTTTAAAATACATTGCAAATGCTAAGACCAAGCTTAGCCACATAATTACTTTATACCCAGTATCAGTTCAGTTATTGGTAACAAATCACAATGTTTTAAAGTTCAGATTTCTCTTTATAACAGTTTTCTCTTCATTAACCTTAACTTCATTAAGGTAGTTCCCCATCCCCATAAACTGCAAATATTGGAGACAATAACTCATAAGAAAAAAAAATCAACCTTTTTTCAGACCAAGAATCATATTTGGGTTTGGAGTGACCTGCTGAGAGCCAAATTCCAAAAGTAGGCAGGACCATGGCAAATAAATGTAGCCAGACAAAAAGTAAATTTTGTTTCATTAAACTTGCATTTATTTGAGTGAAATTGATGATGACTTCCTATGGTATGTAAATAATTTTGTTTTTCAATCACAGTAAAATTGACAGTTTTATGGAAACTTTTGGAGAGGCACTGAAAGACCTTTTGGTGAGGCACTGAAAGTCTGCAGGGAGGGTGAAACTAACCAAAGAAAACACTGCCTGTTTTCTATCACAATTCAGACTTTATTGTGGTCAAACATTTAGCAATGTTTTGCTAAAAGCAATATAAAATTTTAAAGCATACAACATAAAGTGAAGAAAAAGTAAAAATAGTTTTATGATCAATATGGTGAGCTCATGGTAACTTTTACAAACAATAAAATAGAATTTGGCTCACATTCAATGAAATTGAGTCATTCAGATCAGAGAACAGCAGCATATATCTGAATGACCTGAAAATGTAAAAAAGGCAGTTCTAAAATATAGCTGTGCTATATATTGTTATGTTTTTATAACATGATTATGTTACAATGCTTTCAGTATTTTGAAATTCTGTACCAGTCTTAATATAAGTGATTTTACCCCTCTAATTTCCCTTCAAGAACAAATTTCCATCGAATTCTATTAAAAAATGCTAGCTTTAATGTCCTGCTGAATTTGGAGATAGTTATTTAAACATTTTGCGGAGAGCAACTATTGTACTCAAAAACACCTCTCTAGAGAAGTCTGACAGATTTAACTGCCCTTCTGTGCCCATAACATTGACACACTTGACACTGCTTACTTGTATCCCAAGTGGCACAGCTTTCCTCTGGGCACCACAACATCTTATGCCTGCACAAAAGGGGTAGAGTTGTGGCACAATGCCACAGTGTTGCTTTTGTCATTTTAATGGCACTAATTCATATCTCTTCAGAAGAAAACACCTCTAAGTTCAAGGCAATATAGTACAATAGATATATGACCTGAGAATTTGTAGGGTGCTTCAAGAAAGAGGATTCCTAGAATTACCAAAGTCCAGCTCTTCTAACTTTTGATCTTCCAATGTTTTTTAAAATCATGGTAAATCTGAGGATCGGTTTATTTGGAGCTGATTAGATATATTTGTTTTGTTTCTTTTATGTTGTCCTTGTCCTACATTTCCCCCCCTCCTTTCAATTTTATTTTCACAATTACTTTGGTAGGGTAGACTGCCCTAACGATTTCTCAAAAAGCAATTAAAAAGGATTATATAACTGGGCAGAGTTTCAAAGCTGGGTCTATCCAGATCGAGTCTATATTAGCATTGTTTCACATAGTACATTCTGACTAATATATTTGTGGTTATTTTGATGTTAAAAATTAGCTAATCAGGTTTTGAACTCTCATCAATGATACATTGCAAATTGAGATTGGTGACAATCATATCTGCATAACTACTAAATTATCTCCCCAGTATAATAAAGTATAAAAAAGGAAGTTGATATTAATTTAACCAGTTAATGCCTAATGTGAATTGCTTTATATTCTCATGACCTGGTTATAAAATGGTCTTAATATGGTATCAAAATTTCACAAATTGCTAGTGGAGACATTGAAGCATACATTTTTTACGTATTCGATTAATTAATTGTTTTGCAATGACTAAATTACAAACATAAACAATCATATATAATTGTTTTAAAGGAAATCATTGTTTATCTTTCTTACCTGGGTAGTATATGTCTTCCATAATGGCTCATAGGATTTAGATTTTTTTTGTCATAGAAAACTCTTAAATGTGTTTCTTTAAGGCAACAATTTGAGGCTTGTTAGAAGTTTCATCATAAATCCAGAATTCTTAAATATCTGAAGAAAATAGTTAGAAAAAATTAGTATAGGTGATTATCCTACCTTTAACCAGGGGTGGGATTCAACTGGTGTTACTACTGGTTTGGTGACTATTTTTTGCTGTAAGTGTGTGTAAAAAAACCCATCAACTGTGTGCCTGGACAGCTGAAAAGAGCTGCATGCAGGTGCGCAGTGTTTAAAAAGCCTTTCCCCCCCTGCTTTTTCAAACTCAGCTGTGCCACGCAAAGCAGCTGAGGTTCAAACAGCAGGAAATAAAGGACAGGTAAGAGCCCGGGCAGGCGGGTGGGCCAAACAGCAGCAAACACAGAATCATTTTGATGTCTGTTGCTCTTCAGAGCTACCGGTTCTATAGAACCAGGCAGAACCGGTAGCATCCCACCCCTGCCTTTAACTGATCTGATTTATGTACTAGTTGATTTTTAAATCCTAATCAAATGCATAGTTGATTATATATTTGAGAGTAAGACCAAATAAATTCAGGTGGCAGGGTTTGAACAGATATGTCTAGCATTACCTTGTAATAGCATAATCCTAATCATGAATAAATCCCACTTAATAGGCTCTTTTCTGAAAAGGTACATATGTACTGCTATCTTGAATTACATTACTGGATAATATATTTACAGCATTGAACTCAAATTAATCTCTAAGGCAACGTGTGGTTGTAAAGCTGGAAAGAACTTAAAATGAACTTAAGAGAATAAGGAATGTTCTGGTTAGGTCAGCCCTTGGAGGTAGAACAGGCTTTACAAGAATGTCTGGAGGTAGGCTATCATAACAGAATCTTGAAAGCTTGACTGTGTTTTCCCTTCTTTCCTTGTTATACCCCAGGGTGTTAAGAGGGAATCGCTATGAATTTCTTTCTGATGTTTTCTTTGCTTCCCAGGCTTAAGAAACAAGAAACATTATATGGACTGCACCAATAGAGGCTAAACCAATTTTGTTGTATACATGATGTACAATGACAATAAAGGCTTTGAACTTTGAACTTACAAGATATTTTTGTAATTGACGAAAGGTCATCTCTGTGATTCTCCATAGATTAGTTATGTGACTCTGACTGCTGTACCCCAGGATATTAGATTGTTTGGTCTAGTTAAGGTGTTAGACTGGCACCAGAGAGATTTAAAGTCAAATCCACCTTCAGTCCACTGAGTGATTAGGTGCTGATTGCTCTTTCTTAACTCAACCACAAGCGTTCTTGTGGGAAGAAAGGAGAGAGGGAAGAAGCAAACTCAGTTGATGAATATAACTAAAATATCTCCATAAGGCATTGTAGTTTTATTATTGCTGCTAAGTAGCATTCATCAATTCAGAGTTCTCCAGATAAGTACAGACAGTTACAAAAAGAATTCCTGAACTCCGTGACCATTAGTTATGTTGGGTGGGAATTCTGGGAATCCCATTAGTTCAGGACAGCTCTATATCAGAGAAAGTTTTTATTTGAGAACCATGGCTTCAAATTGTAATTGTTATGGGGTGGTACCTGGTGCAGCAATCTACAGGTAAATTTATTGATTAATGGGAGGAGATGGTCCTGGAAATTGTTCTGACAGATTAATTCTGCTAGGTAAAATAGCTATCATTTGCATAAGTCACATAAAATAGACCTGTTATATTTAAAAGCTTTGTCCATCTATGCAAAATAAAAACAAATCAGGGTAGCAGTATAGATAATACTAAACAATGTTTTAGCTATTATGGAGTATTGATGGAAATCCCATATGAAGGGCTGTGCTTGGATGTTATTTATTTTCATAGTCTTAGTCTTAGTCTATAATTTAGTCCAGTTCTGTTATTTTTTATGTTGTTCTAAATGAAGAAGGGAATGTGAACCTTTCAGAGTCTTGTTGGATTGGAGTGGCCTTTAAGCCCCAGTAAATAAATAAAAATAGTTAAATAATTAGAATAAGCTAACTCAAAGTAGGGAAAACATATCTTTATGCTATATTTTCCGCAAGCTTGTAGTATGGATTGATCCTGAAATATGATTTGTGTTGGCCTGAGTCATCATAAAAGCATATTCTTGTAACAGCAACAATCAGTCAGTGTTTCAAAATATCATTTGCTACAGAGTGTATTTGAGAACAGGATATATAGCAATAAAGCCACTGACGTATTCACTTACTGTGTAGATACCAAGATCCCTCATGAATCTTGTATCCATTATGAGCAGCACAGATAAGAACACAAAAGTCTTTTTTGCTTCTTGTTGGAATCTGCCAACCAGAAGGAGAATCTGGTAGAGGGTTGTGTTCTCTGGATCCCAGTTCCCAAACAAAGAGAGATTGTGTATTCAGCCTCAATTAATATTCTGTTGCAAAGCAGAGCTCAGAAGCCTGCGGATCACAAGTTGTCCCAAGCATTCTCACCTCTCTTTCTTGTTATTAATAAATTAAGCCATTGGACCAATTCATTAAACTTTTATAGGGTTGTCTGGCATGTTTACTGAGCAAGCCCCTACATTCCACCCCAAAATACAAAAATAAAAAATAATAAAAATCTAGCTCTCAGAATAATAAAAATCTCTCTCTCTTTCCTTGAACCTGTAAATAAAAGGATGACCAAGTGAAAGAAAGTTGGCCATATTGTAGAAGATGGAGTCTCCAAAGGACCAAGATTGTCCCACAGAATCATGGGTGTTATGAGAGTTTCTCTCAATGGTCTGCAAAAAGGAAATAGTTCCAGGAAAATCTACAACAAGCCATTTTTATTTTTATTGCTTCAGAGAAAGTTGAAGAATCCATAGGTTGGTGTGACAAAACTGCCTAAGAAGGATGAGAGAAGGGTGAACAGAAAAGGAGATTGTTTTTGCTTTCTCTTTCACTAGTTTTGTCTTCTTAGTGGTTTTTTTTTTTTTTGAAAAATAATTTATATTTCAGCCTAAAAGCCAATGTCTGCTCTCAGTCTCTTGGTATTGATGTAAGATTTATTTTCTGGAACTGAAGCTAAATTTTCATCCGGTCTCCTGGAAGTTGGCTGGAACATATCCACATCAAATTCTGAAACTGGCATAATGCATTATTAGCCTATTCTGCTGGAATAAGATTTTTCCCTAAGTGATGAGTGGAGGGAGGGAAAGGGATTCAAGAATTAAGGCAAATGATGACAAGGGTGTTGTGGCTGAAATGCAGAATCATGCATATGATATTTGTAAATAATGCAACTGTTTGTAATGACGAAGTGTTTACATACAATGTCAAGTCATGATAAATTGGGCCTTTTTCTACTTGGGCAGGGATTTAAAACGAGAACTAGGATTAAAAAGCAATCATGGTTATTTTGCATTTTGGGGCACAAATACAAAGGACCATCAAAAGTTGTTACTTGGCTATTGAATTTCAGTATGGAAATGGAGTCTTGGAGGTGTTACATAGTTCTCTAGTCATGGGTTGTTCATCCTTGTACTAAGTCAAAACAAAAGCAAACCATACAACAGGTAGTCACTTAATTTACAGCCACTTGTTTAGTAACCATTCAAAGTTACAATGGTATTGAAAAAACTGGCTTACAATCAATCCTTGCACTTATGACCATCACAGCATTCCCAAGGTCGTGTGATCAAAATTCAGACTCTTAGCAAGTGGCAATTTTACAACAGTTGCAGTGTACCAGGATCACATGATCACCATTTGCCACCTACCCAGCTGGCTTCCAAGAAGCAAAATCAATGGGAGAAGCCGGATTTGCTTAAACAACCGCATGATTTGCTTAACAGTTATGGCACAAAGGTCACACAGTTGGGTTGACTCAATTGCCTTAGTTAGCTATGGAAATTCTGATCCCAATTGCCCAATCGTAAGATAAGAGCTTTTTGTATGTCATAGCATAGTGTGTGTGAATACAACAAGATAATCAAAGGCAGTACTAGCAGTATGGGAACAAAGGTCTATAATTCTCTTTGAAATGATCTTCTAGTTTATGAAGACATCTGTCTTGGGATCACAACAAATGAAACAATTGGATGAACAATATGTTGTATTCTAATGCCTTATGCAGGGTGATGTCTCTATTTATCAATAGTTCAACTAAATTCTGCATGTTTTATCTGGAATTTGAGAGAAATGCAACATAATAATTACGCTGTGCTTTTGGTGTGTACTTTTATTTTTAAAATTATGATTACTCATTTTAGTTTTTCTTTATTATGTAGTGGCATGGGCTTTTTGGGGAAAGAACACAATAGAAATAAAATAAATAAGTAAAATAAATAATTATTTTATAACTGACCAATTAAACTATCTACATTAGTAAAACTAAACAATTAACGATACTAAATGTAGAACAGTTTGCTGATTTCTGTATTGTGAAGTCCAAATAATAAGTTTGTCCCCAGCAAGATTGCATTCCTAGTTAACATTTATTTTGAAACCATTTTCCACTAAGTTAAAAGACTTGGATTAATTATGGTACAAGGCTAATTCAGTAGCTATAAAGTAAATTCATTTAATACCATAAGGTATTGAAAGGAATAATATAGAAATAAAACCCAAGTTAACGTTTAGCTGAATAGTTTAGGATTAAAGTTGCAAACTTTGTCTACTACAAGCCTGTATTGTTTTAATTAACTTTAATATTCATACGCTTTTAAATTACTGTAGCATGATGTTTGCTATATGATATCAACTAAATGGACTTGAACCTACAATGCAAGCCATACCTAGAGAACATTATCATCATCATCATTATTATTATTATTATTATTATTATTATTATTATTATTATTATTATTTTAATCATAATCACATCACCACACACACACACAAATAAATAATTAAAACTTGGAAAGGCTTGTAATTTCCAATACAAATTCAATTTGGCTTATTGGATTACTTTGCTATTACAAAGTGCCCCTTAGAAACTTCAGAAATGATAAATAACAATGCCAGTAATCTCAGACAAGACAGATCGAGTTCCTGTCTGAGCAACTACAATGTAGTTTGTGTGTGTTATGTACTTGGATGATCTCCAAGATGTAATGTTTTCTGCTTTTTAAACCTTGCTTATTTTTCTTCTAGGAAAGAACAAGAAGTCGATTCAAAAGATGCCATCATCCTACATCAATTCTCAAGGCCAAATAATGGCATTCCCAGTTTATCTCCTTTCTGCTTGAAAATGGAGACTTACTTGAGGATGGCTGATTTGCCTTACCAGGTAATCTGGTGTATCATCAACTTTAAAGCAGAATTATTTCGCTTCCCAAACTCGATGTAATTTAATGTTCTTTTTGGTTCTAAATATATAATCAGAAGCAGCAGCATCTGCAGTGTGAGGGTGTCAAAACTAGGAAAGATTGAAGATAGAGGATTATAATGGAAGCTCCACCTCTGTTTTTGAATGTCCATGTGGCAGTTACAGATGGACAAAAAGAGTGGGAATTCCATCATAACTCTTTGTTTGCTACCTTTGACATTCTCATCCAATAGGTGCTGTGTAGAAAATTATATTATTTGTATCTTAAAATTATGCAAACGAAATAAAATAAACCATATGGAAATATCTATGTGTTATGTACACTTTTCAGGTTTCCTGTATTATTATTGCAAGATCCAATCTGGGCCGGTCACTGGGAAGAGAGGTTTTGTCATCCAACGTGGGCTGGAGACCATCTTTAGGGAACTTCTCTCTAGCCCTAACTCTAGAGAGAAGTTCTCTGAAGATGGCTCCAGGATGCATCTGAAAGCTTGGAAGACAAAACCTCTGGTCCGAGTGACCAACCCAGATTGGATCCTGCAACATTATCCTGAGACACGTATATTTGCCTTCATTTTTGTATCATTATTACTACTTGTCGTAATAGTAGCAATAGTAATAACAGTGGCAGGGATACTATTACCAACCCTCTGATAAGATCTTGTTTCTAAAAAAGTCTTTGATGGTGTTCTCCTTTTGTCTTTATAGCTACCACATGAAAAGTATATTTTTTAAAAAATATTTATAAAAATGTTTTCATAATACAAACCCCCCAAAAAGAACACATTAGAACTGAAGAAGCTTCTTTGATGAACAGTGAAATGTCTTCAATGAAAAACAAAGGAAGTCCAGTTGACTCTTGAAAAAGCATCTTTGAGATAAAGAACACATGGGTGCCAGCTTAAGGGTCATTCTGTGAGGGAGGCAATTCCTAAATATGATTGTTAGATAAAGTAATTAATATATATAGATATATAAATAAATAAAAAATGAATGTTAATACACATTAACTAGCACAGTTTTTAAAAGCCTAGGGAATGAAAAGGGATTGCTTGTTTTCCACTTGCACATTTGAAAAAGATATTTCTTATCCTGCTGTTTTTTCATATAAAACTGAAAGTGATGAACCTACCAATATCCCTTCCTTCTCCCATTTTCCCCACAACAACACTTTTTGTTAAGGATTGTCATCCTAAGATGTTAAAGAGACTGCAGCAGAGCCCAAAAACAGTATCTTTCCTTTTTTGTCTTAAGACTTACTGAAATAATCAGAGAGACCTTTTGGCTTTCTATAATGTCCTACCTCCCAGATGTGATTTGAAATAGATTGCTTTGCTATAGATTGTTTCCCTATGCTTCATGATAGAACTTACCTTGATCTTAGGGGAGTATGGCTCTTACATCTGGGCTATGAATGACCATTAGATGATACCAGAGAATCAGCATTTTCTGTATTTTGGGGGGGATTTTGCAACCTTAATATCAGGAGAGAGAGAGAGAGAGAGAGAGAGAAAGGCCTTTATTTTGACATTTGTGCCAGAGAAAACCTGATTTAATATGCAAGCAGGTTTGAGATGCCATTAGGTGATCATGCCAATTTTATGGAAGAGTGAAATTGAATTCATTGCAAAAGCTGAACCTGACTTAGCTTCCATGTGATTGCTTTATTTTTGTTTTGTTGTTTTGCTTCACAGAACTACTTTGATGGAAAGCTTTCTCCCCAAGGGAAAATGCCATGGATCGAATACAATCGCAAAAAGGTATCCGGCACAGAGTTCATTATTGATTTTTTGGAAGAGAAGCTTGGAGTGAATTTAAACAAACACCTTGGCCCACATGAGAGAGCTGTTTCTAGAGCAGTAACAAAAATGGTGGAGGAGCACTTCTACTGGTAAGTTGACATACGAATAGGAGTGCTCTTGAAAGAATTAAAGGATGTAGCTGCATTTAATGGCCCTGTGAGACATTTACAGTGGACCACATACTTTTTGTGAGGTGCATGCAGTGTGTGCAGTGAGCCTGCTGCCAATGTGTTTCTCCCTTTGGCTACCTGTATGGCAAGACCTTAAGGGAGATTTTGTTCAAAGTACTTGAATACACTTAGACTTCACATTTGGGAGTTCTCTGTTGTAAGAGTCTCTAACCCCATGGAAAATTTTACCCACTTTCAGAAGAAGACTTCCGTCTCTCCAATTTAACCCTTGTAACTAAGCCTGTGGTGCCTGGGCCTGCTGGCACACTTTAACCAACTTTTTGTAGCCTCAATAGGCAGGGGCATAATAAAAAGTGGGATAAATGAGGAATAAAACCAAAGGGAAGAAATTAAAATAAATAAGAAATTAAAACCCCTATTTAAAGGAGAAGTGAGTGAAAATGTGCATCACACACACACACACACACACACACACCTACCACTTTTTAGATTTTGCAAGGACTCTCCAAAATGTGCCATTTCCTAAGTTTATATCCATTAGTTATTTAATGGGCTAAAAAGGGATGCAATAGTTATAAAACAGTTAGATGAAAAATAATAAAAGTGACTGAAAATTTATAGCCCCATTTCCTGTCATTAATTTGCACCCAGATTATTCTTTTTTATTATTCTTAATTTGCATTGAGCCAACAGAATGTTTTCTTCTTCCTGATGTGGAGGATTGATGATAATGAAATAAGCAAAGCACCATAGAGGGGTTTCGTGCTTCTAAAAATACCTTGTCTTATGTGGAGTTAATTTTCCTCCCAAAGTGTTTCCCAAAATAGGCTAATGCATCAATTAGTTGATGGGGTAGAAGGAAGAGATGAAAACACAAAAACACTTTGCTGAAGGGAGGTTTGCTATCAGAATATATGGTCCAGGGTTTGAGACAGTGGATGCATATTTGTCTTTCACAAAACTAGCAGGTGCAAGTTGAAGAACACAATTCAACCTGTACCTTTTGAAATATGCCTGCAGGCAAATGCAGAGTCTTTCTCTTGGTTTGTTTGAAAGGATAGCTTTTTGACAAAAGCATTTGGAACAGTTTTAAAATTATTTTCTAGCATCCTGAGGGCTCTCATGCCCCATGCATATCAAGTGAATAAGGGGGACAAAAGATAAATGAGTCAAATAGTCTATAAGGAAGAAAATGAGATGGAACCAAAATACTTGCTTACAAATGCAATTGGTAGGTTCCTGGTAACTTTAAGGAAAACACATCAGCGCAGGTCAAATGTAAAATACTTTTACATCTTTGGTATCTTTCTTAAGCCTTCCTGCTCAGCAGCAGAGGCTCAGGCCACAGGAGCAAAGGACAAATCACTCCCTTGATATCCCGCTTTGTATGTGCCTCTATTGATGCATGTTTTTTTTTCCTTCCATTTGAATGAGATGCTTCTCTTCGTAAATAATTAAGATGCAAATCCGCAAAGCATCTGCTCTTTCTCCTGGTGTTTTTCTCTCTTCTCTCCAAGCTCTCAACAGATCTAATTTGTATGGGTCAGTGTGCTCTGTCCTGGATGAACCCACTCCTACCCTTAAGTATTTGCTCAATATATATATATATGTTTTCTTAAGTTTTCGCGGGTACTTACATGTCTGGCATTCAGCTTTGTTCGGGTATTTTCCCATGTCATAGTAGTGGTGCTTTTAAAGTTGTAGCAATGTTTCAGCAGATGAGATTCTGCTGAAACGTTGCTACAACTTTAAAAGCACCACTACTATGACGTGGGAAAATACCCGAACAAAGCTAAATGCTATATATATATATATATATATATATATATATATAAAATAAAAAAAAACAAGGAAATAACTCAATGTGGGTCATTTTATAGCTATTCCCGAAAGATTTCTGCTAGCACTAACAAAACTATTAAATTCTCAATATCAATCTTTTCAAGAGTTCTCAAAATCACCTGGCCGGAGTGCCTGATAGGTGTATTTGGTGTTACAGGTAGTCCTTGACTTATAGCAATTTGTTTAGTGACCATTTAAATCAGAAGCCTCCAAATTTGGCAACTTTAAGACTTGTGGACTTCAACTCCCAGAATGAAGTCCACAAGTCTTAAAGTTGCCAAGTTTAGAGACCTCTGATTTAAAGTTACAATGGCACTGAAAAGAATGACTTGAGTGACTGTTTTTCAAACTTACGACCATTGCAGTATCCCCATGTCAGATGATTGAAATTTGGATGCTTGGTAACTGGTTCATATTTATGAGCGTTGTAGTGTCCTGGGGTCATGTGATCACCTTTTGCGACCTGACCAGTAAAGTCAATGGGGAAGCCATATTGATTTAACATCCATGTTACTAGCTTAACACCCGGAGTGGGTCACCTAACAACTGTGGCAAGAAAGGTCGCAAAATGGAGCAAAACTCACTTAACAAATGTCTCATTTAGCAACAAAAAAAGGTTGGGTTCAATTATTGTCATAAGTCAAGGATTTCCAGTATTTATATTACGCAAAGCCTGTTTTATGAGAAAGGCCTGTCCTCAGCCATAATGGTCTGCATTCCCTTGTCCTCACTCCCAGCCAAGTTCTCTAACATCAGCTGAGGTAATTTAACTTGATTCAAAAGTTGTGAGCAAAGGGAGAGGGAGTAGATAAGCTCTGTCAGGATGTGACCTGACCTGATCCCACTTAGAAAATACTCTGGGCTTTATAAATATTTCATCCCGCATATTGTTGGGAAACTATTGAGCCTGTTTTTATAGCATTCTCTCTCTCTCTCCTTTTGAAGCTAGGGTTTATTCTGTGACATATTCAAGAGATGGCTATGTGAGGTTACTGCTGTGAAGGAGAATTAACAATCCCACACAACATAATTTTCACACTCAAATATTTGTGCCATCTGTTATTATCCATCTGTATGACAATTCCTTTGCTTCACAACTTTTTCCTCGTCATTCATTTGCAGTTGCTGACTTTGGAAGAGCAAAAAGGGATCAACTCATTTTTACAATAGAGGTTGTACTTTCATCAGTTTTCCATAGATAGAATATTTGTTTAACATCAAGCAGCTTCATCCTGCTCTTCCACCAAAAATCACCTAGAAGGCTCACCAACAGTTATAAACATGAGATGCTTGATACTTACAAGCCAGAAATCTAAACAATATGTTTTTTTCAAAATGAAAAAAGGGGGTTGGGAGCAAAGGGAAAAGGAATATATGAAATGGGAGCATCAATCCTTAAAGTTGAAAGAGAACGTGAGGTAGAAAGTAGCACTAGATGTGTCCAAAAAGTGACCAAGGGCAAATATTGTAATGTGGGCATATAAAATCCTTTCATAAGAATTACAACCATGAATTCTCCAACCTGCATTCTTCCAGTTGTTTTGGATTCCATCTCTGCAAATGCTCACCTTTTTTATAGAGAAGTCCAAAGTATCAATAGGATATTAGTTTGGAGGAAGCTGCACTAGGCCGTTGAACCATTTCTACTTCTGCATGAAAATCCTTTAGACAAAACTCAGTCTTTTAAAGAAAATGTTGCAAATTTTATTAAAGCAAATAATTTCATAAATCATTTTATCACCCAGTTCTCCCCACTCCCTTTTTTGAAAGTGCAGTCAACAGTAAGACATTGTAGTCCATTCTTTCCTAACCTGGTATTTTCCATAAGAGCTTGACTGCTAAAGTTTGTTTCTGAACACAAAGATAGGTTGGTGTTGCTCTATAGCCAGTTGGTGCTTCTTCTTTGAAGTACTTTGTCCATCTAGTACAATAAAGTCAACGGTGGGGAAGCTGCTGTCTTCTCATTTTCTGTATTTCTTCACTACAGTTATAGCACTGCTGGAAATCAATGTTGTAATTGTCTTCAATGTTTAGGACCTTAGCCTATTGCCAATGGGTGGACAATCTCCATGAGACCCAGAAGATGCTTTCTCTTGGTGGGCCCTTTAGTGACCTACTGAAGTGGATTCTCTGCCACATAACCAAAGGAATTGTGAAGCGGGAAATGTACGGACATGGCATTGGCCGCTTTTCTGAGGAAGAAATATACAAGCTGATGGAGAAAGATATGCGCTCGTTGGCCAGTCTTCTGGGTAATGAATAGTACATTTCATTAAGTTCTCTAGGCACAATCTTTCTTCCTTTGCAATTTCTGGTATTTGGTTAAACTTCAGATTATTACTTTTAGCTAGTCATGTGACTGTCGTGAATTTATTGAATTTACATGGGCCTGCATGACTAATGACCCATTCAGTTAAACTGGCATGAAGTACAGAAAGTCCTTGACTTATTGTTGCCACAAAAAAGGTTGTGAAATCCAATAGGCCATGTGACTGACCCATTTTACAACCATTAAGACATAAGACCATAATGGGCAAGCTCCATTAAGGGTCTGTGTTGAGGACTACATATATTATAGTACAATTTTTCCTGTTCCACTGAGAACAATCCTAACTAAAGTTTCTATTAAGTCAGTATTTTTCTGTTATACTGGCTTAGTTAAACATTTTTGGAGTTGATGGGCCACAAACTGTGCAGGCTATATTTTAACATGCTATTTATTCTTCAGCTTGGTACTGAAATTGACGAGTCACTTCAGTAGTAATAATTAGTTATGATTTATTTGATAATTAATTCTCTGCAAGAATCAGTTTGACTTACCTACACAAATTGTTTGGAAGTATTATTCTTTGTGCAGTTCCTTGTGTAGCTTACAGTACTTCAATTCATTGGAATGGAATGAGTTGACATGTACAAATTCATTGAAACTTGAAACTTCTAACTTAGAATGAAGAGTTGGCCCAAGTCAGAAGCTGTCAAATTCCTTTCCAGAAACCTTTTAATTTCTTGAAAGGATATGAAGGCTCCTGGCTTATCATTATGGCATATGTTCATCAATACTCTAATGCGCAGTTTCAGCATTAAGGTTTAATATGAGACATTATAAGAAACATTCATTTTATTTAATAGTACAATGTTTGGAAAGATTTGCACATGTCATTTGTACTTCTATAACTGTCTGGTTTAGTACAGCAACCAACGGATAATTAAGACTGCAGAAAAAACTATTGCAACCAGCCTGCCTTCCACAGAAGACCTGTATACTGCATGGGTCAGAAGGAGGGCTAAATTTTTTTTGAGATTCCTCACATCCTGGACAGAAACTGTTTTACCTCCTCCCCTTGAGACAGCTCTATAGAGCCTTGCATGCCAAAACAAAACACATGGCCAGTTTTCCCCCCCTTGTGCCATCATTCTGCTGAACACCTAATTCATACAGTGCTATCTAATGTCTATGTATATCTACCCAAGTAGTATGGCTATAGTATTATTATTTATCCTTCTTATTTTCTTCTTTACCACTCCCTCATATTGGTATTATGATGATAATTATTATTATTATTCTGTTGCCTTGCATGTACACTAAGAGCTTCTGCACCCGAGATAAATTTGCTGTGTGTCTAATCATACTTGGGCAAATAAAGTATTCAATCCAATCCAGTCCAATATAGTGCTGCCTATTAAATCTGAATCACATCTATGTGAAGTAACTTTCTGATGAAAGAGACAGCAAATTACAGGTTACTGGAGGTCTGTATCAGAATTCTAAGATTCAGATTGTTTTCCAGAAAGTATAATGAGTTATTATAAAACTCCCCTGTCATTAAAAATAAAAGCCCCTTTGAGTCACCTAAATGTTCAGTGCCTATTGAAGCCCTATTGGAGAAGCTTCATGGCTGAGTTGAGTCACATGAGTTGTTCCTTGAAGATACAGTTTTCCATTTCTATCAGCAAGGTTGCTGAATTCAGTTCCATTCCAACAATGACTGAGGGATTGTTATTCCCATTTATAGACCGAGACTGTTTGGCGTGATATCATTTCCACTGCAAAAAGTGCACAAAGAATTTCTTTGGGCAGGAAATACATAGTGAGATATTTCATTGTCCAAGAATTTCATACTGCATAAGCTCTTACTTTTGTTGGCATTGTGAGGGAATGGTATGTTCCTGGGATTGGGCATCACCATCTGCATTTTGCCCAGTCACCTGGAAAGACTACTGCTTACTGGCTAAAAAAACGTTTGAAAATTATGATTTTTGCCATAACTAAGAATCAACTGCATTGGGGAAAACAAATTGTCAAGCGGAGGAAAAATGGGAAGTCCAGGCAGTTTAAAATGAATATAAAAGTTTATTGCTCTGTACAAGAATCTGAACTACTAACTGTCAAAGCAAATTGTCGGTAGATAAGAGTCAAAAGAATTCAAGGGGGGCTGGATTTAGACCTCTTATGGGCGCGAAGGGACTCAAGACTGATGGTGCATTTGACCCCTCCCTTGGATTCATCCTGGTCATCTCGTACACAAATCTTATCAAATGCAACAATGCATATACAATGGAGTGTGTGTATGTGTGTGTTTATATGTATATACATATACACAAGAGCCAATATGGCTATGAAAAAAACTGTGTCAACCCAAATCTGTAAAATTCTTAAGAGCAACAGGCTTCAGATATAGCCAAACATATACTGAATGTTCCATACTCTTTTTAAAAATGGGTTAATTAGTGAAAAATCCATGAATGACTAGAGTTCACAACAACTAGTTCCATTTTATAGAATATATGTATCAGTGCAAACTATCAGGTGGTGACTGCTACGTTTACCTTTGTGAAGGCATTAGCAAGCATGAAGCAATATGAGACTAAAACATAGGGTATGCATTAAGAAAGACAAGTGAAATAAAATATCACAACCCTCTTAAATGTTTTTCGACATCTGTTTATTTTCTAGGTGATAAAAAGTACATCATGGGACCCACGCTTTCTACTTTAGATGCTACGGTGTTTGGTCATCTGGCTCAAGCAATGTGGACGTTGCCTGGAACTAGACCAGAGCGCCTCATTAAAGGTATGAATGCTTTAAATCCAGCAAGAACATAGGATGGTGATAAGAGACAAAAAACCCACAGCTCCTATTCTGGGTCAGCTTCATGGCCATATTTTTTTTCAGCATTGGATGTTTTCCATATCTCAGTTCATTTGTCATGAGGGAAACAAAGGACCACTCAATGTAGGTGCTGCTTCTAAATCTAACAACTTGTATTGGTCATTGAAAACTACGCCAGATCTCCTCCATATGCTTTCAAACTTATAACAGGAGCATACGAATGTTCTTCTAATGACATCTGAAAATGTTGACCAAAGTAATGATGTAGGAATCAGAAAGACAAAAAATATGTGAGTGGTGTATCATTCCAGAATATGTATGTATGTATACCCATGCATATATACATACATGCACAATTGCAGGCAAATGCTTAGCCAGCATGGAAATAAAAGGATATCAAACAGAAGTGTGTATAAGGCATCTTTTTAGTATAGTAAATAACTACTTTATAGTATTACTGAGTAATTTGGGCTTTCAGAGAAAGTAAAAGGTGTTCCAACTTCTAGCTGTAGTTACGAAAGTTAAAATGGAAGGTTTCCTTCTCTCAAACTAAAAATAAAGTGAATGGCTACAAATAGAATAGTAAGATAATTAAAAGTTTTATTTGCTTTACTAAGTTCAGTACCTACTAGTTCTTTAGCAAAATGTCTTGAGTTTTTAATAATGAGCAGCTAGTTTGATCTAATGGTTAAAGGCACCAGGCTAGTGTGGATTCTAGTACTACCTTAGGCATGTCACACAATTGGGTGACTTTGGGCCAATCACTCTCTCTCAGTCCAGTACACCTCACAGGGTTAATGTTGTATGGAAAAATTGGAGGCGGAAGAAGCATTAGTATATTTACTACCCTGAATTATTTATAAAAATAATAAAGGCAGAATGAAAATATAAAATAGAATGCTATAATTTTCTGTTTTCCTACTTCCTTTCATCCTGAGACACCAACCTGCCTATACTTTTCAAAGGGACAATTTGCACTTGTTCCAAATATTTTGACAATGTCTGTGGAACAGAAGCCTATCGAGCTTCTAAACTTAATATTTAGTACTTTCTACTAAAATGGAAGCTGCCTTTGTATTGCAGTGACAGAGATCTCGACTCAGTGCAACTAAAGTTTAGCAGCCAAAGATACAAAGGTGTTGTGAGATTAAGAGCCAAATTTAGTGACTTAGCTGCTAAAGTACAGTGCCTCGGAGAGGCTAAGAATACATTTAGAAACTAATTCTTTGGTGAGAATGCTATAATTTAAATTATTGTCAGTGACAGCTGACGGCTTCTTCAGAGTTTAAAGCTGTTTCAAGGGGAAGGATGTTTCCACCATAATTTTAACTAGATTATTTTATTCTGATTTCTTTAGCTAGCATAGTGCTTTGCTAATTAAGAAAATATATATTCAGAATTCTTCATATGAGAGTAACATCTACTAATACAGTAAAAGGATGCACAGGTTATGAACTGTGGATATAATGGATGGTATAGTGTTAGTTTGCAAGTATATTCCATTGGAATTTCCTGCTGCCTCCAAGGTTTTTGCTTTAACAGCTTTCCAGATGGCCACAGATAATTTAGACCACTTTGTTCAGATTGATATTGGAATCCAAGTTCCACAAGTCCCAGTTTATCTGATCAATGCTAATGGAGTTTTCTGGGACTTGTAATTCAACAAATCTAAAGGCAACAGTGTTATAACAGTATAAAGTTAATTTATAAAAAAAAAATGTTAGGGTGATCCTCACAAATAATGTATGGAAGCCAATAGGGTAAGGCTTCTCATTAACCTGTCCCATGGGCCATGAATTCACTGGTTAATGGGATAGAGTTTTGCAGAAGGACAAGTATTTGTTCAAGGAAGTGTGACATAATAAGGAGAACGAGCACCATCACTGCTTTTGATATAGTTCTGATGTTGCAATTGTGTGTTCCATTAATTTATTCTGAAAGCATATACCCCATTTTTTTTCTATTAAAAATTGACAGCTGCCTCTGATAACCCTAGCAACAAATGTTTGCAATGGATGGTGCACAGGCTGCACATTAAATGCATGTTGTTATTTGTCTAAAGTGAAACTGAGTCTTACAGTATGGGCAAATGTAACAATTCTTAAAGACTCTACATCATGGACATCCACCCTTTACCTTATTGCCATGATGGCGAACCTATGGCATGCATGCCACAGGTGGCATGCAGAGCCCTCTCTGCGGGCATGCAAGCTGTTGCCTAGCTCAACTCTACCACGCATGCGCACGCTCCTCCTGCTAGCCAGCTGGTCTTCAGGTCTCTACCAATGTAGCGTGGGGGGGAGCGGTGCATGCGTGGGGGTGGGGCGCATGCATGGGGATGCATGCGTATGCATGGGGTGGAGCACATGCAAGGGAGATGTACGTGCATACATGGGAGATGCGTGTGCATGCGTGGGAGCAGGACACATGCACAGGGGACGTGGACGCATTGTGTTTTGGTGATGTGCACAAATGCTTTGGGCACTTGGTGCTGAAATGGTTAACCATCACTGCGTATTCCCTCAAAAGTGGAATATGTGTGTGATTTATATGTTCATTTTCTTTCTATAATATGTTGTGGTTATTTTTAGCAACAGAACTTCAACATCACCTTTTTTTAAAATAAATACTACAGTTCTATTTGAATTGAATTGAATTGAATGATTTGTCATTAAAAGGCCTACGTTCTCGAATAAAAACATGGAAGTCATAAAAAACTTGCCCCTTAGTGTGGAAACCAACTGGCCTGGTGTCAGACTTCCATGAAGATTTTGGATAAAATCCAGATTCCAGAACCTCTCTGTAACAGATCTGTTACTGAGTATAGTTGTTTACTTTATCTTAGAAAGAACCTTTTATAAAGAGTGAAAAAGAAATCTGACATGGTTAAAGAACTGCAATTATTTATAGCAGTTCCTGTGATCTAGGATGCTGAGTAACAAGTCTACCAAGATAAATTAGTCTGATCTTGGAACATTGGTATATTAGGTCCACTCTTCTTTTTCACTGGCAAATCTAGCATCTAGATATTTTGCAGCTAAAAACTATAATGACTGAAATCTGAGAAACCTATCCAGATCCACATAATACCAGTCTTGGACTGGATAAAGGAAAACAATTATAATACTGAATAAGGTGAGGCAAACAGTTACTTTATGCCATTGTGAAGATAAAGATATAAGAAATACATAAATAAAAGCCTTTTTTTTCCAATTTCTTTCAGCTATTAGCACTTGATATGGCTTTTGATATGGCTTGCTTCCTATCATTAAGTTTTGTTCTCTTGTAAAGACTAGATGTCTCCAGAAAAAGTTGTGCCCTACTAGAGCAGGGGTCTCCAACCTTGGCTCCTGGAATCCTGGCGGACTTCAACTCCCAGAGTTCCACAGCCAGCAAAGCTGGCTATGGAATTCTGGGAGTTGAAGTCCACCAGGCTTCCAGGGGCCAAGGTTGGAGACCCCTGTACTAGAGTGACACAAAGAAGAGTTCCTCAGGGTGAGCTCTAATTGTGATGATCCCAAAATGACAACGTGGAAGAGTGATCCTTTGATTTTTTTCCTTGGGATTTCATCACCACTTCCCGTTGTAGGCCTGACTCTGGAATTTTCTGCTGGTCTGCCATCCAAACCCTTAGCAAAACTTCAAATCACCCAGGACAGTTAGTTGTAGGAAAAGAGATCAATTTATGAGCTAAACTCTCCTTAGCACCAAAGAGCAGGAAAAACCTGACTCAAGAGGCGAGAGAAAAGAAAATTTCATGCCTTGTTTAATTCTGCTCATAACAACACTGCCCCCATTGCTGCTATAGTCAACTTCATTCGGTAAACGATTTCCATATTTCTATAAAAAAAATACAAGACTTTGTATGGACATGTATAATGAAATATGGAACTCATTTAGACAGTAATAGGTTAAAAGGAGAGAAAAATGTATTAGGAAGATATACATCCTTGAACAATATTTGCATTAGAAAAGAGCATATAGAATTGCAATTGTTTTTTGTTATAAAGACATATACTAGGGGGTTTTTTGTTGTATTTTTTCACTTTTTGCTGGAGTACATTTTGTATATCATCCCCCCCGCTTTCTTTTTGATAATGGAAGAATCACTATCACTATTATTTTTCTATTCTGCTCTTTTGCTTTTGCTATTTGCTATTAATTAGAAAACAACAGAAAATTCATAAATAAATCAGTAAACTTCATAGTATTCCCCCCCCCCCCCCCGCAGAAGTCCCAATATTTCAGGAGACTAAATCTCAAACACCAGAGCATTGTGCATAATCTTCATACTCCATTCCCTACCCTCCACTCTTGAAAATGGCCTTTACCTTATTGGATTAGCTTGCAGGACTATCATAATCTCTCGCTCACCATCCTGCTTTTTGCAACATGAATATTATACGGATAGATTTGCTCCACAGGCATTGGAACTTTGCATGTTTAGAAATTCAGGGGAAAAAAAATCATTGCCTTTTTTTTTTTTTTTTTTAAAGGTTCAAGCTAAAAAAATGAACTCTTCTGTATTTGGCTTGGGTAGACACATTACTGAGTTATCACAGAAATGCCAAGCTGTGGCTCTCTGAATTGTTTTGCAGGAAAAAAAGCAATTTCTTCCCACCAGGAAGATTAAAACCCTTCTTTAGAGCAGCTCTGTGTGAATCATTGCCAGGACTCTTCATTCAGGGGCTAAAGACATTGAAAAGCTTCCCAAACCATCAGAAGATTGATTATATGTTTTTTTTAAATATATTTCTAGAGGCTGGCTCTTTTTAAAAAATGAAAAAGAGGAAAATTTGGGATTTACAGCTTATTAGGAGTGGGAGGGAAGTTGTCCATGGCCCTCCACCATAGATGCTCATGCTACATTCCCCAGCCCCCCCCCCCACCAGCAAACCAAATCATTATGCATAAAACTAAAGCTGTAATTTTGGGCTCATAGCAATAAGACAGTTCATACTGTGACAAGCAATGCATAAATGATGTTCATATGCAAAGCATCCTGCTGTTTTGAGAGAAATTTCTGTAGCTATTCCTTTCTTCTCTGCTTTCTATGTCCTTCTCTCATATACTTAGACATTCTGGGGAAGAATGGACAAGGATATCTCTCTCCCTCTCCCCCTCCCTTCCTCCCTCCCTCCCTCCCTCTCTCTCTCTCTCTTTCTCCCCCCCCCTCTAATTTTTAAACAATGCTGCCATCTGGTGGTTCAAATATATTACTAATGTATTCTCTTATCAGCCTCTCCGCTCTTTTTGAGAAGGTAAATACAGGCTGTCCTCAACTTATCATCACAATTGAGGCCAAAATGTATGTTGCTAAGAGAGAGTTAAGAGAGTTTTGCCCCATTTTACAATGTTTCTTACCACATTTGTTAAGTGAACCATTGCAATTGTTAAATTAGTAGCACAGTTGTTAATCTGCCTTCCCCACTGACTTTCCTTGTCAGAAGGTCACCAAAGGGGACCACCTGGTCCCAGGACATTGTAACCGTTATAAGTATGAATCCAGTTGTCAAGCATCCAAATGTAAAATCACATGACCACTGGGATGCTGACATAGTCATAAGTGTGAAAAACGGTCCTAAGTTCCTTTTTTCGATGCTTGTTTGTCATCTTGAATGACCATTAAATGAACCGTTGTAAGCCGAGGACTACCTGTATTCTAGTTTGAAGATTCACAGTGTGGTAAACCATGTTCTCCGTCCCTTCTTGGTGTTTTTCCAGGAGAATTGATCAACCTGGCTATGTACTGTGAGAGAATAAGAAGAAAATTCTGGCCGGAGTGGCATCATGAGGAGGACAACACGCTGTATGAATCAGAAGAAAGCAGCGAAGCAAGCAAAAGTCACCCGCTGCTGGACTTCAGTTTTTATTCAAGGACAGAAACATTTGATGACGAAGGACCTGAAAACAGTTTTTCCCGAACGCCTGATACCGATTACACAGGGCACTCCCTCTTTGATTCTGATGTGGATATGGATGACTGCACAGATCATGAACCATGCAAATGACGTGTCTAAAATACCCTGCGCCATTTTGTGTCAGAAGCGTCAGTACTTCTCGGGACTCAGGCAAACTGACTCAAGTTTTAAAGAGCCCCTTGTTGGTCGGGAAGAGACCGTTACGTGCAACGCTATCTTCATATGTTCTTTGGACCGTTTCATCTTTTTTCCATCTTAGGAAAGAGCCCCCACAGATCCTAGGCCAACCGGTTTTAATAACAGTCATGATGGAATTGAAAAGATGACAAGGAAGGTAATGGGATGGGTGGGAATGAGGATTCACGTTAAAAAATAAATATGCAGAACTTCCCAGAATGATGTAGAGGAGATAAGGGCCAAGAAAATCTCATTTGGATGTTCTAACCTCCTCCTCAGTGGACTTCCTGTCCCACAGGATACATTGCGGTGAAATCAGTGCAATGAGGAATGGTAAAATCTTTTCACTTTGGGTGTGCCAGGTGACCCCTTGTAGAGGTAGTAAAACAGGCTCTTCAAATATGTGGTCTCAAAGAAATGTTTCTCAAAAGAAAAAAGTAATGTTTGTTTTTGCAGTGAAATCAATCATTTATTGGTCCTCTCTGAAAAAATGTATTTTTATTTTTAAATGTATTTTGATAGCCTTGCATTTTTAAAGTAGAAAATGCATCCTCCTTGGTTTGTTCCTTTGTATCAATTCTGCTGCCATAATTATTCAGACTAGACTATAATAATTAATTATACCAAAAATATTGCAAGATCAAGTTATGTGAGGGTGGAAGAATTGGTTGGGCATATTGAAGCAGACTTGATTCTCGTTGACCACCAGAACGCAGAAGCAGACAGTCTTTACCCAAGAGCAGTTACCAAATTTTACTTTCTTTCATTGAGATGTATAATTGCATTCATGTATTTCTGCCTTGGATTTATGCCCTGCCTTTCCACTTTACACAAGGAGCCTCTTACTTAGTAAGATCTTGCAACAGACTGCCTGTTCCCACTGATAACATTCCAGTCCATGAATGTCTTTTCATGCAACACCTATTGATTAGAATCATAGTAAGATTTTTGTTTGGGGCTAATCACCTGGACAATCAGGTTTGGCTAGATGCATATTGTAAACAACTACTATATGTTGGGATGTAGTATCACAGTTGTATATGTAAAATAAAGGTGGTTCTCGACTTGCTACAATTCGTTGTGACCCTTCAAAATTATGACAACATTGAAAAAAGTGGCTTACAACCGTTTTTCACACTTATGACTGTTGCAGCATCCCCATGGTCATGTGATCAAAATTCAGATGATTGGCAACAGATTCAAAGTTTATGACAGGTGCACTGTCCTGTGGTCATATGATCACCTTTCGTGACCTTCTGATGAGCAAATTCAATGGGAAAGCCAGATTCAACCAACAGCCATGTTACTAACTTAACAGCTGCAACCGATTCATTTCACAAACGTGGCAAGAAAGGTCATAAAATGGGCAAAATTCACTTAATAAATGTCTCACTTTGAAGCAGACCTTTTGGGCTCAATTGTGATTGTAAGTCGAAGACTACCTGTACTTTGTTTTTAGTTCTTTTGTTCACCCTGTAGGCAAGTTTCTAAAGCATTTTTCAAACACACTATCAATGTTACTATATAACTATACAGGGTTTAATTTTGGGAAGAAGAAATGCTGCTACCTATAAAGTCTGTTCCTTGGGTTGATATCTGTTAGGTGCGTTTACATTTAAGGGAAATGATATTTATTTAACTGTAGGAATACTATTTATTATGCCTCTCCTTGCAAAGAACATGCCTTTGTTTTGTGGAGATTGATTCTGGACTTTATTATATTGGTATTGATATTCCTACTCCTCTATTTTTTGAACCCAAACGGTTTTCAAGAGGCTTTAGTATCTGTTAAGCTTCACTGTAGGATTCTCTCTCTCCTCATTTTTTCTTAAAGTTAGCCTTTCATCAGACATAGATGATGTCACTTCCCCCCCACCTATACTTAATGGATTTTGTTTGCTGTGTCTCCTATATACCTGTTGCATGCAGTCCTGCGATCAGTGCTTACTTATTTTTTTTTTATCAATATGTCAAACCCATCCTAATAGATTCTGGATGAGGTGCAACAAAATCAAGAGCAAAAGAGAAATACAAAAATAAAAGCTCAGTTGTTAAAAAATAAATAAAAGCTGATAAAATAATATCATTCAAAATCAATAATAACCATCATAGTTTCCCTTAGACTAATCTAATCAACTGGCTAAGTGCATGCTGCAATAAAAAAAATTTTTTTAGCCTGTTTACCAAATGCCATCAGGTATGGGGCTATTCATTCTTTGGGTTGAAGGAGGTTTGTGGCCTGAGCCCATGTACCTCTGGAGGAGGGGATCTATATCAGATCCACTCTTAATGATTGGACTGCATAGGCAAGTTCAATTCTACTAAAGCATTTGTCTTCAAAAGTCCCAGAGCTCAAAAGCGAAGAACTTTTCAGGGAACAGCTTTTTGAAGTGAGTGCTTGAAACCCTTCTGGCAACCTGTGTAGTGACTTCCCATCAGTAGTCCAGCTGCTGCATTTTATACCAGCTGTAACTAGCTGCAACTAATGTAGAAAATGTAGAGCATGTCTTTATTGTAAGGACTGTTATATTCCTACCATCATGTGGTAATCAAGGCAAGGATTACCATTACTAGGCATCTTGGTCCAAGTAGAGTCACAATAGGCTTGTCCAGATGGAGCTGAGCAAAAATTACTCTGACCACAGTTTTCTATTGCTAGCGTAGGTGAAACCCGCACCCAGATTTTCACAGTGTCCAGGATTCTAGAACAGAGCAGAACAGAATAGAATGAGTTGGAAGGGATCTTGGAGGTCTTCTTGTCCAGCTCAAGCAGGAAAACCTATACAATTTGAGATAAGTGAGTGTCTAGACTCTTCTTAAAAATATCCAGTGATGGACCGCCCACAATTTCTACAGGCAACCTCTTCCACTGGTTAATTGTCCTCACTGTTAAGAAGTTTTTCCTTAAATTCCAGATTGCTTCTCTCTTTGATTAGTTTCCAACCATTGTTTCTTGTCCTGCCCTCTGTGCAGTTCAAGGCCTTTAGGGCTTGGACTAGAGTGGTAATGTATTCTGGTGACACCTCACCCCCACCCCACCCCAAATGCTGATTGACCTGCTCTTTCCACCCCATCAGGAGATGTTAAAGAAAATGGGGAAGGTCACGGAGTCCTGAAGAACCTTTGCTGAAGTTTTTGGAACTTGAGTGCAGGCCCCGACTGCTGAAACTGCCTACTGATGTGGGAGCAGAACTGCCATAAAATAGCGCCACCAATTTCTGCAAGTGGTCCAGAAGAATAGTATGGTTGATGGTACTGAATACCACTGAAGAGTCTAATAGGCACAAGAGGGACACAGTTCCCCCATTTAGTTGCAAACAAAAGTAATTGACAAAGCATGCAGTGCCATTTCTGTTTCATAAAACCATCGGTTGAATTGGTTGAATCGCTGAATAATCCATATCTTCTTCATAGTGTAGGATATGAATAATAGCTGAACTTAGAAATCTAGATAAAATTTGTTTGCTTCTATTAGATTTCAAAAATTGGAATAATAATAATAATAATGTGGGCCTATCTCGGATCCTTGAGAAGGACTCGATGGGTGGATAAAAAAGCCAAATCCAGTCTAAACATCTGGCTGACTGTGTGACCAATCCTAATAAGAGTGGAGCATTCAAAGGAGTCTCCATGACTCAGTAGTTAGAGTGCAGTACTACAAGCTACTTCTGTAGCCAGCTGCCTACAGTTTGGCAGTTCAAATCCCACCAGGCTCCAGGTTGACTCAGCCTTCCATCCTTCACAAGTGGGTAAAATGAAGACCCAGATTGTTGGGGGCAATATGCTGACTCTGTAAACCATTTTGGGAGGGCTGTAAAGCACTACGAAGCAGTATATAAGTCTAAGTGCTATTGCTATACTGGAATTTTCATTGAAGTTAACAAGACCTCTTTCTCTCTCACCTTTCTTCCCTCTTGTGTTCTTTTTTTGCTGCTTCATATATACCTAAAAGAACTGAAAGGTTGACAATTGCATTAAATCCCTTGTGCCTTGTCGATTGTCTTATTATTTGGAGATGGCTCCAAAGGAAGTCCTAAGTTTTGTGAAAGAAGGAATCTTGTTTCCTTCCTCTGAAATACCGTTTCATTGCAATGGCCAGGTAGCCTTTGATATGCAGATTAATATCTTTGTTTTACAAATATCTTTCTCTTCAATCAAATGACACTATTTACCGAAAGCCTTCCAATTCATGTAAGTAGATCTGAATGAATATACAGATAAATAAATATAATACACGACACCGGCCTAATCCAAGGAAAATTCTATACCAAATGAAATCTGAGAAGCCCATGAAGAAAAAAAAATCCAACTTATTGAAAAGTTAGCAGATATTAAATCATATAACACACTGAGACAATATGTAGTTTGTTCGGTTTTGGTTTAGCATCGTACATGAATTCATTGGGTTGTAAACCTTGTGAAACTTAGATGTATGATTCTAGGTTCTATAACTGTCAGGTTTTAAAAAAGCATACAATCCTCAATGTAATACTATAATTGAGACTTAACCTATGTTGTTAAGCAAAGTAGTCATTAAGTGAGTCACACTGGATTTTACAATCATTTTGCCATGGTTGCTAAGTGAATCATGTTGCTTAGTGAATCCCTCATTGACTTTGCTCATTGGAAGCTGGCTGGGGAAGGTTACAAATGGAGTTCTAGGACAACTCAATGTGGCCAACTTGCTGTGGGGCAACTTACCATGGAACAATTTGCTACAGGACAAGAGTTACACTAATTTTGAAGAAGTAATGGAATAGAATCATTAGGTAAAAAATGCAAAAGGAGAGACAAAATGAAATGGGATTGACAAAAAAATAAAATGTTCTTAAGATTATTTTAAATGATTAAATTGTTGAATTGTCCCACAGGGAGTGTTGTTGTCCCGCAGTGACTTGATCGTGATGAGTTTTCCCATTCTGCACAAATGGTGCCCATGAGATTCCAAGTTGCTGCAACCATTGTAAATACATGCCGGTTGCCAAATGCCCAAATTTTCATCCCATGACTATGAGAATGCTGCAATGGATGTAAGTGGAAGAACTGGACATAAGTGACTTTCTTCAGTGCTGTCATAACTTTGAATGTTCTTTAAATAAATGGTCATAAGTCAAAGACTACTGAAATCAAGACAAGGATTAGCACAGTTACAAACCAAGTTTTTTTTTTAGAGTATATGGACTGTGAATTACTCCATTCTTATCAAATCAAGCAAAGGACCTCTGGACCAGATCTGTATATCTGAAAGAGGTTTACTTTAGAGATGAAAGAGCTTGAATTACTTAATTGCTAAGCAATTTATTGCTTTGTATAAGACAGGGGTCTTCAAACTTGGCAACTTTAAGACTTGTGGACTTTAACTGCCAGAATTCTCCAGCCAGCCTTAAAGTCTTAAAGTTGCCAAGTTTGGAGATCCCTGGTATAAGACTATTAGTACTTGGAATTGTGTCTGGTTATGGACCGGAATCTGATATAGCTATTTCAAATCCGATTCTCCATTGCTTGTCAGCCATGGGTCAGCCTGTTTGATCACAGAACAGAATATAATCTGTTCCCACTAGACAATTTATCACTGTGTTCTACTGACGAGTAAGATATGGAGTTCATAAAAGCAAGTAAGATATGGAGTTCATAAAAGCAAGCATAACTGATCCTTTCCTCTACCCTCCTACCATCCTGCTCTGGTAAATTTGATGTTATGCATTAGTGTAGCACACCCTGGGTGCCTTCATTTAGATAATGGCATCTCTTGGGACCCTGAAGTGTACCTTCTTTGTTGCAGTATGCCCTATAAAATTCCCCCAAGATCTGGATGGTTCCCATCCTGCTTTGGAAGATCTTTTGAAGATTTGACTTTTTTTTTTTCAGGGTGACTGTAGTTGAAGCCTCTTTGGAGCCACGTGGGCATATTTCTTGTTATCTGGTATGCTGTTTTTTTTTTTTTTTTGTCCCTTTTGTCTTTATTGTTATATTCGGCATTTTTCTATGTTTTTATCTGGTGAACTGCCCAGAGTCCCTGGCAGTGAATAAATAAAATGAACAGCAACCGAGTTAAAAAAAAAATTAAGAGCATAGTGGAAAAGGCATTTGGGCCTAGTAGATCCAAATCTACCAGCACTTCTGGTCTATCTTTAGGGGAAAGGATCTAGAAGAAGCTGAATACCATTTCTTAGAACAGGACAATTAAAAATCTAGTGAAAGAGATGCCCTTTTCACATATTCTCAGTGCTGAGAGAATGAGAGGCAAATAACACAGCAAAGCAGAAGTAAGCTTTCCCGAGGTGAGGTTCTAAAACTTTAGCAAAGGATTCTCTGCCCAGTTGCTGGATGGGTGTGGCCATGGTAGGCATGGCTTAATCAGACTCCAGCACCATGGCGGGTATTTTTGCCCTCCCTGGGCTCTGGAGGCTTTCCTCAAGCCTCCACAAGAAAAAAAATGGCCTCCCTGGACTCAGGAGACTCTGGAAGACCGAAATGGGTCTATTTCCGGCCTTCCCAAACTTCCAGGAGGCCCACTTTTCTCCCTTCCTGAGCCTTCGTGCGTACCCTGCACTTACCTGCATCCAAAACGGACCGCGTAGGGACTCCTGGGCAGGGCGGGGTGGATGGGGCCAGCCAGGAGTGGGATTTGGGTGTTCTCTGAACTACACAGAATCTTAGCTAGGGGCACTCTTGAACTCCTGCGAACCCCCAGCAGCCCACCCCTGAAGCTTTCTTGTGCATGCCAGAAACACAGGGTTCTGACAATTGGGTGTATCTTTAAAATATGGGTGACTTGGGTGGTGTTGTGTCCGCGAAATGATGCCAGGAGTCGGTGACTTCAATTCATGCTCTTTTATTGAAAGTTGGAACCGAACTGGCATAAAGGAAAAAGCCCGCGGCTTTTATTCCTTTAGCTGCGGTGGCCGCGGCCAATGGCACCGCTTTGAATCTCCCGCGATCCGAATGGACCAATCGCGGGAGATTCTCAGCGAGCCAATCGGCGCGGCTCGCCTGACCAATCAGAGAGCCCCGCGCTTTGGCCAATCAAAGCGCGGGGATCTCAAGAATGCTAATTAAGGACAGAACAGGTGGGATAGTTGAGATGCAATGTGGCAATGTACAATTGTTCCCTTTTCTTTTGCGTTGTGACTAGGTATGGAAAAGAGTTTTTGTTATTTTGATGAAATTCATTTGCTGTAGTTGTCTGTGTTTTGGAAGGGCCTGGAAGGTTTTTAAGAGGAGACAGGGTCACTAATATCAGACCCTAAACTACTTAGGACTTCAAAGATTATTTCCAATGTTTAAAGTTGTGCCTTGTAAGCAGCTGGCAACCACTTCAATTCTTTCAGTACAGGACCATTGATTCATTCATTTCATACTTTATTTTTGTAAATGCCAGCCCACCCTTTCACCCCAATGGTCCATAGATATTGGGCAGCGATCTGTCAATATGGTCCCTGTATCTTATATCAATTAGCTGCATCTTTCAGATGCTTATCAAGGGTAGCCTCATGTAGAGGATATTGCAGTAGTCAAGAGGGATATATTGCAACACATGATGGAGAACCATTGCTGAATCTTACCAGCTCAGGAAAGAAAATAGCTGCTATACCGGACAACATTTTGCAAAAGTGTTCCTTGTCACAGCAGTCTTACTAGCAAATCTCACTACAGCCGAGGATGAAGGAGCAGCAAACATCTTTCAAGAAAGTCTCAAATGCATTCCAAATAGAGAGAAATGCTGAGAATCTCAGAATTTCTGAGATAATTTCCTCACTGATTCCCATTTACATAATTGCTGTAGACAAATAGTTGGGCTAATGGCTCTTTAGATTTTATGTGGCCTCAGTGAGCGTCATTTGCTTTATTGGATTCATTTCCATCCTGAAGGATGGCTGCTGAGGAAAAGAAAATCCAGGACAGCTGTATCAAGATGTGTCTTAAAATATATAGTTACAAGAGAAGTTAAATTTGGAGCAGGGGTGGGATTAATGCAGAAACATACATGAATATACACATATTTATATATTTATACATAAATATATATGTACACATATAAATATATACATATTTTGTACAGGAACTGCAGAAAGACTCTGTAGCACCCACACACTCACTGCAGAGTATTCAAGTTCAATGCATTGCCTTCTTTGCATCCTTTTTTAAATTAATAAACAAATAGCATTATTTTCCTTCAAATACTTTTACATTTCTCTGTATAAATAATGCTCCATTGTACTAGTTTAAATTAGAACAATATCAGCGCATATATTTTCTTGAGTTCTGTTTCACCTGCTATACACCTAGAGATACATATGTAGTATGATCTAGTCTAGAGCAGGTAGTCCTAAGACCTTTGGTGTTTGGCCCATCCTGACTTTCACAGTTATTTTTCCTAGTCCCAGAGTCTGAAAAACTGAGTACTTAATTTGGTTCTTGGTGCCTTTAAATCTCTTTATGGAGTGGTCTTCTTTTTCCTTCTCTTCCTCCTCCTCTGAAAAAAGAAAATTAAAAAAAAATTGCCACAGATCTTTCTAACCTTTAACATTTTAGCTGTCAGCTTTTTTATTTTTTCCATTTCTTTGGAAAATTCAAGTTATAATGAAGGATTTTTTTAAAAAAGTTATTTTCTTCTGTTATCCAAGCTGATAACTTAAATTTGAAAAGTATTACAACATGCAACCAAAAGGTACAATGTCAATATATCACTCAAGTATCTATATTTATTCTAAAATATAGTTGGAGAACTATTTAAGAAATGTAGTTCTCAAAGAATGCTTCACATTTGATTATAAAGTCTTTTAAGAATCTGAACTTCCTATATGTTTTGGCAGACATGAATCGATCTGGTTAATAATTATCATTTGGATTAAATTGGATTGGTTCAGCCAGACCAAAAGAAATCTGTACCCCCTCCCCCCCAAATAATAAAGCAAAATAATTTAGTTTTTTTTAATTTGAAAATATTTTAAATATAGCCTAAGGAAAAAAATGTTCCAAGTTAACTCATTGTGGAACTGGGAACAGCCCCTCTCATCTGACAATCCAGTACTTGTTTGTTGAATTTATACTCCACCTTTCTGTCAAAAATGTTTTCAAGGATGGAAGTCAAATATGAAGGGAAAAAAATCCAACACAACATCTCTCCAAGTAAATAATAATATTTTTTTCAAAGAAAATCAAAGGGATAAGGAAGTTTTATTAAGATAGTTTGTCAATATATCCGATTATAACCATTCTGTTCTCTTTTAAAATTTTCTCCTTCTCATCCATAATCAATGATAGGGAAGTTGACTACTTCCTTGTCTTGATCACTACAAGCCATTCAACATAATAATTTAATTTTGCACTGTAAATCCAATGATGGTTTCAGGTAAATATACGACCACTTCAATAGTACTTTTTCTTCACCAAAATAATGCTAAAGGAGCAATTTTGAGTTTGCAAACCTAAGAGAGGACATGTTACATCTTTACTAATACGTGTTTACCTAAAGTTAGTAGTAGCTTGGGAGATTTTTAAAAATATTTCTGTTTGTTCTTGTTCTTGTTGCTGTCCAAGATTAAACTTCTTTGGATTTTCCATTTGACATCTAGAATATAATGGAGTTTTGTATGGAGCAGGAGCTATGATATACAGTATGTTGTTAACATAACTGCTCAGTATACATCACACTAACTAGAAGCATTGTGCATTTTGCTTTTATGCCATTAACAACTACCAATATCCTATCATCCAGCAAGAATGAATGAATGAATGAATGAAATTTCCTATTGGAATGAATATCAATACCTTAAATTGGTATTTTCTTTATACTGTGTGAGTAATGAAAGCCTCCTTGAAAATCTTTCTCATTTGCTCTGTATGTTTATATTTATTCTCATGAAATTATGTTCATAATGCCCTTCAATATGCAGCTAAACATAAATTTAGCAAATGGAGATATATCCAGATGAAAGTTCAGTTATGCATATTTGACTGAGGTACGTTAACATGAAATATTTTTCCATGGTATAAATGATCACATCAACTGCCTGGGAAGCTGATGTCACCATTTGTGCTGCACAATATGTATGGTTAAAGCAAAGTTTGCTGCAAGTTGTGTGAGGGACCATTTCAAGGTCAAAAAATTAAATTAGTAATGTGTGTGTAAATTAAATTAAATGTATCCTTTCCAAATATCATAATTGCTGTTCTTTGTTTTCTTTGCTAAATTTATATCTTGCCTTTCCTTCAGGACCTTAAACCAGTGTAAATGCAACTCTCTCTTCCCCTTTTTCCTGTAATGTAGTTATTGTTAGGTTAAAAAAGAGACTAGCTAAAGCAGGGGCGTCAAACTCACATCTTCATGGCCGCATCATGTGATGTATCGGGACTTTTTTTCCCTTTAGCTAAACTGGGCAGGGGTATGGCCAGCACATGACACATCCGTCCTGAGGCCCGTGAGTTTGACACCCCTGAGCTAAAGTTTCTGGTGAACTTCTATGCCAGAGGATGGACTAGAACCTGGTTGTTCTCACTCTTAGTTATACAATTAACCGCTACAACACATTGGTTCTCATATAAATGGACCTTACATCCACTTCAGTAATGTTTGGATGAATTGGTGATAGAACATCCTTCATGTTCATTGTTCAAACCATTAAATGTCTGTATTACAAAATAACCAGGATTTTGACTGCTATGATTTTGGTGCTATTGCTTAAACTTCACTAAAGAATACAGGAATATATGCTGTTGCACTGTTCTTTTTTGTTTTTCTCCTGAATTGTTTTCTCTCACAACTCGTCTGAATTTTTTGTCCCAATAACTTGTTCATGATTTCAATTTTAAGAACATTGAAAAATGACAGGGTCATTGTGATGGTGGAAAGAATGCAATGCTGATATGAAAATGGAAGCCAACACTGTTTTACTGAAACTATCAGCATTATGTGTAAAACTACCAATCGCACATTAGTATGCGACCAACCAATGCTGTGGATTGTTACATGAGGCAATCATTATTCTAGCACTGTTATGACTACTAGTTTTTAAAGCCATGTTTAAACTTGTGCACTTGAGTGTAACATACTTTTAAATTGTGCACTCTGTTGATTAATGTGTGTGTATACATACATATATATATGTGGAATTCTGTATATTTGGCTTCAATGCATACGTAGTTGAAGTGTAAATTATAATGAATAGCTATCCGAAATGTTGTTTGTCATGTTTTTCTTCTTGCATCAAGTATTGAGAAATAGAAAGTTGCACAAACTACAAGTCTTAGACCTCCTTCCTTCCTTCCTTCCTTCCTTCCTTCCTTCCTTCCTTCCTTCCTTCCTTCCTTCCTTCCTTCCTTCCTTCCTTCCTTCCTTCCTTCCTTCTTTCATTCTTTCTTTCTTTCCTTCCTTCTTTCCTTCCTTCCATCCATCTATCACATCAAGTGTCATATGTCCATCAGACATGTTCGAGAGGCTAGTTACCCACCTGCCAGAATGCTTTAATCTGGATGGAGTATCTGCACTGAACAGAGATTTACCATATATCTGATGGTGTAGAATGACCTTTTCTAATTCTGTGATGTTATGCAGTGAAAATAGAAACTAACAAAACAGAAAATCAAAAGTGTACTTAAAGGCTCAATGTACAGTATTTTTCATTTCAAGGTTTTAATGTAATTTACATGGGTGAAATCTGAAGAACTTTTGTTAGAGCTCATTATGTTTTATTGAACAAAAAGGCCAAAGTGATTGGTTTATTGGTCTTACGTTAACACATTCCCTCCTCTGAGGCAGTGATAATCTGTCTTTTTGATAGCTCTGAAATATCCATGTCTCCTTTTCCTTGTTTAAGGTAAATGTATATTCATTTAAATACTCTTCTGATTAACTTATATGGATGAGAGCCTCAGGCAGAACAATACTCATTGCTCCATCCATCCATCCCTTACTCAATACACTGTTTTCAAAGGAAAAAGTCAAAGACCAGGTTGTGGATGTTTTCACAAAATGACAGTAATGCTGAATATGGCTAGTCATAATACACAGATTTATTAGAAGATGAAATAGTGAAGAAATTTGGCAGCTTCCTCTGAACTCTTAGATGACGGTCATGCCTTCAAAGGAAGCACTGGTGTTATATACTTGATAACAAAAATAATGCTGGGATCTGGTGTTTTGCAGCATCCCTGCTTGTAATTATAAACTCTTTTTTTTTTTTTTAATCAGTTAGGACTTAGTCTGGCAGGGGCTAACTGAGGTGCCTGTAGGATGTAAATGCCTGTAGTTGCCATACTGAGAATCGCAGAAATATTGGAAGAGTCTGATCTCTCTTGTTAGAGATCTGTATTGTTTTCATAAAGATAATATTTGAGTGTGGTGCCATATTTGGATGCAAGGACAGAATACTCAGAGCATTCAAGGTGTGGTCACAGCACTTGTTTTCTTAAAGCAATTTTTCCCCTAGGATTTCATGGTTGCCTCCCATGGTTGCTGCAAGATCGTAGGAAAAATGTGTTTGATTTTAGGAACTGTAACATATTCTGATCCCTACTCCGTGGACTTCAAATTACTTTTTGCTTTCAGGTACAAATACTGCTGAGCCCTATTGTCAACTCTCAGTATCCTTGGTGCCTTTATTTTAGCCAAAGATAATTTAAAGTCATTGCCATGCCCTTGCAATAAACTGGAAGTGTCAGTTATGTTTGCCACAAAACATTTTCAGGAATTAAAATGAAAAATAAGTATGTTTTGAAGATATATTTAATGCATAGGAAATCTAAATTATTTCTAGTTAAAAAAAAGAGAAATTGGTATGAAATAGCATGACTTGTCTGTGGTGGCACTGTCAATTATTATCAATTTGTGTCTCATCTTCCACGCAGACCAGCAAGGATTCATATAAATCTGGGTTGTGGATACTGGATACATATTATTTTGACAACAATATCCAAATATTTCTCTCTGGGTGAATTTATGCACATATTTGTATCTCTTTCCTTCCTTCCTTCCTTCTCCCACCAATGCACACACTATACACTAACCTTCCAACTGACCAGAATTTCAGAACACACCATTTCATGGTTAGAAAAATCTGTCTGTATAAAAACAACAACATGGATACAACTGCAATCATGTCAAAATTGGATAATTATAAAAAAGGCTGTCCAAATATGAAATCTGAAAAGTTATACAATCCCTTTGTTCTTCATGATAAACTTGTTCCAAATATGCAGAAAAACCCCCTAAACTGGCTCTTTTTAATTCTTTCCAACTCAGTCAAATATTGGAAAGAAATTGTATGAAGTGACTTGGGATTCCATCTATTTGTCTGCCTGTCACTCACTAGGATAACTTTGCAAAAAACAACAACAAAAACCAATGAACTGAATACCCAGCAACTTTGATAAAGGGAGGAGAAGCTAGTAGAAGAAAGATTATCTGGATCTAACCTGGGACTGTGCAGAAAAATATCCTAGGGAAAGCCCCCAATATATCTCTATGAAATTAGCAGTTAGTTATAAATTCTATTTGTTGTTTGTAAACATTTATTGGCCACCCATCTTACCACAGGATAATTCTGGGTAGCTTGTCAACTTCTCTATTCAATGCCCTCCTTTCCTACTCCATCCTGGTCATGTGATTCCAGAGCAAAGGTTATGTAAATTGCCTCATGTTTTTCAGTGTGTACATGACACAAACGTTCAGAGACACAGTACAAGGTGAGAGCAGAAACACATAGGCATAACAAAACACTTTGTTACATAGAAGAAAACATTATTGCTTATGGACACTGCTGGTCATGGTGTTGGAAGGAATTCCAGAAGCCTTACTCTGCATGATTTCCCTAATTCATTATTTTTTCCCAATCCAACAGCATTTGGAATTTTAGGGACTCTGTCTAACCATTTGCTAGCAGGATAACTGTCCTAAACCAGAGTAGGATGGTATCAAATTTGTTATGGCGGAAAAGACTGGAAAAAGAAACTTCAGGTAAGACAAATAGGCCAGAACTGGTCATGGCTTAAAGAGCAAATATTTCACCAATGCTTCACCCATGGGGGAGACATAATTGGGGAGAAGCTTGGAATGCTACCAGCTCTTCCATTCTAAGTCACCCCTCTTTCTTCCTGGTGATATGACCCAGAATAGAGCAGATGCTGTCTGCCCCATGCTTCTCAGTGGACACCCACACCCACAAATACACAGACATAACACATGCATCCAAACTCTCTCAAGCACACAGAGGCAACATATGCATGCATTCTGGGGAGCAAGTCTCCATATCAGTGGTGGTATTCTACCGGTTTGGCCTGGTTCTACAGAGCCGGTAGCAGCGATGAGCAGTGGTGACCGAACTGGTTCTCTCCGCTGCTCTGCTGTTGGGCCCACCCGCCCACCTGGGCTCCCATATTTACCTTTATCCACTGAATCTGAAGCACAGCTGCTTTGCGCGGCACAGAAGAGTGCCGCGCGGCAGCTGCTGAAGCAACCGGGATCATGCAGGCTTGCAGGAGGTGAGTTAGAGTGCATTTGGCATGCACACAAACACACACAAAATATGTGTATGCACGCAAAGTGTGCCTACCAAGCCACACCCACCAATCAGTGGCAAAAATATTTGAATCCCACCACAGCTCCATATGCATAACTACTTGATTACACAGAATACAATTCCTATCCAATGGCCTTTGCCAAGAAGCAATTGGAAAGAATTCTTTGCCTGCTGTTCCAAACTTGCCTTTTAATGTAATGAAATTAGTAAACAATTAAAAAGATCAGATCTCTTATTTTTTCCTCCTTCTTTCTCCTTTTCCTGATTATGGCTCATAATTGTCTCAACTAAAAAGAACAAGGGAAAAAGACATGAATGGAAGAGAAAATACCAGGGTGTTGAGCAGGTTCAAATTGGCATCCAGTATGGAATTTTTTTGTGCGTGACAGTGCTGGACAGAGATGCCCTACCCTTCAGTAAAGCATTATTAACTGAAGGCCTTCTTGTATCATAGATTTTTCCATTTCTAGTTTAGGATAAAAGATAAAACAAAGGAATAGTATTGCTTGCAAAGCACCTGAGCCAAACTTTTACAAAGCATGCTGACTCAGGTGAAAATCCTTATCATGAGCTGCTACAGCAGTCACATTTTCTGCAAAGCTTGACATGGTTGCTTTCATGAAACCCCGATTGTCTGTTCACTTGACTGTGTACATAGGTACTTTACTTTTCCAGCATACCAGTCCTGAGATGTTTCTTGGGAAGCCCTAGGAGCCTTATTTCTACTCCTGGCAGAGGTGGTATTCAGCAGTTCTGACCAGGAGATCATCTAGTCCAAACCCTGCCTAAGCATGAGACCCTACACCATTTCTGACAGAGCAGTCCAGGCTCTTCTTGGAAGCTTCAGTGATGAAGCTCCCACAACTGTTCCATTGGTTGATTGTTCTCACTGTCAGAAAATTTCTCCTTATTTCTAGGTTGAATCTCTCCTTGATCAGTTTCCATCCATTATTCCTTGTCTGGCCTTCAGGTACTGTGAAAAGTAGGTTGACCCCCTCCCCTCTGTCATAGTCCCTCAAATATCAGAACACTGTTATCATGTCTCCCCTGGTCCTTTTCTTCACTAGACTAGCAAAGCCCAGTTCCTGTAACTGTTCTTCATATGTTTTAGTCTCCATCCCCCTAATCATCCTGGTTGCTCTTCTCTTCACTCTTTCTAGACAAGAGTCTCAACATCTTTTTTATAGTGTAGTGACCAAAAGTGGATGCAGTATTCTAGGTGTGGTCTTATGAAGTCTTTATAGAGTGATATTAGTACCTCACGTGATCTTTATTGAATCCTTCGGTTAATGCAATTTAGGATTGTGTTGGCTTTTTTGGCTGCCGCTGCACACTGTTGGCTCATATTTAATTGGTTGCCCACTAAGACTCCAAGATCCCTCTCACATTTACTGATATGGTAATAAGCCTGGTTTCTGCTGTAAAGCCTGAAAGCTCCTGAAGGCCAGCTGCTACCTGACAGCTTACAACCTACTAATCCTTTTTAATGCCTCTACTGACCTTCTTTTACTTTCATTCTCATTCATATATTTTGCCATGTTTTCCACAATTTAGAATATTCAACAATTTGCTGCTAAATACTAAATCGCACCAACCAGTATTTTGCTGCAGCTGTTGCTGCTAAGGTGGCATTGACTATGAGCTTGAAAATGTCCTTTATATTTTGGTTATTAATTCAGTCCAATGTTTGAATACCATGCATTATTATACAAATTGCTTTTAGGGAATTTTTTTTAACACCTTCTTTTTAGTTTTGCTTTTCTTACAGGGAAACTGTCCAATGCTATTTTGATAGAGACCACTGGAGGGTAGTCAAACACTTGAATTAAGTGAACAGCCTCTATATTTATATGTATATTATAATCAGTTGGCCTCTTTCCCTGGTTGAACTTTTAATGTTAGAAGGACTGATGCAGAAAAGGGGATGTGATTTTTCAGTTCTGTACTATGCTTTATGCCTTTTCTGTGTACTTCGATTGGTTTCACTTCTCACACGACAAATGAAGGCTAGCAACACCATCTCTGGTCCTGTTTAATGTGAAGAGTTGTACAGAGTAATCAAGGTCAGGATTTGTTCCTCAGAAAGAAAGCAAAGAGCTGGGGCAGGGTGGGGGGGAAATTAAGCTATGCAGTATCTTCTTTCTTTGTTTTCTTTTCCTTGTGGAATCCTCAGGACCTATGGCTTTATTTCTTTAACATCACAAGCCAGGTGATAGGTCACTGGATAATATCAAAAAAGAGCTAAGAAGGATCTTCAGCTATGAAACATGTATCAACACACAATGATCACACTGACACCCTTCAAAATCTTGCTGTCTATCTGCCCAACTTAAACATTTATATTTTTCATGTCAAATCTATTCCTCAGTAGAAAAAATACAAATAAGATGAAAACATAATCCTTCACTTTGGCGTACAAGGCTTTAACTTGACCTTTTTCAGTCCTGATGATTTTTTCCCCTTTACTGGGTATATTTCCACCTCTAAATTTAAATTTAGTAAGATGTCATTAAGTATCACGTACTGACTTTATTCTGCATTCGTCTAATGACACAGAATTTCTATTACAGAAATTTACTTTTATTTTACTTTACTTTTCAATGCATATCAAATAATACTAATAAAACAATTTGAGTCTTCTTAATATTGAGGTCACAGCCTTGTACAAAGTGGCAAACTCTTTAAGCATCAGGGTCAATTAACCAATCTCAGGTTTCTGTTTCCTTTTTTTCTTTTCTACCAGGAAGGTAATTCAATGTACCTAATTATTTTTCCTACCCAATGCCACTGTTGTCCCCTGTCAACAAAGTTTTGTGAAAATCCTCCTAAACTATTTTTTTCCTGAATTCTTTCTTTCTTATCCTGTCTTTCTCTATCATCTTTTTTTGTCTCTTCTGAGCAAAGTCAATTTTAATGGAATCTGTTAGTACCAACTAGACTTTTTTTCTTCATTTAGTTTTGTGTTGTGTGTCAGACAATTAAAAAAAGGATTAAATAATATTAATGGAACAGCCTGAGCCCTCAAGAAGGTAAAGAAGTAGAGTTATGGCACCCAAACCATAAACATTATTCATGCTTTAGTTTAACTCATCCTGTCTTTTACTAGATTTCTTTGGGGAAATCTCATTCTCAGATGCTGATCATCATATCCAAGGATTCATGGTGTTACTGTGTAGGGGTATCGACACACAGTCTAAAGCAATGGTTCTTAAACAGGGATAATTCCCCCCAAGAGGACAATTTGGCCATATCCTGGGGTAACAGACCAATTTGTAATTGCTTATTTGTGAGTTGACAATTTCGCCCTGCTGTTGCCAAGAGGCTTGTGCAAAACAACAGTCTGATTTTTCTATATGTGCATGCGTAATGACATTAGTGAAGATTGAGAAATAGGTAATTGGGTCAAACAGTTTAGGAACCACTGCCTTTATGGCATTTAAAAACATGCCTTCTACGTTAAATTGGTCCAGCTTAATGTACTATCATAATTATTGCCACTAGAGAGGCTGTTTTCAAAAGCTTCCAAGGTGTTTATGAAGAAAGAGTATTGTTTCTATACTGCTCAAGGTATATTGCCTTCAAGTACAATGGTTTTAATTCAAGTTAGCTTCAAGTCTAATTGTTAGACCCATTTTCCTCCTTTCTGTTTTGCAGAAAAAGAAGATAAGCTAGTGCAAATTCTTCTCTCCAACCATGATTGTGCTGCATTGATTCTGGGCACACAGAGCTTGAATCTTTCAGTTTATGACCTCATAGGTGAAATTCATGTGAGTCACAGAGGTAAAATGTGTGAGTGTAATGCCAATGGTATAAAAGTCAGGTAACCCTTAGTATATGTGGAACTGTTACGCTACAGGCAGAGAAAACTGAACATAATGGATTCAGCTGGAAACAGGTGCTCTGGGCTTCTTTCTTAGATTAACAATGCACTGCATATGTTAGGTATAACATGGAAAACAGACCTCAAGAAGGAATATTCATTATTTTTCATAAATTCATTTGCTTTGAAATGCTTGAAGAGATGTGTTTTTTGTGATGTTCCCAAAGCTGTTTCTTGAGCAATCCTGATCCACTGTATCATTTCATTGCCCCTGTTCTATGTTGTGGCCTGCTGAAAATGACTCAATGTACTGTAAATGCTCGGATACAGCTGACATTTTGGGAGGTCCCGTGACCTCCTTATTAAATAGTGTATCTTCTGCCCTACTTCAGGGTTGCACTAAGATGAGAGCTACCAATCCTAGGCTGTTCCTTCCATGAGGTTAACCTAGTCTGAGGTAGGAGATACTGAATGGCAATAAGTGACTTGCACTTATTTTGTTTTCACTGCATTTTATATTGCCATCAATGGAAAGATATCACAAGCCAAAAATAATTCGACAAGCTATTGACACTTTGCATCCTGACTTGAATCCCAGCAAGATCTTAAGAGTGACTGAGTAGCTGATTTTGTAAACATCTGATCTGAAATAAAACTTCAAATCTGTAATGAGCTCTACATCTGAACTAGGAAACAGGAAATAGTTTGAATCTTTGTTACAAATGCCACAGATGTCCCAGAACAAACCACCTTCTCTCTGTACACAGAGTTGTTACCAGAAATACAGTGTTGGAAGAACTATCTATCTGGTTCAGTTCCAAGCTGGAGACAAAATGGCACTGGAGACAAAATGGAGGCTGGAGGCTGTTTGGAAAGATGGTTTAATGATGAAGCAGAACCACATGGGTTCTGAGCAGCTGACTACATGGAGTTGAGAGTGAGGGGTTTTTATACCTTCTCTTGGGCTTTGCACTTGAGCTTCCTGTACTTGTGCAAGAACATGTTTTCTATTGGCTGTTGTCAGACTCCCATGGTGCCATTTAGGGGTTATGTAGGGGTCATACCTGGCTCTATAGGCAAAGTACAGTCCTAGATGTTTGAGCTACATTTGGTTGAAATTTGAAGTAATGAAGAGGCTTTGGGCAATTCCTATTGTGGCTGAGGGCTAATCCTATCTTTGTTGGATCTTGGGTGAAGGTATTTGCCTATGAATAGAGCTATCTATCTCTTTATCTCTTAAGTGCTGACATCTGCTATCGGTTATTAAGGAAGGTGAGGGCTGCTTTCCAAGAGCATGTTTCTCCATTTCTCATCCAGGGAAATAAAATATTCTGCCTTTTTAATATTACTCAAAATATTTCATTATTCTAGGAGAGGGGTGGGTGCTAATTTTCTGCAACAGCTATCATGACATATTTCTTAATCAGCAAAATGCCTTACCAAGAAAGACAGTATCATATTTATCGTTAGATTTACAGGTCAATTTTTCTCCAAGAACTCAAGGCAAGTTACATGTGCATCTTCTTTATTCTCCACTAGAGGAAGCTTGTGAGGGAGGCTTTTAGAGAACAACAGAACAACTGAAAGACAACAAGGTCAACATGAACTTTTGTGGTTTAGGAATGGATCTGAAAAGATGACTTGATGGACACCTTAGCTATCATGTTGGCTTTCACATTTATTTTCACATGTTAAGAAAGTTACATCTTATTTAAAGTGAAATGTTTAACCTTTCTACTAAATGTGTTTCTTTCTCACTTTCACTAGGAACAAACACAATTTCTCTCTATATGACCAAACTGGTTCAATATCCTTTTCACATGGGTCTCTCCCTCACAGTTGCAAAAACAATTTTATTATGTGTAGGTGAAGGCAATATTTGGTCTGGCTTTTAGGAGGTACTTGGCAGGTTTGCTTCTGATGTCAAAGACCTTAAATTGCTTATTAGTCCACTTCTGGATCAGGAAGTGTGGGGGTTTCTCTGACTGATAATAGAAAATTTATTTTGAAGCATCACTTATTATACAGGGCAGGGCTTTTCTGATTTAGATGGAAATTTTATTTCGAACTACTGTCTATTATTCCAGAGAAAGGATTGTTTTATTTAGAAGAGAGGTTTTATTTTCAAGTACTGCTCATTAGGGATATGCAATGGTTTGGATTTATCTCCAAATGCTGCCTCAGAATGTGAACGTAACACCCATGGGCAATATTATAAAGCATCTTTCCCCAACTTTTCATAGCAATTTTCTGGGAAAAGGTGCAGCTTTTTTTGTGTGTATTGCAGTCAGGTGTTCCATTCATGCTCCTGTACCCTCCAAAGTACTTTTTGAAGATCACTCCAAAGCACTGAACAGTTCCAATACATTGTGCATTCTTGATATAGGAGGCAAAAATTATTCTGTAACTGTCCCCCCCCTCTCTTTTGGGCTTCATATTTATAAATATTGTAAACAATGCATAGAACACAATGTTCATGTTGCTCATGTTATATCCTTCTTGTTTCTCATTCCTTATGCTTAGATTTCATTGTTATGTCAGATATATTATATATTATAACAGATAGCTATAGCTCTTAGACTTATATATCACTTCACAGTGCTTTACAGCCCTCTCTAAGCAGTTTACAGGGTCAGCCTATTGCCTCCAACAATCTGACTGACCTTGGAAGGATGGAAGGCTGAGTCAATCCTGAGCTATTCAGAATTGAACTCCTGACAGGGTGAGCAGTGTTTGTCTGCAATACTGCATTCTAACCACTGCACCATCATGGCTCTTAATAAATAACAAACAGATGTATGAGATAGGCCACTATTTCTTAAACATAGTCCAAAAAGATTCCCGAGAGTCTCCCAAGAATGTCTCAGTGGCCAACAAAATGGTATGCATATCTTGAACCTCTAGTGTAATAAAAAGTGCTACATCATGTCACTTCCTTACTATCTGACCTCCCCTCTCTTTTGATTCATTCCAGCTCGATGGAATTCTGGAACAAAAATGTGTAAACAAGCCTGTGATACTAAAATTGTCCATCTGTCCATCGGCAGGATAATTCTCTAAAACCAGAAGGAAATGGAACCAAATTTGGTATAGTAGAAAAAGCTGGCAAAAGAAATACCAAGTACACCAACAGTTTAGATTCGATTGGAAATGCAATGAAAAACACCAGCAAAATAATTAAAATCCTTCCTTGGATCCCCAGGAGAAAGGTAATTGGGCAGCAGCTTAGAATGCTGACAACTGCTCCATTCCCTCCCTTCTCACTTCTAGTCATGTGACCTGGAAAAGAGCGTTTGCTCCCCTGTTGTGATCTTCCTAGAGAACACACACTTAGGACAACCAGACCATTTCACCCTGCTTTTACTACCAGCCTACACTCCCCTTAGGAAGAGAACAAAACCAGGCAGTCAAACTATTAGATGCTTGCCTGAAAATACCCTCTCCCAGCTTCAGGATTGTTTTGCCCACACAGATTGGAGTATCTTCAAGCAACAGGACTTCGAGTTATACATAGAAACTGTGCTTTTCTACATGAAGGCCTGTGTAGAAAATGTCACTGTGGACAAATGCATACGGACCTTCCCAAACAGGAAACACTGGATGACCAGCGAAGTCCAGACTCTGATCAGGGCCTGTGACTTGGCTTTTACAGCAGGTGACACCTCACAGTACAGCACTGCCAGAGCTGAGCTGAGAAGGGGCATCAAACATGCTAAGGAGATGTATAGGAGGAAGGTCGAGGGCCACTTTACTGACTATGACCGACAGCAGATGTGGAGGGGGATACGGGCCCTGACCAACTATAAAGGCCAGGGCCCAACAAACAGTGAGAGCAATAGCACTCTGGCAGAGGAGCTAAACAGCTTTTTCGCATGCTTTGAGACCATCAAGAACCTGGACATACTGCCTCACGAGGACTATGACACTGCACCTCTTTCTCTTCGGGTGCATGAGGTGAGAAAAACACTGAGAGCAGTAAATCCCAGGAAAGCTGCAGGGCCTGATGGCATTCCTGATGCAGTAGTTAAAGTGTGTGCTGACTGTGAGAATAAACTTTGACTTTAGTATTGGGTAATGATTAGTCTAAGACCTTATACATACATGTCTGCCTAAGGGTCACTGAGATAAAGCAAGGAAATTAAAAGCAAACACCAGAAACATTTAAGCAGCTCAGACAACTGTAAACAATTCTGTGTACTATATGTAATTATTTTAATCCACAATGTGAATGCTTACTATGTACAAAATTCTCAATAAAAGGGAGCACTAGAATTTGCTCTGGACTCCCATCCTGAGTACACCAGCCTGTGTCTCATTCTTTCCATGGGACACCACCACAAGTGGTGACCCCGACGTGATCCACTGCAGGTAGTACGTGTCCGGACCTCCGTGTTTCCTCGCCTGGAATAGGTAAAGTACGTACTTAACTCTTGCTGGACAATAGGATTTTTTCAGGGAACATGGGGGGAAAATTCTCTCAGCCACAGGAACGTCATGTTAGTGAGCTGCTGAAGTTAGTCAGGACAAACTTCTTTATCTTTAAACCCTCCGGGGGGGAGCAAATAGTTCTTTCAAAAGATAATGTGAGAGAGCTGCTGCAAGAGATCTGGCGGCAATGTCCCTGGTATCCAGAGAAAGACTCTTTAAAGTTAGACACATGGAGGAGAATTGGAACTATCCTTCATGAAGAGCCATGGGCAACAGCTGAAATTTTGATATATTGGAAGATTGTTATGACTGCTTTAGAGACCCAGCAACAACCTCTTTTAAAAACTTTAATAGAACCTCCTCCTTATAAAGGAATTGTATTGCACCCTCCTACCCCAAAACTGGAGTGTGCTTTATCATTTCCAACAGCGCCTATGCCTGTGGATGATAAAATCCAACCAAAAATGGGAAAAGTTCAAGCAATGATGCATAAGGCTTTCAATGAGGGAAAATTAGAGCCTGATGAGATTCCCCAGATGAATTTGTTTCCAGTCAATAGGCAAGTGGATGCTCAAGGCAATCTGCAGACTGAATGGGTTCCGATTCCTTTAGCAGTTCTTAGGGAAATTAAAAAAGCAGTTAAAGATTATGGTATTCAAAGTCCTTTTACAAAGGGGCTCCTGACAAGTTTGGCTACCTCACGCATGATTCCTAGTGACTGGAAAGATTTAATGAGAATGATATTGAGCTCTACTCAGTATGTGGTTTTTGACTTAGGATACCAAAGGGAAGCTATTACTAGGGGAAGGAATTCGGGGGGGGGGGGCCTGTATACGCCAGACCAAATCTATGGGGCAGGCTTGTTTGAATCCATTGCTGATCAAGCTGCTAATTTGCCTGATCACATATTTCCAGTGGTTATGGCAGCTGTCCTTGGGGCGTTGTCCCGCATCCAGGATGTGGGAACCCCAGCATGATCTTTTTCTCAAATTAAGCAAACAGCTTCTGAGTCTTATAATGATTTTGTGGAAAGGCTACAATTGGCTATTACCAGGCAAATCTCTAATGAGGAAGCTGCAAAAGAACTTTTGCTGAAATTGGCAGTTGAAAATGCAAACGCTGACTGCAAGCATATCTTACAGCCCTTGGTGGCTAGAGGTGAGGTTACTCTGGCTGATCTGTTAAAGGCATGTGCAGTGGTGGGTTCTCAGGCTTACAACATGGAGACTTTGGCTATGGCATTGCAAAAAGGGATGAAACCTACAGGGAATTGTTTTAATTGTGGAAAGCCTGGCCATTTTAAAGCCCAGTGCCGTGCCCCTGGGGGGGGGGATGGCATTTAACAAAAACAAAATTAAGGACGTCCATCCAAAATCGGTCTGTCCAAAATGCAAAAAAGGGTTTCATTGGGCAAATCAATGTCGCTCTGATCAGAACCAAAATCCGGGAAACTAAATTTGGAGCATGCAGCTAGCCCCGCTCCCAAGGCTGTCACAAAAGCATCACCTGCAATTACTGGGAGTGCAGGTTTGGGTTTAAAAATGTTGAACTCAATTAATGTGACCTTTCCTAATCAAGTGTATATTGAGGACACTCATTTGCATGGGCCACTGCCAGAAAAAACAGTGGGATTAGTACTTTCCATGTCTTTTGGAAAGGGTTTTTTGTTATTCCAGGAGTTATTGATCAAGATTATAAAGGGGTTATTAAGATACAATTGTACACTGATACTCCTGCATCATTAATGGCCGGTGACTCTATTGCCCAGTTATTATTGCTTCCATGCTTCCCTATAAATCCTTTAACTGGGATCCCACGAACTGGTGGTTTTGGGTCCACTGAAATGGCCAGTTCTCCAGTTGCTGCAGAATTGCTAGCGCTGACAAAAAGTTTGACTACAGACCAACCAAAAATGACAATTGAAATTCAGGGAAAATTATTTTCTGGCCTTATAGATTCCGGAGCAGATGTCTCTGTGATACGCCAAAAGGAATGGCCAAATGAATGGGCGCTTGAGGACTCTCCAGCTGTTCGTGGAGTGGGTGGTATGCAGTTTGCAAGAAGTAGTGTACGTTGGTTGAAGGCATTGCATAGAGAAACTGGTGAGACTGCAAGGATTCAACCTCTTGTGTTGCCCCTGCATATAAACTTGTGGGGTAGAGATTTGCTGTCACAATTTCGCACAAAAATTGTTATTGGATAATGGAAATATTACAATTGTTAACCTCTCAGCCAGTTTGGATTGACCAATGGCCACTTCCACAGGAAAAGAGCTCCTTCACATAAAAACAAAAAAGGGGGAAATGGATGGATATGGTTTGCCTTACATACAAAACATTCTTAATATTACATTATATACTTTAAATTTTTTAAACATGACAGGATCTCCTGCTGCTATGGCAGCCAGTAGGCATTTTGCTTCCTCCCCTTCTGCAGGTACACCAAGACGGAAAGTTCGGTATAAGAGACTACCAGATCCAACGTGGAAAGGACCTGTCCCGCTGATAACTTGGGGCCGAGGATACGCTGCTGTTGAAGATGAGGGGACAGTTGTTTGGGTTCCTGCTCACTGTGTGCATCCTTATCATCAGCAAAAGGGGCAAGGGGATGGATTTGGGGGAATGGAAAAGAAACACGTTGATCCAGGACATGGGGAAGCTAGCAAACCTTCATAATAAAACTGATTGTTGGATATGTACGCACAACTCACAAAACATCAGGGCTTCCAATGGTTGCAGTGCCTCTGGCCAAAGGTGACTGGTATAAGGGACAATGCTCTGGTTGTTCAGGGATGTGGTCTAACAGTTGGACTACAAGTAACATAAATACATTGTATCTTGGAAGCCGAATCCAAGAGGTGGCGGGTATCTGCTGGACCCACAATGAGACAGTAGAGAATATGACTTACTTGGGAACATATCCATTTTGTAACAAAACAATTATTATTGGCAATGGAAGTCGGGTTTATCTGGATGACATGAAAACTAAAAATCTCACTTACTTTGTACATAATATTTCTAAATTTGATATCATATCTTTGATCAATGAAAATGGGTGTCCATTTATCCCTGCCACATGTTGTCCCACCACGAGAGAAAACCAGCTGCCCAATGTGCAAATGGGAAATACGCACCACTGCCCACTTATTTGGCTATGTTAATGGAATCCTTTGCGCAATTAATCTATGCTGAACCAAATACGGTTGGTCATCTCCTGGGAGCAAATCTATGGTTGCTGTGTGGACGGATGGCCTATGATCGCATGCCAGGACGATGGAAAGGAGTCTGCACTTTTGGGAAAGTAATCCCATCTCATGTCATTTTAAAATCTTTGGGGACTGCTCATATCTGCAATGCGCGTTCCGCAACGGAAGTAAACTCTGTTTTGAATCATGACTACTTGACACAGATATCAAGGGGAGTTATTCCTCCTTTAGGAGTCATGATGAACTATAGAGATTTGCATAGTTTAAACAATTGGACAGTTACTATGTTTAAAGACACCATTAAAACTCTAAAGCTGCTTGAAAAAGAGCAAGGAAAAATCCTTGACTTTTTCCTGCAAACCAGATATGTGGTGGACACTATTTGGCTGCGCAAGGGGGAGTTTGCACTGTGATTCATACACATTGTTGCATGTATATCTCTGATTATTCTCCAGACATTACAGCTACTATATAGCATATGGAACAAACCCTGAATGAGAATCCATTACAATCAGAGGACGAGGGACTGGATGTGTGGTCTGTACTTTGGTCCTGGTTGCCAGATGGTTCATGGATTCGTCACCTAATTTTGGAGTGATATTGCTTTTTATACTTTCTCTTTGTGTATGCTGTTGTATCCAATGTCTCCCTGGACTTTTAGGAATGTGTCGGGTGAATCCTATGGAAGAAGAACTGTTGTTGCAGATGGCAAAAAGCTACCAAGGCATCCGCGATCATCAAAAAACTAAAACAGGGGAGATGTAGGAATAAACTTTGACTTCAGTATTGGGTAATGATTAGTCTAAGACCTTATACATACATGTCTGCCTAAGGGTCACTGAGATAAAGCAAGGAAATTAAAAGCAAACACCAGAAACATTTAAGCAGCTCAGACAACTGTAAACAATTCTGTGTACTATATGTAATTATTTTAATCCAAAATTTGAATGCTTACTATGTACAAAATTCTCAATAAAAGGGAGCACTAGAATTTGCTCTGGACTCCCATCCCGAGTATACCAGCCTGTGTCTCATTCTTTCCATGGGAGACCACCACAGCTGACCAGTTGGTAGAAATAGTTACAGAGCTGTTCAATCTATCTTTAACACATGGCACAATGCCTGAAGGCTATAATCATCATCCCCATTCCCCCAAAGACAAATATAAACACTCTCAATGACTATAGGCCCATAGCGTTAACAAGCTCCATCATGAAAGTTTTTGAGCGACTAGTTTCACAGCACATCAGAGATAGCCTTCCACCCTCCTTTGATCAACATCAGTTTGCTTATAGAGCAAACCGATCTATAGAGGATGCTGTGGCCATCAACCTCATAGAGCGCTGAGTCATCTGGAGAACAAACAGAGCTCTGTGAGGATGCTCTTTGTGGACTACAGCTCTGCATTTAACACTATCATCCCAGATATACTAATAACCAAACTGTATAATCTGCAGGTCCCCACCTCCACGTGCTCCTGGATTAAGAACTTTTTGACAAACAACCACAGTCTGTTAGACTTGGCCCCCACCTTTCTTCCACTATTACACTCAGTACTGGTTCCCCCCAGGGTTGTTTCTTGAGCCCTCTGCTATATGCCTTGTACACCTTTGACTGTTCACCAAGCCACGCAACAATCACCATCATAAAGTTTGCAGACGACATGACCGTGATTGGTCTCATCTCCGGAGAGGATGAGATGGCATGTAGAGCAGAAGTAGAGAACCTGTCTGTCTGGTGTTCACAGAACAATCTGTCACTGAATGTCCATAAAACCAAAGAACTGATTATGGACTTCAGGAAACATGGACAGGACCATGCCCCACTCATCATCAAGGAGAACGAGTGGAAACTGTCCCTACGATCAGATTCCTTGGCATCCATATTTCTCCTGGTCCCCTAACACCAAGGCCACAGTGAAGAAAGCTCAGCAGGGGGTTCTCAGGAAAAACAATCTGGATAAGAAGCTGTTGCTGGCTTTCTATAAAGCCTCTGGGGAGAGCACTCTGACATACTGTCTGGGTGTGTGGTATGCAGGCTCCTCAGCTGAGGACAGGAAAAATGTACAGAGGGTGATAAACACAGCTCAAAAGATCATTGGTTGCCCTCTGCCCTCCCTGGAAGACTGAGCCAGGTCCCATTGCCAAAGCAGAATCAAGGCCATCATAGAAGACCCCTCACACCCTGGCAATTATCTTTTTGACCTGCTGCCTTTTGGACAGCGCTTTAGGTCAATAAAATCCCACACCACTACACTAACAAATAGTTTCTTTCCCTGGGTCATCCGAACTGCAAATAAATACAAAGTCACTACCTTATTAAGATGTGAAAAGATGGGAAATCGCAATACCTCATTCAGATGTATAATAACATATTACAATACAATCTATCTCTTGTGTATTACACTCGGCAAAGTGTCACAGTCAGTGTTGGATGTATATTTTGTGTATATTCATAGATATTGTATTCTCTAATTGCAAATGAAGATGCAGGTACTCTATTTTTCTTATCTTCATCTTTAAGTGCCCTCGTTTTATTGTATTGTGAACAGTTGCTGGGGTGCATCCACAGTTTCGTTGTACTTGTACAATGACAATAAAGTTCTTCTTATCTTATCTTCTTATCTTACGCCATGCACAGATGCTGCACAACACAGTGGTAGGATTCAAATTTTTTTACTACTGGTTCTGTGGGTGTGGCTTGGTGGACATGGCAGGGGAATGTTAGGAATATGAGTCACCTAACAGCTATTTGGGTTAGAAATATATAAACCAGGATAAACATTTTAAAACTATATCTTTAAGAAAATGCAAAACTGCAATTAGGTGTGGTTTCTCAAATGGCCATAAGATGGAGCCAGAAACCTGGGTTGTTTAGTCTGAGTCTCAGAAGAGAGTGTGAGTGTACCTCTGCTTCCTTCTGTTGGAAAGTATTGCCATTGCTCCATTTCTTCTAATTGACTGCTATTACTGGAATTTGATGTAAGTCTGATACTGAACTGTTTTTGACACTGGAGTTTGTTACTGGATTATCCTTGGATTGAAAAACTGACTGATTTACCTGTGACTTTTGGACTGCTTATTTTGAACTTTGCTTAAACTTTCTGGAAGTAAAAACCTACATTTACTGTACAGTGTATCTGTGTACTGTGTGTGTATTATTCAGACACTACTCTCTATATGTCTCCCTGTATACGCTCATTCTCCTAACAGGGAATTACCTCAACAGGGAAGGATACTGTAAAATCTCCAGTCAGAGGTGGTATTTGCCAGTTCTCCGAACTACTCAAAATGTCTGCTATCGGTTCTCCAGAACTGGTCAGAATCTGCTGAATACCACTTCTGGCACAACACACATACTTGAACAAACATTTTATTTCATTATGTAATAGAAAAGAGAGACACCTTACAACTGCTGCTGGCAAAATTTTTGGAAAGAATTCTAAAGGCCATGTTTTGCCTGCTTTCCTTGATTGATTTTATTTCTTCAAAGTGTAATTGGCAGAACAGGGACAGGGCAACCACCACGTTGAGAACTGCGGCTGTCTTGAAGCTACCAGGACATATTCAGATAAAAGAAAGCTGAATCCAGAACAGAATTATAATCTGAGTGAGCATTTTAGACAAGGACCTCCCTAATTCTCATGAAAAATAAAGGTATGGAGGAGGAAACTCATTCAGATTTGCAAGATTTTGTTATCGCGATCTTATAATAAAAATAGTGATAGCATTCATGAATTTGGTGTTTACCTTGAAGGCTGACACAACATCACAAATTGTCTTCTCTTTTTCTTTCTGAAAGTTATTGATTAATACTTCCAGATACCAACTCAGACAAATGCAGGTGCAAGGTATTTTTTAATATGTTCATTCTCTGCTAGGAAACTATGCAAACCCACCAGTACATACTATATATCCTTTATTTCTTATGGTTGTGTCTGTAGAATTGTTCCGTGCAGGACATTTTACCATACTCTAGTGATGCAATATTAATATTTTCCACTCTCTTAATTTTAATTGTATTTTACTATCTGCTTGCAACTTCCAGAATAGCACTTGAACTACAAGAAGGCTGGAACTTATTATTTTTTTGAAGGCTAAATAGGAATATTTTATTTAACTAAAATAGGATCATATTAGTGAACAGGTTTTGAGGATGTTATTAAGGTTGCTCAATCTTGTCTTCCATCATTTGCATAGAGCTTGACTTAGACAAGATGTATAGAACATTAAAAAGAAAGAAAGAGAGAGAGAGACAGAGAGAGAGAAAGAAGAAGAAGTAGAATGAAGTTTTTGAGATTCTATGTTTAGATAATGTATTCTTTTTGCAGAAAAGAAAAGGAGGCACTCATGGCAAAATGTGAAAGCAATTTATTTTAAACTACAGAGAAGAGGTTGAAGCAAAAAAGAGAAAAAAGGGGAGAAAATGTCTAATCAAATAATTGGTAAATGGAGAAATAGCTTTTTAATAAATGTCAGGGAAAAATTGTAAGTGAAAATATTTTGCCATTTCTAGTTAGAGTGGCTGGTTTCTGAGTTGTCTCTGAAGGCAGTGTAAAGAGAAAAAGAGAGAGAAAAATTTCCATTTTTCCCTCCATTTTCAGGGGAAAGATGAGACAGAAATCTAGTGGAATTGGAATAAGACAGTTTAAGAATTTGGGAGGTAATAGGATGTGGGTGAGCATGTTTCCAAGACAACTGTGTAAAATTATTGTTGTTGAAGATCAGAAGACAAATAATTCTTGCCAGGGATTTTTTTTCTCCCACCCTTCTTGAAGCTACTGTGTATTTTCAGCAGAATGCTACCCATCCATTCCCTGGGGAAATGAAGTGACCAGAAGAGTCTCTTACTGCCTAATTCAGATTCAGCCCAGAATTACTCCACATAGCTACATTTTGTTCCAGATCAGGAGTGGGATTCTACCAGTTCTGACCAGTTCTATAGACCCCTTGTTAACTTTCTAAGCAGTTCAGAGAACAGATAGTTAGAAGAAATCTCCTTTTGTTTTTTTCCACCCTTATTACATTCTTGGCAGTATGCCTAGACTTACTGTCTCTGAAGGAGGTTTTTTTTCTCTTAATACTTAAAGAGGAAGGGTTGTTTTAAGTGTTTTACACTGCTGTTGGGAGGAAATACTCCCCTGGAAATACTTCTTATTGGCTAGCTAGAAAGATTGACATTGAAACATGTTTACATATCTTTTCTGAGTTTTGGTCTAAAACTGGTTTTTGGTGAAGTTTAATTCTGTGCTTGGTGACATTTAATCCTGTGTTTATTGATGGGATAATTTTCCCTATTCAGCTTGTTTAAAAGGAAAAATATTAATCTCTGTTCCTGAAAAGAACTGGTTTGAGAAATCTGGCTAGTTCCTGTGTCTATTTGTTCTGGTAATTGGTTTAACAAGCAATAGCTACTGTTGTGATTTAATTATTTATATTCTGTTTGAATTTTTTCCTGCCTCATGGTTTCTTTTTCTATCTGGGGAGAGGGTCTTCCTTCACTGCTTTAGTGGTATCTGGCACTGTCCTTTTGGGGGTGTACTTCCAAGAGGCAGGATGCAAGCTTGTCACTGATTTTTTTATTGCCTTTCTGGGGGGCATGTGACCTTTCCTTAAACCTGGATGATTTCCTTAGGATATCTTGGGAGGTGAGTGAGACCAGCTGGTATCTTTAAGTGGTGCAAATGGATCTAAATATTGCTTCTCCTGGGAGTGCTCTTTCTGGAGAGCTTAAATGACCTCTCTGCTAAAGGGTTTCACTTTATGAGCAAGAGTTGGCTGCTGATAGTTACCATTGTATTTTAACTATTTTAATTCCTCAAGGTGCTCTGGCACCCTGCCTGATTTGTAACTCCAGCTTGCAGGTATTTTTAATCTAATGATTGGTATTTAGGACAGCTTTCTGCAAGCAAAGAAGCTTTTTGTATTTTTGTACAGCTAATCCTTGATTTATAACAGTTCATTTAGTGACCATTCAAAGTTACAATGGCAGAGAGAAAATGACTTATGACCATTTTTTACACTTATGACCATTGCAGCATCCCCACTGCCATGAGAGGCCAGACAAGGAGAAACACCCTTTGATGTGAGTGACATCGAATTGACCATGCCCACCCAGTCACATGACCACCTAGGCACACCCACCAACTAAGCCATGCCCACAGAACCAGTTGTGAAACAATTTGAATCCCACCCCTGTTCCAGATATCTCTTTTCTAGTACCTTTTACAAACTTAAGATTTAAATTCTTCCCAAGACCATAGAAAAGAGATGAGAGAGAGAGACAAAAATAAATAAAAGGAAAGAAAAAGAAAGATATGGATCCCTTCTTCACTTTTGTACACTCTCAAAATATTTTATAAATGTACTTTTTAAAATGATATTGCATAATTTTCTTTCTGGTCTAAAAAGAAAATGCTCAAACTATTTCTGCTATCTTTTAAATTTTCCTTTCATCCTTCCATGTTATTATTACTGGTAATGGATATTTTAAAAAACCAAGAATAAACATTTAGTTAACAAGCACAATTTTGGAAGCGGAAGGATTTTTAGTTTATGAGATGTTTTCACCAATGTGGGCTTGACCAAATCTTTGAGGTTGTCCATATTCTAAAAATCCATGTCTTAACAGTCTAAATGAGAAGCTTAATAGGTGGTAAAAAGCTACATGGGTGAAGTATGGATCTATTAATCCAATCTACCAATCCATACTAGACTTTTATATTTAGATAACCTTATCCACAAAGAACAACTGTAAACTCTGTTTTATGTAGAGACTTGTACAGGTAGTCCTTGTCTTACGACTGGTCATTTAACCACCATTTGCAGTCGTTATGGTCTTGGAACAGGGGCACTGAGCATAGTGGTCATGTGGCATCTTGCTTAATGTCACTTTACTCAATGACTAAGATTCTGGGCCAGAGGTGGGATCCTACCAGCATAACAATTGGTTTGCTTCGTGCTCATGCATGCCAAATGCATGCTGCATGAAGGTGCACATTACATGTGCATGCACATTACTTACAAATTACCGGGTCCAGCAAGCAGTCACCTGCTCCAGCTGATGAGTGGCACTCAGCTCTGCCGCGCAAAGCAGCTGAGGAGGAAAAAGCAGGGAATAAAGCACAGCCTTGAGTCCAGGCGGGTGGGTGGGCCAAACAGACGACCAGAAGATCATCACAGCGAACCGGTTCAGTGTCAGCTGGTCTTCGGAGCTATCGGTTCTATAGAACTGGGCTGAACTGGTAGCATCCCATCCCTGTTCTGGGCCCAATTATGGCTGTAAGTGGAGTACTACCTATATAGAAGAATTAGCTATGAAGGTTTTGTCTAGAGCAGCGGTTGCCAACTGGTGGGCTGCGGCCAATGGGTGGGCCTTGAGAAAAATTTGGTGGGCCACAGAGAAATCTCACCCCCAGAGCACCCCCACAAAGCAATTAATCCAGACTGTTCAGAAACATAAGGCTGCTCAGCCCACATGGCCTGCAGGAACGCTCCCCGCCTACTCACTCCTTACCCGGCAAACTTGCCAACTAAAATTGCTATTTTTCCTTTTTCTGACCATCATCTGTTCTGCTGTGCCGGGAGATTTAGATTAGCTAGGAAGCAGGAAATGGTTGGATTTCTTGCTTTCTAGCTAAGCACAGCCGAACCTTCCTTAGGACTGAAGGTGTGCTTGCAAGCAAATTCAGTGTAGACTCACAGCAAGCAAATTTGAGAGACTGAGCTAGCTGATGGCAGATAGATAATTCACTGAATGGATTCTGTGAGCAACTCAATTGCCTGCTTTGCCTGATTTTGGGTAAAAATTGCTTTTTTTATTAAAAAAATTCAATATTTACATACATGGTGTGTTGTGAGTTAATTTTGTGAGTTTGCTTGATAGTCAATTTTAGGAGTTTGCTTGCAAGCAAATGTTTTGTGACAGACTGAGCTCACCAATGGCAGATAGATAGATCTCTGAATGAATCTGTGATTCTGTGAGCAACTCAATCTGCTTGCCTGCTTTGTCTGATTTTGGGTAAAAGTTGCTCTTTTTTTATAAAAAAATCAATATTTATATAAATATTTATAATATTTAAATACAAGCCATGCCCAGCCAGTCACATGACCACCAAGCCACACCCACAAATTAGGCCATGCCCACAGAACTGGTTAGTGGTCCCTGGGATCTAAAATTATGAGTTTGGTGGTCCCTGAAGTCAAAAAGGTTGGCAACCCCGATCTAGAGAGTCTGGAAAAATTTACAGAAAATACAGCCTGATTTGTAGATAATCAGGACTACAGGTAGTCTTTGCTTGCTGATTACTTGTTTGACAACAATTTGAAGTAGCAACAACATTGAACAAATGATACAACTGGTCCTCAAAATTACAGCTGTCGCAGATCCCACAGTCATGTGATCCCACAATCCAGATGCCATGGGTGGGATTCAAATTTTTTAACAACTGGTTCTGTGGGTGTGTCTTAGTTGGTGGGTGTGACTTGGTGGTCATGTGACTGGTGGATGTGGCTTGGTGGTCATGTTATTGGCTGGGTGTGGCCAACTCAATATCACTCACATCGAGGCATCTCCTTGGCTGGCCTCTCATGACTGTGGGGATGCTGCAACAGTTGTAAGTGTGAAAAATGGTCATAAGTCACTTTTTTCAGTGCCATTGTAACTTTGAATGGTCACACAAGCAAAGTACCAGCAAAGGAGGGAAAAAGAATTCCAGAGAAGTTCCTGAGACAGGAAATCTAGTCCTGCCAAGAATGTAATAAGGGTTAACGGAGAGGCAGTTTCTGTAGGCAACACCAGAATGTTTCCTTCCTGCCTTCCTTACAGGATTAGGCCAGTAATTTCTTCTAACAACTGGTTCTCTGAACTGCTTAAATGTTAACAACCCTGGTTCTCGCAAATAGGTGCGAACTGGTAAAATCCCACAATCCAGATGCTTGGAAGGTGGTTCACACTTATGGTGGTTGCAGTATCCCACCATAATGTTATTGTTACTTGTTACTTTCCCTGCCAGTTTCCCAGAGGCAAAGTTGCTAGGGGAAGATTGCAAGTCATTCCATTAAATTTCCTGTGCCTTCTTACTCTTTGTGTATTCTGCACTGAGCATAGTGGTCATGTGGCATCTTGCTGACACTGAACCAAGCCTCTTCTAGTTTCTCCTAACTCACATGCAATATGCAGAGACCCTCCCAGGGCATTCACCACAATTCTATAGCACTCTTGAAACATCTTTCTGCTTCTTACTAGGGACACCTTCCACTTCCCATTTAATGACTGTCATGTCTTGGGGTTATGACTAAAATGGGAATGCTGAGATTATTGTTAAGTAATGCAGTCACATGACATCATGTCTTACAAACATCTTTCTTTACATTGGCAAACCCTAACCCAAAGGCTATGTATTGTCAATCTACTACAAACCAGGTCAGAGAGAATCAGCTGGATATTGGTACTTATAATATTACTTTAGCAATGGACCAAAGAGATATTACATTGACATTTTTTATGAATGTTTATGAAGGTTTAAGATCTATCTCCTTTGAGAAAGGAGATTGCTTTGAAGAGTATAGACCTGTACCCTCAGATATTGGCCTTAGTAGAACCAGGGAGTTTCCTGTTGGTATTATGTTCACAGAGATCTTTCATTAACTGCTTAGAGATCTGATTTGAATGGGTTTATGTGAATGACAGCATTGTCACTTGTATGACTATTGCAGTTTGTGCTGAGTTCTGTGACTTCCAAAGACTAAAGTAATGGTTAAGGCATGAAGCGAGAACTAAGGAAATGCAGCTTCAAGTTCCTCCTCAGCCATGTAAACACTGCTACCAGATTGAGGAAAGCTATCATAGAAGAAAGATTTAGATACTTCAAAAGGAAGATATGCTTCTGGAAATAATGGTTTAAATTATCTAAAGCATCTACAATTGCCTGAAAGTGACAATGCAGCCAATTCAATGTGATGGCAGTTTCTTCTCATAGTGGGAGAACACTTTCAGACCTATTTGCAAATGTTAAATTCAAAATCCAGAATATGCCAGTTAAAGGAGAAAAGTATAATGAAAACATTTGTATTCCCTTGAATACATGTCATCATACTGACATACTCTGAATAAGAATGTGAGATGGAAGATATATGCATCACCTGTTGCTACCTCATCTTGGAAAATTCTTGAGGGGAAAAAGAGTTGGGGAAACAAGACTAAATTATTTGGTGGAGACATATTCTACAGAACTAAAACCAATCTCAATCTCAATCAGAATAGAGCTGGAAGGGACCTTGGAAGTCTTCTAGTCCAGCCCCCTGCTCAAACAGGAGACCCTATACCATTTCAGACAAGTGACTGTCTAGTCTCTTCTTAAAAACCTCCAGTGTTGAAGCACCAACAATTTCTAAAGGCAAGCTGTTCCACTGGTTAATTATCCTTGCTGTTAGGAATTTCAAAACTCCTTAATCTTACAACACACGGACAGACTCAACCATAAATTTCAGCTAGGAAACTGTGAGCACCGTAGACTAAGCTAAATCCAAAAGTTTAGAGTATTCCTAGAAGTTTGGCTCTCAGAAGCATTAGCTATCACTAGACAAATAGCAAAACTAACCACATTTAAACACCAATTAATATACAATAAGAAACCAAGGCAATAAAAAAAGCTAAGAAACAAATAAAAGACCAGAACACGTCATCTCCAGGAGCTATTAGTCAAATAAGCAGGGATTAACACAGGCAAAATCCAAGCAGAAAACGTAATACCCTAATTAAGAAACTACCAAAAGAGACAAACAGACAATCAATCAATCAAACAAACAAACAAAAACCCAGTATCTTAATCAAGGTAGTACCAGGAAAAAAACTACCTCTACCAATACTGGCAGAGCGAGGTACGGTATACAAATAAGGAGCAAACCCCACACTGATGTTATCTAGTTGGGTAATGAAACATCTGCAAACAAACAACCAAAGTCAGAGAGCACCAGGGACTCCACAATTTCAAAACTCTTTTTGAGAAAGACACATTTTCATTATCCTTACTCAATAATTAAGAGCTAGTTGTGAATGAAAGATCCAGGCATTCAGTGTGCTAAATAATATATAATTCCTACAGGGTCGTGTGATAGGAATTATTCTAGATAGCCTTAGATGGCAACAAGACCAAAGGAGAGTGGAACTTAAATAAGCATTAAATATCACTAAACTTAATTCCGAGAAAGCCTTTAAAGAGAAAAAGATGCCATTTTAAACAGACTGGTAATGTTTCATCACAGGATGGCAGCAAAGAATTAAACTTTTCTGTATATAGCTTTCCTGCAATTGCGCAATCTGAGTTTTCACAACACAGATTGTTATGGTTATGAACATTTTTCAAAATTTATATTCCATGCAACTTCCCAATGAGTCTGGGAAATATGGAAGTCCTCAAAATCAGAATATTCCACTCCCACTTTACACCTGAAAGCCAGCTGGATGACTTTGGGCCAGTCACTCTCTCAACCAACTCACTTCACAAGGTTGTTGCTTTAGGCTTGAGTTATTTATAAAAATAACAAAGTTGGGAAACAACAAACAAACATAATGAAAAATGTCTGTAGGCCAATTGTGTATTACTTTAATTATGTAGTTAGCAAGCAGGTTAGCATTTTGTTCAAAAATAGTACTGGATGCAGGATATGTATTTTTGTCATGATATCACAGTCAGTGGTGGGATTCTGCCAGTTTCCCTATCGGTTCGGTGATCGGGCACTTCACGTGTTAAGTTCTGCGCATGGGTGCAAGGAGCAGAGATGAGGCAGTGAACAGTGAACTTCAACTCTTTATTAAGCATACTGAACAGAGCGATCACCTAGGGCAGCAGCAGCCCTTTTATAGGGTTGGCTGCTATCCTATTAGCCAATGAAAAACATGGAAGTATTAAACCCTTGAACCAATGAGAGTTGGCCCGTTAACAGCCAATCAGATGTCCCAGAAAGGACCAATCCGATGTCGCTATTATCGGCCAATCAGAAGTGTAGGATTAGAACCCCGCTTTTTACCTAAGGTTGTTAAAACTTTATTAAACGCTTTTATTAGTTCATAACACCCCTCCCCCCAGGTTCCGTTTGAGGGGTGTGGTAACGTAATCGCGTAGATATGCAGGTCGTTTCAATTGCCTATTAGATTTGCGCTGTCCCACCAGTTCCTGTCTGTAGTCCGGTTCCGGTGGAACGTTTTTTGATTTATCTGGTGCAGGCAGTTCCGCATCCCCACAGGACGATTCGGCGCCACTAATTCTGTCATTGTTGTCCTCCGGGTCCTGCAGGCTCGCCTCCATTGAGGTGTTTTTCTGTGGTGAGGCACACCCCCTTCCTGATTCTTCTTCATGGATCGCGCCTGGCCACTGACTTTCTTCGATTTCATCATCCAGCATCTCGAATTCGGTTCCCTCGACATCCCCTCCCCCCTCAGTTTGAGGATCATAGGAGTCGTGGGAACTGGGTTGCAACCTAGAGCAAAGCTGATCTATATGGCGTTTCCATATTTTCCCGTCCCTTGTTTGTACGCAGTACGATCTGGGCCCGGTGGCTTGGGTTACGGTTGCTTCGACCCACAGTGGTTCGCCAGAAAGATTTTTAGTGAAGACTAAGTCACCTTCCTTGAATTCACGACACTTTCCGCTAGATCCACAGGGTTTCTCTGGCGCGTAGGCCGGGTGGAGACGGTCAAGGTGGGAGCGAAGCCTGCATCCCATCAACAGTTCAGCTGGCGTTTTGTTGGTTAAGCTGTGCGGGGTGATGTGTTGGAGTAGGAGTATTCTATTCAGTTTGTCGTCAATGTCCCCATGGTCCATCTTGTGGAGAGTTTTTTAAAGAAATTAGACCATGTGCTCGGCCCTGCCATTGGCCACAGGATGCGCCGGCAAGGTTAGCGCATGTCTGCTAAGTATTGTTCGAACACCAGGGCCGTGAACTGGGGTCCGTTATTGGAGACTAAAACGTCTGGCAGTCCATGTGTTGCGAATAGTTTATTTAATTTGCGGATGACTGAATCGGTTGTAGTAGTCTTCATCTTGTGGATTTCGAGCCAGTTGGAATAGGCATCCACTGTTAGGAGGAATGTATGTCCCTTAGTAGGTCCCGCAAAGTCAATGTGGATGCGGGACCATGGCCCCCGGGGGGTTTCCCACTCTGTTGGAGTTGTTTTAGGTGGGGCACTGCTGACTTCTTGGCACTTTAGACAAGTCTTCACCCAGGCTTCGATCTGCTTATCGATGCCCGGCCACCATGCGTAACTCCGTGCGAGCGCTTTCATATGCACGATGCCGGGGTGACCGTCATGCAATGTTTTCAATACTGCTCGTTGTAACCGCTCTGGGACGACGACTCTGTCTCCCCATAGGATGCAGCCTTTCTGCGAGAACATGTCTGTTTGCCGGTTTCTGAAAGGGGTGAAGTCATCAGGGGTTTGTTCAACTGGCCATCCTCGTTCGACCCAGTTGAGAACTCGCGCCAGGACAGGATCTCGTTTCGTTTCGATAGCGATGTCTCTGGCTGTTAGCGGCAGTGAATGTAGGGTTTCAATCTGGAGTGTCATGAGGGTTGGAGCTGGGTCGTCGACAGTTTCCGGAAGTGGGGCATGGCTCAATGCATCAGCATGGGGAATGGCTTTCCCCGGGCGGTGTTGCAATTTATAATTGTACGCAGCTAAGAACTCTGACCAATGAGTCATTCTAGGTGACAGTATATAGGGGGTAGGCTTGTCTCCCGCTATAATCCCCAGCAAAGGCTTGTGATCGGTAATAATAGTAAAAGCTCGTCCATACACATATTCATGAAACCGTTTCACAGCAGATACAACAGCAAGAGCCTCTTTGTCAATTTGGCTATAGTTGCGTTCAGCTCTTGATAAGGTCCTTGAAAAATAGGCAATAGAAGCCTCTCTACCATTTGGTAACACATGACTTAAAATGGCTCCTACTCCAAACGGTGACGCGTCACACGTAATGGTTAAAGGCAAAGTCTCGTTATACTGCATTAAAACAGCATCGGAGGTTAGTAAGTTTTTCACTTGTCGGAATGCGTGCTCCTCTCATTGTCCCCAGACCCAGGTGGCTTTTTTGTCAAGAAGTCTATGTAGGGGCTCAGCTACGGTTGCCTTCTGGGGCAAGAAGATGTTGTAAAAGTTAATGAGCCCCAGGAAAGCTTGGAGGTCTGTCCTATTCGTGGGTCTTGAAGTGTTTTTGATTGCTCTTAGTTTGCTCTTAGTGGGGTGAATGCCTTGCTTAATGATTAGGTACCTCAGGAACTCTACTTTCTCTGTACACAGTTGACATTTATTTTTTTTAACCTTTTGGCCGGAGTCTTTAAATTTCTGGAGAACCATTCTAAGATGCCTCTCTAGTACTTCTCTATTCGGGGCCGCAATTAAAACATTGTCAAAATATGGCACGACCCCCTTGATCCCTTGCAAAAGTCTCTCCATCAGACTTTGAAAAATCCCTGGGGCCATGCTCACTCCGAATTGGAGTCAGTTGCATTTAAAAGTGCCTCGGTGTGTAACGATCGTTTGTGCTTCCGCGGTTTTTTATCTACAGGCAGTTGTTGGTATGCCTGCGCTAAATCCAATTTAGCGAAGACTTTTCTGCCCCCCAGGGAATGGAGAAGGTGTTGCACCACCGGCACCAGGTAAGCGTTCTGTTGAAGGGCGTGATTGTTGGTGGCCTGGTAGTCCCCACAAATCCTTAACGATCCATCCGGTTTGATGGGTGTTACGATTGGGGTTTCCCAACGGGCGTGGTCAGTTGGTTCTAAAACACCCTGGGCTATTAATTTATCGAGCTGCTCATCGATCTTTGGTTTTAGGGCAAAAGTTACCCGACGAGGCTTAAGGCGGATGGGGGCTACTTCAGGGTTAAGGTTAAATGATATCAGGGTCCCTTTGTACTCGCCTAGTTTGTCTGCAAAGACGTCCTGGAATTCCTGGACGAGGGCCTCCTCCCAGTCATCGCTTCTGGTTTGGTGAATGCTGGCTACCTTGATCCCGAGTGGGGCGAACCATTGAAGGCCTTACAAACTAGGCCGGTCGCTATAGACGACGGTCAGCGGTAATGACGCAGTACAATTTTTGAATGATACTTGGACTTGGCTAGAGACGATGACCGGAATTCGGTTCCCCTGGTAATCTTTGAGTATAATTCTTTGGGCTCTGAGGTCTTGACGCCGGAGGGCAGGGATTAACTGTTTAAGGGTCTTCCAGGAAACCATCGAGAGGGATGACCCTGAGTCAACTTCCATCACGCAAGGTTGGTTCTCGATGGGACCCTCACTCAGATCTTCTTTGCATCTAACGATGAAGCGTGACCAATGGTAATGGTTTGGTGTGCCTCTTCCCGTCTTGTTGAAGTGGCAAGTGTTTTATTTCTGTAAGAGTGGTTGTTCCATTGGTGGTTCAAGTGTTCCCGACTCACAGGACGATTCCCTGTGGTCTGGCGGTAGTTGTTTTCTCTCTGAATTGGGCTGGATCCTCGCTTGCTTCTACAGACCTTCCCGATGTGGCCTCTTTTCCCACAGGAATGGCAGAGTGCATCGAGGAATTTTCAGTCTGATCACAGGTGGTTTGCCCCACAACCCATGCATTGGTGTGGTAGTCTTCGATTCCGCGGGTTGCGTTGGTCGCGTTCGGACCGGAGCCGGTTGACCTTCTCCTCATCACTTTCTGATGGAGATTCAAGGTCCTCGTTGTGGGCCGCTGTTGTGTGCCTCTCTAGGCGAGGTGAGGTATCGTTGGCGAGTTGACGGAGCGGTGTATTGGTGCGGCGAATTCGGGTGGCCGACTTCCTGGTTGCTTCTGCTGCAGTAGTGTCTTTGATGACATCGGCAAGATTGATATCCCCTTTGGTCATGATCTTGCTCTGCGCCGTATGGTCATCTAATCCCAGAACTATTCGGTCTCTCAGAGCTTCTTGGAGGTCTGCAAACCCATAGAGGCCTCCCAGGTTCTGGAGGTCCGCGATGAAATCTGCGACGCTCTCTCCTTTCCGTTGGTCCCTCTGATAAAACTCATGTCTTCGGACAAGAGTTGGTACGGCGGGTGCATAGTGGGCCCATAGAAGGGGCGCAAGGATGTCCCAGTCCATGGATTTCACTTCAGCTAGTTTCGCTAGTGCCTTGGCCATCTTAAAGACAGCAGGCCTGCAATGGGTCAGGAACACTGCTCGCTTTTTCCCCGTAGTTGCGTCTTTCAAGTTGTTGGTCTCCAGAAACATCTGGAACTGGTCCATGTACGAGTCCCAGTCTTCTTGTGCCGGGTCAAATGGAGCAGGTGGTATGGTGCCGCCGGATATGTTTTCCGTTGTCGATGTGCCTTCAGCCATATGCTCTGTTTGGTGCTCTGTGAGTGTTCAATCAGCTCAGATGTCTCCGCATCCCACCTTTGTCACCAGTGTTAAGTTCTGCGCATGTGTGCAAGGAGCGGAGACAAGGCAGTGAACAGTGAACTTCAACTCTTTATTATGCATACTGAACAGAGCAATCACCTAGGGCAGCAGCAGGCCTTTTATAGGGTTGGCTGCTGTCTATTAGCCAATGAAAAACATGGAAGTGTTAAACCCTTGAACCAATGAGAGTTGGCCCATTAACAGCCAATCAGATGTCCCAGAAAGGACCAATCCGATGTCACTATTATCGGCCAATCAGAAGTTCAGGATTAGAATCCTGCTTTTTTACCCGCATCTCAAAAAAAAAAAAGGACCTCTTTCACCCGAGGCCCTAAAAAGCAACAACTCCTAACAATAACAACAGCAGCTGTGGGCTTCAGTCTCATCTCATTCCAATGCTTGGGAGAAGAGTTGAGGGCTTGAAGGTGGAAACCAGTCCGATCTCAGAGGATGGAGTGTTCCAGGGCTTTTTTTGTGAATAAAAGAATAGAGCTCTGGTTAACTTTATGCTCTCGTCAAATGACCCATATTTGACAACAAGGCTTCATGCAGAATTTCTCTCTCTTTTGCTCTGTAGAACAGTTGGCTGGGCCCTAATTTGCATCATTTCTCATAATCTCAGAGAGGTGTAACTCAATATAATTCAGTTTCATTAGGTATGGGCTACCAGAGTGGGCTGTGAGCACATTGTACAAAGCATTAAAAGAGCCATGGTGGCACAGTGGTTGGAGTGCTGTATTGCAGGCTACTTCTGCTGCCTGCCAGCTCCCTGCAATTTGGAAGTTCAAATATTATCAGGCTCAGGGTTGACTCAGCCTTCCATCCTTCTGCGGTGGGTAAAATGAGGACCCAGATTGTTGGGGGGCAATATGCTGATTCTGTAAATCGCTTAGAAAGGGCTGAAAAGTACCAAGAAGCGATAAATAAGTCTATTGCTATTAGAGTGCTCTGTATTCTTTTTGCTGGCAGCTACTGACTCTCTGGAAGAGCCAATCTGGGCTAGTGGTTAAGGCATCAGACTAGAAACCAGGATATTATAAGTTCTAATCACAAAGTTGTCTGGATGACCTTGAGCCAGTCACTGTCTCTCAGCCCTAGAAAGAAAGCAGTGGCAAACTGTTATGTTCTGAGCATGAGTGCAAGGATGGAGATGAGCCAGTGAAACAGTGAACTTCAAACTCTTTATTTACATGTTAAACAGCTCAACTGATGGCCATGATGGGCCCCTTTATATAGGCAACTCTTAACTTATTTAACCAATGAAAACACAGGGAGCGCTAGCTCCATTAACCAATGGAAGAGGCTCGTTAATAGCCAATCAGATTCTCCTGAACGGACCAATCTGATGTCGCTATTATCGGCCAATCAGAAGTGCAGGGCCTGAACCCTGCACTTTACTTCAAGCTCTTAATGATCTTTATTAAGCATTTATTGATTCACAACACCCCTTCCCCCTGGGTTCCGTTTAAGGGGTGTGGTCACATAGTCTTTGAGGTAGGCAGGTTGTTTCGATTGTCTATTAGATTTTCGTTGTCCTCCCGGTATTTGGCTACAGTCTTGTTGGGGTAGGACGTTGTCTGGTGAAAAAGGTGCCTCCCGTTCCATATTTGAATTTTTGTCATCGCTACTGCTTTCGGCATCTCTTTGAGGCGAGGCCACCCCCATTCCGGTTCCATCAAGTGTTGCCTCTGAGTGGTCATTACTACCGCTTAAACTTTCTGCCGCTTCGAATTCAGCTTCCTCTCTATCTCCTCCCCCCTCGGTTTGGAAATCAGGGGGCTCGGAGATCCCTGACTGTAGCCTTGAACGCAGCTGATCAATATGGTGTTTCCAAATTCTATTGTCGTGACATTTTACACAGTACGATCTAGGGCCAGTTACTTGTACTGTAGTTGCCTCGACCCACAAGGCATCGTCCAAAAAGTTCCTAGCAAAAACCAAATCGCCTACCTGAAAATTGCGACTAGAACCGTGTGGCTTTTCAGGTTCATATGCTGGATGTAGGCGGTCGAGGTGGGAGCGGAGCTTCCGTCCCATTAATAACTTGATGGGAGTTTTATTGGTGACGCTGTGCGGAGTGATATGCTGTAAAAAGAGTATCCGGTTAATCTTGTCTTCTATGTCACCATAGTCCATCTTATGCAAGGTTTTCTTGACGAATTGTACCATGCGCTTGGCCCTTCTGTTGGCCGCAGGGTGCGCTGGCGGTCAGCGCATGTCGGATACCGCAGTCTGCCAGGTACTGTTTGAAGGACAACGTGGTAAATTGAGGCCCGTTGTCAGATACCAGAACGTCTGGTAATCCGTGTGTCGCAAAGAGTCTGTCCAGTTTTCTGATGACTGCTTCGGTCGTTGTATTCCTCATCTCATGGATTTCAAGCCAGTTCGAGTAGGCATCCACTGTCAGTAAGAATGTGTGTCCCTTAGTAGGACCCGCAAAGTCCAGATGAATGTGGGACCATGGTCCCTCCGGCATTTCCCATTTGGTTGGGGTTGCTTTCGGCAGGGCGTTGCTTACTTCCTGGCATTTGCGACAGGCTTTTACCCATGTCTCTATCTGTTTGTCAATAGCCGGCCACCATGCGTAGCTTCGTGCGAGGGCTTTCATACGCACAATGCCGGGGTCGCCATTGTGCAAGGTCCTTAGTATCGCTGGTCGCAACCACTCTGGGACGACAACTCTATCACCCCAGATAATGCAGCCCTTTTGAGAAAATAGTTCCTTTTGCCGATTTTTGAATGGGGCGTTGTTGTCAGATATTTGGTCTAACGGCCATCCCCGCTTGACCCAACTGAGGACTCGTGCTAAAATGGGGTCGCGTTTCGTTTCCATCACGATATCCTGGGCCGTTAATGGCGCCGTTTGAAGTGTCTCGATCTGCAGCGTTGTGACCGTTCGAGCGGGGTCATCAATAGTCTATGGAAGAGGTGCACAGCTCAATGCGTCGGCATGGGGAATGGCCTTCCCTAGGCGATGTTGTAATTTGTAATTGTATGCCGCCAAAAATTCTGACCAGCGGGTCATTCTGGGAGATAATATATACGGTGTTGGCCTATCTCCTGCGATTATTCCCAGCAAAGGTTTGTGGTCAGTCACTATGGTAAATGCTCGGCCATACACATAGTCATGAAATCTCTTAACCGCGGACACTATAGCAAGGGCCTCCTTGTCAAGTTGACTATAGTTGCATTCTGTTTTTGATAACGTCTTTGAGAAATAAGCAACAGGGGCTTCATTACATTTGGCAAAACGTGGCTTAAAATGGCGCCCACCCCGAATGGGGATGCATCACACGTGATCGTTAAAGGCAAAGTCTCGTTATACTGCATCAGGACAGAGTCAGAAGTCAATAAATCTTTTACATGTCGAAACGCCTGTTCTTCTCTACGTCCCCATACCCAGGTTGCTTTTTTGTCCAATAAACAATGTAGGGGTTCAGCTACGGTTGCTTTGTGAGGCAGGAAAACGTTATAAAAATTGATAAGGCCCAGAAAAGCCTGGAGGTCGGCCTTGTTCCGGAGTTTTGGGGCATTGTTGATCACCCTGAGTTTGTTATCGGTGGGGTGAATGCCTTGACTATCAATTAAATATCCCAAAAATTCTACGCGATCCGTACATAAATAACACTTGTTCTTTTTAACTTTGAGACCGGAGTCTTTAAATCTCTGGAGAACCAACCTCAGGCGTTCCTTTAGTATTTTCTGGGTTGGGGCTGCAATTAACACATCATCAAAATATGGAACAACACCTTTTATCCCTTGTAATAGCCTCTCCATTAAGCTTTGAAAGATTCCCGGGGCTACGCTCACTCCGAATTGGAGCTGGTTACATTTAAACGCGCCTCTGTGCGTAACGATTGTTTGGGCCTCTGCCGTTTTTTTGTCAACAGGCAGTTGTTGGTATGCCTGGGCTAAGTCTAGTTTAGCGAAAACTTTTCCGCCCCCCAGGGAATGGAGGAGGTGTTGCACCACCAGTACCGGGAAAGCATTTTGTTGAAGGGCGTGTTTCAGGGTGGCTCGGTAGTCCCCACAAATTCTTATTGATCCATCCAGCTTGATGGGCATTACAATTGGGGTTTCCCAGGGAGAGTGATCGGTTGGTTCTAGCACTCCCTGGGCTATTAATTTATCAAGCTGCTCATCAATCTTTGGTTTAAGGGCAAAGGGAACTCAACGAGGCTTAAGGCGGATGGGAGCTATTTCGGGATTGAGGTTAAATGATATCAGGGTCCCCTTGTACTCGCCTAATCTTTCCGCAAAAACATCCTGGAATTTGTGGACGAGGTCTTCTTCCCAATCGCTGCTGTAGGTTCGGTGAATGCCAGCCACTTCAATTCCAAGTGGAGCGAACCATTGGAGGCCTAACAAACTAGGCTGATCCTTGTCAATTACAGTCAGGGGTAAAAATGCTGTACGGTTCTTAAACGATACCCGTACTCGGCTGGATCCAACAACCGGGATTTGATTTCCTTGATAGTCCTTAAGTATGAGTCTTTGGAACCGGAGGTCTTGCCTATGGATACTGGGGATGAGCTGCTTGAGGGTCTTCCAGCAAACCATCGAGAGGGACGATCCTGAATCGACTTCCATCAGGCCGGGCTGGTTTTCGATGGCCACTTTCACTCGGATCTTTTTGGCATCCAGTGATGAGGCGTGACTGATCGTCATCATTTGGTGAGCCTCTTCTCGCTTCGTTGGGTGGTTTAGGTTTTTGTTTCTATAGGAGTGGTTGTTCCATTGGTGGTTCACGGGTTCTCACTTCATGGGATGACTTCCCGTTGGTTGGCAATAGTTAGCCCCCCTTGAGGGCTGGCTGGGTCCTGGCTTGCTTCTACAGACCCATCCTATATGGCCTCTTTTCCTGCACACATGGCAGAGCGCTTCGAAGAATTTGCATTCTGACCGGTGGTGGCTTGCTCCATACCCGGCGCATTGGTATTGTGATTTCTGGCGTTGGTCCCGTTCGGACCGAAGTCAATGGACCTCTCCCTCGTCGCTGTCTGACAACGAGTCGAGGTCCTCGTGGTGGGCCGTTTCTTGCTGTCCCTCTGACTGAGGTGAAATGTCGCTGGCTCGTTGGTGAACCGTGGCGTGTGTGTGGCGCATTTGGGCAGCCAACTTCCTGGTTGCTTCTGCTGCAGTAGCTTCAGCTATGGCGTCTTTAAGGGTGATGTCGCCCTTTGCCATTAATTTACTCTGAGTGCCTGGTGCATCTAATCCCAGAACGATTCGGTCTCTTAGGGCTTCTTCTAAGTCGGTAAACTCACAAAGGCCTCCCAGATTCCGGAAATCCGCGATGAAATCAGCAATGCTTTCGCCCTTCCGCTGACTTCTCTGATAGAATTCATGCCTTCTCATGAGCGTTGGCAAAGTCGGTGCATAGTGAGCCCTTGGTAGTGGTTTGAGGACGTCCCAGTCCATAGACTTTATTTCTGCCGGTTTTGCTAGTGCCTTGGCCATCTTGAATACGGTTGGCCCGCAATGAGTTAAGAATACCGCTCATTTCTTTCCGGTAGTGGCATCCTTTAAATTGTTGGTTTCGAGAAACATCTGGAAGCGATCCATATATGAATCCCAGTCTTCTTGTGCCGGGTCGAATGGAGCGGGTGGTATGACGCTGCCGGACATGGTTCCGCCGTTGGTGCGTTCAGCCATGTGCTCGGTTATGGTTCTTCATCGTTCAGCAAGCTCTGATGTCTCCACATCCCACCCTCGTCGCCAGTGTTATGTTCTGAGCATGGGTGCAAGGATGGAGATGAGCCAGTGAAATAGTGAACTTCAAACTCTTTATTTACATGTTAAACAGCTCAACTGATGGCCATGATGGGCCCCTTTATATAGGCAACTCTTAACTTATTTAACCAATGAAAACACAGGGAGCGCTAGCTCCATTAACCAATGGAAGAGGCTCGTTAATAGCCAATCAGATTCTCCTGAACGGACCAATCTGATGTCGCTATTGTCAGCCAATCAGAAGTGCAGGGCCTGAACCCTGCACTTTACTTCAAGCTCTTAATGATCTTTATTAAGCATTTATTGATTCACAACACAAACCGTATCTGAAATCGTGCCAAGTAAACTGCAGGGACCAGTCCTGGCAGTTGTCAGGAGTCAAAAACTTACTTGAAGACACACACATGAAGGTGATCTGTAGTTTTGCATACCATATCCTCTAACCCCAATCAAATTGGTGATGATAGCTAAAGCAAGCAGGAAAAGAGGAGGATACAAGCTTTGGGCTGTTCTTAAAGGGATAGAGCACATTTAATTCACGAGATTTGAATATTATGCAGGAACTGATTCCAGATAATGCTGTTTTGATCAATAAGTAAATACCTTTAATTCTGAGGCAGACAGCATCTCAGACTGGTCTCCAGGTGAGAATTTGTTTGTGCTTGAATTCCATGGCATATGCTTATATTTATGCAATATTCTTGTTATACTCCTTAGCTTAAATCTTGTCCTTAGTTAAAAATGTCAACATCTTAATCTTCACAAAGTTAGGAAATCGTGTCCCTTTTGTTCAAATGTGAATCTGAATGTTTTTGGCATGGGCTTTTCTGGGACTCCAGCTAACAACAAGATAGCATTTCTTCTCTTCTCTTTTTAGCACTATTATTGCTTTTTGAGATAATATAGCAGAGTAGTGTGCAATTTGAAAAGACTGGTGATAAAAATCTAAACGCCGGGGCAGGATGAGAACTTGCCCTTTCTTCCAGCTCCCTCTCTTCTGTTGAGTGTGTTGTCTAGATCTGTAATTAGGATGGCATTCAGAAAATGTGAACAAAGTTGGTATTCTTTTCATAACAGCATCCCCCCCTCCCAAATCTTTGCATTGCTGCATGAAACTTTTGCCTCTGACTTTTCCCTGTTCATTAACCATGCCAAAATTTTTAATCTAACACCACTGTTAAAGAGTGGCAGGCTTCCAGGGAAATATATCAGCCAGGCTTATTAATTTCATGCCAAGTGCTGGAGGCGTGAATGTAGAAAACGCTGTTTGACTTTGGATAATAGGAATCAGGCAGCTTCAAGGCAAGGGATAAAGATCAGGAGCCCTCCGTCTCTGGGGAAGGAGCAGGTGCAGGCTTTAAGCAAGGCCTGCAGGCCCAAAGGGGCAGCCTAGGCTTAAAACAATCTGCAGTGCCTCTTTTTTATATTTATTTTTTTTTAATTTGGCATGTGCCTCTCACAGCTTAACAGACCGCTGCTCCACAAAGAGGGGTAAACAGAGAAAGGAAAATTAAAAAGGGAAGTCCCTTGACAGACAAAAACAAATTAGGGCAAACAAATTACACAGAGTCAACAAATAAACAAGGGAACATCTGTGAATATATTTCTTGGATTTTTGGATTCTGAAAGCAACCTGAGCAATCGTGTCAGGGATGTAGGAAGAAGCTACCCTCTCTCTGCTTTAGAAGTGGGGTAAATCTAACAAAAGAGACTTTATCATCTATCTATCTATCTATCTATCTATCTATCTATCTATCTATCTATCTATCTATCTATCTCTAGATTTCATCTATAGCTATATGTGTAAAATTTATAAATAAATATAAAAGTAAATATATCTGTATCATCTATATATCGTCTATAGCTCTATATCTGAAACTATAGCTTTACACACCCATCCACTCTTTCTTCCACATCACAGTCTCACTACATGGAAGGCAACAAAATGGGAATTCATTTAAAGCTTAGTTGAGATGTATTGTAACATCTTTGTTGGCTGTATTAAATCAGGGGTGTCAAACTGGTGGCCCATGAGCCAGATGCATCATGTGCAGGCTAAACCCACCCCAGCTCCACGAATGGGAAAAACATTGCAAAACATCACGTGATGGCAATGTGATGCAGTGAGTTTGACACCCGTGCACTAAATAGTCACAGTTTATATTAGCGGGTGAGGAACTAGGCATCATGCACTGCGATATAGAAAGATACTTAGGTGAGATAACGTGGCTGTGACTATTGTCTTGTGATTTCTTGTGGGGTGGCTTCTGTAGCTGGTGTTTCACTCTGTAGTTAGTAGGGGCTTCATAGGCAAAGACCAGCTCTAGGATATGTATAGTTGTGAGTATGTGCACTGTTCAGGGGTAAAGGAGCCAGGTAAAAGGTTTAAACTTTTTCTGGGATTATGTTCATCTTTCAGACTGCACTGAAGTTAAATAAAGAGGAAAATACACCAACAGCAGGTGGAATGTCCTATTTCATTTGATTGCACAGTTAAGCTTCATTTGAAAGGCCAAGCAGGATGAATCATAGCAAGTAGTGAGGTGAGAGGCCAGTAGGAAATCCTAAGACTACACTGGAAAGAGAAAGTCATTCGAAAATAAGGTAGTGAGAAACCATTTCCATACTACAGCAACGGATGTGTCTATGAAATCATCAAGAGTTGAATGAAACGTGAAGGATGCTTCATTTTTATTCATTTGGGGCAGGGGTGGGATGTTACCGGTTCTGCCCAGCTCCATAGAACCAGTAGCTCTGAAGAGCAGCAGACACCAAACAAATTCTGTGTTTGCTGCTGTTTAGTCCACTCGCCTGCCCAGGGATCTTTATTTCCTGCTTTTTCAACCTCACCTGATCTTTATTTCCTGCTTTTTCAACCTCAGCTGCTTTGCGTGGCACAGCTGAGGTTGAAAAAGCAGGGGAAAAGTGCCTTTTCAAATGCATGTGCACGCAAAACGTAATCATCAAACCGGTAGTTACACTGGTTGAATCCCACCCCTGATTTGGCCCTCATGTTTTCAAGAAAAGTGTGTACCTTGGCAGCTCCATTAATATCACTGTGGGGTTGTCAGCTTAATATAGCAAAAAATGCATACCCTGCATTTTTTTCTAAACAGGAGACATCTGAGCCTTTGCTAAGGTGACAAGCAGCTCTGCAGTTAAGGTACTTCATGCCACGATACTACAGCCATGATATTGTTCCATTGTCCTTTTACAATAGCTTGTACCCAAGAGTATTAACAGATGTCAGCCTTCATTGATACAAGCATGAATTAAAGATTTAATTGCTGGGGTCACTCAAGATGCTCTGCTAAGTAACAGCTCTATGGACATGTTGCCTAGATATCAAGAAGATCCAAAGAAAGTTGCTTTTAGTCCCACATTTCTAGCATGTCCTGAATAGCGTTTTCATTCCACGAGAGAGTTGTTTGGTTCTGTCCTCTTGCTTAGTCAGGCTCCCTTTATGAGCTGATGGCTTTGTTGTTGATGATCTTATTATGATTTTTCCAAATATTTGTAAAACTCTTCAACATGTTGAAATCTTTTTTTTTCAGTGCTTCTGCTTAAATTATTGAGTGGGTTATATAAAGAATGAAAGAAATCTTACTTACCAAACCTTTGCAGGTTTTATAAGTGCCTAAAAGTCATCATTTCCATCCCATTCTCCTTCTTTTCCAAATTAGCATAGATTTCATTAGCCAGCTGAGTTGCTTAAACTACATGATGGAATAGATTCACTCTTTACCTGTTGCAATCATAAAATCAGTTCTGAGCTTTGTAATTTTTTTTTTTTGACTTATGCTTCAACTTCTGGAGCATCACAGAGGCAGAGACACTACTCCACTGGACATTTATAAAATCTTCCTTTGAGGTAAACACACTGTAGTGTCTCCATAAACATCTTATTTGAAAAGCCTGAGCAATACAATGAACAAATGACAAAGTTGACCATGTTCGAATATAGTATGCAATTTTAAGGTGGTGTTCTGCAGGTATCATTATATGTGCAATAACTTTGTAGGGTCAGATTGACTTTTAGAATGATTGGCCCATAATCACCCAGCAAGCCTCTATGACTAGAACCTGGAACTAGAACCCCACTTGTAATCAAATACCACAGTCCTCATGATACCTGCATAACATCACCCTAAACATTAAACACAAAACTTGGGCCAGGGGTGGGATTCCATTTTTTTAACAACCGTTTCTGCGGACATGGCTGGGTGGGCGCAGCCATATGATTGGGTGGGTGTGGCTTCTTCTTTTTTACAGCACTCCCCCCATTTTTTTTTGGCCTTCTGGGCCTCAGGAAAGCCTCCTGGGGAGCCATTTTTGTTCCCAGGAAGCTTCCCTGGGGCCCAGGAAGGCAAAAAATGGAGCATGAGGGGGCAGCCCCCCTGCCCATTTTTGCCTCCTGGGCCTACTGGAAGCCTCCTGGGCGAAGTAGTAAGACAGTGGGGAGGATCCCGGCATAGCTGTTCATTGGAACAGCTGATCGTCGAGAGGGGAAAAAAAAGAAATAACTTACGGTGTCACACATGTGTAATAAGGACTGACTGTGTTGTGTATGCATAAAGATTAATAAAGTGTGAGCTTGGAGTAAGTGCAGGGTTCTGGCCCTGCATTTCTGATTGGCTGTTAAGCGGCCGGACCGGATTGGCCCATTCCGGGGAATCCGATTGGCCCTTAACAGAGAATTCCTATTGGTTACAAGAGCTAGCACTTCTAGCTCGTTATTGGTTAAAAGTTACAGGGTTTGCCTATATAAAGCGGGTTTAACTGCTATTGAATTGAGGAAGTCACAATGTAAATAAAGAGCTGAAGTTCACCGTTCAGAGGCTTGTCTCCATTCTTTCTTGCCCATGCTCAAAACATAACACTGGCGACGAGGATGGGATTTGGAGATACCTGAACCAACAAAACTTCGAAGAACACCGAGCACGTGACAGACAACGCTAACAACGGAACCATGTCCGGCGGCATCGTACCACCCGCTCCGTTCGATCCAGTACAGGAGGACTGGGAGTGCTACATGGATCGCTTCCAAATGTTCTTAGAAACCAACAAATTAAAGGACGCCACACCAGGAAAGAAACGCATTGTGGTCCAACTGTATTTAAGATGGCTAAAGCACTAGCCAAACCCCGAGAAGTGAAGGCCATGGATTGGGACGACCTCGAACCTCTCCTACGAGATCACTACGCCCCAACCGTGCCTACGCTCGTGAGACGCCACGAGTTTTATCAGAGGAGCCAGCGAAAGGGAGAAAGCATGCCGACTTCATAGCAGACCTCCGAAATCTGGGAGGCCTCTGCGGATTCGCCGATTTAGAAGAAGCACTGTCGCATAGTTCTGGGACTAGATGCACCAGGCGTCCAAAGCAAGCTGATGGCAAAAGGCGACATCAGCCTTGCCGACGCCATCGCCGATGCTACTGCAGCAGAAGCAACCAGGAAGTCGGCTGCACAACTACGCTGAAACTGCGCTCCGGTACCACCACCGACAAGCGACATTTTATCCAACTCGGAAAGACAGCATACAACGACGCACCATGAGGACCTCTCTTCATCGTCAGACAGCGACGAAGAAGGGGTCCATCGACTGCGGTCTGACTGGGACCATCACCCAAAGCCCTTACGCCCTTGCGCTGGCTGTGGAGCCAACCATGCCAGGTCCGAATGCAAATTCCGCGACACACTCTGCCATGAGTGCGGGAAACGAGGCCACATCGGACGGGTCTGCCGCAGCTTGCCAGGACCCAGCCAGGCCTCAAAAGGAGCTAACTATCACCAATCGACAGGAAACCGTCCTGTACGGCGAGAGCCAGTAAACCACTCCTCCAGAAATCGAGCTTTGCAGAGAGAAGAGGCTCACCATACTATCACTATCGGTCATGCCTCAGCCTTGGACACTAAAAAAATCTGAGTCACGGCAGCCATCGAGAATCAGCCTTGCCACATGGAGGTCGACTCGGGATCATCCCTCTCGATGGTGTCCTGGAAGACACTCAAGCAACTCATCCCCACAATTCAACGCCAAGATCTCCGCTTCCAACGCCTCATCCTCAAGGACTACCAAGGGAATTGAATCCCCGTCGTCGGTTCCTGCCGAGTCCGAGTCTCCTTCAAGAAGCACACAGCGTTCTTACCTTTAATGGTCCTCGATAGAGATAAGCCTAGCCTACTAGGTCTCCAATGGTTTGCACCACTCGGCATTGAAGTTGCTAGCATAAACCGAGTCAGTGGCTGTGACTGGGAGGAAGACCTTATCTATGACTTCAGGGACGTCTTCGCGGACAGCTTAGGCGAGTACAAGGGGACTCCAATTTCATTCAGCCTAGATCCAAAAATAGCTCCCATTCGCCAAAAACCCCGTCGAATTCCGTTTGCCTTAAAATCGAAAATCGACGAACAACTCGACAAACTGATAGCTCAGGGGGTGTTAAAGCCCATCGATCACTCCCCTTGGGAAACCCCTATTGTAACACCCATTAAGCCAGACGGGTCAATCCGAATTTGTGGGGACTACCGGGCCACTTTGAACCACGCCCTGCAGCAGAATGCATATCCAGTTCCGGTGGTGCAGCATCTCCTCCACTCTCTGGGGGACGGGAAAGTCTTCGCTAAATTAGATTTAGCTCAGGCATATCAGCAATTACCAGTAGATGAAAAAACGGCACAGGCCCAAACTATTGTAACGCACTGAGGTGCCTTTAAATGTACCCAGCTGCAATTCGGAGTTAGTGTAACCCAGGGAATTTTTTTTTTTTTCCTGATTTATCGTTGGCTTCCTTTTTTTTTGAAAAAGATTTTATTAATTTTCTACAAACAAACAAGACAAACAAAACATAAAAACATCAACTCTCATATGTACATCCAGTGTGTCAGTTGGTTCATCATTTTTGTGCATTCATTCTGTAGTCTCAATTACAATTATGTTACATAACAACTCATATTGTCAATCCAAACTTCTATATCCTAATATCACTAAAAAAAGAAGTTTTTGACTATATTTTTAATCATTCATGCTTTATGAGCTAACAATACTTTAAACCAGTTTACTCTATAACAAATCATATAATCATATCAAATCAATCCTAAAAAACCCTTTATAAATATAATGTCAAATAACAAAATAATAGCAAAATAAAGGTATTCCTTACTGTCTAGCATTCTAAATATTCTATTATCAAATTTTATCATCTAGCCATTGATAAAAAAGATCCCAAATTTCATAAAATTGTTTATCCTCTTGCTCTCTAATCTCAAATGTCAATCTACTCATCTCAGCACATTCCAATATTTTCTTAATAATTTCTTCCTGTAATGGTATTTTCTCATTCTTCCAATTTTTAGCAAATACGATCCTAGCCACTGTAAATACATTTACAATCAGGTACTTCAAATCTTTACAATATATATCAGGTAAAATTCCCAATAAGAAGATCTCTGGTTTCAAGTCTATGTGTTTCTTTGTCATTTTTTCCAACCACATGCGAATTATAGTCCAATATTTTCTAGCATCCTCACAAGTCCACCACATATGGTAATATGAGCCGGGTATCTGATGACATTTCCAGCATTTTTCAGATTTGTTCTTAAACATTCTTGCTATTCTTGTCGGGGGAAAGTGCCACCTGTAAAACATCTTATACAAGTTTTCTTTATATGCTGTTACATTGTCATTTTATAATTTTGAGACCACAATTTTTGCCATTTCTCTAAATCAATCCCATATCCAAAATTCTTCCCCCAAACAATCATAGTTTCTTTGACTTGTTCTTCCTCTAATTTCATTCCCAGTAAATAACCATATAATTTTTTAATCACCTTCTCATCAGTACCCATCAAGATCTTATCAAAATCAGTCTGCTTATCATAGAATCCCTCCATTTTAGAATCTTCATCATACCTTGAATGTATTTGCGCATATGAAAATCAATTCATCCTTATACCTTGTTCCTCTAAGTTTTGGATCGATTTAAGTTCACCCTTTTCATCCAATAGTTCCCCATATCTAACTGTTTGTTCCTTCTTCTAAATTATAGGATAGGAAAATGCTTCAACAGTCGACAACCAAACTGGAATTTTCAAATAACATTGTCTTTTTATCTTCTCCCAGTTTAATCACAAAGACTCCCGTATATAATGTCTTCTAAAATAACCCTGTGTTTTAGTTCCCTTATACCATAAAAAAGCATGCCAGCCCAACAGCAAATCATGCCCTTCTAATGTCAACAATCTATGCTTTCTTAATGTTATCCATTCTTTAACCCACATCAAATTTGCAGCTTGATAATACAATTCCCAATTAGGCAGGCCAAAACCTCCTCTAATTCTAGCGTCTTGCAAAAGCTTTAGCTTTATTCTCGCTTTTTTACCTTGCCATATAAACTTCAACATGATTTTATTTAAATCTTCAAAATAGTCTTTTCCAAGCCTAATTGGTATTGTTTGGAACAAAAATAAAATTCTAGGTAGAATATTCATCTTGATTGTTGAAATTCTCCCTATTAATGACAATTGCAAGTTTTCCCACTTCTTCAAATCTGTAGCTATCTGTTGTTTGAGTTTAATATAATTATTCTCTTTTAATGTGCTACATCTTGCTGTCAAATATATCCCCAGATACTTAACCTTATTTGTAGTTTGGATTTTCAAAAGATCTGCCAGTTCTTCTCTTTGTCTCAATAGCATGTTCTTTGTCAAAATCTTTGTTTTATCTTTATTTATTTTGAAACCAGCCATCTCACCATATGTCTCTATCTTTTCCAATAACCTTGGAGCTGTTTCTAACGGGTCTTCCAGAATAAAAGCTAAATCATCAGCAAAAGCTTGTAGTTTAAATTCTTCCTTCTTAATTTTCATTCCTTTTATACTTTTATCATCCCTAATATTTCTATTCAACACTTCCAAGGTCAACACAAATAGCAAAGGAGATAGGGGATACCCTTGTCTTGTGCCTTTTCTTATATTAATAAAATCTGTAAGTTTCCCCTCCATCATTACCTTTGCTGTTTATTATATATGGCTTCAATTGCTTGAATAAATTTTTAGCAAAACCCATCTGTTCCAATAGTAATTACATAAATCTCCAGTTCACGTTGTCAAATGCCTTTTGAGCATCTAAAAATATCAAAGCCATTTGCTTTTCAGGATGAGCCTCATAGTATTCCAAAGTATCCAAGATTACTCTCATATTGTCTCTGATTTGTCTCTGGCAGAAATCCATTATGATCTGGGTGAATAAAATTATTTAAATATTTTTTAAGTCTTTCTGCTAAAATTGAAGCAAAGATTTTATAGTCTGCATTCAATAAGAAGATGGGTCTATAATTCTTAATTTGCAGTGGCTCAGCCTCTTCTTTTGGAATAAGTGTGATATAAGCCTCTGACCATGTTTTGGGTATCATCTTCTTTAACATAACTTCATTCATGACTTCTAACAATGGGATACTCAATGATTCTTGAAATGTTTTATAGAATTCTGCCGGGAACCCATCTGGACCCGGTGCTTTCCCATTGTTTTGTCTCTTAAATGCTTCATTTAATTCCATCATTGTTATATTGCTTTCTAACATTTCTTCAGTCTCTTTAGGTATCTTCAGTAAATTAGCATTCTGTAAATATTGTTTGACTTTTTCCTCATCAATATTCTCTTGTTTATATAGTTGCCCATAAACATCTCGAATAATTTCCTTTTTCTCCTTATTACCATAACAAACTTGGCCTTGGTCATCTATTATCTTCAATATTTTTCTTGATTCCTTCTCCTTTCTCAATTTATATGCTAGCCATCTACCTGGTTTATTCGCATCTTCAAAGTAATTCTGTTTAGAATTTCTGATTTTCTGTGCCAATTCTTCTTTCTCTATTAATTCCATTTTATGTTTAATTACATCCAGCTTCAATTTAATATCTTTTTTCTGTGGCATTTTCTGTAATTCTTTTTCAAGTCTTTTATACTCATCTTCCAAGGCCTTAGAAGCTTGCCTTTTCCTAATATTCTTTTTTCTTGTATAATCTATTATCGGACCTCTAGCATATGCCTTCATTGTATCCCAAACATTCTACGTTGAAGTATCTTCTTCTTTATTTTCTCTGAAAAAAAAGGCCAATTCCTTCTCCATCCATTGTATAAAATCTTTCTCCTTTAAAATAGTATTATTTAATGTCCATCTCGATCTTTTTTTTTGTCCCTTCCATTTAATTGTCATTGAGCTATGATCTGCCCAAGTACTTGTTTCAATATTTGTTTCTTGAATATTGGATATTAATTCTGTTGATATCCAAATCATATCTAATCTGGACCATGATAAATGTCTATTTGAATAAAAAGTATGTTGTTTAGCTTTAACATTTCTTTCTCTCCAAATATCTTTTAAAGATAGTTTGTCTGTCATTTTAAAAAAGGATTTAGGGAGAGCCTTTCTATTTTGCTTTGTTGTTGTTGCTATGTAGTCCAATTTATTGTCCACAATTCCATTAAAGTCTCCCATCATAATTATATTAACATAGTCCAGTCCTCTTATTTTCATGTGTAGCTTTTTATAAAACTCTTCTTGTTTTTCATTCGGAGCATAAATTGCAATCAAGAGTATTTTTATATTATTGTCCATTATTTCCACCATTAATACTTTTCCATCTTCATCAGTATAGATCAGTTTTGCTGGGATAGCCTCTTTAATGTATAGAACCACTCCTCTTTTCTTACATTGAGTCAAAGAAGTAAATATTTTCCCCAATTTTGGCTGTACTAACAATTGTTCATGTTGTTTTTTAATATGAACTTCTTATAGACAAATGATATCAAATTTTAATTTCTCTAATTTATGAAAAGTTTTCCTTCTTTTAACAACTGAATTAAGTCCATTTATATTCATTGTAATCAGTTTTCTTTCTTCCATGATTATGCTTTATATTTAGGTCTAACAGCTCTCGTGGATCTCACTTCACGCTGTTCTTTATTGTCCACCTGTCCACCTACAGCTCCTTTCTCTTTTTCAGTCTCCAGTTGTTCCTCTTGAAACTCAATTAATGAGACCTCTTTCTCTGCCTCCTCTCTTCTTCTTCCAAAAAGTTCTGCATGGAAAAGTTCTGCTTTCTCAATTGAATCAATTCTATGTCTCTGCTCTTGCCACGTAAACATTAATCCTTCTGGAATCAGCCATCTATAATTCACTTCATTTTCCAATAGCATTTTGGTCAGAAATCGATATTCTCTTCTCATCTCTCTCACTCTTCTGGGTATTTGTTTTAAAACCACAATCTCTTTACCTTTGTATTTCAATGTTTTCTCTCTTACCACTTGTAATATTTGTGTTTTGATGGATTTTTTGGTAAATCTAATGTGGACTTATTTCTCATCGCATATTTTGTATAAACTCGATATACCTCATCTACTCCATCCATCATCTTTTCCTCTGTAATTTCCAAAGCATCTGCCAAAATTTCTATCATTATCACAGCCAAATTTTCTCCTTTTTCCTCTTCTATATTTTGAAATCTAAGATAAAATTCTGACCTTTCCATCTCCCACCTCAACATCCCATTTTTTTCTTATTCACCCACTGTTAATCTACTGTCAATATTTCCAATCTTCTCCTCTCTTTGTTTTCCTTCTTCCTCAATTTTTTGGAATCTCTCCTCATACTTCCCCATCATTTGTTTAATATTTTCCACTTTTTCATCAGTCTTTATTCTTTGTTCAATGATGTCTGATTTTATCTTGAGATCTTGGATTCCTTGCATAATCATCTGTAAAGTTACTATTTCTTGTTCTTTATTTTGCTTCAACATTGTCTGAATTAAACGTTGTCCTCCAGCTGGTGGGGAAGCAGAGGTAGAAGTAGAAATGCCAACTGGTATTGGTTTCCTGCTCATTTTAATGCCTCCAATGCTTCAAATTCTTTTTGACTTTTAATCCAACTGGTAGAATAGTCAATTATAATCCAAAATTAAAAAAAACAATAGTAAAAGACCCAAAACCAAAGAAGAAAAAGGAAAAAAGAAAGAAGAAAGATCTTCAGGTTCTTCTAGACCCTAATCCAATTACAAAGTAGTCCACCATAAAAAAAGAAAAATAGAAAGGAAAAAAACAAACAAACCCAAAAATGATATTATTGATTAATAGCAAAAAAAGAAAAAGAAAAAGAAAAAAAGAAATTCCTTCAGGTTCTTCACACCTTAATCTCAATAATCAAAAAAGAAAAACAAAGTGGTCCAAAAACATGGATAGAAAAAGCAAAGAAGTCCCAATAAAAATAAAGAGAAAAAAAGAAAAATAAGAAAAAATGTTGAGACTTTCCCTTTAAAATAAAAGGCAAAAATAAGAATATTACTAGAATTGAGATTTACAAAAAGGCTGGCAAATGGGGTATATATATATATATATATATATATAAGAGAGCACACTGCACTTTATTTATTTATCCAAGGCTCTTATTATGACTCTCTTCTCCAACAGCTTCAAAGCTAAGCCTCAAATGTTGAAATATTGATAAGAGTCCAGAAAAAATGAGTAATGTATACAAAAAAAAAAAGAAAAAGAAAATAGCTAAAGGGAGCCTCTATCCTAGAAAAAATTAAAAAATCAAAAGAAGCATAAAAATATATATAAGAGAAAATTCAATCCGGTTACCTACAAAGTCACACTTAAGTCCCCAGAAAAAAAATAAGAAAAAGAAAAAAGAATCCAAGCCTCAATTTGACATCACTTTAAAAAATGCCGCTCAAACAGTTTGGTCAAAAAAAAAAGCCTCACAGATTTCTTCTTTATTCAGGATGCCCTTTCAAGCCTCAGCGAATTTACAACACAAAAAGAATTTCTCACCCAGCCGACACACTTCTTTCCAGCCACTTTCTTTCCGGAGCTGTCCCGACTTCAGCAGCTATGGGGGCTGCCTCTCCGCCGCCAGCAAAAGGGCTTCTCCCGGATCAAACCAGAGATTTTGCGATATCTCTGGGATCCTGGGACAGTACCCTTCTCAATCCCCGTCTCTACAGGACAGTTTAGGTCCGTTGGGACTGACCAGGGGCGAAAATATCGGCTGCGATCTCAGAGCCCCAAGATCGCAGCTGTATCGCCGAAACGAAGCTCCACCTTCGTAGCCCCGGGGATTTTTCTGAGCCTTATGGAAAGGTTATTGCAAGGAATTAAGGGCATGGTCCCCTATTTTGACGATGTATTAATTGCAGCCCCTACAAAAAAAATCTTACAGGACCGGTTAAAATTAGTCCTAAAAAAATTCCAAGAGGCCGGTCTTAAAGTTAAAAAAAACAAATGTAAATTGTGTACTGACAGTGTTGAGTTTTTAGGGTACCATGGCATTCACCCTTCCGAAAACTAAACTAAAAGCGATAAAAAATGCTCCCAGGCCACGAAACAAGGCCGATCTCCAGGCGTTCCTAGGCCTCATCAATTTTTATAATGTATTTTTACCGCACAAAGCAACGGTCGCTGAACCGTTACACCGGTCATTAGATAAAAAAGCAAATTGGCTATGGGGTTACCGTGAAGAACAGGCATTCCAAAATGTTAAAAAACTGCTCACTTCTGACTCTGTACTCATGCAGTATAACGAGACCTTGCCGTTAGTTATAACCTGTGATGCATCTCCTTTCAGGGTGGGCGCCATATTAAGCCACGTACTGCCTAATGGGAACGAAGCCCCTGTTGCATATTTTTCAAAGACTCTTTCAAAAACTGAGCGAAACTATGGACAAATCGATAAAGAAGCCCTCACAATTTTCTCAGCTGTGAAGAGATTCCACGAATACATATATGGCCGGGTTTTTACTATTGTGACTGACCACAAACCATTATTGGGGATAATAGCTGGAAATAAGCCAGCTCCCTACATATTATCCCCTAGGATGACCCGATGGTCAGAATTCTTAGCTGCTTATAACTATCGGCTTCAATACCGCCTGGGGAAGGCCATTCCCCATGCTGACGCATTGAGCCGAGCACTGCTTCCAGAGACTCTCAACGATCCGGCACCAATAATAACCACATTGCAAATCGAGGCACTCAACTCGCCGCCACTAACCGCCCGAGATATCGCGAAAGAAACCAAACGTGACCACACCCTAGCACGAGTCCTTAACACGACTGTTAAGCTGGGTAGAATGCGGATGGCCATTGGACCAGCTATCAGATGACTTCACACCATTCAAGACTCGACAAACCGAGCTCTTCTCCCAGAAAGGCTGTGTCATCTGGGGCGATAGAGTCGTTATCCCAGAATGACTCCAGAAAGCGCTGCTGAGAACCTTGCACAATAGCCACCCCGGCATCGTGCGAATGAAAGCCCTTGCGCGAAGCTACGCATGGTGGCTGGGCATTGACAAGCAAATCGAACAGTGGGTTAAAGCTTGTCCCAAATGCCAAGAAGTCAGCAACGCCCCACCAAAAGCCATGCCTACTGAATGGGAGACACCACGTGGACCCTGGTCCCGAATTCACCTGGACTTCGTGGGGCCAACCAAAGGCCACACCTTCCTGCTTACCATCGACGCCTACTCGAATTAGCTCAAAATCCATCGCATGACAACTACGACCTCTGAGGCGGTTATCAAAATCTTAAACAGACTCTTTGCAACCCACGGATTACCAGACATCCTGGTATCCAATAACGGCCCTCAATTTACCGCACTAGCGTTCGAGCAGTACCTTGCTGACCGTGGCATTTGCCATGCGCTCACCTCGCCTGCGCACCCTGCGACCAATGGCAAAGCAGAATGCATGGTCCAATTTGTGAAGAAAACCTTGCAGAAGGTAGACTACGACAACATTGACGACAAGGTCAATCAAATCCTCTTCTTGCAACACATCACCCCACATAGCATCACCAACAAAACTCCCGCTGAATTGCTAATGGGACGAAAGCTCCGCTCCCATCTCGACCGGTTGCACCCAGCTTACGAACCGGAGAAACCACTAGGATCCAGTTGCCGCTGTCGCACCTTCCAGGTAGGAGACTTGGTTTATGCTAAAAACCTATCGGGCGACCCGTTGTGGGTGGAAGCGACAGTAGTACGTGTAACCGGCCCCAGATCCTACCTTGTACAATGCCTTGACGATAAACTTTGGAAACGTCATATCGATCAATTACGATCAATTACAATCGCGGCTTCCGGCAGCCAGTCCCAAAACCCCCTATGACCAAACTGAGGGGGGGGGGGAGGTACGGAAGAAGATGAATTCCTAGAAAACCCGTGTGAAGGAAACGACAGTTTGATAGAAACTCAGGAAGCGGAGCCGGAGGGAGAAACGGTTGCACCTCAGGGAATTGTAGAGAATGTGGGCAACGACGTAGAAGTGAACTCTGAACCAGAAACAGCCCCACTGCCAAATAACGATCTACCTCAGCGTGATTTCAGCCAGCTGATGCAACGGAAATCAAAGAGACTAATAAAACAACCGTCCTACCTAAGGGACTATGTGACTGCGCCCTGCAAATAAGAAGCCAGGGGGAAGTGGTGTTGTGTATGCATAAAGATTAATAAAGTGTGAGCTTGGAGTAAGTGCAGGGTTCTGGCCCTGCACTTCTAATTGGCTGTTAAGCAGCCGGACCGGATTGGCCCATTCCGGGGAATCCAATTGGCCCTTAACAGAGAGTTCCTATTGGTTATAAGAGCTAGCACTCCTAGCTCGTTATTGGTTAAAAGTTACAGGGTTTGCCTATATAAGGCGGGTTTAATTGCTGTTGAATTGAAGAAGTCACAATGTAAATAAAGAGCTGAAGTTCACTGTTCAGAGGCTTGTCTCCATTCTTTCTCGCCCATGCTCAAAACATAACAGACTGGACAGGGAGAAGGGACAGCAGTGAGGGGAAGGGCCAGGCAGGGGAACAATTTGCTGATTCTCTGAACTGCACAGAATCATAACAACCGGTTCTAGAGAACTGGTCCAAACTGGTAGAATCCCATCCCTGCCTTGGGCACTAAAATGTTGTTCATCATTGACATATATAGTGGGTTATTTCAAAATGCTATCTCATATTTAGGTAAACAAGGGAGTCTAGAGAGCTGACCTGAAGACTTGTATTGATGGGAACTGTTGGGCCAAAGTTTTACAAAAAGATCTTGTCCCATAAATTCATTCTCAACATTGCTTCTACAGCCATTCATACAAGTACTCTGCCGCCTGCACTGGATTATTATTAATCTTGAAATCCATGCACAGAATTCCATTTATATATATTGGATAGCTTGCAAGAGCCCTTGAATTCCCATTTGGATGCATCAAATAAAGCATGACCTTATAGATGATTGATTGCCCCCTTCTGCATTAATAAAATAGTTTAAAAAAAAACCCACACAAGGTGATAACTTGGTGCAATTTGGTACCACAGGCTAGGCTGCTTGTCGCCTGTGTTGATTCCACATATTTCTTAAGTCAGCTTCAGAAATTCTGTATTGACCAGGCTGGTGCTCAGTCCATACTGTTGCCACCGCAAGCCCTGCCTCATAAGTCCCATGTTTCTTTTCATTTCCATCCCTCAGGGAAGGCAAATCTTAGTGGCTAACTTTTGTATGGACTGGTCTGTTGGTGACGACCTTCTCCTTTATGGATTAATCTCTCCTTACTAATCCCCATGCTCTTTCTTTGCTTTTCCAGATGTTTGCCTTCACCTTTACCCTCACAATATCTGAAGACCTTTTTATTTTATATTTTTTTGCTTCATGATATTGCCATGACTCCAATACCATGATAACCAAAGACATAGGAAACCGGTCCTTCCTTCCTCCCTTCCTTTCTTCTCCCCCCCTCCCTATGTAGCAAATGATAACTGATGAAACCAGATAGCAGTGTCCCTACATTGCAGTTTAATTTTTTTATTTTAAAGAAAGAGAAGTTATGCAAAATAAGGATAGAGGCTGGGAAAGCTACAAGAACAGACCTCATGCAACCTAGTAGAATGGCTGTGCAAAAATGGAAACAGGTGGTATTCAACAGGTACTGACCAGTTCTGGAGAACCGGTAGTGGAAATTTTGAGTAGTTCAGAGAAATGGCAAATACCACCACTGACTGGCCCCGCCCCCATCTATTCTCTGCCTCCAGTGTACGATATTAGCATACTCCAAATCCTCGTAACTGATTGGTCAGAATGGACAGCGACCTGATTGGTCGAATACTCGGCCGGGATTGGAGCGCTGGGAATCTACCACGATTGGCTATGCCAATCGTGGGAGATTCAAAGCGCTGCCATTGGCCGCCGAGTCGCGAGCGAGCCCTATATGAAGGGCTGCCGCGGCTCGCATTCTCTCAGACTATTCTTAACTATAATAAAGAGCTGAACTCACTGAATGGTCTCGCGTCTCCTTCAACCCGATCCACCCCAGATCTAACACTGGCGATGAGGGTGGGATTGTGAACAAGGAGACCCCAACACGTGGTGGAGTGACACGCTGAACAGGCAGCATAGCCGGCATCAACTCGCCACCCGCACTCTTCAACCCTGCTACCGAGGACTGGGAATCCTATACCGATAGGTTCCAAATGTTCCTCGAGAGTAGCAACCTCAAGGACGCTAATGGCCACAAGAAACGAGCTGTGTTCCTCACGCACTGTGGGCTCGCAGTATTCAAGATGGCCAAAGACTTGGCCAAGCCAGAGGACGTCAAGGCGATGGAGTGGGATGATCTCGAGCCCCTGCTGCGAAGCCACTACGCCCCCGTTGTGCCCATCCTTATCTAGCAGCACGACTTCTACAGGCGGGATCAATGCGAGGGCGAGGGGCTGGACAACTTCATAGCGGTGCTATGGGACCTGGGCGGCCTGTGCGAATTCGCTGACCTGGACGAGGCCCTGCGAGACCACGTCGTCCGAGGCCCTGCGAGACCATGTCGTCCTAGGACTCCGAGACCCTGTCCTCCAGAGCCGCATCATGGCAAAGGGAGACATCTCCCTCGCCGATGCTCTCACTGAAGCCACTGCAGCGGAAGCGGCCAAGAAGTCAGCGGCTCGGATGCGACAATCGAGCATCATGCCACGAGCAGTGGCCGGAGAGATCATGTCGACCCCTGAGAGGCAACCAGAGGCAGACCACACAACCACACACCACGGCGATGTCGACTATTTCTCGGAAACCGAAGATGAGGAGGAAGAGATCCACCGCCTCCAATCAGCGCGGGAGCAGCAGGAGCCACGAGGTCGTAAGTTGAGGTTCCAGTGTGCCAGCTGCGGCGGCAATCACCCCCGAGCGAACTGTCATTTTCTCGATGCCATCTGCGGGCATTGCAAGAAACGGGGGCACATCGCCAAAGTATGCCAGAATAAAAAACACTACAGCCTGCGACGACGAGACGCCAGCCCCCGATGGAGAGAAAGCACTCCCACCAGGAACTGCGATCACCCGATGGAGAACCATTGGAGCTGAGAAGGTTGGAACAGGCGACTCCAGGAGACGAGACAAAGGGAGAAAACACACCAGACCGTCGTCATCGGCCATTCCTCCACCAGCGACGCCAGGAAAGTATATGTGATGGTCGGGATAGAAGACCAGTGATGCGACATGGAGGTGGACTCAGGGTCCTTCCTCTCAATGGTCTCCTGGCGCACACTCAAGCGCCTGGTTCCTACCATCCGCTGCCACGAACTGGAAGACCAAACACTCACCCTCAAAGACTAACAGGGGAACCGAATCCCTGTAGTCGGCAGAGGCCACACAGAAGTGCTACCCTTGACGATCGTTGACCGAGACCGCCCGAGCCTGTTGGGACTACAGTGGTTCACACCCCTGGGCATCGAAGTAACCGGAATACACCACATCGGAGAGGCAGACTGGGAAGCGGTGCTCGTGAGGGATTTCCGGGAAGTCTTCAATGACAGCCTAGGCAAGTACCGGGGGTCCCCTATCTCATTTAACATAGACCCGAGCATCGCGCCAATCCGCCTTAAGCCCAGGCGAGTGCCGTTTGCACTCAAACCCAAGATCAATGAGCAGCTCGATAAGCTCATCGCACAAGGGGTGTTGGAACCAATCGATCATGCCCGGTGGGAGACTGTCACCCCCAATTGTCACCCCCATCAAGCCAGATGGGTCTGTGAGAATTTGTGGTCACCCTAAAGGTCACCCTAAACCATGCGCTCCAACAAAGCTCATACTCCGTCCCAGTAGTCCAGCACCTTCTGCACTCACTGGGGGGAGGCCGAATTTTCGCAAAGCTCGACCTGGCACAAGCCTACCAGCAGCTGCCGGTCGACGCCTCAACAGCAGAAGCCCAAACAATCGTAACGCATCGTAATGTTTCCGCTGCAACCAGCTCCAATTTGGAGTCAGTGTGGCACCCGGGATCTTCCAAAGCCTTATGGAAAGACTCCTCCAGGGCATAGAAGAGGTTGTGCCCAACTTTGACAATGTCTTGGTGGCCATGAAAAATGAAAAACAACTAGAAGCCAGATTGAGGGAGGTACTGAAGAAATTCAGAGACTCGGGATTTAAAGTCAAAAAAGGGAAGTGCCAACTACGGGCCAAGAGGGTTGAATTTCTAGGGTACCTCCTAGACAAACAAGGGATCCACCCCACAGAAAAGAAACTGAGAGCCATAAGGGAAGCACCTCGACCCCAAAACAAAATGGAATTACAAGCTTTCTTGGGACTGTTAAACTTTTACAGTGTCTTCCTACCTCAAAAGGCGACCATGGCGGAACCGCTGCATAGGCTGTTAGATAAAACAGCCACCTGGACCTGGGGAGCACAGGAAGAGAGCACCTTCAACAACACAAAGAACCTGTACTAATCCAGTACAGCGAGAGCCTGCCACTGACGGTAACTTGCAATGCATCACCATTTGGGATCGGCGCCATCCTCAGCCACCAGCTACCAGACGGGAGGGAAGCACCCATCGCCTTTTCATCAAGGACACTTTCAAAGCCAGAACGTAACTACAGCCAGCTCGACAAAGAGGCCCTAGCAGTCGTTGCCGGCGTCAAGAAATTTCATGAATACCTTTACGGTAGGACTTTTACAATAATCACAGACCACAAACCGCTGCTAGGAATCCTGGTGGGAAACAGGGCCACACCAAACATTCTATCTCCAAGAATGACTAGGTGGTCCGAATTCCTAGCAGCATACAATTACCAGCTGATACACCGACCCGGCAAGGACATCGCCCATGCAGACGCCCTGAGCCGCTCACCCCTACTGGACTGGGAAGATGACCCAGCACCCACAAAAGAGGTACTCCAAATAGAGACAATACCCAACCCACTCGTGACTGCGCCAGACATTGCCAGAGAAACAAATAAAGACAAGCAGCTGGCGCGAGTCCTGAGCTGGGTTGGAAAAGGGTGGCCGGAAGGGGACAAGAATGAACTATTCAGACCCTTCCGGAACAGACAAACTGAACTCTTTACCAAAAAGGGCTGCATACTTTGGGGGGACAGAGTGGTAATCCCGGAAACATTACAGGAAAGGGTGTTGGGGATGCTGCATGAGGGGCACCCAGGGATGGTCAAAATGAAAAGCCTGGCCAGAAGCTATGCATGGTGGCCAGGAATGGACAAACAGATTGAAACCTGGGTGGCCAAATGCAAGCAATGCCAAGAATCCAGACCTAACCCTCCCGCAGCCCCAACCCAGGAATGGGAAACACCCAGGGGACCGTGGTCTAGGATTCACATAGACTTCGCGGGGCCAACCAAGGGACACATATACCTCATCACAGTGGATGCTTACTCCAACTGGCTGGAGGTAAGCACCATGAAATCTACCACAACAGAGGCGGTAATCAGAAAACTGAGCAAACTGTTTGCCACGCATGGCCTGCCAGACGTAATAGTATCGGATAATGGGCCCCAATTTACCGCCCTAGCATTCGAGCAATTCCTGGCAGGCCAAGGGATACGCCATGCATTAACCGCACCAGCAAATCCAGTGGCGAACAGATGAACGGAACGCATGGTCCAATACACTAAGAAGGCCATCCAAAAAATAGAAGCAGCCAACATACAGGATAAAATTAATAAAATGTTCCTCATACAACATATCACACCTAGCGCAACCACAAATAGAAGCCCAGCAGAACTGATGATGGGTAGGAAACTGCGGTCAACCCTAGATAGAATGCACCCAACATACAACCCGGACAAACCCCCAGGTTCCTCAAGCAAACACAGAACATTTAAAATAGGGGACACGGTATACGCAAAAAACATGTTAGGAGAACCACTCTGGGTACCAGCAACAATCACCCAGATAACCGGCCCCATATCATACCGATTAGAGACAAGCGATGGAAAAAGCTGGAAACGACACATCAACCAGCTGAGGTCGAGGATAGCCGACAACCAACTACCAGAGCAGGCAACTAGAAAGGGGGGGGAATTGGCAAGTGAAAAAGAAAGAGCCGAAGGGAACCAACTAACACAAACAGAACACCCCCCACCCCCAATAAATAAACCATGACTAAACCGATGCTACTCACCTATAGATGCAGGACCCACGGAACACGAAACCCCAGAATCTTCACCTGGAAGGAGCAGCCAAATCAGTTCAACCAGCCCGGAAAGATCCGGAGGGAACAACAGAAACGGCAGCTCAACCAGCCCAGGTAGACTGGGAGGGAGCTACCCAGAAAGGCCCAGCTCAATGTTCCAGGTGGTTCCATCCCAAGGAATCGGAGTGACAGAGAAGACATCTGAACCGGTCGATGACCACACCAGAACTGAACTGCGCAAGTCAAATAGGCAGGTACGAAGCCCTGCCTACCTATGTGACTACATCATGATGCACCGACGGGCGAAACCAAGAGGGGAGGGATGTACGATATTAGCATACTCCAAATCCTCGTAACTGATTGGTCAGAATGGACAGCGACCTGATTGGTCGAATACTCGGCCGGAATTGGAGCGCTGGGAATCTACCGCGATTGGCTGTGCCGATCGCGGGAGATTCAAAGCGCTGCCATTGGCCGCCGAGCCGTGAGCCAGCCCTATATGAAGGGCTGCCGCGGCTCGCATTCTCTCAGACTATTCTTAACTATAATAAAGAGCTGAACTCACTGAATGGTCTCGCGTCTCCTTCGACCCGATCCACCCCAGATCTAACATCCAGAGTCCCAGCTGACTGGCTGGGTCTTCTTTTGTTGCCCTGCCACAGGATAACAGAGCTGGAAAGCAGATTAGTGGGGTGGGGAGGGAATGGGATTTTGCAGTAACCTTCCCCCAGGAATGGGGAGGAAATGGAGATATTACAGTATCCTTCCCCTGCCACTCCCACCAAGCCACGCCCACAGAACCGGTAGTAAAAAAATTTTGAGTCCCACCACTGAATGGAAAGATGGAAAGAACAGTGAGAGTCTAGATTTGAGGATATTTTATTGACTTAATGAGCTTATGTGGATCAAATTCAAGATTATAAATATACACAATAAGTAGTGACCAGCTGAGAACATAGAAAACCAGCAGCCCAGAATGAAATGAGTTGATGGGAAGGTCCTGCTATATGCTGCATTCAGTCAGCACCAAGGCTGCTGTTAAAATGGAAGGAAGCACTGGAGACCAGTTTGGAGGTCTTCAGATAGATCAGGTTAGAAACAAGAGTTTTGAATCCATGCTGGAAAGCCCAGGTTTGAGATGCATTTGCAATGAGCTGTCAGTGCAAGGAGGATGATGTCATCCATTCCTGGAAGCAGCTCACAGCTCACATAGGTGATGGTCAAACAGAAAGTGTTCAGTCGAAAATGTAATCAAACTCTCTGGTGATATAAGTAGAAATATTACTAGTCAGAAGTTGGCATACTTCACTTTTTAAAAGTCTTCAGAAATGTAACCTTGCGGTTGTAAAAATATGTCTGAATAATTATCTTGGTGCTATATAAAAAAGTCCACCTCTGCCAGCGCAGCCGGATTTTTAATTTAGCAGCCTCTCCACAGCTACAAAGGGCAAGGTGGATGATTACAAGGGCAGCGCTTCAAGGGCTATCTTTATTTGCATGAATGAGTAACAGGAAAGCACACAAATATCTTTAAGTAAGTTCTGCCTGTCACCGACAGCAATCTAAATAGAATTACGGCTGTGTGAAATCCTCTTTCTCTATACTGGAACTCCTTGTTCCAATTTCTTCATTTTGAAAGCACATATAACCCCCCAATTTTTCACATTTGTTTTACAGCAGAGGCAAATAACTTTTTAATGGATATGGCCTGTATTGAATCAAGAGTTGCCAGTGAAGGGCCACTGATCTAATGTGGATGAGGTTCCAACACACACATATGAGTTGAACCACTTCTTTCTGTGTTATATATGGGGCATTGGAAAGGGTTTTTTGGGGGTGGGGTTCTATTTTGTTTTTAAGATTTTATTTTAGGGTTTACATTACAGTTGCTTTGTGTGTGTCTACCCCAGGCAGGAGTTTTATGGCAGGAAGTGATCCATCAATTTTTGGCCTTCAAGGGCAAAAATGGAGATTCAGGGCCACAGGCTGCCCATTCCATTTTTAGAGCTGTTTTATAGTTGTTCAGTCCCTTGCAGATCATTGTAAATTGGCTGATACAATTTCACAAGGATTGTCTCTTAGTAACTGCTTCTTTGAAATCCTAAGCTTATACCTCTGTTATCAATGCTACTACCCAGCCATCCTCTTTTTCCATTTTCTGCATCATCAAAGTCTTATCCAGCACTTTTTAAGCATCACATTACATGTCCCAAATATCTAAGCTCCAATTTTGTGCTTCTGGGGAGCAGTTTGGTTTGATTTGCTGTAATACAAGTAGTCCTCAACTCACAACCACAATGGAACCCAAAATTTCTGTTGTTAAATGAAACATTTGTTAAGTGAGTTTTGCCCCACTTCATGATCTTTCTTGCCACAGTTGTTAAGTGAATCACTACAATTGGTAACTTAGTAACTTGATTGTTAAGTGAATCTGGCTTCCGCATTGACTTTGCTTATCAGATGGTTGCAAAAGATGATCACATGACCTTGGGACACAGCAATGGTCACAAGTGTGAGTTACCAAACCCTAAACAGCTGTATTGGTTAAAACCAGCATTTTATATTTCAGGGGTTTGGACTAGAAGACCTCCAAGGTCCCTTCCAACTCTGTTATTCTGTTATATTGCACTCTGTTATGATCAGTAGAAATAATCTTGGGGGACTGGGAAAAGATGCAATCAAGGAAACAATATGATAAAAAGCTACTTAGCCCAGAGCAGGAATATGGATAGGACAAGTAGCTCACACCAAAGTCCTCCCTTGGACAAGGGAGAAATACATGTTCAGAAGTGCACTTTCAGTTTTTTGCACAAGGGGAGAAGTGCACTTGCAACATTCTGTTAATATAATCCAACACTAAAGTAGAATTAGGTCATCTGGCCATGTTCCCTGTCTAGCCCACCTTTCAAAACTGACACACTTGGAAGGTGTTAGGAAGCCATATATTAGCCACAAAATACATATTAATATAGGCATACTTGCAACTATTCATGAACATCTGGGCCACTGCCTTTTTCATCAATTGAAGGTTTTAGGTGGTCTTTAAGGCAACCCTATGTAGCGTATGTTGCAATAGTCTATGCATGTGAATTAACATAGTCAGGTCCTCCTTCCAAAGTAAGTCACAACTAGCACACTAATTACAGCTGGGTAAACTACTCTATGCACAACTTCTACCTGCTGATCCAGCAGGAGCTATAAGTCCTGGAAGGATACCCAAATCATGGACCCTTCTGGAGCAATACATGATCATCCAGACACAATACAGAAAACCTGGATGAACCTTGATACAGAAACAATACTTCCATCTTACTAGGATTTAACTGAAGCCTATTTTCTCCCATCCAAATCCTAATGGACTCTTGGCTTCTGTGAACAGCTTCTCCACTGGGGTCAAAAGGTACAACTATTTGTATCTTTTAGCACAACGTTGTTGGAAATGTGTATTGGTACTTCTAATGTATGTGAATCTTTGCTACTGCATCGACTAGCAAGAAACATTTTCCTTGATTCTGCCTGCAGCTGCACTGCTTAAATACAAAATAGGCAAGGGTCATGTAGCTGGTATTATTATGGTGGTGTTTAAATCACACAGAAAAAGACAATTTTATCTCCCCTGGTTGAGTGCATTTTTGAAGTGCATAAAATTATTAAAGCCCAGTGTTTGGCTGGTGACATATGCACGCAGGAAATTTTGTGTATCTCTCATTCATACTGTATCATTGTGTGATATAGTAGCAGCTGTATGTTGTAGGCGGTTTTGTCTTTTGTATTAAGCATCAAAGTCTTACTTGAATCTCAGTAACTCTGAAGAGCCTTTGTTCTATGCATGCTGTATATTCTTCCACTATTCTGCGTCAAGAGATGCTGGCTGTCCCCTGTTTCTCTTAACACATTCTTTTATTTGGGGTAACTCTTGCATTAATATTATGCACCTGTGATGCTCACATATGTGTGGGAATGCACACGATTTTGAGGAATCAATGGCCTTGAGCAATTCTGTTATTAAATACTTCCACGGGCTTGCTTCAGAAAGTGTAATAGATCTTATGCCAAGTTAAGTGAGGGCAAATAGAATTTCAGCCAGTTTTCACATATTTCTGGCTCTACATAAGAGGTGGGAGGTAGACACAGCTATTTACTCTTGGACTTAAGGTTGGGAAATTAAATCTAGTGACCTGAGCTGTAGCATTTTGACTCTGAGTAGGTGTTGGTCAGCTAGTTAGTCAGGACAAGTTGGGTTCAGTGACCTTGACAGCTCTGTTTTTTAGAAGAGCAGTTGCTTTTCAATAGGTCATTCCGTCTTAGATCTCTAGTTTTCGTAGTCATTCTGCCTATGTTACATTCCAACCATTATTACAAAAAGGGAGGAATGAGGATTCTCAGTCAAGCTTGCCAGGTAATAAACACAGACAGGGTTCCAACAGAACACAATTGATGTAGCTTTTGTTTTTACCAATGGGAAGCATCAATCACAGATCTGAGAGAATAGGCTTCAAAAGTGAGTACAAAGTTGATTCGATAGCTGAGAACTCTGCCACTTGCGGTATAAGCCAGAAGCTCTCTACATGGAAAGGGGAGAACTGGTCATAACATTTACACTTCATGCTAAGCCATAATATGGTTTGGTTGTTTTTGTTTGATGCGTTTGATGAATCCCCGCTCTAGAGCTTTGAAAAGTATGATGTATGGCCATATGAAAGTCCAACCTGTTAATGGTTTATTCAGATAACAGACCGTCAGAGTTGGAAGGGACCTTATAGGTCATCTAGTCCAGGGGTCGCCAACCTTTTGGATCTCTAGCAATGGTGGGTTTCAGAAAGTTTTCCTACCAGTTCAGTGTGCGCATGCACATTGTTTGCAACTCACCTTCTGTTGCAAGTCCTGTGTAAAACAGCTGACGTGCGGCAATTGGCTGTGCTGCGTGAAAAAGCAGGAAATAAAGGACAGTATAGAGCCAAGGCAGGTGGGAGGGCCTAGCAGCTGATCGTCAAAGCTACCTGTTTGTCCGAACTGGGTTGAACCAGTAGAATACCACCACTGGACCCTAGGATATTGCAACTTCCAGAAATATGAATCAGTTGCCAAATATCTGAATTTTGATCACTTGACCATTGTCATAAGTGTGAAAAATGCTCATAGGTCACTTTTTTCAGTGCCCTTGTAACTTCCAACGTTCGCTTATTGAACTGTTGTAAGTTGAGGGCTACCTGTACTGAAGGTGATGAATCTACGATGCAGGTGAAGTTACAAAGTATAAAATAATATGCTCTCGAGAATGTCATCTCCTCTTCCCTGATTCATGCAATCCCCAAACTGGCCCTAGTTAAATAGGCCCTGGATTAGAGCGGGCAACATTCTGTTTGTTCAAAATGATAGCATTTTCTGGACTTTCTGATGATACTTGCTTTAATGTTTTCTTTTCCATTGTATTTTTACCATGTATTTGTAAGTTGCCCAGAGTTGTAACATTTGGGATGGGCTAAAATTCCATAAACAAACAAAGAAACAAACAAGCAAGCAAATTTTCTTCAGGTAATATGAGCAAAAAACATTTCATGCAACTTTGTAGCAAAAGAACAATCAAAGTATTAACCTTTTATTTTAACTTCTTTCTGTTCAGATTATATAAATAAATTTTGGCTTTCACATAGGACTAAAATGGTATTATAACCATTTTAACAGATTTACTGATTTTCATTTCCATAAAATATTGCTTGGTAAATTTCAGTGACAAGTATATTCCAAATTCATTATCCTATTATTGACCCATCGAATCTAAGTACTTCTTATACTGATGGAAAACCCTTAGTGAATTTGATTGAATTGCTTTCTCTTTTTTGATGGTGAGTGGGGGAGGAGAGTATTCTTGGAAGGCAATATAACTGGTTCTTTCATCTTGAGAACTTGAAAGATGTATCTGCTGGGTTGATAATGATGCTTCAGTCATGATGCTTTCTGGAATCTGCCTATTATTACTGTTCTCATTCCCCTCATGCACTCCCCTTTTCTTTCTCGCTCAAACAATGCCCACATTTAATTGGTTTTGTGCAATCACAGATTTGCTACCTCATTTTCTACCCAAGGCATCAGATAGGTGGAGTTGAACTCCCATAATTCCCCAGTCAGTACAATTTGGGTGAAAATTGGGGGAATTAATCAGTGGTGGGATTCAGCCGGTTTGTACCGATTCAGGTGAACCTGTTGTTAAATTATCCTCCAACTCCCAACCTTCCCCCCAGCTGTCAAAGTGGATCCTGGGCACTGTGCTGCAATGGAGAAATGGACAATGGAGTGGCTGGTGCAAGGGAATGAGAAGAGTGCTTTTCCTCTTTCTTCTCCTTGCTCCTCCTCCTTCCCTTGTGCCAACAGCTTCGTTGCCCATTTCTCCATTGCAGCACAGTGCCCAGGATCCACTTTGATAGCGGGAGTGGGGGTAATTTAATAACCAGTTCACCCAGGGTCAGGTTGGCCATTGCGGGAGGCTCATTCCACATCTGTGGCAGAACTGGAGGACTGGGATGGGCCATGCCTCCCACAACAGCCAACCTGACGCTGGGCGAACCAGTTGTTAAATTATTTGAATCCCACCACTGGAATTAATCCTAACCCAGAATCCTAATTTTGAACTCACATGGAATCCTAAGCCTCTATCCGAAGTTTGGTATATAAACCTAATCTCTGAGTGCAAAGATCTGACTTATTGAAGATAAAACAAGCAGGAAACATTTTCAAGTGTTATTCTCAGAAAGTCAAATTTAGACCTGAAATCCTAATTTAACACTGAAGCTACAAGATGAGAGCAAAATAAAAAGAAAAGGCAAAGAAAAAGAAAAAGAATGCAATCTGTGAGCATAGATAAAAAAAATAAAACTTTAAGGAGAGATAACTGAATTTTACATATTCATATTTGTTTCTGCTCAGAGGGCATTAGTATAGACTAAAATCATTTATTGAGATTCTTGAAGAATTTTTTTTAACTTTGGATAGTTTTATTCATATGTAGTCTTCAATTTAGTCCTTTTAACAATGTACTTAGGGGATGCGATGACTCAGCAGTTAAAGAAAACTGACAATCCAGGTTTGAGACCCAAGTGCTGTACAATGTGGGTGAGCTCCTGTTATTTGTACCAGCTCCTGCCCATCTAGCAGTTCAATAGCATGCAAATGCAAGTAGATAAATAGGTACCATTTTGGTGGGAAAGTAACAGCATTCCGTGAGCCTCAGTATATGCTGCTGTCCACATGACCACAGAAGTGTTTTTTAATAATTCTGGCTCCTTTGTCTAAGAAACAGAGATAAGCATCACTCCTAAAGTTGGTAATAATTGGACAAGGGAAACTTTTACCTTTAATAACGTATTTAATAATTTGGTGGGCCCTTGCGCTCACAGCAATTATGGCTATTTTATTCTTTCCTTAGCCACGGACAGTCTATTTTTTATAATGCAGCAATATCATTATTGGTTTTCTTGAATCATCTAGATGACTGAACATTCAGGTTAAGGTATCTTAGTATGCATCTGTCTGGGCAATATGTCAACAGGTGAAAACCTTGTTAAAGATGACTCCAAAGATCAATTTATAGGACTAAATAGGGAAACAATTTCCCCTGCATAATCATGCCAATCAAGAACATGCATGCCCCAAGGAGCTGCAATTCAACTGCACATTCTTTGCATTTAGGAAAGGAGTCCCTTTTCATCCAGGATTTCTGAATTGGTTGATTATTTTAGCTCTGATTTTTAACTGTGTTATTATTGTTTTATTTATACATGGATGGGATTCTATCGGTTCAGACTGGTTCCACAGAACTGGTTGTTATGATTCTGCACAGTTCAGAGAACTATCAAATCGTGTCCCTAGCTGCCCCCCACTCTGCCTGCCCCTTCTCTCCCCGCCCAGTCACTCCTTATTGTGTATGCACAACATTGTGTGCATGCCCAGCATCGCTGATTGCATTCTTCCCCACCCAGTCACTCCTTAAGGTACTTCTTTTCCCCCTTCCTGATGATCAGCTGTTCCGATGATCAGCTGTACTGGGATTCCACTTGCTTACTTACTGCTTTGCCCAGGAGGCTCTCCTGTGGCCCAAGAGGTGCCAAAACAGAGCGCAGAGGGTGCTGTGTGTTCCCCCCATGCTCCTTTTTTTTCCTTCCTAAGCCCCAGGTAAGCCGTTTGGGAGCAAAAATGCCCCCCGGAGGCTTCCATGAGGCCCAGAATGCCCAAAGATAGGGGCCTTGCTGCCCCCCAAAAGCCATACCCACCCAGTCACATGGCCATGCCCACCTAACCATGTCCACCTAGCCATGCCAACAGAACTGGTTGTTGCAAAATTTGAATCCCACTCCTGATTACACACACACACACACACACACAATATTTTTGGGTGAGGCTGTTTGTATATGTTTATATCTGTTGTTGTTTACTGCCTTGAACATCCAAGGAGCGGATGGATAGTTACAATGGCAATGGGTGAACCATTGGAAGTGGCCACTAAGCGTCAACAATGACTTGGTGGTACATAATCAGTGTGAGCTCTGATCTGAAGGAAGCTTAACTAAGAGTGGTTGTCAATTCAATTTCTTGCAATTGATAATACAAAAGACTGAATCTGGGATCTTTTGCATGAAAGCACTTAGGTCTGCTTATTCTTTCTTTGTTGATTTGCATTATTCAGCTGGTTGGCCCAAGACTTCTGTATGCCCAGCCCTTAAAATGACTGTTTTCCTGAGGTCTTTTCATTGTCTGGCTGCCATTGTGGAAGAATTAGCCGACTCTGTGGCCTTGCCCAAGGATGCCCAAGTTTAGGATTCCTACATTCTTTGGGGAAGCTTCTCCTTATCCTCCAATATATATTGACTATGTAAATAGTCTACCTTTGAATTTGTAAATAGGGTAAATGGTTTTACATTTGCCCATTGAGAAGGTAATTGTGATGTGCTTTTTAACATTTTTGCCATATGCTAAATAAATAAATAATGCATAAAAACATATACCGTATTTTTGGATCTTGCTGAATATAAGTAAGTTAGTTTCTATTAACAAGAAGAATAAAATAAACTTCATCAAATATGAATGAAGTAGATTACAATTTTCCTTCCTTCCTCCCTTCTCTTGTTCCTTCCATCCATCCATTCATCATTTTCTACCTTTCCTGGACTTACAAAATAGAAAGGGAATAACAGAGAAATCCCTGTGCTTGCACGGGAGCATAAGTTGAACCATGAATACCCGCATACGGCATTATTTTGGGCTAGGATTTTATCAGGGCTTGATAAAATCGTTATGAGACAGAATTTGGTGGCTACCAAAAACGCCACCATTGCTATGTTGTTCCCATTTTACATGCTGTCAAAGAAGCAAATCTGATTGTCCTTGTGGCATACCATGGGACCTATAGGAGAAACCAGGCAGTGCTAACTGAACTTCTCTGTGCGTGCATGCGTGAGTGTGTGTGTTTCCTTTCTGCTTATCTTTAAACACATTAAAATAAAAAAAGCTCCAAGTTCCTATTGGACCTTTGGATGAACCACAGCAAACATATTTTCCCTTTCTCTCCTGAAGCACCATGCTCCACTTTGGGATCTTCATTTATATGCACATCATATACAATCTGACTGACTCTGACTGTACCTTTGAACAGATCCAATCAGGCACCCATATGCATGTAAATGAGGCTCCTGCAGGCCTGTTCTCTGCGGTGGCGGCAGAGGAGTTAAAGAGCAGCTGGGGGGGAGGGGAGGGACTTGCCTCTCTGACAGTCTCCACAAAAAATACACCACACTTTAATTCTTCCAGTTTTCTTTTTTTCAACTTCCCATTGTGCAGGCCCAGCGTACGGCCTGGACCTCGCTTTTTCCAGACAGGCACAATTTTATTTGGACAAGGATTATTTATAAAATGGGAAGAGCTACAAGACTGGGTTGTTAATCCTCTTGCACACAAGGCAGCGATGTTCTCCTCCTGGTTTAAAAGAAAAAAAAAGGGTGGGAGGAAGGGAAACAAAACCACCTCAGACAAACAAAAACAGAATGCTTGTGTCACAAGTCAGTGAGTGTAAAAAAAAAAAAAGGAAAAAAAAAGCGGCAACTATTGTTTTGAGAAACAGGCAAAAATAATTAAAATGATTATGGAATAATCGCATATCACAGAGTAACCTCCCCATTTTAGGGGCAACAATCCAAAACAGCTCCCGCAGGCAGGCCCAAGGGCAGGGGTTCTGTATATCATTCAAAGACCATCTGTCACTCAATGGCTGGGCTCCCTTTCCAGTATTCAGAGGGCAAGCTTGAAGAAGGAGGCTGGCACTTCCTTTCCCATTTGCTCACAAGCAGCAGTGATGGCAGATAAATGTGGTGCACACAATAGGCCCTCCGAATGAACTGGAAAGGGATACGGCTGTTTTGGATCGAGCACCAAACGATTTTGGTTCCACGTTGGGCTCAGGGGAGCCTCATAGGCTGGTTCTGCCGTGTGACTCAACAGGCAGACATCTGTAATGCTGGAAAACATAAGCTTTCCAGCACTTAGCCAGCTTGGTAAGGGCTTCATTGAAAGAAGATCAGATTCAAGCACACAAGCAGAGGCATCTACATACACGTGCGAGCACCCACACAAAGTAAAACCTGGTTTTGTAGTGAGAGAGAATAAGAATGAGATGAAATGGCACAATAGCAATTTCAGTTTAAAATCTCTCTCTCTCTCTCTCTCTCTCTCACACACACACACACTCATTGTATTTTCATATCTTTATGTAGGTTCTTTGCCTAGTTATCTGTGCATTCTCCCTCACAAAATCTTATTTAAGATATTACCTTTATTTTACGGCCTTTGAACATAAATCAGGATCGAATTTCAGAGGGAATAAAGTACAACTTGTATCTCAAGCTAGAATAAATATAGCACCAGTTAACACACTGGGGAAAAAGAATCTCTAACATATTTAAACAGCCATTCAAACTTGTTAGTGACCTAAAAATCTTGTGACATGGGAAAGAAAAAAAGAGATACAAACAACGTACAAATAAATGCACAGTCTTTCCCCAGTGCTTGCATTTGAAGAGTCATTTCCCTTCTCCCTTCAGATTTGCACAGAATTGTCAAGAACAGCAATGGAACAGGAGAAAAACAAGAGGTTGACTGCTTTCATTTAAAGGATCATTTCTGAAATTTAGCTTAGCACCTTCCTTCAGATTATTGTGGGCCTAGCTTTCAGCTCTGTTTCCAGCAGCAAGGAAGAGAAGTTAAAGGCCTGGTCACACTGCCAGAACTTTGCTATAGCGTTCCTTGAACGGTAGGAAGAGGGGGACAAATTTCGACACCGCTCGTCACCGCGCACAAAATTAGAAAAAAATTTGAAAACACGGGCGTTGCCTTAGCGGTGCACCGCTGAAGCTGGCATTGCTTTAGCGTTGGTTTAACGGTAGGGAACGTTGGTTTAGCGGTGACGCGAGCGTTGATAAAGCGTTGTTCTGCGCATGCGTGCGTTGGCTCGGTGGGGGTTTGAAGTAATTGATTTAGCGACATGCCGCTTTGGACTACCGTAATGGAGCTGTACGGATCGCTTGATAAAGTTCTCAAATTCGATAAATTCGGAAGCAAATTCGATACAAGAGATGTCTGCACTCAACGGCTATTCCAAAAGGGCTACTGGTCCATTTCTCCCCGTATTTATAGCCAAATTCTGGTTCCGCTCCAACACCTCCATACCAACGCCAAACCAAAGTTCATCACCGCAATGGATCGCTGCTTGAACGCCTGACACCGTTCCAGGAATCCCGTGTCCGCTCGTAAAACGCTTACAACCGCTCCACCAAAGTTAGTGCAACGTTTAATCACCACCCAGGCAAAGCTTGCAAAACAGCGGTGGTCCAGCGTTGAAGATTTCTGCGTTGGCCTAGCGGACCCAAGCGTCCACGAACTTGCGTCTAGCGGTACCAAACTTTGACCGGGCGTTGTTGGAGCGGTGGGGAACTTTGCCGGAGTGGAAAATTGTGCGCTCCTCACCGCTCGCAATATTTTGTGCAGCTCAAAACTTTCAGAGCGGTAGGAGGGATTATCAGCGGAGGCCGAGTGTATATGGCGTTGCCTTAACGGAGGCCAACTTCTGTTAAACGGTGGTGAACGGTTACGAGCGGTGATGATTTTTTTTCACCGCTCCAGGACCGCTATAGCAAAGTTCTTGCAGTGTGACCAGGCCTTTAAGAGCAGCTACTCTGGTATCTGGGTTGACTCCAAACTTCCACTCAGGCCAAGAGGTGAAGTTAAGAAACATGCAGTGACAAAACTATATCTAAGATCCGGGACAAGGCATCTGCGGATACCAGTGTTTCAATGGACATTTCTCTTGATTCTTTATAGCAGTGGTTCCCAAACTTTTTAAGGCTACCACCCCCTTGGTGCTACAAACTCATCCTCGGTGCCCCCCACCCAGGGGAGGGATTCAAATTTCTGTGGGCATGGCCTAATTTGAGGATGTGGCTTGCTGGTCATGTGACTGGGTAGGCATGATTTGCTGGTCATGTGACTGGGTGGGTGACTGGCAAACCAAATACAAGTGGTCCTCACTTAATGGCCAGTTGTTTATCAAGTGTTTTAATTTATGACTGATCTCCCCAGAGCTACTTGACCTGTTTTTGGAGTTTTGACAGCTTTAGATCAGGGGTCTAAATTCCATCTCTGCCTGTGTGTGAGAGAGAGAGGGAGAGAGAGAAGTTGGATCAGATCTCTCTTTCTCTTTCTCTCCCACCAATGCCAGAAAGCCACCGTCAGTCAAAATTCATATTAGTGGTCTCCAGGATTTAAAATTATGAGTTTGGTGATCCCTGAGGTGCAAAAGTTTGGCGACCCCTAATCCAAAGAGATGAGCCTGAGAGAGGGAAAGAGAGAAAAGGAAGAGAGGAAGAAGATAAAGAGAAAAGGGAAAGAAAGAAAAAGGGACAAAGAAAGAGGAGGGGATGGAAGGAAGGGACAGAAAGAAAAAGAAATAAAGAAGGAGGGAGGGAGGGAGGAGAAAGATAATGAGATATCTATTCTAGTCCAATAACCTGCAATAACTTGCAGGGTTAGAAAGGAGTGTGTGTGTTAAGTCTGCGTGGACAGAAGCCAGGAGTCGGTGACTGTGTTTCAAGCTCTTTTTATTAGGTAGGAACCGAACTGAGGCTATAGGAAAACTTCACGGCTTTTTATTTCCAAGCCGCGGCGGCCGCGGCCAATGGCACCACTTTGAATCTCCCGCGATTCGAATTGACCAATCGCGGGAGATTCTCAGTGAGCCAATTGGCGTGGCTCGCCTAGCCAATCAGAGCGCCCCGCGCTTTGGCCAATCAAAGCGCAGGGATCTCAAGAATTCAAATGAGGGGACAGAACACCCCTCCCCTCTTGGTTCAGTCCTTACGTTGTATCGTCCCATAGGTAGGCAGGGCTCCGTCTCTGCCTACTGGACCTGCACAGGTCAGTCGTAGGTTGGATCCCGCCGGTTCGGTCGGGGTCTCTGTTTCTCCGGACTCCGTCGTGGGAACCGCCTGGTCTGTTTTGCCGGGCCGCTCTCCGCAGCTCCCTCCTGGGCTACCCGGGTTGGTTGAGCTGCGGGTTTCGCCGCTCCCGTTCGGTCTTCCCGGGTTGGTTGAGCTGGCCTGGCTGTCTCTTCTTGGCGAGGTTTCGTGCTGGCTGCTTTCAGGTGAGTATGGCTGGTTTATTTTTTCTGGGTTTTGGTTCCCTGGGTATTCCCTCCCCTCTTGGTTTGTGTTGCGGGGGTTGGTTTTGCTTGGTTGCACGTTGGTGGTCTCTTGTGTGGTCGTCCTCGATCTTAACTGGTCGATGTGGCATTTCCACGCTCGTCCGTCGGTTGTTTGTAGCCGGTACGAGTGTGGGCCTGTTAGTTGTGTTATGACGGCTGGTACCCATAATGGGTCTCCGGTTAGGTTCTTCACATAGACAGCGTCGCTTGGTGCGAAGGTTCGGTGTTTGCTGATGGAGTCTGGGGGTTTCTCTGGGTTGTACGTGGGGTGTAATCTATCGAGTGGAGACCTTATTTTCCTCTCCATTAACAGTTCTGCTGGGCTTTTATTTGTTGTGGTGTTTGGGGTTATGTGCTGTATGAAAAGTAATTTATTTATTTTGTCCTGGGTCTCCCCGTGGTCTATTTTCTGGATGGTTTTCTTTGTGAATTGAACCATCCGTTCCACCCTACCATTCGCCGCCGGATGCGCCGGGGCTGTCAGCGCGTGTCATATGCCCCTTCCGCTAGGAATTTTTTGAATTCTAGCGAGGTGAATTGGGGCCCGTTGTCGGAAACGAGGACGTCTGGGAGGCCGTGTGTTGCGAAAAGTTTGCAGAGTTCTTTGGTCACGGCCTCCGTGGTGGTTGTTCTCATGTTGCTTACCTCCAGCCAGTTGGAGTAAGCATCTACGGTTATTAAGAAAGTGTGTCCTTTTGTGGGCCTGGCGAAATCTATGTGGATCCTAGACCATGGTCCCCTGGGGGTTTCCCATTCTAGGATGGGTGCTGTGGGTGGGCTTGGCCTAGTTTCCTGGCATCGTTGACACGTTGCTACCCAGGCCTCGATCTGTTTGTCCATCCCTGGCCACCAAGCGTAACTTCTGGCCAGGGCTTTTGTCCTAATGATGCCCGGGTGCCCCTCGTGTAACAGTTCCAAAACCTTCCCTTGTAGTTTTTCCGGGATGACCACCCTATCCCCCCATTGTATGCACCCTTTTAATAATGAGAGTTCCATTTGCCGGTTCCGGAAGGTCCTGACGGACTCGTTGTTGTCCCTTTCCGGCCACCCTTTCTCTACCCAATGCAAAACCCGTGCCAGACGTTTGTCTTTATTAGTTTCTCGGGCAATGTCTGACGCGGTTATGGGTAGGTTGGGTAGAGTCTCTATGCTGAGGGTGGTCGTCGTGGGTGCTGGGTCAGTGTCTGGTTCAGGTAGCGGTGAGCGGCTTAAGGCATCCGCATGGGAGATAGTCTTACCAGGTCGGTTTGTGAGTCCGTAGTTGTAGGCAGCCAGGAATTCGGACCACCTTGTCATTCGGGGAGACAGAATGTTCGGGGTGGCCCTGTTCCCTGCAAGGATTCCCAGCAGCGGTTTGTGGTCGGTGATGATGGTAAACATCCGGCCATAGAGGTACTCGTGAAACCTTTTTACTGCAGCAACGATAGCCAAAGCCTCTTTGTCCAGCTGGCTGTAGTTCCGCTCCGGTTTGGTGAGGGTCCTTGAAAAGAACGTGATGGGTGCTTCTTTTCCATCGGGGAGAGTGTGGCTGAGAACAGCGCCGACACCGAAGGGTGATGCGTCGCATGTGATGGCTAGTGGTAGGGTCTCGTTGTACTGGATGAGGATGGCATCCGAAGTGAGCAGGTCCTTGGTTTTTCTGAAGGCGGCTTCCTCGCATTTCCCCCAAGTCCAGGTAGCCGCCTTGTCCAAAAGCCTATGCAAAGGCTCCACCACGGTCACCTTTTGGGGCAGGAAGACATTATAAAAGTTAAGTAGCCCCAGAAACGCCTGCAGTTCTGTTTTTGACTTGGGTGTGGGTGCTTCCTTGATGGCTTTAATTTTCTTGTTGGTGGGGTGAATGCCGTGTCAGTCTAGGAGGTATCCTAGGAATTCGAACCGCTCTGTGTACAGCTGGCATTTTTCCCTCTTCACTTTAAGCCCAGTTTCTTTGAACCTCGTTAGCACCTCCCTTAGGCGAGTCTCTAGTTCGGCCTGGTTGGTTGCCGATACTAGTACATCATCGAAGTACGGGACCACCCCCTTGATGCTCTGTAAGAGTCTTTCCATGAGGCTCTGGAAAATTCCCGGTGCCACGCTGACTCCAAATTGGAGGCGGTTGCATCTAAACGCTCCCCAGTGGGTGACTATGGTTTGTGCCTCGGCAGTTTCCTCGTCGACCGGCAGTTGCTGGTATGCTTGGGCCAGGTTGAGTTTCGCAAAAACTTTGCCCCCTCCCAGTGAGTGTAGGAGATGCTGCACTACTGGGACAGGGTAAGCGCTTTGCTGCGCCATTTAGGGTGGCCTTATAGTCCCCGCAGATTCTCACTGACCCATCAGACTTAATCGGGGTGACTATGGGGGTCTCCCACCGGGCGTGGTCTATGGGTTGTAATACCCCTTGCTTGACGAGCTTGTCAATTTGCTCATCTATCTTCGGTTTGAGTGCGAACGGTACCCGCCTTGATTTTAGGCGTTACAGGGGAACGTGGGGGTCTAGGCTGAAGGATATAGGGGGCCCTCGGTACTTGCCTAGGGTGCTGTCGAACACTTCCTGGAAATCCCGGGCCAGTCGCTGCTCCCAGTCGGCTTCGGCGATGTGGTCGATGCCCGTGACTGCGATGCCTAGCGGTGCGAACCATTGAAGTCCCAGTAGACTAGGTCGGTCTCGATCAACGATGGTTAAGGGAAGTCTTTCGGCATGTCCCTTGTAGGTCACTGTAAACTGTCCTGTTCCGACTACAGGGATGCAGTATCCCTGGTAGTCCTTGAGGATTAGTCTCTGGTTTTCTAGTTGCCTTCTCTGGATGGTAGGCACCAAGCGTTTAATTTCTTGCCAGGCTACCATTGAGAGGTAGGACCCGGAGTCCACCTCCATTTTACAGGGTTCGCCTTCGATGCCTACCTCCACGTAGACCTTTCTGGCGTCTGTGGTTGTGGTGTGGCCGATGGTGACCGTCTGATGTGTCTCTTCTCTCCGCCTGGCCTCGCCGCTTTGTTGGGCTCATCCGTTTCGCTCCCAGCGGTTGTCTGTTGGCCGGTCTCTGGTCCTGGGGAGTGTGCTCTCTCGTCTCCGCTCGCTCGGGTCCCATTGCCTGGGGCTGTGGGTCTTCTTGAGGCGGCAAACGTGTGCGATGTGGCCCTTCTTGTCGCAGTGCCGGCAAACGGAGTCGAAGAACCGGCATTTGGATCTGGAATGGTCGCCTCCACAACCAGCACACGCGGTCCTCGACTTCTGACTCCGCCGGCTGCGCTGGTCGCGGCCTGCCTAGAGACGGTGGATGTCTTCCTCCTCGTCGGACGTACCCGAGGTCGAGTGGAGTTCGCCCTGGTGGGTTGTGGTTTCAGGTTGGGCCTCAGTCAACCTTGCAGGGTTGTTGTTTTCGGTGCAGTCCCCGGTGTTCGGTCTCCGCATGCGGTCTGCTGACTGTCGGGTAGCTTCGGCGGCTGTGGCTTCGGAGATGGCGTCGGCGAGAGCGATGTTGCCCTTAGCCATCAACCGACTTTGGAGAACGGGGTCCCAAAGGCCGAGCACGATTCGGTCCGGAAGGGCCTCATTCATGTTGGAGAACTCGCATAGTCCTCCCAGGCACCGCAGCTCTGCAACGAAATCGCTGAGACTCTCGCCTGACCGCTGGTCCCGCTGATAAAATTCGTGCCATCGAATGAGAATGGGCACGGCTGGAGTGTAGTGGTTCCGGAGCAATGGTTCGAGGTCCTTCCAATCCATCGCGGTAAAGTCGGCGGGCTTGGCTAGCGCTTTTGCCATCTTAAACACTGCGAGCCCGCAGTGTGTTAGGAAGATGGCTCGTTTCTTCGGTCCCATGGCATCCTTCAGATCGTTGCATTCAAGGAACATGTGGAATCTGTCCGTGTAAGATTCCCAGTCCTCGGTAGCGGGGTTGAAGGGGGTTGGCGGCGCGATGCTGGCCATCTCGTCGGTTGGCTGGCTTCCGTCGGACACGTGCTTCGGTTCAGGATGAGGATCCCACCTTTGTCGCCAGTGTTAAGTCCGCGTGGACAGAAGCCAGGAGTCGGTGACTGTGTTTCAAGCTCTTTTTATTAGGCAGGAACCGAACTGAGGCTACAGGAAAACTTCACGGCTTTTTATTTCCAAGCCGTGGTGGCCGCAGCCAATGGCACCGCTTTGAATCTCCCGCGATTCGAATTGACCAATCGTGGGAGATTCTCAGCGAGCCAATTGGCGCGGCTTGCCTAGCCAATCAGAACGCCCTGCGCTTTGGCCAATCAAAGTGCGGGGATCTCAAGAATTCAAATGAGGGGACAGAACAGTGTGTGTGTGTGTGTGTGTGTCTTCTCCTTGTAATTTACCAGTTTTGCCTTCTTCAGAATTGGCACCGTAATACATTGGGGAAAAGTAATTTTGTGGGATGGAGATCTGGTCCAATGTATCCTATTTAAAGCCTCAACAAAATGTGAGAGCTTCCTGATAGTCTTGACCATGTTTGATCCACAAAACCTTTAATAGAAGCCAAAGAGGTTTCATTGTGCTGGCAAAGAAGTTTCAATGTGGAAAAGGGCCTCAGTCTAAACTAGGCCTCATTCAATCTGATGCTTCAGGTCTCTCTCTCTCTCTCCCTCCCTCCCTCCCAGACTGGCTTTGCTCTACTTTCCCAATGTGCCTGCAGGGCCGGGCGCTTCGAATATGGATGCATGGATGGAGTGGGAGAGAGAAAGAGGCAGGCAGGCAGATAGATAGATAGATGGATGCATGGATGCATGCATGGATGGATGGATGGGTGGGTGGGTGGTTGGGTGGTGGTAGGCAGGCAGGCAGGATGATAGACAGAACTTTTGGATGGATGGATGGATGGATTGGTAGATAGGTAGGTAGGTAGGTAGGTAGGTAGGTAGATAGATAGATAGACAGGCAGACAGACATATCTATATTGGTAGATAGACAGGTAGGTAGGCAGGAAGGCAAGCAAACAGACAGACCTTTTGGATGGATGGATGGAAGGACGGAGGGATGGATGGATGGATGGATGGACAGACAGACAGACAGACAGACAGAATGTGACAGCAGTGGCACTTTGGGAATGTGCTGCCGCATTCGAGACGCCGGTTCCGGTGAGGTCCAAAAGTCAATGGGGTGAGCCTGCAGGGCCAGCGCCTCAAACGCCCCCCTACCACCTCTTAGCGTCCTCAAGGGGGCTGGCAGAGGGGCGCTAAGAGGCGGCAGGGAGGCGTTCGAGGTGCCGGCCAGCCCTGCAGGTTCACTTATTGATTGTAGCACCGCTCTGGAGCCAGGGCTTCCAATGCAGAAGTGGTGGCATGTTACGTGCTGCCGCAGCTGCATTCAATGCACTGCCCCCCTGCTGCCTTTGCAAGAATGCCATGGCACCATTACAAATATGTGGAACAGGCTGTCCTAATGCAATACAAACTACCATAATTGAGCAATCTTGGACAAAATGGCCTCTGGGGCCCTCTGACTCTACATACCAGCATCTTCCTCCCTTGTTACTTTTCTTGATCCTCTTCCTTTTCTGCCCACCAAAGCTGCTGTAGTGGGAGTTTTCTCTCTCTTTACTTTAATATCTAAACAAATTTATGACCAAACAAGAAAGGACCTCCCTTGAGTTATAGATACTCCATCTCTGGAGATCTTCAAAAGAAGAGAAGACCATTTATAGGTATGGTAACAAATATTCAGCCTTGGTTGGACTCGAAGCAGGGGTGGGCTGATGGGGGTTCGCAGGGGTTTGGGGGATCCTCTAGCTAAGATTATGCACAGTTCGGAGAACCCCCAAATCCCACTCCTGACCCCACCCACCCTGCCCTGCCCCTCCCAGGAGTCCCCACCTGGCTTGTTTTAGATGCAGGTAAGTACATGGCACATGTGGAGGCTTAGGGAGGGCGAAAAACAGGCCTCCCAGAAGTTCGGGAAGGCTGGAAACGGGCCCTTTTCTGGGTTCCAGAGAGCCTCTGTAGCCCAGGGAGGCCGTTTTCGCCTTGAGGAAAGCCTATGGAGCCCGAATGTAGTACAGAAACAATAGACCAGAACCAACGACATCTCTTATAATCTAGTTGGAAGGCTTAAAGTTGAATCACCTCTGTTAAGAGTTATAGCAGTTGCACCCAAGAACATGGATATGAAACCCATCTTCCACATCTTATTATAGTTGTCTTCAAGCATGATAAACAATGAATTATCATGTGATGTATCAGTCCCTTCCTTTCTGAATTTAAAGAAAAAAAATCCTAATTGATAATAAACTCCTGCTAACTGTAGGAATTAAGGGTCAAAACAATAGTGTAATAGTTGCATAAATTTGTTAGTCATTTAATTCTACAGATATTTATAGCCCAGGCATTCTTCTGCTCAGTTTATGCAAGCAGGAAGCATAGAAGATGAAAATAATTCAGATTTTGATTATAATTATAATAACAAATTATTTACAGCTTAGCATAAAGGTAGTCATTTTAAAAAAAAAACCTGAGATCCACACTTGGTCTCTTATAAATGGCATGCTGAATGCCACACTCCAAAAAGTAGTAGGCAAGGTCAGGATGAAAACAAAAATTAAATTCATTCTCATTGTGTTTGAATTAAATTAAAATATTGTGGCTTACCTTATTAGCCATTCATTGTGCATTTAGTTATTTTTGCTCTGGGTCATATTAAAAATTAAAATTAGATGAACAAAATTTAGGGATCATATATTAGGCTTTTGCGGCGTGGACTTTGAGTTGTGCAAAATTTGTCAACATATCCAGTACTAAACACCAATATTATCCCACAGGTTATAAAATATCCTTTAATTTTTTTTTAAAGTATGCCTATCTTTCTTACTATCTCAAATTAGACAGAACATTTCTTATTGAACATAAGAACTGTTCTATTTCTTCTTTAATGCATAAATGTATAACAAACTTGGAAAAGAAATCTGATAGGACTCAATTTTGACCAGGTAGTCTTAGCTTCATTTGTTTGTTTATATTTGAATTCCATCCAGGAAGGTAAACTTTATGAGTGGTTTTCACTAACTATAAATGGATGATGGCCAATAGAAGCTTTTCTTCAGAAAAAAAGCATGCATTTTCATTTTAAATACCTTAGAAGCTGAAGAACTTGTAATTATTGTTCACTGTATGAACTTCATGTGCATTTTTTTACAAATGGAACATATGCATATCACTTTTCATTGTATCTCAGTTTCTCCTAGCTGGGTTCCAAAATTGAATTTGTGCATCATTTCAACTGTAAAGTGCATGGTCAGTTTAGTTGATAGCGACACAAAGTAGCTTACTGTTACTTTTGCCGGTTTCCAAATATTTTTCTTGCTATGTCTAAATTTTGCAACTTGAGATCATTCTTAGGATAATGTATTTAGTTCTGTTGAATTATGGTTTTTTAGTGGTCTATTTTGTATTCTGGCATATATATTTTTTATTTGTTTGTTTGCAGGGTCAAATGGCTGTTCACCTCCTCCTCATTTTTTTTTAAAAGATTAAAAATGCTGATGGTTTCCTTTCCTGTGTTATAGAAGTGGAAAAGCACTCCTGTCGAATGCTACCATGGCAGTAACTCTTAAAAATTGTACTTGCCTGCATAAGTCTACTCTCAATTGTTCTTCTGTGACTGCTGAGAATGATTCAGGATGCTGAAGCAGCTCATTGCCATATAAATATGCACAGACTTTGCAGCACTTGCAGTAAATACATCAGACTCCATAGCTACCCTACCCAGCTGCCATTGATTATGCCTAGCTAGTACTTTACATATCATAAAAGTTAGGAAGCCTTGGATTTGGGCAAGCTGGAAGGCATCACTAGATTTTAAAGAACTGCTCTCCGTCCTGGACAGGGTCTTTTGCAGGATCTGGGAAGTTGGGTAATGGTCCTGCTAACATTTATAGAAGCTGCACCCTGCAAATAAGATCTAAACGAGCTGATCACATTCAGTATTGCAGTAAAGGCTCATTGGAAGACATCGATCTATGTTCTAGCATGGTACTTTCCAGGTGCCTTAGGATTGCATCTCCCAAAATTTGTGATAAATATGGCCAACAGTCATATCACCTGAATTTTGAGAGTTGCTGTAGAGCACATAAACCATCTTTGATATAATTGGCTTCATGTCCCAGTTTATTTATTTATATGCCACCTGTCTCAGTATTCAGAGTGACTCTGGCCAGGTTACAATGGCATAAAAGCAAAATAGGAAAGCATTAATATTAACATTAATTAAATAAAGGTTCTCTTGGGCATCATCCAATAGAGACGCCCCTGCTTTGTAAATTATTTAATAGAACTTTAGATCTTGTGTGACTAGACCACTTTCCTACTGTAATCAGTTCTGGATAAAAATCAGAAGAGGTACAGGGGAACATCAAGAGATGATTTTACTGGCTCCCCCAACTGGACAATATAATCATCTTTGCATAAGCAGGAACAAACTAATGGACATAATATCTGGTGATTTCAAGGTCTATAGATCCAGTTTCTCAGGTAAACATCAAATTGGAAGGTTGTTGTGTCAGTTATATGAGGCATGTTCATAACTTATAGACTCGTATTATGCATACAGAGTACCCATGTTTATATTATTTGCATATAGGTTGGCCTATGCTGCTAGTGTTAAAACTTCAGGGGGATAGTCAAGTATGAACTTTCAGGTACTGGTTGAAGTAAAGTGTAAAGAATGTTCTTCAAAAAGCAAGGCAAATTTTCTTTTGGGGTGATTCATACAAAGTAAGGGGAAAAGAGACAGGCAAATGTTTAATAATAGAAGAGAACACATGTAGCTCTGGGTTGAACTGCGAAGTCCTCAGTGCTCTCTGAGCTGGCTGTTTGCTTGCAGACATTTCTTAACTTTACCTTTAAAAAAAAGAACACCAAAGACACCACAAACAATTAACAATCCAAGGCTCAGTTTGTATGCTCTGTTGAACTACACAGTAGACTTTTATTTATTAAATAAACAAATTCATATAGAATTTCAATATGTCTAAGAGAAAGAAAACCAAGCTGAATTTTCTTTTGAAGTCTCTGTTTTTTAAAGGAGCTTACATTTTCCTTCCTTCCTTCTTTTCTTTCTTCCTTCCTTCCTTCCTCCCTCCCTCCCTCCCTCCCTCCCTCCCTCCCTCCCTCCCTCCTTCCAGAGGTGGTATTCAGCTGGTTCTGATCAGTTCTGGAGAACGGGTAGTGGAAATTTTGGATAGTTTGGAGAACTGGCAAATACCACCTCTGACTGGAGATTTTTCACTATCCTTCCCCTGCCTCGCCCACCAAGCCAGTTGTATTTTACCAGTAGTAAAATATTTTGAACCCCACCACTGCCTCCTCCCTCCCTTTCTCCAACATACCTGGAACAGAATCATGTGATGCCTCTCTGTGAGCTCCCTCCATGTAAGATTTGAGCTTGTGCTGGGACAAATAAGAAGACAAAATGAGGAGAAGTCCCATTGCATAAACAGACATTTGCTCACATAATATTAGATTTGGTCCCCACAGCCTAAATGTATACAGTCTAGAAATAACCTTTAGCATCTATTCTGGGGAATTTAAGGATAAACTCAGTCACAGCTTCTTCTCATGTCTGTCTCTGGTAAAAGCATCAGGCCACCTATATACATATTCTGTGTTACTGCCCACTGGGCTTCCTAACTTCGTCATTTTTATTTTATTTGCACAGCAGCACTGGCAAGGTTTATGCTTACCAATTACATAAAGCTCAAGTAATCTTTGAGAAAATAAAGCTGCCAGCACCACAGGTGAGCAGCTCGCGCACTGAAGTTTTGACAATTCATATATTAGAAGTTGATAAGCAGTGAGAGCTAGTTTGGTGCTCCTCTATCCCAGGGCTCTTTGTATTCCAGGACTGACTCTGTTGGTGCATCACAGTGCATCAAGCAACAATCTCTCCTGATTATACCAACTTGAAACCTAAAACTATTTATGGCCACACACAAACATGACACTAACATTGCATCTATTACAAGAAGCTGTAGGGATTTATCTGCATCCCTTTAGTCTCCTATGTAGGCTTTAGTTTTGTTTGGAATGATTCCATGTTGTTATCTCAATATGTAAAAACAGGACGAGTGGGGAATCTTTAAACCTTATTTCTCCAAATTATAGCATGCTTTCTATTTTATTTACAGTCTTTTAAATATATATTAAAAAAATCCACTCGTATAGCAAGTCACATTGACACTGTCTACACGCCCTCTCTAATCTTGTTCAATGGCATTTCACATCTTAGCTGGATAGAAGGCCATACATGTAAATATTTTCAGAAGATTATAGGGGTCACCTTCAATTACTTTTCTAGTGTCACTTGAAGAATTTGTTTAATCATAACTGGTAAAATAAATGCCACACAGCCCAAAATTAAATTAAAATCTCTTTGCAAAAAGGAAGATAACATGAAGACATATCCATTCTGGTTCTCTGTACACAAGATAAACAAAGAGATTTATAAAGCTGAAGTTATTGCTGTATTAAAATAAAAAACCAGTAATATTGAATTCAACTTTATGTATTTGTCAAAGGCTTTGCAAAATGTAGTTAGAGGCCATGCTGGGTTGTCTTTACCGAGGTTCAAGATGTATTCTAGAAAAAAATACAAAATGTTGAACTAAATCTTAAGTAACTGAGAAACAGAACCAGTGTGTTTTGAAGATACTCAATTAGTTCCTGTTGTGATTCTGTAGGTCATGGATTCCTAAGGATTCTCTAGTAAAATAAGCCTGGTTCTCACAGGATGAAGATGATTCATAAGAACTTTCCAATTTCACCTCAGGGAAAATTGTGTTATAAGAAATTAAATTGTAGGAATCATGATCCACAAATAAGTCCTGTTGCTGTTTTGTTGCGATTACATCATTCTGCTGCATTGGCTGCAGAAGAAAAACCAACGTGCATTATTAAACGTGTTTCTGCTCCAGATTACAGGATATTAGATCAGACCCTGATGAATGGGCAGGCAAGGCCCCCCTGCCCCCCTCCCCACTTCCCTACTTTTAGTGGTAGGCTCAGACATTCAAATATAACATTTCTCTCCTTCAAACAAGAGTTTTCCTGACTGAGGACATTTCTGCACTGCATCTTTATGCTGTTCCTTTCCTGGGCCTTTTGTTGGTTTGATGAAAACCTGGTTTGAAAGAATCCGATGTGGACAGAAATCCCTGGGCAGCAGCTTGTAAAGTTTTCAGTCCAGATAGTAGGCTACTAGGTCTTCCCACTGGATAAGTCCCCTGCAGTTGGGCCATCTCATCTTCCTGTTCTGGAAAAGCAATTTCTAATTGTGTATGTTTGCCTATACAGTATCCCCTGTGTTGTGTAAATATACCTGCATAAATACAACATATTTGCATAGAGTTTAAGCATCAAAATGCACATATATGCACACACCACACTAAAATATTTTTCTAGCGTTTTTCTTGCTTTCCTGAGTGCATTTTTGCTACAGAGAGCTCTACTGTAGCAGGTCTTTTTTCCTACCACAGTGCTTCTAACACTTGTCTAACATGCAAAATGTTTCCAGTTGAAAAACCAGAAAATCCTTTTAAAAACCCCCCAAAACTTGAGCTTTTACATTAAAAAAAAAAACACTAATGCACTATATAATATGATAAAATGGTGCTCATATTGAAAATCTCCCTCTCCCTCTCCCCCTCTCTGTCTCCTCCTCCGCCCTTTCTTTCCACCTTTTTCCCTCCAGTACAACAGACTTTATTCAGGAAAATGAGCTGTGTTTATAAAGTAGCCAATCAACACTTCCTAGAAGAAAATTAAGGGAAAACTGGACAGCAAGGCTTGAGCTAACAGAAGCAGGAAAACACAGTTTTGAAACTGGAGCAGGAATGTGGTGTAATTAGACTTCATCTACTTAGATTTTCCAAAAGCCTTTGATAAAGTCCCTCATCAAAGACTTCTCAGCAATCTTACCAGCTATGGAATAAAAGGCCAGATCATCTTGTGGATATTTATCCACTGGTGAAGGAATAGAAAACAAAGAGTAGGAATATATAGAAGGATATAGCTAGGAGGATCTCCCAGAGTTCTGTCCTAGGATCGGTGTTTATAAATGATTGGCAATTAGTGTGAGTAGTGGAATAGCCAAAGTTTGCTGAGATCATTAAATTGTTCAGAGTGGTAAAAACAATAAGGGACTGTGAAGAGCTACAAAGGAATCTCTCTGCCTTTAGGGGAAGAGGTATCAAAGTGGCAGGTGATACTCAATCTGAGCAAATGTTAAATAATAAGCATTGGTGCTAAAAAGCCTAACCATTCATACACTTAAGTTGGACCAGAACTAGCAATGACTGAAGAGAAAAAGACATCTTGGAATAATGGTGAAGAGTTCAGTGGTCGACTCAACTCAACATGCATCTGCTGTAAAAAAATGGCCAACAGCAAGTTAATAAAAACGGTATAGAAAATAGAGGTGCCAATATCATCACACCATTATGTAAATCAATGGTATGGCTGCCTTTAGAATATTGTGTGTGGTTCTAGGATTATTAAGCAGTTGGAGTAACTTCCCTACAAGAAATGTTTGTGACATATGAGGCCTTTTAGTCAAGAAAAGTGGTGAATGAGACAGGACCTGATTGAGGTGTAGAAAATTATTCCTTGTCTGGATAAAGTGAACATGGAGAAACCATTTTCCTCAGAGATCAGCCAATGAAACGGAATCTTGGAAGAATCAGGACAGACAAAGGAAATATTTTTTAAAATACAATGTGTAATTAAGGTTTGGAATTTGCTCTCATGATGTGTTACCAGCTTGGCTAGCTTCAAAAAAAAGGTTGGGGCCAGAGGTGGTATTCAGCAGGTTCTGACCAGTTCTGGAGAACCAGTAGCAGAAATTTTGAGTAGTTTGGAGAACCAGCAAATACCACCTCTGATTGGAGATTTTACAGTATCTTTCCCCCGCCATGCCCACCAAGCCATGCCCACAGAACTGGTAGTAAAAAAATTGAATCCCGCCACTGGTTGGGGCCTATTTATAAAAATCATGAGGATCAATAGCTATTAACCTTGATGGGAATGGGATGAGATCAACTGCTATGAGACCAGTCGGATTTCCTGTGCGGTTGATTGACCACCATGAGACCAGACCACTGGACTAGATGGGCCAGTGGTCCGATCCAGCAGGCACTTCTTATGATCTTATGTTTCTTTCTTCACTATATCATTGAGGTTTTCCTTGCCTATAACCATCCTTTCTTTGCCATTTCTTATTTGCCAAATCCTAACTCCAGTTTGCTTGGTTGATGGAATGGTTATTAAAAATTTTATTTTGATATGTGAACTAGGAATAGATATACAAACTAAATTCCTTTACTGCGTACTTGTGCAAATATTTTAAAATTGCGTGGTGTGTTGAATTGTCAGCCACTATACAGTAGCTATTCCCCATGTTCTTGAAGGCCATATTTTTTAAAAAAGCCACACACATCTGGACAGTTGTACATGAGAGAGTTTATGATTTTGTAAGGACAGAAGAATAGATATCTATGTTCCTTCATTTGTACTATAATGGCAATAGTATCTCAGGCTATCATAATGCTTTGATATGGTGATGAACTTCTACAACAGTTAATCCAATGCTTTTTATACTGCATAAAGATTCTGATATTGAAATTGACCTTGTTATTGTTCTCGTTAACTCTAATGTCTCTTTCATAGCCCCTTCTCTTGCAGAACAATTTAATTTTAAAAATTCCATCCTCAATAACCATTTTCTGGAGCTGTGATTCCTTTTTTCAAGGTAGATCTGACTGGTGCATCCACTACTGTGACCCATATAAGCACTGAGTATGTCATAAGAATGTGTATCTGAAATGAATTAAGGTGAAAGAGAAGAGGAAGGAAAGGTGAAAGCAAAGCCAGCATTCTTGCAGAAGTTAGAATGACTAAGCAGTGAATCACTGATTACTTTATAATTATGAACAGTAGGAGGGGCAAGATATCTGCAAACATCTTCCTAGAAAACCCTTCTTTGCAGAATGTAAAATAGATTGAAGCTAGTTAAAAAGAAGAAGTTACAATTCAGTTTGCAGAGCTGAAGGTGGGACACCCTAGCCAGGGCCAAAAGAAAAGGTAAGAGGCTCTCTAAAATAGCCCTGGCACTCTCAGATGTATTAGACTATATGCTGTTTTAGGATGACAAGAATAATGATATTCCTGGTACCTGCAGTGTTAAAAAACCAGGCTGATCTGTGGGCTTCAAAGTCATTGCACAGACATTTGTTCTTCTTCTGCAGCTCATCTCAAAGGTGATTTTAAGCAGATGCAATTCAATATGTGAACATATTTCCATCAAGGATGATGGGTCAGAATAAGCTGCACCCACAGAGCCATCAGAAATGCCCATGTCACAAATACACCCCCCCCGCCCCACAAACACGCTTATCTCATAGTATGTGATTGCAGGCCTCTGCTGGAAATGCTTTGCTTACATGCCCCTTGGCACATGGTTATGTCTCAAGAAAAAGGCCTGCTGAACACTTTTTCATTAGGGTTCTGTCCTAGATGAGCGAGCAGCCCCCTAACTGTGGTTTGGTACTAACCGGATAGCATCTTGAAGATGCCAATTTATTTGTGTGAATGGGCCTTGATTGATCTAGTCTTTTATTCCAAGTCTCAAAACAATAAACAATTTTATACAAAGATTTCTTTGCCAGAAGGGCTCCTAGACCAATGACTAGAATTATAGTTATCTGGAAGTTTAAGATTGAAAAGCAGTCAGATGTACTTACTGGTAAATGCGTTCAAAAGTGGGCCCCTAATAAACCAGTGACTGAAAACGCTTTCAGGGAAAGGGGAAAGATAGGAAGACTATGCCATTTATTATATGATTGACTCGTTTCCTCCCCCCAGCCCCATTTATGCTTCTGCATTCCATCTCCCACCTAAGTATTTACATTTAAGCATTAGAGGCAACTATTTGTTCTGCAATATATTAAACAGCAATTTCAGTTTAGCACCTGGCCACGACTGATCACACTTCTATTTGAGCATAGAAAAAGCCACGTCTGAAAGGACACAAATGCATAATCCTCGGTTAGAGACCACAACTGGGACTGGCAAGTTGGTCGTTAAGCAAAGTGGTGAGTTTATGACTGTGTTTATGATCTTGTTTCAGGTTTTCCTTTGCTTTACAGACCTGCCAAGGTCATAAATGCAAGGGCTGGTTGCAAAGTTAATTTTCATCGTTGTTGTAACTGCAAACAGTCGCTAAATGAGAGAGTCGTTAAACAAGGACCACCTGTTGTTTCCCTCTATTACCCCACTACTGTCCCTACCACATCCAGCATTTTTTGAGAAGAGTTTAAGCAACTTGGATTGTTCCTAACTTTGTCTAATATTCACAGTTGTACTAATGCTAAGATGAAAAGGTTGGTTCTCATTACTACAGGTGTTATGTTTTGAGCATGGGCGAGAAAGAATGGAGACAAGCCTCTGAACGGTGAACTTCAGCTTTTTATTTACATTGTGACTTCCTCAATTCAAGAGCAGTAAAACCCGCCTTATATAGGCAAACCCTGTAACGTTTAACCAATAACGAGCTAGGAACGCTAGCTCTTATAACCAATAAGAACTCTCTGTTAAGGGCCAATCGGATTCCCCAGAACGGGCCAATCTGGTCTGGCCGCTTAACAGCCAATCAGAAGTGCAGGGTCAGAACCCTGCACTTACTCCAAGCTCACACTTTATTAATCTTATTGCATACACAACACCCCTTCCCCCTGGCTGCTTATTTCAGGGCACAGTTACATAGTCCCTTAGGTAGGACGGTTGTCTTTTTAGTCTCTTTGATTTTCGTTGTATCGGCTGGTTGCAATCATGCTGAGGTAGATTGTTGTTTGGCAGTGGGGCTGTTTCTGGTTCAGAGTTCACTTCTATGTTGTTGCCCACATTTTCTGCAATTCCCTGAGGTGCAACCATTTCTCCCTCCAGCTCCGCTTCCTGAGTTTCTATTAAACCGTCGTTTCCTTCAAACTGGTTTCCTAGTAATTCATCCTCTTCTGTACCTCCCCCCCCCCCAGTTTGGTCAAAGGGAATTTGCGGACTGGTCACTGAAAGCCGTGATTGTAATTGGTCGATATGCCATTTCCAAAGTTTATCATCAAGGCATTGCACAAGGTAGGATCTGGGGCCGGTTACACGTACTACTGTCGCTTCCACCCACAACGGGTCACCCGATAGATTTTTTTGCATAAACCAGGTCTTCTACCTGGAAGGTGCGACAGCGGCCGCTGGATCCTAGTGGTTTCTCCGGTTCGTAAGCTGGGTGCAACCGATCGAGGTGGGAGCGGAGCTTTCGTCCCATTAGCAGTTCAGCGGGAGTTTTGTTGGTAACACTATGTGGGGTGATGTGTTGCAAGAAGAGGATTTGATTGACCTTGTCGTCAATGTTGTCATAGTCTACCTTTTGCAAAGTTTTCTTCACAAATTGGACCATGCGTTCTGCTCGGCCATTGGTCGCAGGGTGCGCAGGTGAGGTGAGCGCATGGCGGATGCCGCGGTCAGCGAGGTACTGCTTGAACGCTAGTGCAGTAAATTGTGGGCCGTTATTGGATACCAGGACGTCTGGTAATCCGTGGGTTGCAAAGAGTCTGTTTAAAATTTTGATAACCGCCTCGGAGGTCGTAGTCGTCATGCGATGAATTTCGAGCCAATTCGAGTAGGCGTCGACGGTAAGCAGGAAAGTGTGGCCTTTGGTTGGCCCCGCGAAGTCCAGGTGAATTCGGGACCAGGGTCCACGTGGTGTCTCCCATTCAGTAGGCATGGCTTTTGGTGGGGCGTTGCTGACTTCTTGGCATTTGGGACAAGCTTTAACCCACTGTTCGATTTGCTTCGCGCAAGGGCTTTCATTCGCATGATGCCGGGGTGGCCATCATGCAAAGTTCTCAGAAGCACTTTTCGGAGCCGTTCTGGGATAACGACTCTATCGCCCCAGATGACACAGCCTTTCTGGGAGAAGAGCTCGGTCTGTCGAGACTTGAATGGTGTGAAGTCATCTGATAACTGGTCCAATGGCCATCCACGTTCTACCCAGCCTAGGACTCGTGCTAGGGTGTGGTCGCATTTGGTTTCTCTCGCGATATCTCGGGCGGTCAGTGGCAGCGAGTTGAGTGCCTCGGTTTGCAACATGGTTACCGTTGGTGCCGGATCGTCGAGAGTCTCTGGAAGCAGTGCTCGGCTCAATGCGTCGGTGTGGGGAATGGCTTTCCCCGGGCGGTATTGCAGCCGATAAGAATTCTGACCATCGGGTCATCCTAGGGGATAATATGTAGGGAGTCGGCTTATCTCCGGCTATTATCCCTAACAAAGGTTTGTGGACAGTCACAATAGTAAAAACCCTACCATACACGTATTCGTGAAATCTTTTCACAGCTGATACAATTGCGAGGGCTTCTTTATCAATTTGTCCAAAGTTCCGCTCCGTTTTTGAAAGAGTCTTTTAAAAATATGCAACAGGGGCTTCGTTCCCATTAGGCAGTACGTGGCTCAAAATGGCACCCACCCCGAAAGGCGATGCATCACAGGTTATAACTAATGGCAAGGTCTCGTTATACTGCATGAGTACAGAGTCAGAAGTGAGCAGTCTTTTAACATTTCGGAATGCCTGTTCTTCATGGTAACCCCATAACCAATTTCCTTTTTTATCTAACAATCGGTGTAACGGTTCAGCGACAGTTGCTTTGTGCGGTAAAAATACATTATAAAAATTGATGAGGCTTAGGAACGCCTGGAGATCGGCCTTGTTTCGTGGCCTGGGAGCGTTTTTGATCGCTTTTAATTTACTTTCAGTAGGGTGAATGCCCTGGCTATCAATCAGGTACCCTAAAAACTCAACACTGTCAGTACACAATTTACATTTGTTTTTTTTAACCTTAAGACCAGCCTCTTGGAATTTTTTTAGGACTAATTTTAACCAGTCCTGTAAGATTTTTTTTGTAGGGGCTGCAATTAATACATCGTCAAAATAGGGGACCACGCCCTTATTTCCTTGCAATAACCTTTCCATAAGGCTCTGAAAAATCCCCGGGGCTACACTCACTCCAAATTGCAGCCGGGTACATTTAAAGGCACCTCGCTGCATCACAATAGTTTAGGCCTGTGCCGTTTTTTCATCTACTGGTAATTGCTGATATGCCTGAGCTAAATCCAATTTAGCGAAAACTTTCCCGCCCCCCAGGGAGTGGAGGAGATGCTGCACCACCGGAACTGGACACACGTTCTGTTGCAGGGCGTGGTTCAAAGTGGCCTGGTAGTCCCCACAAATTCGGATTGACCCGTCTGGCTTAATGGGTGTTACAATAGGGATTTCCCACGGGGAGTGATCGATGGGCTCCAACACCCCCTGAGCTATCAGTTTGTCGAGTTGTTTGTTGATTTTCGATTTTAAGGCAAACGGAACTCGATGGGGCTTTAGGCGAATGGGAGCTATTTTTGGATCTAAGCTGAATGAGATCGAGATCCCCTTGTACTCACTTAAGCTGTCCACGAAGACGTCCCTGAACTCATAGATAAGGTCTTCCTCCCAGTCACAGCCACTGACTCGGTTTACGCCGGCCACTTCAATGCCGAGTGGCGCGAACCATTGGAGGCCCAGTAGGCTAGGCCTATCTCTATCGATGACCGTTAAAGGTAAGTACGCTGTGTGCTTTTTGAAGGAGACTCGGACTCTGCAGGACCCAACGACGGGAATTCGATTCCCCTGGTAGTCCTTGAGGATGAGGCGTTGGAAACAGAGATCTTGGCATTGAATTGTGGGGATGAGTTGCTTGAGTGTCTTCCAAGACACCATCGAGAGGGACGATCCCGAGTCGACCTCCATGTGGCAAGGCTGGTTCTCGATGGCTACCGTGACTCGGATTTTCTTTGTGTCCAAGGCTGAGGCGTGACCAATAGTATGGTGAGCCTCTTCTCTCTGCAAAGCTCGATTTCTGTAGGAGTGGTTTACTGGCTCTCGCCTTACAGGACGGTTTCCTGTCAATTGGCGATAGTTAGCCTCTTTTGAGGCCTGGCTGGGTCCCTGCAAGCTGCGGCAGACCCATCCGATGTGGCCTCGTTTCCCGCACTCATGGCAGAGTGCGTCGCAGAATTTGCATTCAGACCTGGCATGGTTGGCTCCACAGCCAGCGCAAGGGCGTAAGGCTTCGGGCGAGGGTTCCGGTCGGACCGCAGTCGATGGACCCCTTCTTCGTTGCTGTCTGACGACGAAGAGAGGTCCTCGTGGTGCGTTGTCGCGAGCTGCCCTTCTGAACTAGGTGAGATTTCACTGGCCGGTGGTGGTACCGGAGTGCGGTTTCGGTGTAGTTGTGCAGCCGACTTCCTGGTTGCTTCTGCTGCAGTAGCATCGGCAATGGCATCGGCAAGGCTGATGTCACCTTTCACCATCAGCTTGCTTTGGACACCTGGTGCATCTAATCCCAGAACTATGCGATCTCTTAGTGCTTCTTCTAGATCGGTGAATCCGCAGAGGCCTCCCAGATTTCGGAGGTCTGCTATGAAGTCGGCCACGCTTTCTCCCTTTCGCTGGCTTCTTTCATAAAACTCGCGGCGTCTCATGAGCGTAGGCACAGTCGGGGCATAGTGGTCTCGCAGGATAGGTTCGAGGTCATCCCAATCCATGGCCTTCACTTCTTGGGGTTTGGCCAGTGCTTTAGCCATCTTAAATACGGTTGGACTGCAATGCATTAGGAACACCGCCTATTTCTTTCCGTCTGTGGCGTCCTTTAAGTTGTTCGTCTCAAGGAACATTTGGAAATGATCCATGTAAGACTCCCAGTCTTCTTGTGTTGGATCGAACGGAGCGGGTGGTACGATGCCGCCAGACATGGTTCCGTTGTTGGCGTCGTCTATCATGTGCTCGGTGTTCTTCGAAGTTTCGTTGGTTCAGATATCTCCATATCCCACCTTCGTCGCTAGTGTTATGTTTTGAGCATGGGCGAGAAAGAATGGAGACAAGCCTCTGAACAGTGAACTTCAGCTCTTTATTTACATTGTGACTTTCTCAATTCAACAGCAGTAAAACCCGCCTTATATAGGCAAACCCTGTAACGTTTAACCAATAACGAGCTAGGAACGCTAGCTCTTATAACCAATAAGAACTCTCTGTTAAGGGCCAATCGGATTCCCCAGAACGGGCCAATCCGGTCTGGCCGCTTAACAGCCAATCAGAAGTGCAGGGTCAGAACCCTGCACTTACTCCAAGCTCACACTTTATTAATCTTATTGCATACACAACAACAGGAAAAAGAGAAAATAATCACAGGTCTCTCCCACTTTCTGAAAAAATGTATTAAACCAGCCAATCTACCCAAGTGTGCCCCAGTACACAGAGCAATAATCAAGGCAAATCTGTAACATTCCCAGCTCTGATGTCTAAAATGGCTCTTTTTGTCAAGTCTTGACCTGGAAACTCATGTAAATAATTGCCATTATTTTTATATGGCAACGGACACAACTTCATGAATGAGAACAATATCCCCCTGCCTTGTTCACAGTGGCACTTCACAGGAGGGCAAATTATTTTGAAGTGAAGGATTTTTTTATACTATGTGGCAGGCCTTACGCTGCTTCCCCCATTGGCTTTAGTGTTTCATAAGTGGATTGTATACAGACATCACATCAGTTCATTCTGATTTGCAACTGGCTTGACCTGTGGTTTTTCAGACAAGGGATATATAAGATCTCTGTCTGTCTGTCTGTCTGTCTATCTGTCTGTCTGAGTGTCTGTCTGTCTGTCTGTCTGTCTCTCTCTCTCTCTCTCTCTCTCTCTCTCTCTCTCACACACACACACACAGAGTATAACAGCATACAAGCATTTGAATATAATTTTATCATTGTTATCAGTATAGCTGAATTGCTGTTGCGCCCAGATTTTAAATAAGAACCCAGGGAACCTTTATTCTTATTAGATTTTTTTTTAGTAAAAAAAAAAAAAAGAATCTTAAGTGGAGCTATAAAACGGACTTTCTCCTTTTTTTGCTTTCCTCTCCATCTGGGCATCTCCCATCCGGCCACCAGGGGGTGGTCTTGACATAGGATTGGCTTTCCCAGGAGGCCAGTCTTAATCTCCACTCACTTGGCTGTCTTCACATAAAGAAAAGCCTCCTGAACCAGGACAGATCTTGCTACCTTGATGAATCAGAGCTGCCACTCAAACGGTAGTGCTAAATTATATTAGCACAAAGGCAACCACTCAGCTATTTTTAAGCAGTGTCTTTTTAGCTGCTGATAAATGAAATGAAAAATAGCATTATATCTTAGTCACAAGTGTTCTTATGCTTAGGCACCTTCATATCCTGTCTTTCTTTTCCATTCTCACAATCACCAGGATTTGTTTATTTATTGTGTTATTAGGTGGGTGATTATTTTAATTTCAGTGCATGGATACTGTTTTCCTCAGTTGAAAAGTATTTTTGCCATTAATTTACAGGGGTGAGGATACACATTACAAGTAGTTTCTATTTTTTTTGGCTTTCTTCCTACCTGATTCTTTGCCTATTTATCCATTTCACTCCGTCCTAGGTTTTTGTTTCCCTTTCTACCCTTGATATTTCAGAATTATTGATGGGGGTTTATTTTTATCCAGCTTGGTCCTGGAATTCCAGTTTATCTTTTGTACTAGGTATCATATACATGCCAAGTATATAAAAAGCCACACCAAAATAACTCATTAAGACCAGATCTTTTTATGTTATGTTTTATGTCTTACATGTTTTTTGTCTGTCGTTAAAATCAATAAAACTTTTACCAAAAAAAAAAAAAAAAGACCAGTTACTGGTACTTATTTTCAGAACCATCTCATGCCGCTTTGGAAACTGGGCCTCCATTCTGCCTGTTAGGTTTTTTGTTCCACCTACAATTATTTCATTGTAGATCATTTTTATTTAGAAATTAAATGGCAAGGACCTATCTGCCACATCATCTTTATTTCCCAGAGTATCCCTGGGAACTCAAGAGAAGCTCTTATAAAATTAAAATGATGGAGGTCTAGTGTTTTGTTTACAATGGTGCCTAACTTATATATTAAAGCAAGAACGAGCAACCTTCAGACTGCCCTTGAGTCCCTCACTTTTCCAAGTTGAGTAGCCAATGGACAATTTTGGGTGGTTCAGTTCTTTCATTTTAGTCTTTATGACTAAAAATGCAAGCAACTAAAAACATTCACCACTACCACCCTGTTTGCACCTTTTTTTTTTGCACATTTCAGGGGGTTTTTAAAGGTGAGAATAGAAGTAACAATTTTCTAACTGTACTTTAATCACATTACAAATCACCTTACTAACTACTTCGTTGTGACTTTCTAAAGCTGAGAAGCAAAGCAGGCACTCAGGTCTTGCATCTCTCTCTCTCTCTCTTTGTCTGTGTGTGTGTGTGCACGCATGTCTGTCTGTCTGTCTGTCTGTCTCTATTTCTGTCTCTCTCCCTCTCTCTGTCTCATGTGGCTCATGCTTGTCACAAATAGATGGTGCAGCTATAAACTATTCTGCAAATTGCAGATGTGCAGCTGTAGAACAGCCATTGAAGCTGATATCTCTCTGTACATCAGAGGTGTGAGGATCAATGCTGGATAGCCAGGGCTGCCAACCTTGAGTGATAGTTCGGAGTGAGACACTGCGAGGGAGCGGAGCGACCAAGCCCGAGGGAGCGAAGCGACCAAGCCCGAGGGAGCGAAGCGACCGAGGGGGGGATGGTGTGGAAGGGGGGTGTCCCCCCTTCCACGGTAGGGAGCTTTGACAATTTTACATTTTAAATGGTGCAATCTGATGCATACTTTAGTCATGATTTGGACATATACATACATACATACATGCAAGCAGCACCAATGTACTTGAACCGGATTTGTAAGATATTAATAATGCAGTTCACTGACCATCTTGGCCGGAAAGGGTCCACATTCTTGGGCCTCTGCCCATCTGCTCCGTCCCTTTGGGCTGCTCCGGCTCTCCTCCTCCTCCAGGGTCCCTGGCTGAGAGGGGCGTCCCAAGTGCCTGGGATCCGGCCCCTCCAGGCTGCCTCTTCAGGGCCACAGAAGCCTCCCTCACATGGCCCCGGGGGTGGAGGGGGCCTTGCCAGGGTTCCCGGCCTTGGAGCTGGGCAGAAACGGCCCTTCCCAGCCCTCTCCCACCCTCTGGGCCTCCCACCTGCGGAGGGGAGGGGGATCCAGGCTGAGTCTTGGACCCACCAGCCTCACAGTCCAGCTGAAGGGTCGGAAAGGGCCAGGTAGGCAGATGGACACACACACACACACAGAATGGGGGGGGAGGCTGGTGTCCTTCACTCCCCAAACGCCCCCCTCCCAGTCTGTGCATGGGACCCCCAGCAATGCTGCCATCAGCTGCTCCCCTGCAGGGAAGTCCTGGATTGTCTGGGGGAGGAGAGGAGAGGACAGTGGCCACTCCCCCCCTTTGCTTGGCATTTGTGGGGAGACCTCTCAAGGCGAGATTCCTTCCCGGGGGCTCCCAAAGAGCATCCAAACATTCCTGGCATCAAGTGGGGAAAGAAGCCTAAAAAGAGAGAAACTCCTGCACCGGCTGCGATTGGGGCTCGGAGGGGACAGGAACCCCCCCTCCTTGTGAGCCCCCCCGCCCCGCTCCAGCCTGCCCTCTGGCGGGACCCCCTTCCTGGAGAGGCTCCTCCCTGCCAGACCCTCTTGCAGCCTCTTGGACCTAGGGGAGGCTGGGGGGGGGCGCATATCTAGGTGCAAAGGGCGGGGGGGAGGGACACAATGTACCCGGGAAGGAGCCCTCTCCCCCTCTTCCCCCTCCCTCTCCAGGAACTTCCCATCAGGCTGGGGAGCGAGAGAAGCCGAGGCGCGCAAGAGGCAGACGCGCATGCTCAGTCCCTTTCTTCAGGCTCGCAGGCCGCCTGCGGAGGGCGCCCCCTGGTGGTCCTGGCCAGCCACGGCAGCTCCCCTTGCGAGAGGGAGGCCGGAGAGGGACGCGCCTTTGCGCCCCAATCCCAGCGGCCTTGAGACCAGACGGGTGCGGGGAGGGGATGATGGGACACGGAGGAGCTCAGCTCTCAAGAAAGGCCCAGGGATGCCCTGTAGTCGTACTTCATGGGGGATAGAGAGTTCGTCTCTCTCATCTCCGCCTGCCAGAGCAGAGTGCAGCGCAAGGGATAAGCCCAGAGAGTTGTGACATCCTAGAGCGGAAACGAACAACCGCTTCCTGCAGCGTGGAATTCTCTCCTCACCCCGGTACAGAAATCAATGAGGGCAACGTCCTCTCGCGCATGCTCTGTTCGCCCTCTGAAGCCGCCCAGGATCGGAGGCTTCACTTCTCGAAACTTTGGGCTTGGGCATATCGATATTCGGAATATCAGAGAATGTAGAGATATATTTATTTTTGTACATTCCATTTTGAGGGTTTAGCGTGAGATTTCGTTTATCAGAGTGAGACAGTCAAAATTGGTTGAATTGCGTGAGTCTCACTCTGATTGTGTGAGAGTTGGCAGCACTGGGATAGCTGAATGCATTGCTATCAGTTTTCTTGCAAGTCCAGTGGAAAGTGGGGGGCAGCATTGAAGTCTGTATGGCTACATAGAAGGCTAAAGTTAAATGAGCTTAGACAAATGCTAAACAAGCCTGGGCAAATGTCTTTTGGCCCCTTTGAAGGTCTGCAAATGCTGGAACAAAAGTATCATAAACCCTGGATTGTGATTTAAATTTTGCACCAAAGCAAATGTGAAGCTGGCTAAGGATGGTCAGACGCTAGGATTGTATAAGTCATAGGTACAGATGTCTTGCAATTAATTTCTTTTGCAATATGTGAAGCATTAACTTATATATTCTGTATGCATAATGCTTCTTTGTCCACTTATATTAAAGATCTATCAGGTAGCATTCCAAACTGCTTTAGAGGCCAGTTATTTTATGCATTCTCTGATTGTGTTTGTCTCTCACTCCAGGTGGTCATTTGAATTTTTCCAATGTTTTCTGATACTTATTTGTAAAAGGTCTAAATGTCTGGTTTAAAAAATAACTTTCTCATAAGTCAGCATTTGGAGTGGATGTATTCCTCTCCTTGCTTTGTAAACAGATCAAAAACAAACAAATTATGTAAGAGGAATATGCTGACATAGTATTTGCTATTGGTTTGTAATGTACCAAACATGCAAAAAATGGAGGAAAAATAGATAATAATAAATAATTTAAAAATGCAGAAGAGTCACCTCACAGTTTTCAAGGATTGAAAACTAATTGTCCAAATCACATTTACATCTTTTGAAACTAGATAAAATGTTCAATTTGCTCCTCGCAAAACACACAAAAAATAAATAAATAAAATTTAAGACTACAAAGCCATGCATATGTACTAGGCAGGAAACCCCACTCACATTTATTTGGAGGTAGTGGTAGAGAATTGGCTGGGTTGTATGCACAATTCTTGTCCAAATCTCACTGTCATAGGGATCAACATTAAGCTTAGCTGGTATTGGTTACTATAATCATATGGTTATCCATTTAAAAAAAAGAGGTATGAGGTGTGAAGAATCAAGATCACACATAAGTCCCAGTTAAGAAGATGTATTGCTCAAGCCTATAGACAAGAATCTAATCAACCATTAGTTGACCAAATTTGTGCTAGATAAGATTTAACAGAGCTGAGGGAGAGGGGCTGGATATGAAGTGTTTGTGGACACGATGATTCTAGAAGGGACACGATGGTTCAGTGGCTAAGACGCTGAGTTTGTCGATCAGAAAGGTCAGCGGTTTGGCAGTTCGAATCCCTAGCATCGCGTAATGGAGTGAGCTCCTGTTACTTGTCCCAGCTTCTGGCAACCTAGCACTTCGAAAGCATGTAAAAATGCAAGTAGAAAAATAAGGACCACCTTTGGTGGGAAAGTAACAGCATTCCGTGTGCCTTCAGTGTTTAGTCATGCCAGCCACATGACCACGGAGATGTCTTCAGACAGCGCTGGCTCTTCGGCTTTGCAATGGAGATGAGCACTGCCCCCAGAGCCAGAAATGACTAGCATGTATATGTGAGGGAGCCTTCACCTAATGACTCTGCATCCAGGCTCTGCCTACTCAACTCCTACATCAGGTTATTTCTTTGTATAGGTGCTTGATAGATTATATCTCCGCTGCTGATACAACTGGTTATCATTGCTTACAAATAAATAATAATTTATCTATGAAGGGAGATGGATAAAAAAGGTTCCTCGTCTTAAATTCTGTAGGAAAGGGTATTGAGCAACGACATCCGAGCAATGAAAATGAATTGTAATAATTTTAGAAGGGAGAAGAGAGAAGAAGGGAGTTAGAACAAAGATGCTACACTGGAGAAGAGGTGCCAAAATACCCCTTCCCAGCAACTTTGTCTAGCCATGTTTTCACAGTCACAAAACAAAAATACCCTTTTCTATCTCCCTCTGCCATTTTCAGAGGTGGCAGATGCTTCTTCTTCTTCTTCTTCTTTTTTTCACCTTGCACCTTTCACTAACTTGAATCCAACTTCATGCCAAGTTTCTTCAGGGTTTAGCTACGAAGTTTGTTTTTGACCTCTTTCAATTCCCTCCCTTTTCTTTTTATCTTCTTTGCCTTCCCCGCCTTCTTACCATTTCTCTTTGAATCTCGCTTCTTTAAAATTTTTACAAGTAGCTCGTGTTCCCGTATTATTCATGCAGACACTTTAGAAGACTCTTTCAAACAGGCTGTGAAGGATGGAGTTCACTCTTGGGCAAAAGGGTTCTGGAGAAGGTGACTTTATTACTCAGCCAGGCACTCTGCAGAATACAGATAAATGTCTTTGTAGCAAGCTCGCTGCTGCTTCTTTCCTCGCAGTGCCTGAATCTTTGCAAACCAGACTGGGGGCAATTCAGCATTGCCACCCAAACTGCTTCTCTCCCGTGCTCCTCCTGGCTGTGTCTTAATTTTAGAAATTCCAGCTCAAATTGCAGTGGTTTGTCAATGAGGCTGGACTGGTGCTCAGTTTACAATCTGGCCATCACAAAGGACGTGACCAGTTGTTCCCCTGCCTCTTGCCTTTGCCGTCCATGCAGGAAAACTGAGATTCACTGATTCATTTCTGCCCAGATCCATCTACTGATCCTGTCTTTCCCTTTTAATGGTTGATCCTTTTTCATTAATTCCCACACCTTTCTTTTGCTTTGCCAGAGCTTTGTACAAGGGGATGACTTCACAGACCCTTTCTCTTCTCTTTTTCTCCCTGATGATTCCTTCCTTGCTCTGAGGTTACAATAATCAGAAACAAGAAGCTTGCAGCCTTGAAGAAATATTCATTCAAGTTCATGCAAAACAAAGTAACAACCTTCCTACAATGCAACTTAAACATTTATTTTATAGGAAGAGAAGGGAAGTTATGCAGAATACGATCCCAGCATTGTCTATGGAGACAGAGTCATTTCATTGTGAATCTTCGATTTTACCTGCATTTTAGACAATCAGAATTTAGATAGTAGGGTAGCTGTGAAAGTTTTTTTTAAAAAAGGCAATGTTCTGCTTATTAATGTCTGGATGGCATAAAGCAGACAGAGTAACTCCACAAAGCATCCATACGAAGTCTTTTTTATTGGTTCATCAGGCATCCTACCAACTCACATTTATGACGAGGTTCTTCTTAATGTCCAATCCTTTGCATATCTGAATTGTGGTGTAGAAAGATGGTTATCTCTTTCATCCCATATCGTAGAGGCAGGGGGTAGAGCTGCTACCATGAGGCTGTTTTCAGGCAAGAGTAAGGGAGCCTTCCCCAACCCAACAAGGGTCAATTTAATGACCCATCAGGATTACAGATATGGCCACGTGACATGAACTACATTTCCCAGGATACCTTAACTACATTTTCCATAATGCATTCCCTTAAGGGGACAGCTCTCAAATCCTAACTAACTATCCCAAATCCCATAAACTCTAAACTGTCTGGACAGCACAGGCAATGAGTAATTACTTTTGCACTGCTGCTAGAACACTGGATGGATGTGTCTATGGAACCGCTAAGAGCTGAGATGAATTGGAGAAGGAAGAAGAATATTTAATTAACACTTAAATGTGACTTCTCTGGTATTACTTTTCTGTTTTCCTTTAAACTGCACTTACTATTCTAATAAGAGAGAATATCTGTAGCTCAGGCTGAACTTGGGGAGTTCTAGGAGATCTTTGAGCTTGGTTGTTGGCTTGCAGGTGCTTCATTATCCAACTAGGTAATATCATCAGTGCTTAACTCTGTTTTAACATATTGTCCACTCTTGCTTTTAGATTTATTCTTTGCCTACTTATCAGATAGTAAGTTCTAATGACCACAACAGGTCTCCTGAATCAGTGAGCAAAGCAGAACACTGTTTACATAAAGTGGCTGAATGGAAGACCTGGGAAGAGAATGGTGGAATGTAAATCACCAACCAGAATAGCATTTTATTGATTTATTTTAAAATTTGTAAGGCCTTATTAAACAATTCCTTTTTAGACAATTCCAAGTAGCTCACAATTAAAATAAACCCAATAACTGTAACATCATAAACGATAAAACAAAAAGCCAGCACCTCAGTCATTCTCTTTAGATGCCCCACAGCTCACTCTAAATACCCTCGTTCCATCCTAACATCCGGTTATAAACTGGCCACGACTGACGAAGATCTTTGGAAGCTGATGGTCTTCTGAAAGGCTAAAAGGGTGGGGGCCTGCTGATTCACAAGGAGGAGGGTGCTCCCTAAGGTAAGGGCAGCTAAGGAAAAGGCACAGGAGAATATTTGTAGCTCAGGGTTGAAATGAGGAGTCCTTGGTACTCTCTGAGCTTGGTTGTTTTCTTGCAGATGCCTCATTACCCAAACTAGGAAACATCAGAAGTGATGGTATTACCTAGTTTGGATCATGAAACATCTGCAAGAAAACAACCAACTTCAGAAAGGACCAAGGACTCTACATTTTGGAAGTGGCAAGATTTCAGGGAAGGAACCTGGAATAGGCCTACCCTATGCAATCTGACAGGCACTAATGAAGGCAAATATACACATCCCAGGATAATGTTGCAGGATCCAATCTGGGTCTCGCATTCTGCTGAGAGAGAAGTTCCCTGAAGATAGGCTCCAGCATGAATCCAAAAGCTCTCAAGACTAAACCACTGGTCCTGATGACCGACTCAGATTGGATCCTGAAATCTGGCAGGCAGTCTCACAAATATTGTCATTGTTATCATCATCATCACCATCTGTCATGAGACATATATTGGAAAGAAGGAAGTTTATCGTTGGTATCTAGCTGGATGGAATGTACTACTGCAATAGCAGAAAGGGAGGATTTGGCTAACTCAGAGCTTTCCCAGAAAAAGATTTGGACCAAGAGACTGCAGTCTGAGGTGGACAGGGGAGGGGAAAGGATTTCAGAGTATCCATATCTTCACTTTTCTCTGGATATATCTATGTAGTAGCTTAGAAAGGTACGATGTTAGTTTGGCAAGATTCTGTCTTATTAGGTGAAGCAAATAAAGAATTGGACTTAACTGTATCTCATTGTTTCATCTTTGGGCTTGGTCTCAACGCAAACAGAATAAATGCTGATTTCCAAGTAGATAGTGTTTGTAGAAAGGAATTGCTGACAGTGCTTGTGGAAATGGTACAACATCTTTCGTGCAAACACTTATCTTGCCTAGTCTGCACTAAATTTGTTACGGAGAAAATGATTTCAAGTGTCCGTTTTCAGGGAAGGGATCCCAAACACCTGCTGTGACAGACCCTATTAGGTGTCTCCATAAGGTCCATTTTGATCAGAAGAAGGCTAGGTTCTATCAGTGCAAGTGCTCAGTGATCTAACGGGAATCTGGATTTAATGTTTGCATTGTTCCTTACAAAGATTTGCCATGAAATATTTGAAGAACTCTTCTGTGTCACAGTTCAAACTTGGAAAGAAAGTCATCCCCCCCACCCCCAACTGTCTGAGGCTCAAGTATACTCTTGTTCGCATTTATATTCTCTATTTCAACTGAAGGCACCAATTCCACCCCTGCCAAATCTCCAAAACCTGTCAAGGGGCTTTAAAAGGTAAAATAAAACAAAATCCTTCTCAAAGCAGACAGAATATGAGGGCTTCCATGGCAGTAGAACTAGCGCATCCCCAAGTATTTAGTAATAAAAAATCTGTTGTTCTTTGGTCGCCAGGATTTAACAAGCCTAATCCCTGAGAGAGGTGATAAAAATTCATTAATCTAATTAAATACTTCTTATTGCCAAAGTGACTTTGTAGAGTAGCTTTGCTGAAGGATAAGTGCAGAATAAAATGGAGTCCCAGCAGAGAAGCGAGTGTTAGACTTGAGCAAGCTACTACATGCTTCATTAAACTCATAATTATCCGTTGGTTCTAAGTAGCTGATATTATTTAATGAACATCCAAGATAATTTAAAGAAAATGTTTGCTAATGAGAAACAAACAGTGGTATGGAACACTGATATCTGGGGTACAATAACCATGTATCTTACTAATAACCATCTTACTTAATAACCATGATCACTGTATGAGGTGGAGGTGAAGAAGGGCATTTTGATTTAGTCAGATGTTTCTAATTCTGTAGCATGTATGTGTTCTCACTGTAAATTTATATCTGTATACACCCACACACAAAATCTCATTAAAAATAATCAGAATATTTGAACAGAAACTGAAACTAGAATTGGAAAAGTGCTACACACTCATTATCTTATCTTCCTGTGAAGAAAATTCTTGCAAACTGAATTTTACAAGATTGGTCCTGGGCCCTGCTTCCAGAACGCTGTTCTTAAACTGTTTAGGAAGGGCAGTGAATAGATTCCAGACCTGCCTTCATAGGAAGATTTTGCGATTAATTTGTAAACCTTTTGGCAGCTTATAGTTAGACTGTTACTTCGGATGATGGGTGAGAAGCTACAATGGATGTGATATAGAAACTCAAGAATATGCTTTATTTATTCTTGTCCATCTGTCTGAATCACTGAAACTAACCATTGCAAACTGGTTGTAACCAAACCATTACTTATTCTTTTTTTTTCTCTTTTACACACATACATCCTCCACCCCCACCTCCAGAATTACAGAATTTCAGTCAAAATATGAAACTTGGAAAAAATATTAACGTCCTCCTCTTTCTTCTTCCTAGCGTATTCCTGCAGGTGCAGGGTCCACTTTTCAGATCACTGAACAGTACTTTGCATGGTCAGTTGCATCTCTGGGGTGCAGGCCTGTGGCTTGCATATACCGTATTTGCCAGCGTATAAGACGATCCCCCCCCCCGGTAACTAATCATCCAATATTTACACAGTGTGCATGTTATTCTGTGTTGGTCAGCCAAACGATCCCAGCGGGGTCACCGGAAACGCCCTCCAGAAATCCCCGAGGCTGCAGCGGCAGGGCGGAGTGCCAGGGGCCGTGGGAGGAGCAGGAAGGCGGGCAGCCTTCACGTGGCCCTGCCTGGAGCGACAGGAGTGACCCACGCTCTTGCTCCCCCCAGTCGCTGCAGCCTCGGGCGGAGTGAGGTGAGCGGGATTCGAACCTGATTCAGAGATGCGGGGAGGCTCTTGGCGGAAGCGACGTGAGGGATCTGGGAAGCCAGAGGTGCCTTCACTGCATCCCACAAGCATCCGATAGCCGGCAGTGGATATACCGGCATATAAGACGACCCCCCCACTTGGAGGCATGTTTTTCAGGGCAAAAAAGTCATCTTATACACCGGCAAATACAGTATTTGTTGATGGTATCTTGCTATCTATGTTTTGGACAGCCTTGAGGTTGCCGGCCATTGACTTCTGGTTGGTAGGCTGTCTTGGCAACAGTGGAAGGTACTGGTCTCTGGACATGTCCATACCAGCATAGCTGGCCTTATCTCATCTTCTCTGTAATTGGTGCCACACCAAAATGCTGGAATACTTTGCTGACTGAGTTCTTCAATGATGTAACAAATACTGGCCATGTAGCAACTGATTGGTCAACAAGCAAAACAGTTCCCATTTTCAAGAACAATGGTGACCCAGCTGACTGTGCCAACTATCACCCTATCTGCCCTCTTTCTCACACTATGAAGATCTTTGAGAGAATCCTTGATCAATGCATTTGCAGCATCGCCCAACTCATGATCAACCAATTTGTCAAAGGCTGTGGAACAACTAATGCCATCTTTGAAGCCCATCAGCTCAAAGAGAAACATCATGAGAAGAGACAACCACCACATATGGCATTCCTAGACTTGAAGAAGGCATTTGATCATGTCCCACACCATCTGATCTGATATGCCCTCCGGGATCACCATGTACCTGAACGACTAATTGACTGGGTCAAAATGTTATATAAGAACACCAGGAATCGCTATTAATCTGAAGCAGGGGGAAAGCATCTGTGGCTATTTCATGTACATTGTAACTGTATTGTTATACAATGTACTGAGTGGAAAGTGGGTAACGGTCAGGGATTAGAGGTGTGTGTCTTTCATTATAAATATTTGGCTATTCCTATTTGTCCATAACAACTCTAGATGTGGTAGGATCACAACATTCACAATTCTCAACATATACTACACAAAGATAAATTTCTTCTGAGAAGTGTGACCTACTGGTCACTTTTAATAGATGTGCTATTTCTTTTCAATGACCAAATTCAAAAGCAAAAATACGAGATAAAATTACACTGAGTGGCTGTATGGAGGAAATTTTGTTGCTTGATTTTGAAATACTTCTTGAGTCCCATTTGTTTTTCAAAGCGGAAAAAAGAAAAGTAAACAAAACAATCAAGGCATTAAAAAGTGCATCAAAAAGAAAGGAGGAAAAAACCAACACCTATGAACACATTATCCTCCTAACTGAATACTGATTAATACATTACTTCAATATTGATTACCATCCTTTGTGAAACAGCCCCCCCCCCAATTTTTAAACTGGTGATTTTTTTGCAACTTATTGACCTGTCTTCTATATATCAGATTGACAAAATGGGGAGGAGGAGGAGGAAGAGGAGGAGGAGGAGGAGGAGGAGGAGGAGGAGGAAGAAGAAGAAGAAGAAGAAGAAGAAGAAGAAGAAGAAGAAGAAGAAGAAGAAGAAGAAGAAGAAGAAGAAGAAGAAGAAGAAGAAGAAGAAGAAACAAGACAAGGTTAAAGTTTCAAAACTCTCTGTTAACCAACTTATTGTAATCCATTTGTAGAAGCCCTACCACAGCATCTTATTTGTCTCAAATCATCCCAAAAGCTAAAAATAATTCATCCTGGATCACATATCAGTGTTTGTTTCTTAATGTAATCTCTTACCAATATAATGGATTCAATCTCCATGCTAGCTCTATCTTTTAAAACTTTAAAAACCCATAAAATCCACCCCTACCATCAGATCAACCACTACATTAGCTTCATCTCCATTATGATCCCCAGGCCTGCTGATAAACCATGTCTTAGGGCTTTTTGGAAGAACAGCAAGAATGGTGTTCTGTTGAGAAGCAGCAACCACTAAGAAGATCCATTTTTGTGGTCCCATCTGAGGCACAGGTAATCCTTGAGTTCATTTAGTGACTCATCAAAGTTACAATGGCACTGAAAAACATGACAAATTTTCACACTTATGACTGTTGTAGCATCCCCATGGTCATATGATTTACATTTGATGCTTGACAACTGACTCACATTTATGATGGTTGCAGTGTCCCAGAGTCATGTGATCTCATTCTGCAACCTTCCAACAAGTGAAGTCAATGGGGAAACCAGGTTCACTTAACAACTGTGTTACTTTTTAAGAACTGCAATGATTCACTGAACAAATGTGGCGAGAAAAATTGTAAAATGGGGCAAAAATCACTTAACAGTTTTCTCACTTACCAATATCAATCTACATAGACTTCTGTAAAACCTTTGATTCAGTGGTACATGACAAACTACTCCTAAAACTAAAATCTTACGGTATCTCTGGACACCTGCATAACTAGATAGAAGCATTCCTGTCAAACAGACAACAAATGGTCAAAATTGGGAGCATCCTATCAAATTCTGTACGTGTCAACAGTGGTGTCCCCCAAGGCAGTGATCTAGGACCAACTCTTTTCATACTCTACATAAATGACCTCTGTGATCATATTAAGAGCAACTGTGTTCTCTTCGCTGATGATGTAAAGCTATTCAACACCACAGACAATACTGCTACCCTTCAGAAAGACCTCAACTATGTATCAGAATGGTCAAACAAATGGCAACTTCAAATCTCAACAAATAAATGCTCTGTCCTACATATTGGCAAAAAATATATCAGAAAATAAAATATAGGCTGAATAGTCAATACTTTGTTGAGGATCCAAACTCTGTCAAGGGTCTTGGAGTATTCATCTCTAATGATCTAAGTGCCAGAGCCCACTGTAAATACATAGCCAAAAAGACGTTAAGAGTTGTTAACCTAATATTACATAGCTTTTTCTCTGGTAATATTACACTACTAACTAGAGCATACAAAACATTTGCTAGACCAACACTTGAATACAGGTCATCAGTCTGGAACCCGCATTACGTATCTGATATTAACACAGTTGAGAAGGTCCAGAAATATTTCACAAGAAGAGTTCTCTACTCCTCTACTCATTGCAGAATACCTTATGCCACCAGACTCGAAATTTTAGACCAAGAAAACCTTGAACTACACCGCCTTCAGTCCGATCTAAGTATAGTATATAAAATCATACATTGCAATGTCCTACCTGTCAATGAATACTTCAACTTCAACCATAACAGCACAAGAGCAAACAAAGATACAAACCCAAGGTTAATCACACTGATTGCAGGAAATACGACTTCAGCAAAAGAGTGGTCAATGTCTGGAATACTCTACCTGACTCTATGGTTTTTTCCCCAAACCCCAAAAACTTTCACCTTAGACTGTCTACTGTTGACCTCACCCCTTTCCTAAGAGGTCTGTAGGGGGTGTGCATAAGCGCACCAATGTGCCTACCGTCCCTGTCCTATTGTTTCTTTTATTTCTTTTACTTTTCTTATATGCATCCATGTATTCATAACTATATTTTTACTTTTACCTATTATCTTGTAAGCAATTGAGAAAAATAAAATAAAATAAATAAATATAATTTTTGGGCTCAGTTGCAGTCCTGAGTTAAGGACTACCTAATAGATGGCATCTGCAATTTACCAAGCTTTCCTATCCTGATTGTGATGTTGAAGGAACTGTGAATTTTCAGAAACTTGAGGTGGGCTGAAGATAGATGTTTGGCTCAATCTGAAAAATTATCCTTCCAACAGCTGTTTTTACTGTTTCTGAAAACAGTGTTACAGATGCGTTGCCTATAATCTTACATGAAAGATGTCAGCCTAACAATCAAACATCAATATTTTGAATTATACATATATTAACAGCAGCTAGAATTGTATTTGCACAAAACTGGAAAAAATGAAAAGATTCCAATAGAGGAAGAGGTGATTATGAAAATATTGGAATGTGCAGAAATGAGTAGATTAATACTAGCAATTAAAGAACAAGAAGAAGTGGAATATTACATGATATGGGATTTATTTTATAAATGATTGGAAAATAAAGTAAGAAATTAAATGATAATGTTATAATGATAAGATAAATAAGGTTGAGTAGGTTGTAACATGAATATAACTTCAGTAAGAAACCTATACAAAATATAAACATATGCACAAGATATATGTACCCAGTCGACACACCGTATAATTGAAAGATGGATTTGTTTTAAAATTAAAAAAAACTTTTTGGGGAAAAAATATTTTGAAAAGAGGCTGTCTGAAAACACAAGGTATATAAAACTCTCCTGGTTTATATTTTACATTTTCTTGTCATTAGACAGACTCTATGTCCTCAAGAGAACGGCCAAATATTATGTGGTGAATTTTAGAAATGTGGGGTGTACCATTTAAAATGCTTGGTTTGGCTTTTTTATTTATTAGAATCAAAGCACTCCTTCAAGGTAGCTTTTAAACCTCTAGGTTTTTTTCATGTGAAACATAATAACCATTGTTTTTCTGCTGTGTTACCTGGAGACAGGTGGTTTATGGAAAAGTGGAGTTTATGATGAGAATAAACTGGTTTTACAGAGACCTGCTTCAACAGTTATTTCTCCAAAAATCATGGACTGCAACCTTTATCATCCCTTTTCTGAGGAGGATGAACAAGGTTAGTGTAACATAGTGGCAAAGATTTCCTCAATTTCTTCAGTGCTTACACATGTTATTCAGGCCTTTATGTTAATATGCCATCATGTCTCTGCAAGTAATATCACCTGATCAGCCTGTTAGGTCTTAAAAACCCAGATAATACTTCTGAATCCAGGGAGTATAAAAGTTATAGGCTAAATTGTGAAACTGGGAAAAGATCTGAAAAAGGCAGTGGCAATCCTCCAGAGACTTATGTATGAAGTAACTAGGACTCAAGCAACATTTGAAGATGACCTTGCCTTTTAAATTTAAATGTGAAAGACTGAAATTTATATAGTGCCTGCCTGGTTCTAATCCCCATTCTATGGAAATTCTTGATCATGGTGTTATTTTCTGCTTGATTGTCTGATATTAATACCTGCATAGCTGGTGGTATTATGCTGGAGGGAATGTTCTAGTCTTTTAGTTGTCTCTTTAAATGGTGTGTAAGTATGGTTTATTTCTATATGCCAATTGTTGGCTGATTTTCTAAATGCCAATGACATTCCCTAATGTTTTTGGATTTGGCTTGGTCTAGGATGTTCAGAGCTTTCCGTTTGAAAGGTGACTTGGCTGAATCTGTCTTTATGTTATGAAATTAAGCAGTTTTCATTATATCTTCTGTTTACTATATGGTATTTATGGATGGACTCTATTAGTCTTCTACCTATCTGTCCTACGTAGTGACTGTTACAGTCCTTATAGTATATGTTATACTGAAATCAAGTTCTACAACATTATTGGAAGGGACTAAAAATCAAGATTGTTGAGGGATGTAAGATGGGATATGGGAAGAAGAGGTCATTTGTTGTATTTTAAGACAGGGTGATAAGCTACTAAAATTGTTTTAATTTGTGATGAAGAAGCCTTTTCTTTCTATATTTCCTTCCTTTTTTATTTCTTTTATTTTCTTTATTTCTATTTTCTTTCCATTTTTTTTCTTTTACAGTATTCTCATATTGTTTCAGTTCATATTCATTATCTTTTTAATTGCATTAGTGTATTTTTAATTGTAAAATTTTACATTTTAAATTAAATTTAAATTTAATCTTTTTAATGCTACTCAAATCTTTTTGATTGTAACTTAATAAATTGCCCTCAAAATGATTTAATTTGGCTTGTAAAGGAGGAGTGGAAGTAAATCAAGATGATATGATAGCCTTTTTCATATTTAGTTTAGAACTTCTAGAATAAATTACCAAGATTTCATCTATTTTCAGTGAACATATATAATTATCTAGTGTCCTTATATAACCAAACAAATATTTTGTTATTCCAATAAGAATATGCCTAAGTGTACAATAATCAAAGTGTTCTCCAACTCTTTGCATTAGTGACACATTTTCTGATGGGTCCTTCCATAAATAGTTACCAAATCTGATGTTGCCAATCACAAAATACATACCTATTTACTGGACTCTTCTGTCCCAACTCATCTTTTCTTTCTTCTTCTGGGTGGGTAGATAGATTTCCCAAAAAAATCCCAGAATATATCTACTCATTATTGTCGTTATGATTATTACTATTGAATGCCATTTATCTACATTGGACCCAGAGGCATTGTTGAAAGTATAGTTTTGTTTGAAGCTGGAGTTCTGCTGTGCAGCGTACTTCATTTTCATTTATTACAGTAAAACCTTATTTTAATACGCTAATTTGAGGGAAGGGATCTCTGTTATTCATGAATATCCATTAAATACAAAAATACACAATTGCAATGATTTACATCATTTGCATGATAGGTTCATTATGCAAATGAAGTAAATTGTTGTGGAAATTTGGTCCATTGCATACAAAATCCATTGTGCTCAGGTCTGCTAAATTAAGATTTCACATTATTTATTTTGAATGGGTTGTTAAGCACCTTGTTGAAAATTGCAATAGTATTAGTATTCTAATTCTACTCATTGTGTATCACAGCCAGTGATGGCTGATTTTCGTCTTCTTAATATGAACCCTATTCAAGGGTTTGGGAATCATAAAGGTAACATTTAATTATGTACATATGAGATGCCCCACAGTATTATTGTTTACAGTTAGGGTGTTATTTCAAGTTAGACAATCCAAATTATTTCTAAGTCCTTATGGTTTTGTACTGTGACTGGTACTGGTACTCCAATTGACCACTATTGACAATGTCTTTCAAATTTTTATGATCTTTATTTGTAAGTCTCGTTATTTGTTAATCTTCTCCAATTTTTTGTCTTCAGCATTACTCTCTTTTGGAGCCAATACATCAATAAATCAAATATGATTATTTTCAATGATAGTAGGATCTGGTGTGTTATGTTCCAAGTGTTCATCACTTTGAATTTTAGTACTTAAACAACATTTTTGTTATTATTTTTAATGTCTTTATTTATGGTTTCATGTCTACTGGCGGCAGCTCCATTTTTAAAAATATAACAATGCCAGTGTAATGTCTTCCCAACTCGATCATGCTTTTTTGAGTAATCAGTCTCTGCAATCTGGCTGTATTCAGTTATTATATGATCAACTGTTTCATCTTTATCTCTGTACAATTGGATTTACCATCCAAAGTGGTGTTTTCTATTTTTATACCTTGATGGCATTTATACCTTGATGGCGTTCTTTTTCTTGGACTACAGCAATAATTTCTTCTGTTTCCTTTGCTAGTATACCAATCTTTAGTCACTGCTATATTCTGATGTTATCCGTTTTTCCTTAAATAACATTCAGAAAAGGTCCATGGTGTGTTTTGGTTTTCTAATTTTCTAATGTAATATACTGCAGGTATTGTTAACTGGACTTAGATTGACCATGATAATCCAGCCTGGCATACTAGAAGATTGTTGATGATTAATAATGCCTTACACTTTATAGTGATATCAATAGATTATAACTTCCAATGGAACATATGTGTGTGTGTATCTATGTATGTGTGTGTATGTATATGTGTGTGTGTGTGTGTGTGTGTGTGTATACCATTCAGATTAATAATATTCCTTAACTTCCCTTTTTCCTTCTGTACAGAAATTTAAATATATTATTAATCTGAATGGTCATAAAATTTCTTGTTGTGTTTTTGACCTAAGTATTTGGGCTGTCCAAAATCTTCTTGGAGTTATATAGCCTTAAAAATTCCTTCCTTCCTTCCTTCCTTCCTTCCTTCCTTCCTTCCTTCCTTCCTTCCTTCCTTCCTTCCTTCCTTCCTTCCTTCCTTCCTTCCTTCCTTCCTTGAATCAATCAATCAAATAAACAATCAGATCAAGACTAATAAATAAACTTTTTTGAAACAATCTCAGAAACAAGAGCTATCTGAAGAAATAAATCTTAACATGGCTATAATAATACTTGAAATCAAACTAAAAAAAATGACTAGATGGATTTGATGAAATTTTAAAAGGGGGGAGGGGAAAGAGAGAGGTAGCTTGACAAAATCAAGCATTGTTTGGCCAGACAGGGAGTTATGGAAAGATCTAGCAAACGAGCTAGAAACCAGTTTAGCTATGCTTTGTTTTCTTATCTCATTAATTTCATTTCTCCCCACCACCACCATGTGTTATTCCTTTTCTGCACTCTTCACAACAACCTGGTTTATCTAGAAAGGGAATAGGATGGAGAGGGTCTTTGTATAAACTGCAGTGTTTAAGCTCATTTATGCAGAAGCAGAATCCTGCAGAATTTAGCTGGTGGATGTATATATATATATAAGTGGAGAGCCTTGCCTGCCTTTGCCTGACCCCTCCACCTCCCAAATTTACCATGGGGACATTGAATAAGAGATCACTTGGAGATCAGGAAACCCAGGACTGTGGGTTAGTCTGGAAAGTGAAAGCAGTCTTGGGAGACAGATACACATACTGAATTTACACCGAGAAGCCATTTTCCAGCGTAATTTCCTTTGAGAGACCCTGCATTGGTACAGTGCACCGTGTGCCATCTGTTTCCCTGCAGACTTTCCAAAGACCAGTTACTGTTTTTTTTTTCTGCATTGTGTAGTGAAAGCTCTGCAGGGAAAGCAGGTGGAAAATGACATCTCTTGTAAAGGAGGCTACCTAGCCTGGAGACAGAGTATTAGGCGCTGTGTTTTGTGCATGTTTTCACTCAAGCACAGGCGGAAACACCTTTCCCAGGGTATCAGGATAAATTCTCTCTCTTGCATTCTTTTTTGTCTTCACCTTCCCACCTGCTTGCCTTCTGAGTATCAACGTGTCATGCCTTCCACACAGGCTACCTGTAAAATATTGATTTGTTGCAGGCTGCTCCTGTCAGGGTTAGACTCTTTCTTCTTTGACAGTAATTATAAGCTGCTACAGACCAGTGCAGACTCAGGACCAATTTCATCATCATACCAGGAGTGCATCACACTGTCTTCTTGCATGACTCAACATAAGGAAACAAGCCCTAGAAAATAATGAAAATAATGAAAATAATGAAAAAGTAACCGAGCAATAACTCAAGAGGCATCAAAGGAATCCAAGAAGCTTGTGAGTTGATGAAACGGTGGCTGTCCCCCAAAGCAAAAACTACAGCTCTTCTTCTTCAAAGATGATTGTCAAAAAAAAAAAAAAAAAAACCAACAACCAACCTTCCTAAATGCACTAAGACAAGGAAGACAGCCCAAACAGAGGCTTGTCTTCTCATTCCCAGTTTCACGTGGGGAACATCACAAGCCCCAAATGTCTTGGGGCTTCTCTTGTGGTTGCTGAAGCAAGAGTTTGGTTCTAGTTTGAGAAAAGCAGGTGGTATCTCAATTGTAGGTTGCATCCTGATGGAGAGTATCTAGGGAGATGGCAACCTGATGCTGTGATGCAAAATATATTCCCTTATTGGGAGCTGAATGTTTGCTTGGTTTGGATGCCATAAAAGAATTCCCAACATTTATGATTTCATGCTGGGTCTTCTGGATATGTTCCCCCAGTGATTTAAGGGAGTACTATTTCTTTGTACTTCCAGTGATTTAAGATCATAATAAATTCTGCCTGAGAACCTTTTTGACAAGCAACTAGAAGCTTATAGGATGTGCCTCAGGGAGCCTGAAATAGTGCATACTTCTTTTGTTTTTCTATTGCTTCCATCCATAATAGTTTGTTTTGCTAAATATGCATTTTTAGATCAACCCCTGACTTGCTATTATAAACAATTCTTATGCATGCAAAAGCATTAGAAATTCTAGATTTGCAGTAATTTCCTGCTTCTCATATGCCCGCTCTTTAAAGAAGATGGGAGGGAAAAGAGAACAAACAAATCAGCATCAATAAATCAATGATTATGGTTTAGTTTTACATTTTTTTTTTCTTGATGCTTTCCAGAATGTAATGAAGAGTTGGTGGTCACGGTTGTCTCCAAGTACAAATTTCTGAACGGCTAAACCCCCAAATGTATTTATTAATACAGAAGATCTGGCAAATCACAACAAACCAGGGTTCACTTTTGTTGCCTTATTCAGTGAATTAGATGCACTGCTCAAAAAAATACGCTCTGCTACAAAACAGCTAAAGTTGCTTAGAAGCCTTTTTACTGATTCAAATGCGAGTCACCTTGTGTTGTGTCTGAGACCACAATGGGGAAAGTTTTGCTGTGTTGTAGCCTGGTAAGACATTTGTGACATATTTATGCTGAAACATTCATGCTGACTACTGCAGGAATGGGCAAACCACCATCTCATTTCCAGCCCTCTGAGCCCCTTCAAGATCATGCTGTTAAAATTCAGCTGCAAATCACCATTTTTGACAGCAAACTTTTAAACATCTTCCTTAAAAAAATAAAAAAAAGAAAGAAAAGAAATGAATACAAACCTGAATAAAAATAATAAAATATAATATAGTTCTGTTCAGCCTTCGGTCAGCAGGCAATGCATTTGTTTTAAGTAAATATACCACCATCTTTCATAAAGCAATAGTTCCAATAAAGGAGATTATTTGTGGATCAGAAATGAGGTGGTCTCTGAACTTGGTTTTTTTCTTGTTTTTTATTTCTTTACTCAAACTAGGTAATATCATCAGTGCTCCTAACGATGAAACATCTGCAAGAAAACAACCAAACTCAGAGAGTACCAAGGACCCTACAAAAATAATTACATCTATACTTTCCAGTTACATCATGATTGGATGAACATTTTTCCCCTTCAGTGTCTTACATTCTAGAGTTGCCTTCATCATATTGGATCAGGGCAAGACAGGTAAATGTAGTTTAGTTGTAATCCAGTTGACATAGATCAGACAGAGGAAAATTTGGGGGATTTGGGTGACTAGATTTTGCTACATTGATATTCTGGATTCTGGATTAGTGTGTTAATCTAGTACATTCAATCTCTGAATTCCCACAATGCTGAAACCACACAACTTCTCTGTCTCTGTCTCTCTGTCTGTCTCTTCTTTCCTACTGTTTCTTCTGCTCTTCTTTTTCTTCTCTCAACTGGCTAAGGAAAGTGAGGAATTGTAAATGAGTCAAATTGAAAGCCAGGGAGATTTTCCTTTCATGGTCCTTAAACCACTAAATTGTACAGAAGTCTTGCTGGTGTTACATGCAGCATACCCTCTAAAAATGCAGTTATACTGCTACACAATTGGTATAGAAATAGCTTTCTAATTTAATACTTATTTATTGTATTTATTAAATTTATTTACCATTCATCTCTCTATTTGGGGCAACTCTGTTGTTGAACCTGTATTATCTTTATTAATAACAATACAGCAGCAAGGAAAAATGGTTCTTTTTCAATCTCTCTTGTGCCAATAATGTACATGCTTAGCCTAAAAGATTGCTACACCTTGCATACCCTCCTTATTGATATTCTTATGCATTATACCATAATATTTCACCAGACAAGTCAGATTTTATGGTTACATTGCCAAGGTACAAAACTTCACAATCCAGGAATGTGAAGCTTTACCATCCAGATTCTATGCCTTGGTATCCCCTAGGCCTACATGAAATACTTTGATGCTTGCCTGTATATTATTCTTGTTTGTGACAAATTGTCCAAGAGTCTCCAGTTCCTAGATTCTTACTTTGTAATTTATGTGTACTATTTTCCAAGAGGTTTCCTCCAGGGACCCACCAAGAGTAACTCTTTGGGTAGAAAGAGATAATGAATTTTCCCTTCTGGAAACAGAAAGATGTGTGAGCGCATCTCATATTTTCATACAACAGAAGAGAACTTGTTAACAGTTTGAAAATAATCACTGCAACATTACTGAATAACTAGACACTAATTTCAACCTGTCATTCAAGCAAAAGCCATGAATCAAGGCAAATATACAACAATGATGACAACAATCATCACTGTTGTGTTTTGGTACCAGAATCTGGCACAAGTGACAGTCAACAACAGTGTTATGTTTCCTTTTCCTTTTAATGAATGGAAACGTGCCATTATTACTACCAAATTGACATCTGCAGGGGACAACAAGGCAGGGCCAATGTTGAAATTTTTGCATCGCTAACTCATGATGCAAATTCCAACCTATGTCTACTTGGGTCTGATACTGTGACACAACTATAAAAGGGCAGAGCCTGTATTATGATGTCATAACACATATTTCATCCTTTCATAACACATTTTGCATCTTCATCGTGGGGGCTGATGTCTAGCTCCTATTTTATGTCAAACACTGTCCTGGATTGAAGAACTGGTTCCCTTAAGGACCTCCCAAGCAGAATCCTTCTAGTTCCTGCCCAATTCACTTACCATAAAGCCAGCTGGTGAAACTTGCCATTCTCCTTTTCTGCTTTTCCATTGGCCAATGTGTTAACCGATACTTTTGGATTGATAGTTCCTGAGCTACCCGTTCCTCCTTCTAAGTTTGTACATCCTAGCACTGTCTAATCTAAATATAATATATAAAATCATACATTGCAATGTCCTACCTGCAAATGAATACTTCAGCTTCAATCATAACAATACAAGAGCACACAATAGATACAAACTCAAGGTTAACCGCACCAAACTTGATTGTAGAAAATATGACTTTAGCAACAGAGTGGTCAATGTTTGGAATACTATACCTGACTCTGTGGTTTCTTCCCCAAACCCCCAAAACTTTAACCTTAGACTGTCTACTATTGACCTCACCCCCTTCCTAAGAGGCCTGTAGGGGGTGTGCATAAGTGCGCCAATCATGCCTACCATCCCTGTCCTATTGTTTCTTTTTATTTTTCTTATAAGTATCCATCTCATGTATTCAAAACTATGTTTATTCTTATACCTGTATCTTGTAAGCGATTGACAAATCAAATAAATAAATAAAATAAATAAATAATGATGTTAACTAGTTCAATAATGAAATGTTTGCAGGAAAACAATCAAGCTCAGAGAGCACCAAAGACTCCACAGTTTAATTCTGAACTACTGTCTGAATATTCTTTTTTTACTGGTAATTAAACTGTCCCTTTTGCTTTCTTTATTTCCTTATGTTCCCTCTTTTGAGGAAATCTTTTCCATCTTTTTTACCTAGTCATGCCTCTGGAATTAACTTCCTCTCACCTCCTTTCTCCTACAGAATGTCTCTGAGGGCATCTTCAGCTTTTTAAGTCTTCTTTCCTCCAAATTTTGCTTTTCTTACTCTGTATCTTGGATTAAATCTTGCCAGAAATTTCTAATTCTGGTTACTTTATTTAGTCCAAGTACTGAGATGCAGCATGAGTAAATATTTAAAAATGATGAGACAGAAAGAAAGGAAAAAGAAAAAAAATGGAAGACCCACCAATCTTAGGAACATCTGCCAGCTCCCCAACATGTAGTGATGGAATGACCTTTCAATATTGTGTAGTCTAGTACTGTTTAGTTTGTGTTTGTTGCCATTAGCCTTTTATCATGGAAAAAAGGGACATGCTCAAAACCTAGCAATTAATGGTGAAGAAATTTCTGTTCTCTCCCGAGTCTTCTAAAAGGCTTTTGTAACCTTGATATGTAAAAGAACAACACTATTAGAGATGGGTTTTCAAGAATCAAACATTTTACTCTTCCACCTCTAGAAGAAAACTCACAATCAGAGTGATCTGCATCCAGGCTAGGAATATTAATAGGGCTGTGCAGAGACTCAAATTGTATTCTGAAATTTTACTATCAGGTAAGCCTTAATCACACTATGCTTCAACCATCTAGAAATGGTAGCTTAGTATCCATGGGCTTCCCCTGAAGACTTAACAAAGCCTCCGGCAAATAATTTCCATCGTCCTTAATGAAAGAATCTAAGCGCTCGGGGCAAATACTGCCAATGAGATGTGCTTCTGAGAATGAGATGGATTTGAACCAAATGTAGGAAGGGAAAACCCATGTGAACCAATGAAAAATCAAATTGCAGGGGAAACAATCATTCTACTATTGAACTCTTCCTACTATTAGGAAGCTTTTCCTAATTCTGAATTTAAATCAACCTTCCTGGAACTGAAATCCACTATTTTGGGTGCTGAGTTTTGGCACAATGGTTTTGACTGGCACGTGTGTATCCTTTCAGGATTAGAAGAATGTTATTATATCACCCTTCAGTCTTCTCAGAGCCAAACATGTTTCTTTAGTAACTCTTCATAGGTGTTTAGTTTCTATTTCCTGATCATCCTCTGTGAATCTTTTCCACTTCCCTGCCACCCCAGAATCCTACTTAATTTGTAGTATATGGAAGTTGATGCAAAATTCAATATGTGGATTGAGCAATGCAGAATAACACAGAACTATTATTTCTTCTGATTTAGAAGCTAGACTGCTATAGATGCACCCTAAAATTGAGTTTGCCTTTTTTGCAGCCATATCACTGTGCTGATGCATATTTGATTTACGATAAATTACTATTCCAGGATCTTATTCACAAGCATTATTACCAAGCCAGGCATCACTTACTCTATTCTTGTTTCTTAAGTGGGAAATTTTGCATTTGTCTGTTAAATTTCATTCTCTTATATTCAGTCCACTTCTCTAACCTATCAAGACTATTTGAATTTTTATCTGTCTTCTTCTAGCTATCCCATCCAATTTTGGGTCATCTGCAAAGCTGAAAAAGGTTTTCTCCACTTTTTCATACAAGTCATTACTAAAGAGTATCAACACAAGCCCTTCCCTCCTTGCGCTTATCATACTGCACATTATATTTTCTAGTTCTTTTACTTTTACCATCTACATTTTTTTAGAAAATAAGATGTGCAATTTCTAAGGATCTTGTGAACAACAAGTACAAGAAGCATTTGCATTCACAAATTATTCAGTAGTAGCACATTGAGATATCATAAAATTTCCAAAACAAACACATTGATTTTGGACATTTCAAAGGCTTTGGAAATGTGATTATTTTACCTCATACATTGAACTACAAAAATCCTTATATCAATGTAGTTTAGCAGTTTTTTTAAAAAAATCCCATCTCAATCCAATACGACATCTAGTCAATGCAATCCAGAACTATTGCCTTCTTCCTGAAGTCGGAAAGAGAGTGACTGGCCCCCAAAATTGACTTTTTTTTTTGAAATCTAAAATGTTAAATCAGGACTAGAACTCATGATTTCATAGTTTCTATTCTAGTGTTTTAACTATTACATTTATATGGTGCATGGTTTGTGTGGATTTTGGTTGTTAATTGGAGTATTGATGGCCAGCTATTATGTTAAGTCATTGATTGCCATTTCCTTGTATTGCTGCATCCTCAGCTGATAAATTGGTGATAAATCAATACTCCTGTTGACTGTCAAGGGGCTGTTTCTCAGGCTTCAATAATTTCTCTGGTCCTTTTTGTCCCTGTTCGGCCAACAATCTTTGTAGCTTCAAAATTAAATTGATGTTTTATTATGGCTCATGTTTGTCCTGCTGTCTGTTCTTATAGTGAAGTGTATTTCCCAAACATAAGTTATAAAGAATGCTTAAAACTAAGTTCAAAGTATAATAACCAAAGACAGGATATTTTTTTTACATTGCAAGACATTGCTATATCTCAAAGCATCCTCCACAAGCCTCAGAAGACTCCCCTCTTCTTCCTCTTTTCCTCATCTCCCAAACCTGCAGTCCTCAAGAAATGTTAAAATGACAACACCTATAATTTCTAGCCATCCTATCTATTAGCTGATGCAGGTTGGAAATGATAGAAGTTATACTACAACACATGTGGAGAATAAGGGGGAATAAGTCATTCTTTCTGCAATGGAATTCAGGAATAATTTTTGCAATTTCTATCTGCCATTGGAGTATAAATTCCCTAATGGATAAGGATGCTACTTGAATAATGACACTATCTATAGCCCCATGTCTGCATTGTAGTTTCTGGGCTGTGTGTGTATATGTGTGGTGTGATGAACTTGGCATACTTCCTGTAACTATAACTATCTTATACATAGCATTCCATGTTTTATTCAGCCAACCAGAAAGCTCTGCCAGTCTTAAGTTGTTTATATATTCCCTTCTTGGCCATCCAGTTGGCAGCTAGAGCGAACTAGTCAAATTATTTCAAAGAGATGTTGGATTATAGTCCTCTCATTCATGAAATCCTCAGTGTAATTGCTGGCAGATGCTATCAGTCCTAGAGTATCATGCTGTTACCAAGGTTATTGGTTTTGGTCAGAGAGGCAAAATTTGCCTTGCAAAACTTGTTAGTGAATTATAATTTTTAATGTGACTGAGGGAAAGATGTACAAAATAGATCTGGAATAGTCAAATAGATTAAACTGAAATTAAATTTAATTAGTTGAAAGAAAATTTAATTCTTGTTTTAGTAGTGCCTTATTTGATGTTTACAATATGACAAAATCCTGATGTGTCCTTCACTTTTTCCCAAACAACAACATCCTGATTTGGATTGAGAAAAAGATGAAATAGTGCCTCCCACTTTCATTATGATCTCATCTATAACATTTATATCTCTATTTCACTCCCATTCTCTTATGTAATCCCTATTTACTTGACTTTCAGCTTGAATATCTTAGCTTGCATGATGCCAATGCTATTTTGTGGAGCCTTTTAAGGGAAGCAAACTTGGAAATAAGGATCACTTGTTTGATTTCTAGAAATATCAATTTTGCTAGCAGGGTAATGTAACTGTATCTTGTCAAAGCAATTACCCAGTTCAATGTATACCTAGCATAATTCAGAGTATTTTTTTCACCTTTCCCCCATCCTCTGAACTCAGAAACATTTTCTGCAAACAGCCATGCTTCCTTCTGTAACCTTTGTACTCCCTCTTCTGATTTATCAAGATCTGTTAGTGATACCATCATGTATATTTCAAAAATGGCCTAAAGCTAAGTAATCTGCGTGAACTTAGACTTTCCAAGAGAAATCATATGTGGAACGCCAAATTTTTTAAATCAAAATTTCAAGTTTAGCCAATTCTGGCAGAAGGCCCAATAAGTATCAATGTAAAGATTCTTCTTCATCCTTTCATCCTTTTATGCTTTTCCTTGGTTTTATAATTAAACCATTTTTAGCTAAGGAAAGCTAATCTTTGAAGTAGTTTCATCTCTTTTCCAGCATAAATTCTGGAGAATGATTACTAGGAAAGAAGGGTGAAATAACACTGTAACTGCTAAATGCTGTGCTACTGTCTCCTAGTGTTTTGTTCCGAGGTTGCGTCCACCTGTGGGGAGAATGGATTGGAAGGGATGGTAAGTAGTCTTCTGGACAATTGGTGTAATGTTGCGACTGGCAATATCTATCTCCCAACTACATGGAAAGCCTTTGTGACAGCCCCATAACTCTAAACTCCAGATGTCCCTACCAGGCCAAACTGGTTAGCCCGTTATGTGTGAAGCAGATTGAGGAGATAAATTATTTGCAGAGTAAAAGTACCACATGTTTCTGAAGAATAATATCCATTTGCTGAATGATGCAGTTGTAGGCATAAGGAAGTACTGAGGAGTAGATTTACACATGGAAAAGATATTCTGGTTAGGCATTCATGAGCTCAGTAATTCTGAATTGCAAATATCTTCCAGGTTGTTTTTCCACTGCCAAAGGGAAAATGATAAACAGAAATTATTAGAAAAAGAAACAGCATATGATAAATAATAAGCATTATGCTTTGGAAATATAAATTGTGTTTCTGAATTAACAATAGAATAGTTTATGGATTGTTGTGTTACTGAATAAATAATGAAATATTATCTAAAGTAGATAATAAGCATTTACAAAAGAAAGCTTCTAGTCGGAAGGGGTTAAATACTGATTCTCTAATAGCTCTCTTCAACTACAAGAGTGTTAGAGGGCCAACATGGGAGCTGTAAGCTTCATATTTGTGTTGTAACATGTAATTGCAGTGTATTATTGAGAGAAAATAAGCAGTTGAGTTTATGTCAGGCGAGGAAATGCCTAATATTTTCTTCCTTCTTTATAAGGAAGAGAAAATCTATCAATGAGAAACATCATTTCTATTATCACACAAAAACATTTAGAAAAGGACACTAATTTAGAACCCTGTAGATTGAAAAGAAACATTCAGATAATTTCTTGTGTGATAGAATATGTTTTCAACAGTTTCACATACAGTGAAACATCATATGCATTTTTAACGCTTCAACATAATGGTATTTGAAAACAAATATATGAAAAATCATGGAATGTTTCAAAACATTTTATCATGCGGGACAGTTAGGATAGACCCAGTCCCAAGATCTTTTGAACGGATGGCAATTGTCTCCTAATGGAAAAGGGCAATGAAATGAAGCATTAGTCTTAATGTGAAGCCCCTGTTGAGAAATGACACTGAAGTAGAATAAAGGTTTTCCTTTAAGTAAAAGTGCATAAATACAAAAGAGACTTATAATTGGATTCTGTAAGACTTGGAAACTAAACCTCCTTGCGCTTATCATACTGCACATTATATTTTCTAGTTCTATTATTTTTATCATTTACATTTTTTTAGAAAGTAAGATATGCAATTTCTAAGGATCTTGTGAACAACAAGTACAAGGAGCATTTGCATTCACAAATTATTCAGTAGTAGCACATTGAGATATCATAAAATTCCCAAAACAAACACATTGGTTTTGGACAATTCAAAGGCTTTGGAAATGTGATTATTTCACCTCATACATTGAACTACAAAAATCCTTATATCAATGTAGCTTAGCAGCTCTAAAAAAAAAAAATCCCATCTCAATCCAATACGACATCTAGTCAATGCAATCCAGAACTGTGTTAGTGAATGGATAAATCTGCTCCAACTCCCAATTTTTCCAATTCAATTTACCTGTTGATTAAAATGGAACTGTGTCAGCTAAAGATAGACCAGCCTGCTTGGAAAGCCTGTTGGCCAAGACAAATTAAAGACTTTTTTGAAGGCATGGTAAAGGAGGCAAGGAGCTACAATTTCTCCATTTCATTTTTCAAGACAATAAAGTGTACCTTGCAATGATAAAATCAAGTTTGATGGCCTAGGAATCTGATTGCAGATAATATATCTGTTACTTTTATTGTTTTAAATGTTTTAATTGTTATTACATTTTAAGGACTGTACAGTAAATCACCCAGAGTCAGTGGTTGAGATAGGCAGCTATAGAAATTGAATAAATAAACAAAATACAATTCCAGAACTTCTAAATCTCTGATACTAGTTCATTGTTCAATTCCTTCCAAAACAATTATTACCATAGAAATGATTGTAACCAAAGTTAAGAATATCATAATCATCTGACATAAACTTAAATAATCCAGATGTGGGCAGCATTTAATAATAATAATCTGTATTATTTGTTTGCCTTTGTTTTGCATAACTGTCTAACATAGAAAACTGGACTATAAATAACATTAATTGAATGTTCAGTGAACATTATTAAATACAAATGCAGAATTAAAATTACACTTTTCTTGCATACCCCTTTTTATTTATTAAAACCTGACATTTTTGAACAGTTCATGAATGTTTTTAGAAGTACAAATACTGCCATTTCCTATTTCTATCTTTTCTTCTTCTGCCCCTTTTTTTTGCTACAGAAAATTTGCTAGTGAGAAGAAGCTGGTATATCTGCACAATAGCTGTTGTTTGCTGCAGGGGACTGAGAACTATGTCTGTCAGGGCAAGGGCATCAAAAGAAAATGGCCCAGAGAACCTACATTGAAATTACATTTATCAGCAACCTGTTTTATGACTTACACATTTGAGAGGAAGAAGAAGAGGAAGAGGAAGAGGAAGAGGAAGAGGAAGAGGAAGAGGAAGAGGAAGAGGAAGAGGAAGAGGAAGAGGAAGAAGAAGAAGAAGAAGAAGAAGAAGAAGAAGAAGAAGAAGAAGAAGAAGAAGAAGAAGAAGAAGAAGAAGAAGAATTGTTTTAGTTTAGCTCATTGTAGTTGGAAACAGGCTGCCAAAGAAGGGACATGAGGTTGCATAAAATCTGAGAAGGAATTTATTTATTTATTTGTAGAATGCCCATAAAGACAAAATGCTATTTTAAAAATGTAGAAAAGACAATGGCAGACAAATATTCTTCATGATGTTATTGGCTTCTATACTACCCTCAGATTGGCTTTGCAACTGTGATTCCCAAGAGAAAGATAGAATTGTGATGCTCACTATTACATCTGTGCTTTTCAAACACTAAGGTATGAAAGTATTTTGAGTTGCATGAGTCATACTTCAATTGACTGTTACTTTACATTTTGTGTAGAAGAAATAAATATGTATAATTGCTATGCGGGCGGAAGATCATATTGAACTGGGGCTGAGTTAGTGGAAACAGAATTAAAACAAGCAATAGAATGAATAGATATGATCTACTCCTGTCATTGTCATATGAATCAGCTGTGAAAACAGATGGCTCCAGGAAAAAAAACCTACTGGATAAAAATCATCTTTAAATTTCTGGATGAAACCTAAATATCGCAAGTCAATCTTAAAAATGAGGGAAGAAGAAAACATATGAATATTCTAATCTGAGATCACAGCCTGTTACTATGCATCTTTTTAAAGTTGGGGGCCTTGGGAAATAACTTATTGATTTAAGCTTCTTAAGGATGACCCACTCTGCTGAAACATTATGAAACCTTGGCCTCATTTACCTGCCTAGACACCAGTCCTCGCCCTACAACAGTTCATTTAGTGACCATTCAAAGTTACAATGGCACTGAAAAAAGTGACCTATGATCATTTTTTCATTCTTACCTTTGTAGCATCCCCATAATCATGCAATCAAAATTCAGATGCTTGGCAACTGATTCATACTTATGACCGTTGCTGTGTCCCAAGGTAATGTGATCACCTTTTGCAAGCTTTTGACAAGGAAAATTAATGGGTAAGCCAGATTCACTTAACAACCAGGTTACTAACTCGTAAAAGGGCCGCATGGCACGGTGGTTAGAATGTAATATTACAGGCTTCTTCTGCTGATCACAGGTTGCCACAGTTTGGCAGATCAAATCTCACCAGGCTCAAGGTTGACTCAGCCCTCCATCTTTCTGAGGTTGGTAAGATGAGGACCCTGATTGTTGGGGGCAATAGGCTGACTCTATAAATCACTTAGAGAGGGCTGTAAAGCGCTGTGAAGCAGTATATAAGTCTTAAGTGCTATTGCTAAAATGGGGCAAAACTCACTTAACAAATGTCTCACTTAACAACAGAAATTTTGGGCTCAATTGTGGTCATAAATGGAGGATTGCCTATACATAACTAAGTTTATTGAAGATTGAGGTGAATAGAAATTGTATTGTTATTTGAGGCAGACTGCAAGGTGAATCTGGTGTCTGTGGCAAATGAATAGAGTGAGTTTGCTCTGAAAAAGTAGTTGCTCCTCTTAACAACCATGGGGAAGAATACACTAAGGCAGAAGCTTGTCCACCCCAAGGAGAAAACACCCAGACACAAACTAAGCAATGTGGTACATACAGTACAATGCAGTGAGACATGCAGTTCTGTACATTGGTGAAACAAAACAACCACTCCATAAACGCATGGCTCAGCATAGGAGAACAAACCCATCAGGACAAGATTCAGCAGTCCATCTGCATTTAAAAAGGCCACTCTTTTGAAGACAGCAAAGCCCACATCTTGGACAGAGAGGGTCTCTGGTTTGAAAGAGGCCATTTATGTCAAAATTGAACAGAGGGGCAGGGATACGACATCATCTATCTCCAGTCTGCAACACAGTCCTTTCAGCAGTTCTAAGAAGGCTCCACACCCATTTGCACTACTCATCTGACCCTGGGAACACAGACAAACCTCCAAATGGCCCCCAAAAAGAATGCAAAGGACCAGCTGTCTGCAAGGAATACAAATACTTTCATTTCCCACCATGAAGTCTTGAATGAGAAGTGAAACAACCCAAATAGGTGTGGTGGAATGTAGTCTGGATTCCCAGAGGCTCCATTTTAGAGCATAAAGAGCTTGGAAAGTCTGATCAGCATCAAGAGGGTTGAAATAGCCCCTCCCTAGCAATTCCCAGAGTATATCTATAGTTATGCAAATATTTGCTTCAATCTGGCAAGAGTCTGTCTTTACGTGAAGAACAATAAAGGAAACTACTCAGAAGTAACTCCTCTTGGTTTTTGAAGCCTGACAATGGCTGTGTGTACTCCGCCAGTCACCATAACATTTCCATTGGTGTGAATTTGATGAGCAAATTATTTCCATAAAAAGTTTTAAGGAAAAAAGCTTTCTGAAGCCCAGATAATCTATTTCAATATTCTAAGAAGTGGGGGGTGGGCGGCAATCCCCAAATCTCTGTGCCTCCTGGAGGTTCATAGATGATATTATCTAAACTTCCAGTGAATCATACAGCTGACAGTGTTGCTATTTCTAGGCCAAAGAAGCTCTCTTTGAACAAAATGCACTTGTTGTGTCTTTTCAACCTGCACTTCAGCAGAGTGAAACAACAGGATTCCCGTACTGTATAATAACTGTCAGAAACAATTTCTGCTCTGTAAGTGAGGTGAAGCAAAATGTCAAAATATTTGAATACATTTCATTGAGGATATCTTCTTTTAAATTAGTAAAGGCTGGAGGAAAAGAATCTTATTCTCTCACAAAATAAATATGCATAGAGCATCGAGGGGCCAAATGAATTCTAATAAAGCAGAGTCCTAGCTTGTTAATGGTGTTAGTGGAACCACAATAATAAAACACAATAATTATGAGTTATAGGAATGCCAGCCATGGCCTTTTACCAGGATTCTTGAACATATTATTCAGAAGAAATTTAGTAGTCTAAAGTCAACTGTGTTAATTACCATATTTTACAGAATCCTTGGTACAGAAAGGAGCAATGAGAAGAAGCAGCCTGCAAGGATTCTAAAGCAAATGAGTATATCTCATTATTAGTACAACTGTACTCTTTGGAACTCATTAGCCTTGCTACCTTAGCCTTGTTCATTCCAACATGTCCGTGAAACAGCAGAAAAATAATGGCAAGGAGATCTCTCCAGTGACAACAGCCCCACTTACGGCTTGTCATCTCTTTGGAAATCAAAGCACATTCCAAACCATCTAGTGGAATGAATCAAGTTTATGGAAATAATGATTTTCTTACACCCAGGGTTTGCTTCCTGCCATCTGAGAACCCTTTATTGTTCTCTGACACTGATTCAGATGATACCATAAGAGAATTAATTAGAAATATACCCCGTGCCAATAAAATACTAGATTCATTATTGAGGGGAAGGGGAAGAGGAGAGGCTTCATTAATATGAGAGAATTTAATGGAGGAGGAGGAGAGTGTATAAAATCTTAAGAAAACATTGTTCAATGAAGCTGTGCTGTAGATATTGGGCACAGTTTTATTTATTTCTTCAAAACCTTTGAATTCCATTTCTTCACAGCTTGTGGTAAGTTGGAGGAAACTCATTAAAGCAGTGAATGGGGGAAAGGCTTCCTATTCAAAACACTTTCATCCATGGCATTATTAATGAGTACCATAATTTTAAAGGCCAATATTGATGATACCATTATTTATTTATTTATTTATTTAGTAATCAAATTTATGTGACCATCCATCTCATGGAAAATGACACTGGAAGCATATGTAGTCAAACACCAAAGACTTAATCTTGTGACAATACTTCCTCTTACCAGTGAGAAAGTTGGGCCTTCTTTTTCTTACAGCAACAGTTTTTTCTTTTTTTAAATAAATTTTATTGATTTTACAATTAAAACAAACCAACAACATGTTATGAACTAATAAAAGCGCTTAAATAAAGTTTTAACAAACCTTAAAGAAAAAGCAGGGTTCTAATCCTGCACTTCTGATTGGCCGATAATAGCGATATCGGATTGGTCCGTTCTGGGGAATCTGATTGGCTGTTAATGAGCCACTCTCATTGGTTCAAGGGTTTAACATTTCCATGTTTCTCATTGGCTAATAGGTCAGCAGCCTGCCCTATAAAAGGGCTGCTGCTGCCCTAGGTTTTGCTCTGTTCAGGATGATTAATAAAGAGTTGAAGTTCACTGTTCACTGCCTCGTCTCCGTTCCTTGCACCCATGCGCAGAACTTAACACTGGCAACGAGGATGGGATGCGGAGACATCAGAGCTGACTGAACACTACAGAGCACCAAACAGAGCACGTGGCTGAAGGCACATCAACAACAGAAACCATGTCCGGCAGCACCATACCACCCACTCCATTTGACCCGGCACAAGAAGACTGGGACTCGTACATAGACTTGAAGGATGCCACTACGGGGAAAAAGTGAGCAGTGTTCCTGACCCATTGCGGGCCTGCCGTCTTTAAGATGGCCAAGGCACTAGCAAAACCAGCTGAGGTGAAGACCATGGACTGGGACGTCCTCGCGCCCTTCTATGGGCCCACTATGCACCCACCGTACCAATGCTTGTCCGAAGACATGAATTTTACCAGAGGGACCAGCGGAAAGGAGAGAGCGTTGCAGATTTCATTGCGGATCTCCGGAACCTGGGAGGCCTCTGTGGGTTTACAGACCTCGAAGAAGCTCTGAGAGACCAAATAATTCTGGGATTAGATGACCCCACTACGCAGAGCAAGATCATGGCCAAAGGGGACATCGATCTTGCTGATGTCATAGCAGAACGTGCAACGGCAGTCTAGCAGGCAGGCAAATTATTTGAGATTAACGTTGTTGTAGTTTACACTCAGTAAGACAGATACACTGTGCCAGTTAGTTTTTTATTCCAGCAAGAGTTATAGCATAGTCAAAACAGTCCATATGTTATACACTAGTTCAGTCCATCCAGGGATTAATCAGTTGCAAAGTCCAGTGTTGAAAATAGAGGTCAGTAAACTTACAAATAATCAGTCCAACAATATATCTCTTTTGCAGTCAGAGATATGAAGAAAATCAAACCCCTTTTCTTCTCTCAGCAACAGCAGGGAAACACACGCAGTTATCACCATCAATCCAACATTGTCAGCTCTCCAGTACAAGCCAGCTAACAGTGAGCTCTCTTGCTCCCTCTTATGGTGATTTTACAACTGCATCCAAAATACATGTTTTGCAGTTAAAGTGATACTTACACTTAAACTCACTAACATAGTTTATATATTATTTTTACCCAAACTAAGTTAGGTAACCAATGTTTTCCCTAACAGACGCTATTGCAGCAGAAGCAACCAGAAAGTCGGCCGCCCGAATGCACCGCACTAACACACTGCTCTGTCAACTCGCCAGCGATACCTCACCTCACCTAGAGAGACACACAACAGCGACCCACCACGAGGACCTCGAATCGCCATCAGAAAGTGATGAGGAGGAGGTCAACCGGTTCCGGTCTGAACGTGACCAACGCCATCAGCGGAATCAAAGACTACCGCACCAATGCGCGGGTTGTGGGGCAAACCACCCGCGATCAGACTGCAAATTCCTCGAAGTGCTCTGCCATTGCTGTGGGAAAAGAGGCCACATCGGGAAGGTCTGTAGAAGCAAGCAAGGATCCAGCCCACTTCAGAGGGGAAACAACTACCACCAGACCACAGGGAATCGCCCTGTGAGTTGCGAACATTTGAACCACCAATGGAACAACCACTCCTACAGAAATAAAACACCGGCCATTTTATCGAGAAGAGAAGAGGCACACCAAACCATTCTAACCGGTCACGCCTCATCGCTAGATGCAAAGAAAATCTGAGTGAAGGTCGCCATCGAAAACCAGCCTTGCGTGATGGAAGTCGATTCAGGATCGTCCCTCTCGATGGTTTCCTGGAAGACTCTTAAACAATTAATCCCTGCCGTCCGGCGTCAAGACCTCAGAGCCCAAAGAATCATACTCAAAGATTATCAGGGGAACTGAATTCCGGTCGTTGGATCCAGCCAAGTCCAAGTATCATTCAAAAATCGTACTGCGTCATTACCACTGACTGTCGTCGACCGTGACCGGCCTAGCTTGTTAGGCCTTCAATGGTTCGCCCCACTCAGGATCGAGGTAGCTGGCATTCACCAAACCAGAAGCGACGACTGGGAGGAGGCCCTCGTCCAGGAATTCCAGGACGTTTTTGCAGACAAACTAGGCGAGTACAAGGGGACCCCGATATCATTTAACCTTAACCCTGAAGTAGCCCCCATCCGCCTTAAGCCTCATTGAGTACCTTTTGCCCTTAAACCAAAAATTGATGAGCAGCTCAATAAATTAATAGACCAGGGTGTTTTAGAACCAACTGACCACGCTTGTTGGGAAACCCCAATTGTAACACCCATCAAACCGGATGGATCGTTAAGGATTTGTGGGGACTACTGGGCTACCCTTAATCATGCCCTCCAACAGAACGCTTTCCCGGTGCCGGTGGTACAACACCTTCTCCATTCCCTGGGGGGCGGAAAAGTCTTCGCTAAATTGGATTTAGCACAGGCATACCAACAACTGCCTGTAGATAAAAAAAACCCGCAGAGGCACAGACGATCGTTACGCACCAAGGCATCTTTAAGTGCAACTGACTCCAATTCGGAGTGAGCGTGGCCCCAGGGATTTTTCAAAGTCTGATGGAGAGACTCTTGCAAGGGATCAAGGGGGTTGTGCCATACTTTGATGACATTTTAATTGCTGCCCCGAATAGAGAAATACTAGAAAAGCATCTTAAAATGGTTCTCCAGAAATTTAAAGACTCTGGCCTTAAGGTTAAAAAAGAAAAATGTCAACTGTATACAGATAAAGTAGAGTTCCTGGGGTACCTAATCGATAAACAAGGCATTCACCCCACTAATAGCAAACTAAGGGCAATCAAAAATGCCCCAAGACCCAGAAATAGGACTGATCTCCAAGCTTTCCTGGGGCTCATTAACTTTTACAACATCTTCTTGCCCCAGAAAGTGACCGTAGCTGAGCCCCTACATAGACTTCTTGACAAAAAAGCAACCTGGCTCTGGGGACACCGCGAGGAGCACGCATTCCGACAAGTGAAAAACTTACTAACCTCTGATGTTGTTTTAATGCAGTATAACGAGACTCTGCCTTTAACAATTACATGTGATGCATCATCATTTGGAGTAGGAGCCATTTTGAGTCATGTGTTACCAAATGGTAGTGAGGCCCCTATTGCCTATTTTTCAAGTACCTTATCAAAGGCTGAACGTAACAAAAGCCAGATTGACAAAGAGGCTCTTGCTGTTGCATCTGCTGTGAAACGGTTTCATGAATATGTGTATGGACGAGTTTTTACTATTGTTACCGACCACAAACCTTTGCTAGGGATTATAGCGGGAGACAAGCCAACCCTCTATATATTGTCACCTAGAATGACTCGCTGGTCGGAGTTTTTAGCTGCGTACAACTATAAATTACAACACCGCCCGGGGAAAGCCATCCCCCACGCTGATGCATTGAGCCGTGCCCCACTTCCAGAAACCTTCGACGACCCAGCTCCAACCCTTACGACACTCCAGATTGAAACGCTACATTCACCTCCGCTAACAGCCAGAGACTTTGCAATCGAAACAAAATGAGATCCTGTCTTGGCGCGAGTTCTTAGCTGGGTCGAAAGAGGATGGCCAATAGAACAAACCCCTGATGACTTCACCCCTTTCAGAAACCGGCAAACAGAACTTTTTTCGCAAAAAGGCTGCATCCTATGGGGAGATAGAATCGTCGTCCCATAGCGGTTACAACAAGCAGTATTGAAAACATTGCATGACGGTCACCCCGGCATCGTGCGTATGAAAGCGCTCGCATGAAGCTACGCGTGGTGGCCGGGCATCGACAAACAGATCGAAGCCTGGGTAAAGACTTGCTTAAAGTGCCAAGAAGTCAGCAGTGCCCCACCTAAAGCAACTCCAACAGAATGGGAAACCCCCCCAGGGGCTGTGGTCCTGCATCCACATTGATTTTGCGGGACCTACTAAAGGACATACGTTCCTCCTTACAGTGGATGCCTATTCAAACTGGATCGAGATCCATGAAATGAAGAATACTACAACCGAGTCCGTCATCCAAAAATTCAATAGACTATTCGCAACGCACGGGCTGCCAGATGTTCTGGTCTCCGACAACGGATCCCAGTTCACCGCCCTGGCGTTTGAATAATACTTAGCGGATCGGGGTATCCGCCATGCGCTAACTTCACCAGTGCACCCTGCGGCTAACAGCAGGGCTGAGCGCATGGTACAATTTGTGAAAAAAAAACTCTCCACAAAATGGACTATGGGGACATTGATGACAAAATAAACAGAATATTCCTACTCCAACACATCACTCTGCACAGCATCACCAACAAGACTCCAGCTGAACTGTTGATGGGACGCAAGCTCCGTTCCCACCTCGACCGGCTTCACCCGTCCTACAAGCCAGAGAAACCCTGTGGATCTAGTGGAAAATGCCACGAGTTCAAGGCAGGCAACTTAGTTTTCGCCCAAAACCTCTCCTGTGAACCATTATGGGTCGAAGCAACCGTAATTCAAACCACTGGGCCCAGATCGTACCGTGTGCAAACCTGCGACAGAAAAATATGGAAACGCCATATAGATCAGATTCGTTCTAGGCTACCACCCAGTTCCCGTGACTCCTGTGACTCCCAAACTGAGGGGGGAGGGGATGTCAAAGAAACCGAATTCGAGATGGTAGAAAGCAGAAGCGAAGGAAGTCAGCAATCGGGTGCGATAAATGAAGAAGAATCAAGGAGGGGAGTGTCCTCACCACAGAGGAATACCTCAACGGAGGCTAGCCCGCAAAGATCAGAGGACAACAACAACAGAATTAGTGGCACCAAATCATCCAGTGAGAATGCGGAACCGCCTATACCAGATATGTCCAAAAAGTCCCACCGAAACTGGACTACAGACAGGAACCGGTGAGACAGTGCAAATCTAATAGACAGTTAAAACAATCTACATATCTTAGGGATTACATCACTGCAACCCTCAAACGGAACCCGGGGGGAAGGGGTGTTATGAACTAATAAAAGCGCTTAAATAAAGTTTTAACAAAGCTTAAAGAAAAAGCAGGGTTCTAATCCTGCACTTCTGATTGGCCGATAATAGCGACATCGGATTGGTCCTTTCTGGGGAATCTGATTGGCTGTTAATGAGCCACTCTCATTGGTTCAAGGGTTTAACACTTCCATGTTTCTCATTGGCTAATAGGTCAGCAGCCTGCCCTATAAAAGGGCTGCTGCTGCCCTAGGGTTTTGCTCTGTTCAGGATGATTAATAAAGAGTTGAAGTTCACTGTTCACTGTTCACTGCCTTGTCTCCCTTCCTTGCACCCATGCGCAGAACTTAACACAACACATACATAAATGAGAGAAAAAGAAGAAAGGGAGAAGAAAATAGAAAGAACAAAATAGAAAACAATTAAAAACATTCTCATCTTCAACAGTTTGTAAGACCTCTTTTTTATCCTTATTTTATGCCATATACACACACCTAATCCTTACATATATCTGTGTATCACTACTATGGATTTATCCTATCCTCTTTTGCCTTTTAGTGTGAAGTCTATCTTTGGTCTATCCATTTGTACCAACAATTCCAGCTGTTGTAGTATATTGAAGTGTCTTTATTTTTTAATGCCAAAGTTAATTTGTCCATTTCTGCACAACTTGAAATTTTTTGAATGATCATCTCCTCTGATGGAACATGAGGCTGCTTTCAACATTGTGCAAAAGCCAATCTGGCCACTGTCCAAATGGGTATTATTATGTATTTTACTTTTTTTGATATTTGTTTATCAAAGACCCCTAATAGAAAGGACTCTGGTTTGAATTCGATCTGTTCTCTTGTCATTTCTTCCAGCCAATTTCTAATTTTCTGCCAATATTTTTGAGCTTCTGTACAAGACCACCACATATGGAAAAAAGTTCCCTTTTTTTTTTCATTTCCAGCAATTCAGACTCATTTTGGGGTGCATCTTCGCTAATCTCGAAGGAGGAAGGTGCCATCTATAAAACATTTTATGGGTGTTTTCTTTGTATGCTACTGATTTTGTAATTTTACTATTTCTACCCCAGACCTTTTCCCATTCTGTTATGGTGATGCTACATCCTATATTCCTACTCCAGGCTATCATGCTTCCTTTTACAATTTCTTCTTCTAATTCTACTTCTAATAAATAATTACAGAATTTTGTTATATTTTTTTTGCCTTATCCTAATAAAATTTTATCTAATTGCTGGAGTTTATTATTAATTCCAAATTCTTTCTTGTCCTGTTTATATCTACTTTAAATTTGAAGATATGCCCACTGATCAATTTTTAGTCCCTGCTCTTGAAGTTCTTGCCACGGTTTCAAATTTTCTTGTGTATCCAATAGGCCCTTATATTTAATCATTTTAGTGATATCCAGATTATTTGGGTGAATCATCGCCACCATTCTTGAAATCCAAATTGGTATTTTTAAATAGTGTTTTTTCTATATTTTCTTCCAATTAGTTAATAATGAGTCTCTAATTAGGTGTCTGTGAAAATATTTCTGGCTAGTTTTCCCTACATCCCATAAAAAAGCATGCCACCCCCTCTGCAAGTCATGGCCTTCTAAGACTAATATTCTCTTATTGGTTAAATTCACCCATTCCTTCAACCATACTAAAGAGGCTGCACTATAATACAACTCCCAATTTGGAAGTGCCAGCCCTCCCCTGCTCCTCATATCCTGCATTGCCTTTAAATTTATTCTAGGTTTTTTTCCCTTGCCAGATAAATTTTACAGTTATTTTATTAAGTTCTTCAAAAAAAAAAAGTTGTGTACTTTGATTGGGATCGTCTGAAATATATGTAGGAATTTTGGAAGAATACTCATTTTAATAGCAGCAATCCTGCCTAATAATGAAAGTTGCAGCTTGCTTCATGTTTCTAAATCCTTCTTTACCTGTTGCATCAATTTATCATAATTATTTTCCTTAAGTGTCTTACAATGTGCTGTCAACCATATTCCGAAGTATTTAACTTTCTTTATCACTTTTATCCCCCTAACTTCTTCTAGTTCTATTTTCTGTTTTTCTGTTAAATTTTTAGTCATTAATTTTGTTTTCTTCCTATTAATTTTAAGTCCTGCTACTGCTCCAAATTGTTCTAATTCATTCATCAATTTTTGTACCCTTTCTATTGGTTCCTCAATGAAAAAAATCATATCATCCACAAACGCTTGCAACTTATATTCTTCTTTCTTAACCTTTAATCCTTTTATGTCTGGGTTCTGTCTAATTCGCATTAGTAATGCTTCTAATGATAATATGAAGAGCAGGGGTGAGAGTGGGCAGCCCTGTCTGACTCCTTTTTCTATTTTTATTGGGTGGGTATATTTCCCGGGTTTATTATAATATTAGCCTGTTGTGTATCATAAATGGTTGTTATAATATTTTCAAATTTGGTGCCTAAATTCATATTATAACACAGCCAAAGCCCCAACCAATGAGAACACACCCACACCCAATCAGAACACAGCCAAGCCCCCACCCAATCAAGTCACACCCCCACTAGCAGTTAAAAGGAAGAAGCAGCTGCAAGCTCACATCACTCTGAGAAGCACAGAGCTGAAGACCAAGCCTGAAGATGATGAATGAGACTTCATCGAAACGTTGCCTAGATACTTCCAATCTTATGCGGGAGAAAACCCGAATAACCAAAGATCCATATACATATACATATACATATACATATACATATACATATACATATACATATACATATACATATACATATATGGGTATTTGGGCTCTGGGGAGAGGTAGTACCTTTGATCGATTCTCGTCATGCTGCTCCCTACCTAGTAGGTTGGACGGTCATCACTGGTCCTCACCCATCCCTAAATCTCTCATGTGCTGGCTCCAAGCGCCATACCCCGGTAAACCGCTTCAGCTAGCGGGCTAAACCACATGAGGGGATGATGTTGACACTGCATCATTGGGCGGAAGAACCACTTCGGTGGTCAACGGCCAGGGCGGATGAGACTTGACACAAGTTCAACGGCCATGTGTCCGGGGCCAAGGCGATCCCTCAAGTTACGAGGACTTTCGGCTGTGGCTAACGGTCTGGAGAGGGTTGGGCACCGCCAGATCTTCTTGCCCAAGATACGCCATGTTGAAGACAACTACCATCAACCCCATACCGGCTCGGTCGTCGCCCGGGTTAACAAGGACCGCGCTAGCCGCTATTCACCAGGGCGGAGGCGATAAGTATGCTACTGGTGCCACAAGATCAAGGCTCTCTGCCAGAAGTAACATCGTGACTGGCACCTGGAACGTTAGAACACTACGTGAGGATGGGAAACTGGAAGAACTGATTTACGAGATGAAAAACTACCGCTGGAATTTATTGGGATTATGTGAGGTGCGGTGGAAGAACATAGGGGAGCTGACAACCTTTGAAGGACACAAATTGTATTACAGTGGGAAAGACGACCGACACGAACAAGGCGTAGGTTTCCTAGTCCACAAAGATACCGTGGGCACAGTCATGGAGTGTCGCCCTGTCTCTAGCCGACTGATCACCATCCGCCTGAAGGCATCACCGTTCAATATCACCGTCATCCAAGCCTATGCCCCAACAACAGAATACAGTGATGACGATGTGGAGGACTTCTACAACTTACTCCAAGCAACCATCGATGAAAAACCCAAAAAAGACATCTTAGTAGTGCAAGGTGACTGGAACGCAAAAATAGGAGAGAACACTCGAACAAATTGGCCGGGTACCTATGGAACATCCTGCAACTCTGTCACAAACGAACGCGGTCTCCGGCTACTAGAATTTACTGCTACCATCAACCTGGTCATTGCGAACACTTTTGGTAATCACAAACCTTCACGAATATGGACTTGGAACCACCCAGATGGCCACACACGAAACCAGATCGACTACATTCTGATCCAAAAGCGATTTCGCTCAGGAGTAAAAACTGCACTTACACGCAGCTTCCCGCGGGCAGATATAGGAAGTGACCATGCTTTAGTGCTGATGACTTTCAAACTGCGCCTGAAGAAGATCAACAAGCCCAAGTTCACACGACTATGTTTCAACCTCGAAAAACTGAAAGACCCGGCAGTAAGAGAAGAATTCCAAGCAATGATTGGAGGGAAGTTCGCTCCTTTGACGGTCCTAGATGATGACGTGGACCTCGAGACAACAGTCAGCTCTTTCAACATAGCAGTGATAGAGACCGCTAATGAGGTCCTGGGGAAACACCAACGTCCCAAAAAACCGTGGGTCACAAGTGAACTCCTAGGTCTATGTAACAAAAGACGGGAACTAAAGAAAAAGAAAAGTGATCCAGATGGAGCTCAGAAGTGCAGGGAAGCTAACAACAAAGTAAAAAAGGGGATGAAAAAGGCAAAGGAAAATTGGATAGAGGACCAGTGTAAAGACATCGAGGAAAACTTGAAGAGAAATAACACCAAGGAAGCATACCAAATGGTTAAAAGCCTCACCACACAGAAACAAGGGAGACCCTCGAGCATACAGAGCAAATCAGGCAAAACACTCACTGGGGAAAGAGAGGTGATGGACAGATGGACAGAATACTGCGCTGAACTGTACAACCATCAGCACAATGGAGACACTACAGTATTGCAGGGCCCACGGACAAGTCCAGATGATGCCTGCCATCCAATACTACGTGAGGAAGTCGAAGCAGCAATAAAGGCACTTAAACAAGGGAAGTCAGCGGGAATTGACAACATACCTGCAGAACTGATTCAGGAAGGAGGAGAGGCAGTGATCACCATCCTCACTGTCATCTGCAACAAGATCTGGACCACTGGAGTATGGCCAGTCCCCTGGACTCAATCATTAATCATAACCCTGCCCAAGAAGGGGAATCTTCAGATGTGCCAGAATTATCGTACCATCAGCTTAATCAGCCACCCAAGCAAAGTCATGCTAAAAATCATTCTTAACAGACTGAAACCACAAGCAGAGACTATCATTGCAGAAGAACAAGCGGGTTTCAGAGCAGGACGGAGCACTATTGAGCAAATATTCAACTTGAGAGTGATCTGTGAGAAATATCTCCAACACCAACAGGACTTATACCACGTTTTCGTTGATTTCAAAAAGGCTTTCGACAGGGTGTGGCATGCAGCCTTGTGGTCTACCATGAGGAAATATAACATCAACGATAACCTTGTCAGAGTGATAGAACAACTTTATGAGAAAGCTACAAGCGCCGTCCTCCTGAACGGCAGCAAAGGTAACTGGTTCCGGACGAGTGTAGGAGTGCGTCAAGGATGTTTGCTTTCCCCCACACTGTTTAATGTATTCCTTGAACGGATCATGGAAGATGCCTTGGAAGACCACGAAGGCACAGTTTCCATCGGTGGTAGAACCATCACCAACCTGCGATTCGCAGATGACATCGATGGCCTGGCAGGAAATGAGGATGAACTATTGAGCCTTGTCCAACACTTAGATAAAGCGGCTTCAGCGTACGGCATGGAGATCAATGCCGAGAAAACCAAGCTGATGACGAACAGTACCCAAGGTATCTCCTCAGACATCAGAGTCAGCGGAACACCCCTAGAGACAGTAAAAAATTTCAAATATCTTGGGTCCATCATTTCCGATGAAGGCTCAAAACCAGAAGTAATGGCAAGGATAGCACAAACAACAGCTGCGCTTTCGAAGCTCCAAACTATTTGGAAAGATAAGAACATCAGTCTGCGCTCAAGGATCCACCTAATGCGCTCCCTCGCAATATCAATCTTTTTATATGCCTGCGAAACCTGGACACTCAATGCAGATTTACAAAGAAGAATCCTTGCAACAGAAATGAGATGCTACCGAAAGATCCTTGGCATCCACTACACAGACCATGTGACAAATGAAGAGGTCTTAAATAAAATACAACAGGCAATAGGACCACACGACAACCTTCTTACTGTCGTCAAGAAACGGAAATTGAGATGGTACGGACACGTGTCTCGCTCTACTGGCCTCGCAAAGACCATCATGCAAGGGACGGTAAGAGGAAGCCATAAACGGGGAAGACAACGAAGGAGATGGGAGGATGATATCCATGATTGGACAGGCTTGAACCTGGCAGCATCCCAGAGAGCAGTGGAGGACAGAGACGGATGGAGAAGCGTGGTGGTTAAATCTTCGCAGGCGCCCCAACGACCTCAAAAGAGGTCACGGGATAGGTGGTGGATACACACACACACACACACACACACACACACACACACACACACACATATATATATATATATATATATATATATATATATATATATAAATGTTATGTCTCACCTATTTTCACAAGTGAGAACAAGGAGTTCCACAGTTCAAAATATTCAAACAAAACAGAACCAGACTAAAAAAGGGTTAACAGAATTATATTCCAGTCCTTGGCAGACTTCCCGGAATCTGTCTGGTAATTCAGAATGTCCATAAATTACAAAAGCCGCTCCACACGTATCCTTTCGATACACCAAACACTTTGCTTCCAAGCAAAGTTTGAGAATCATCACGCCTCCTTAAATCACCTGGATGGGCGTGTCAGTCTCTCTAATCAATGTCTGGCTTGATGCCTCCCCTCAGCTTGACGTTTCAGTCTCCTCCTAGTTCTGGCATCAAGCCACGATCTGTCAGTTTACCCACTCGAAGCCTCTGACTCATTTTGTGGATCAGTTGCTGGCATGAATGACGTCGAAGGCTCTGAGGGGTTGTCTCTGTGATAAACTCTCATCCTCCTGGCTCACATCTGTGTCCTCTAATAATTCAGACTCCACATTCACAGCAGGCTCCAGCCTTCCATCTTCAGAGTCATCAGAGTCAGAATCTCATCTGCCATCATCAGGCTTCTGTATGGTGTTTGTCCAAACACCATACAGAAGCCTGATGATGGCAGATGAGATTCTGCTGAAACGTTGCTACAACTTTAAAAGCACCACTATTATGACGTGGGAAAATACCCGAACAAAGCTGAATGCCCGACATGTAAGTACCCGCGAAAACTTAAGAAAACATATATATATATATATATATATATATGAAAAAGTAACACCGTGGCTGCTACTGCTTTCCACGCTTTCCAAACACGAGTCCCAGGAGAGAACAAACAGCAAACAACGCTCAGGAGCATCCAAGCCCACCTAAAGCTAGGCCAATGCTGGTGGAGCCTTGCCCTGCCTTGGTACCCTGTTTCCCGGCTCGGCGGTCCTGCTCGGGCGGTACTTTAAAAGCCCTCCTCCTCGCATACGCGCCCAATGAGCCGCTCACCACGACAGTGGCTCCCAGCACCCGAGCAACTTTCCAGCAACTTGTGGCTTGCTTTTTCCTCTTGGGTGCTCGTGCCTGGCCCCGATCCACGCAGTGGAGGGGAAACCCGGAGTGCCGCTGGGTCACCTCCTCCAAGCAGCCCGCCCGCCCGCCCACCGGGCAGAACCCTTTCCGCTCCTCGGCAGGAAGACGCTCCCGCCTGCAAACTTTGTCTTTGCAAAGTTTAAGCCTGGAAGCTGTGGAAACTCAAGCAACTTCCCAGCAACTTTTGGCTTCCTTTTAACTCGCGGGCGCTCGTGCCTGGCCCCGAGCCCCGCGGCAGAGGGGAAGCCTGGAGCGCCACCGGGTCACCTCCTCCAAGCAGCCTGCCCGCCCGCCGGGCTTCTCCTCCGCCGCACGGCTCGGGGCCAGGCGTGAGCGCCCGCGAGGAAAAAGGAAGCCGCAAGTTGCTGGGAAGTTGCTCGGGTTCTGGGAACAGGCTTTTAAAGTGCTGCCCGAGCAGGACCGCCGAGCCAGGAAACGGGGCACCAAGGCAGGGCAAGGCTCCACCACCAGCAGCCTAGCTTTAGGTGGCTCCAAGCAGCCCGCTCCAAGCAGCCCGCCCACCCACCGGGCGGAACTCTTCCTGCTTCTCGGTGGGAAGACGCTCCCGCCTGCAAACTTTGCCTTTGCAAAGTTTAAGCCTGGAAGCCCTGGAAAAAAAAGGGGGATCAGCGGGGACTCACCTTCGGAGAGGTCGCACTCGAAGGTGATTTCGAACTCCCAGCCAAGGCCTTTGCAAAGTTCTTTTCTTTCCTACCCCGAGAGCACTCCGCACTGTTTTGCAGCTTTGGCGGCCACGCGGCGCAGGGCAATACGATACGCCCAGTGATTTTTTTTCAGGGGTGGGCCGGATTGGACAGACCAACGGGCCGGATGTGGCCCGCGGGCTGTAGTTTGCCCACCCCTGATATATATGTTCATTTAACATTCTTTTTAGTCTGCTAGCTATAATAGAAGTGAATATTTTGTAATCAGTATTTAACAGTGAAATCGGCCTATAATTTTGTATATATTGGAATCTGAATCCTCCTTCAGGATCAGCGAAATCAATGCCCCCCTCCATGAGTCCAGCATCCTGGCTGCCTATAAGACCTCATTAAAAACTTCTACCATAAGAGGTCCTATTTGTTCTGCTATTGCCTTGTACAGTTCCCCTGGAATCCCATCTGGTCCTGGGGATTTATTGTTTTTCTGGTTCTCTATTGCTGATTTCAGTTCAAACCAAGTAATGTCTTTGTTTAATAATTCTTCCATTTCTTCCCCAATTGCTTTATCCTTCACTTCATCTAAATAGTTTCTTATTCTATCTTTGTTAACTTCTTTCTTTTTATATAACTCTTCAGAATACTTATGGGCAATTTCTTTTTTCTGTTCTATCTCCTATTGTATATCCCCCTTTCCATCTATTAGCTGGTATATCAAATCTCTTTTCTTTCCTTTTTTAGTCTTTATGATAGCCATCTACCTGGCTTATTAAGCATGCTCAAAATAAGTTTGTCTAGTTGTATTCAAATTTATAATCATTCTGTCTTGTTCAATTCAATTCAATTTATGTTTAGTTATTATTATCTGATTTTGCCATTTTGAATTCTCTGTAATTGAGTTTCTATTTCCTTAATTTTTTTGTTGTAATTTGTTTTGATGGGCATATTTTTACTTATTCCTCTTGGCATTATAAGAGATTGTTATACCTCTTATTACTGCCTTCATTGTATCCCAAATGTTTTGTTTCGTAGTTGCTCCAATATCATTTTCCTTTAAGAAATAATTTAATTCCTCCTTGAGTTTGTTGGTGTATTCTTTTTCTCTTATTAACTGAGTATTTAACGTCCATCTTTTCCTCTAACTAGTGAGAAAGTTGGGCATTCTTTTTCTTCCAGCAACATTTTTTTTATTCTGCCTTTAAAAATGAAGCTCCAGTAAGGAAATCCATATTTGGCAGATGAAGTAATGATTTCAAGGAGAGAAACAACCTAAGACTGAGAAGAAATTTCCTATCAGTGAAAGCAATTACCCAGTGGAACAGCTTGTCTTCAGAAGTTGTGGGGGTTCCATCACTGGAGGTTTTTAAAAAGACATTGGACAACTGATCATCTCAAATAGTATAGGGTTTCTTGTTTTAGCAGGGGGTCGGACTAGAAGACCTCCAAGGTTCCTTCCAACTCTTGTTACTCTGTTGAAAAGGAAAACAACCATTATAACATATATTTATTCTATAAATGAAAATGATGCCTTTAAATTGAGCAACTATTTTTTGAGCACGCAGTACGTACAGATGGATATCTGGCAATATTGCTGGATGATTGGGCAGAAATTACTAGTGGTTGAGAAGACAGTTTTGCTATCCACCTTCTCCATATAGTGCATTGACAAAATTAATGAGAAATAGCTACATTTAATTGCATACTATTTTTTCAGTCATCAAGAAGACATATGATGTGCATGAAATAGTCCTGTCTAGAAAGAGAGCATGTAGTATATTAGTGTAGTCAACTTAAAGAGATATGAAAGTTTTGTTTTTATAAGAATTAAATGAGTCAGTTAAAATTGCACATTCAAGTTAACATACCGTAGTTAGGATCTGATTGTAAAAACACAACTGAGATTTCTGTTAGTGAAAAGTTTTACAGTTTTACAGAACTATAATTGAGAATCAGATTTTTTTAAAAAAAGTTAGCCTCAAGTAATTTTTTGACCATTACAGCACAACTAACAGAGGCTATGAAACTATAATAACACTACCATCCACTACCAAATGATCTCAGAAAAAGCCAAAAGACTATTACAACCACATAGCATTACCATAGCATGCAAACCAACTAAAGCTCTCCAAAACCAAAAATAAACCAAAAGACCAAGTAGCCTAAGACACAAAAAAATAGTTATCTACAACATGCAATATAAGGACTGTTACAGCTGCTATGTAGAACAGACCAGCAGAAGACTAACAAAGTGCATCCATGGACACCAAGTGGCAATCAGAAGACAATGAAAACTAGAAAGAAGTTCCTTGAAGATGGGCTGCAGCACAAGTCTGAAAGCTCGGAACACAAAACCTCTGGTCCCTATGACTGACCCAAATTGAATCCTGCAACATCATCCTAGGATATGCATATTTGCCTTCATTCATCATGGTGATAACTCCTTCATCTCACAAGGTATAGACAGACTCAACAATAGTTTCAACTGAGAAACTGAGCAATCCTAAACTAAACTAAATCCAGAAATGATCAGCCATCAATAGATGCATAGTGATAAACCACATTTATATTCCATTCAAAAGAAACAATAAAACAGTTAAAAAAGGAACAAAAAACCAGAATTACATTCTCTTCAGCAACCAATATCCAGATAAGCAGGGATTAACACCAGACAATCAAGCAGAAAGCAATATCTAATCAAGGAACTACCAAACAAAAAACAACAACACAATGCTGACAGGACAAACTAGTATATATAAACAAAAGGCAGACCACGCAATTATTAGCACTAATGATGTTACCTCAATTGGGTGATGAAATGTCTTCAAGTGAACTGTCAAGCTTAAGAGTGCACCAAGGATTCCATAGTACAATCTCAAGCTACTTACATTCTCTTCTATTGCAAGTATATGCTTCTCTGGGGCCAAATGACATTAAGCTTCTTCTAAATTGAAAGAGAATTAGACTTTGATCCTGTCTAAACAATTTTTTTCTTGACATTTGCAAATCTAGGGTTATTTTTCTGCTCATATCCCTTTATCAAAGGTATGTCTTTCCTCCGTGCTAGGTTACCTTTAAGTGAGATCAAATCTGTTTTACAGTAGGAATTTATGACAAAATACCTATGATGTTAATGCAAAGCATGAACCAGACAAGGAGCCATGATAACACAATGTTTAGAATGCAGTATTGCAGGCTGACTCTGCCCAATGTCAGGAGTTTGATTCCGATTGGCTCAAAGTCTACCCAGCCTTCCATCTTCTGACATCAGTAAAATGAGGACTCAGATTGTTGGGGAAAATATGCTGACATTGTAATATGCTGCTCGGAGTGCTGTAAAACACTATGGTGTATAAGTCTAAGTGCTATTGCTAAGAGGTAATTTAAGCCTAGCATTAGGGTTGTCAGATGTAGTTCACATGATAAAATCAGTCTCTATGATAAATAGGAAAGATTAAATTACTAACAATAAACCAAGATTCCGTACACTCAGAAAATGAACATGTCATGCAGAAAAGCCAGACAAACTAAACATCTTCCCTCAAAGTATTATGTAGAGCATGGGTGTCAAACTTGGTGCATCACATAGCTATTGTGATGTTTCATGACATTTTCCCCATTCGCAGAGCTGGGGTGGGCATGGCCTCCGTATGATGCATCTCGCCCATGGGTCACCAGTTTGACACCCCTGATGTAGAGAGATGAATGACAATATGCACTCTGAATATCTTGGTGAGAAGTGAACCTTAGATCTGGCAACCTTCCTTAAAACCTGACTGGGAGTTTGACATTTACTTGATGGAAGATCCAGTCAGAGAAGAAGAAATGGAATTAATGGTTGGTATTTGTGCTGGTCTTGGATCCAAGAACCAACATGATGCTTGTGATCGTACATTATGAATTTCAGCCCTATGACTGTAAGTTCCTTATAGACAAATACATACAAAAGGAAAGGCTAAACTTGATAGAAGAAATTAAATATACAAACAAAACATAAAAACATAAAACCATCTTTCAATTATATACATACAGTATGTCAGTTGGTTACAATCTTATGTGCTATCCTTTTTTTTACCGTTACTCACAAGTTATATAAATTCTCACCTTATCAATCTAGCTTGTGCTTATATAATATCAATTATTAAACATTCATTTGACTATTTTTCCATCATTTTATACGAGATATTCTAATTTTCATTATGATTTAATCTTATACATTCATCCAATGGTTATATATTTTATATTGTATTCTATATCAATCTATTAATTTTTATTGTAAGGCTTACTAGTCTATTTCTTTACCATGTCTTTTTATCTAACCATTGACAAAATAAATCCTATATCATATAAAATTGTTTATCCTCCTGTTCTCTAATTTCAAATGTCAGTTACTCATTTTGGCACAATCCATGATTTTCTCAATAATTTCCTCCTACATAGGTATTTTTTCATTTTTCCAGTTTTAGCAAATACAATTCTAGCCGCTGTTAAAACATTTACAATCAAATATTTCAATTCTTTACAATATATTTCCAGTATAATTCCCAATAAAAATATCTCAGGTTTAAAGTCTATGTGTTGTTTTGTCATTTTTTCTAACCATGTGAGGATTATAGTCCAATATCTTTTTGCCGAGCATGTCTACCACATGTGGTAATATGAACCAGGTACCTGATGACATTTCCAACATTTATCCGATTTATCCTTGAACATCCTGGCAATTTTCATTGGGGTAAGTGCCACCTGTAAAACATCTTATACAAATTTTCTTTATAAGCAGTTGACATTGTCATTTTATAATTTTGAGACCACAATTTTTGCCATTTATCTAAGTCAATCCCATATCTGAAATTTTCGCCCACGCAATCACTGTTTCTTTTACTTGTTCTTCCTCTAATTTAAACTCTAGCAAATGTTCATAAAGTTTTTTGATTACTTTTTCATCAGTACCTGTCAAAATTTTATCTAAATCAGTCAACTTGTCATAGATACCTTCTGTTTTAACATCTTTATCAAATCTAGATTGTATTTGCAAATATGAAAACCAATTCATTTTTACACCTTGTTCTTCCAACGTTTGCATGGATTTAAGTTCACCCTTTTCATTCAATATCTCACCATATCTAACTGTTTGTTCCTTTTTATATATTATTGGATAGGCAAAAGCTTCAATAGTAGATAACCATAGTGGAATTTTAAAATAATATTGCTTTGTTATCTTCTCCCAATTTAGAAACAATGCTTCTCGAATATAATGTCTTCTGAAATACCCCTGCGTTTTAGTTCCCTTATGCCAGAGGAAGGCATGCCACCCTAACAACAAGTCATGTCCTTCTAAATTCAAAAGTCTAGTATTCCTTAATGTTATCCACTCCTTTACCCACATCAGACTTGTCGCTTGGTAGTATAATTCCCAATTGGGCAAAGCAAATCCTCCTCTTATTCTTGCATCTTGTAACAATTTAAGTTTTATTCTCGCTTTCTTCCCCTGCCAAATGTATTTTAGCACTATTTTGTTTCAATCTTCAAAAAATTCTTTCCCTAATCTGATTGGAATTGTCTGGAATAAGTATAAGATTCTGGACAATACATTCATCTCAATTGTAGATATTCTCCCAATCAGTGATAATTGTAAATTTTCCTGTTTTATCAAATCTGTCACAATCTGTTGTTTAAGGTTGAGATAATTGTCCTCCTTAAGTGTGCTACATCTTGGTGTTATATGTATCCCTAAATACTTAGCCTTGTTTGTGACTTGGATCCCCAAAACTTCCTCCAATTCTTTCTTTCGTCTAACATGTTCTTTGCTAAAAAATTTGTTTTATCTTTATTTATTTTCAAACCTGCTACTTTCCCACACTCTTCTATCTTTTCTATCAGTTTAAGTGCAGACTCCAATGGATCCTCTAATATAAATACCAGGTCATCTGCAAAAGCTTGTAATTTATACTCTTCTTTTTTAATTTTCAGTCCTTTTATTTCTTTTTCTTCTCTGATGTTCCTATTCAGCACTTCCAGGGTTAACACAAACAACAGAGGCGACAGTGGACAGCCTTGTCTGGTCCCTTTTCTTATAAAGAAGAAGTCTGTTAACTCTCCATTTATCATAACCTTTGCAGTTTGTTTATGATATATTGTTTTGATGGCTTGAGTAAATTTTTTACCAAAGTCCATTTGGTCCAATTGTAACAGCATAAAACGCCAATTCACATTATCAACGGCTTTTTGTGCATCTATAAACATCAGAGCCATTTGTTTTTCAGGATGTACCTCATAGTATTCCAGTGTATCTTAAATTATTCTCATATTATCTTTAATCTGTCTCTTCAGCAGAAATCCATTTTGATCAGGATGAATAAAATTGTTTAAATATCTTTTCAGTCTTTCTGCCGGAATTGAAGCAAAAATTTTATCATCTGAATTTAATAGTGATATAGGTCTGTAATTTTTAACTTGCTGTGGGTCTCTGTCCTCCTTTGGTACAAATGACCATGTTTTGGGTATTCTCTTCTTTGTCATAACTTCATTCATAATTTCTAATAAGTGAAGATTCAATGTTTCCTGGAATGTCTTATAAAATTCCGCTGGCAAACCTTCCAGACCTAGTGTTTTCCCAATGTTTTGCTTTTTTAAAGCTTCTGTTAATTCTATCATTGTTATATTACTTTCTAGCATTGTTTCAATATATTTGGGTATCTGGGGCAAATTTGCTTCCTGTAAGTATTGTTGAATTCTTTCTTCCTGAACATTCTCTTGATGGTACAGTTTTCCATAGTAATCTTGAATAACTTTTTTCTTCTCCGCATTTCCATAGCATACATGTCCTTGTTCGATTATCAATTGATTTATTCTTCTCGAGACTCTTTCCTTTCTCAGTTTATATGCTAGCCATCTGCCTGGTTTATTTGTATCTTCAAAATAGTTCTGCTTAGCATTTCTTATTTTTTGTGCTATTTCTTCTTTTTCCATTAGCCCCATTTTATGCTTAGTTATATCCACTTTAATTTTAATGTCCTTTTTTTGTGGAAATTTCTGTAGTTCTTTTTCCAACTTCTTGTAGTCATCTTCCAATATTTTAAAGATTTTTTTTTCTGTTTTATATTTCTTTTCCTTGTATAGTCCATTATCAAACCTCTTGTATAAGCCTTCATCGTGTCTCAGAGGTTCTGTAATGATGTATCCTCTTTTGTATTTTCTTTAAAGAAAAAAGTCAATTCTCTCTCAATTTTCTGTTTAAAGTCTTTTCCTTTAATATTGTATTATTTAAAGTCCATCTAGATCTCCTTTTCCATACAAGTGTTATTGGATTGTGATCTGCCCAAGTACTTGCTTTTATTTCAATGTCTTGTATGTTAGAAAGCAATTCTGTTGACATCCATATCATATCTATTCTAGACCATGATGCGTGTCTATTTGAATAAAAGGTATATTGTTTATTTTCCGCATTTCTCTCTCTCCATGCATCTTTTAAGTTTATCTCATCTACCATTCGAAAGAAGGATTTTGGCAATGTCTTTCTAGTTTTCTTTGCTGTTTTTTGTGTTTTATAATCCAATTTGTTATTTATTATTCCATTAAAATCTCCCATCAAGCAGATATTAGCATAGTCCAGTTCAATTATTTTCTTATGTAATTTCCTGTAAAAATCTTCTTGATTATCATTTGGAGCATAAATTGCTATTACAAATGTCTTTAGATTATTGTCTGTTATCTCCACCATCAAAATCCTTCCATCATCATCTGTATATATTTGTTCTGCAGGGATTGTATCTCTAATGTATAATACCACTCCTCTTTTTTTACAATGTGTTAATGCTGTAAATAATTTCCCTAATCTTTGTTGTTTCAATATATAATCATGTTGTTTTTTAATATGTACTTCTTGCAGGCAGATTATATCAAATTTTAATTTCTCTAACTTATGAAATACTTTTCTTCTTTTAATACTGAATTAAGCCCATTTATATTAATTGTAATCAATTTTTTCTCATCCATTTTAGACTTTGTAAGAAGGATTTGTTGCTCTAGTAGATCTTGGTTCTCGTTGTTCTCTGGGTACATCACCTACGGCTCCTTCCTCTTTTTCAATTACTGCTGTACATTCCTCTTGAAATTAAATTAATGACTCTTCTTTTCTTGTATCTTCCTCCTTTCCTCTAAAATATTCCAGATAGAATAACTCCACTTTTTCAACTGTATCAATTCTGTGTCTTTGTTCCTGCCAGGTAAACACAAGACCTTTGGGTATCAGCCATCTGTAATTTATTCCTCTCTTAAGTAACTCTTTTGTCAAAAATAAATATTCTCTTCTTATCTCTCTCACTCTTCTTGGTACCTGTTTCAGTACTACTATTTCTTTATCTTTGTACTTTAGTGTTTTTTCTCTTGCCGCCTGCAGTATTTGTGATTTTATTATTTTCTTAGTAAATCTGATATGAACTTCTCTTGGCAGTTTATTTCTCATCACATATCTTGTATAAACACAAAAAACCTCATCCATTCCATCCATCATCTTCTTTTTAATTACCTCTAATGCTTCTGCCAGGATTTCTGTCATCATTTCAGCAAGGTTTTCACCCTTTTCTATATTTGAAATCTAAGATAGAATTCTGATCTATCAATTTCCCATCCCAATGATTGCAGAGATCTGACCTTATCTCTTTCCACTTCACTCAATCGGGTATCCATGTCTCCAATCTTCTTATTTCTTTGTACATCCTGTTCTTCAATTTTCTTAACTCTGTCCTTGTATTGCATCATCATCTGTTGAATATTTTCTATTTTTTCATCCATCTTTTCCATTCTTTGCTCAATATTATCCGTTCTCTTTTCAATATTATCTGTTTTTACTTGTATCTTTTGAATTCCTTGCATAATCATCTGCAGTGTCACTTCTTTCTCCTTCACTTGTTGTAACATCACCTGTATTGATTGTTGTCCTCCAGATGGTGAGGAAGAAGAAGTCAGGATTGAAGAAGCTGAGGCTGGTATTTTTCTGCTCATCTTAAAGTACAATAGAAAAATTGAAAAGAAAAAGCAAGAGCAGCCAAATGCCACTCCAGTAAAAAAGAAAGAAAAATAATTAAAAATAAAAGAGGGAAGGGAAAAATCTTCAAGCACTTGAATACCTTAATCCAATTGGTTCCTATTATGTAGGAAAAAAGAAAAAAAAAAGAAAAAAATAGAAAATAGAAAAAAGGATGAAAAAATAAAAAAAATTAAGAAAAGATTTAAAAAGACAGAGATCTGTAGATTCCCCTTGACGAAGAGGTAAAACAAAGGGAGGAGGGGGGTGAAAGTAGTCTTATTCTTGCATAAGTCCAAATATAAAAATCCAACTGGGGGGGGGGGATAGAAAAAAAGGAAAGAGAAAATGCAATTCTGTCATCAAGCAAAGCATTGCCACTATATGTTCGAAGCTCTTTACTTAATCAAAAAACAAAATTTCCAGTGCTCTTTTCAAGGTCACTTCAATCTTCTTTCTTCAATTTCAGATCCAGACTCCAGCTATCAGTAGTTCCACAGAAGAGCATCTGCAAACAATCTACATGCTCTTCCCACTATCTTTTCAATGAAAAGCACAATGTCCTTGAATGCAACAGCAAATGTATCAACAAGAAAGAAAGGAAAACAATGTATCCAAGCCTCCAGGTGGCAGCGCTACTTATTTCCCTTTCCTTTCCCTTCCCCTCTAATATAAAAATCAGGAATAATAAAAAATATAAAGCAAGAGAATAAATTTTTTTTTCCAAAGAGTTATTTTGAATAGAAAAAATTAAAATGAAAGACCAGTCCAGTTTAAAAGTTAAAAAGTTTTAACAAAATCCAAAGTTCCAATAAAAAGAAAAGAAAAAATGCTTCAGGTTTAATTTGTGCTTCATCTCACCGCTTGAGCACTTTTATCTTCACTTTTAAATTTAATTTTTAGTCTTTTAGGGTGTTCTCTCCAGAAAAAAAATAAGTAGAAAATTATCTCACCAAACTGACACACTTTCTTTCCAGCTTTCTTCTGTTCTGGAGCTGTCCCAGCTTCAGCAGCTTTAATAGCTGCCTCTCCACTGCAGGGAAAAACGGGCTTCTCCTGGATCTACCAGGGACTTTATGATGTCCCTGGGATCGACAGGATGTGCCCTCCTCTGTCACTGTCTCTATGGGATGGTTTAGGTCTGTTGGGACTGTCCTGCAATGGAGATATCAGCAGCGATCTTAGAGCTTAAAGATCGCATGCTGTACTGCTGCAACACAAGCTCCTTGTTTGTTTGAATTTTATTCCACCTTTATTACTTTATAAGTAATTTAAGGCAGTGAACATAGCTAACACTCATCCTCCTATAACAACATTGTAAATGAATTGGGCTGAAAAAGAACGACGTGCTCAAAGTCATCCAGTCAGCTTCCATGCCTAAGGTGGGACTAGAACTCACCATCTCCTGGTTTCCAGGTCAGCACCTTGACCACCTCACTAATATCTTTTCTTCCTGTCTTGTCAATTTAAAAAAATAGTGGAAGGAAATTCATGGTGCCATTGGTAGGAAACTTGGTGCAGACCATGGCCAAGGTGGGCTCACTACAAAGAGTGGAAAGCTATGTAACCAAAGCTTATTTTTTTCAGCACTCTTACCTCTGGGCTTATTCCAATTACTACTTAAGCTGTTGTGTCCCCCCCCCCCCTTTTTTTTTTTTTTTTTGGCTCTCAGTTGGCATGATAAAGTTCAGCTTGGATTGAGACAATCCTGCAACAATTTGTGGGTTACTCAATCTGAATTATAGACTACCAAATATTCCTTTTGTCCACCTGCTTCTGTGCCCTCCCACTTTTCTGAATCAATTAAATATTTTTCTTTTCATTCTTCTAGGTAGATCTTCTTGGATGTGTTTGTGGACATATGCGTACTTATCTATAAAACATACATGCACACACAGACACACAAAGTTAAGCTAGACTTATATTTCCAAGATTAAAGCATTACAATGTACATGTATGCAGGCATAAGGGAAAAATATTTTAATCTTTTCCCAGGACTATATTTGTTTCTAAGAGCTTTTGCAAAGATGGTTCTTTCTTTGCAAGGTAACCAATGAACTGCTAAAATTGTCCTGCAGCCAGTCAGCCCAAATAATCAGAAACTGCAGTGTAGATAACATAGACATCAAGTAAATTCTAGGGAAAATATTACAAAAGGACTTATGGTAGCTTTAAAATTGCAACTTTATAGGTTTAAACATTGTAGTCATTAATGCATCATTATAGTAAAGACCTTGGATTAAATATGTAGGATTAAGTCATAGTTGGTGGGGAAAAGATTAACTACTTCCTCTTATTCTTTTGCTGCTCAGTCACTGCCCCTCTCATCAAGTTCATGGTTTGCCTCCCAACCCAGGCAACTTCTCATTAAAAGTAAAGTCTACTGGGACTCCACAGCCTGCATGTGTGTGCAATGCCCTTAAATTGCACTGTCAGTTAACATTAGGAATAGGCATTTAATTTCTGATCTACTACATCAGAATTAGCAGCACTTTATCATTTTCCTTTCTTTCAGTTCACGAGATTTTAACACATTTGTAGCCCACACCTATGACTTCCTGCTTCCAAGTGCACCTTAGCATAAGAGTATTTTCCTCACCTTCTTTTTCTAAAAACTCACTCAATCCTTGTTAGGAGCTGGATGATCTCCAGATTCTCAAGGAAGTTGGGAAAAAATATATTAGAAGGCTACAATGTAAGTCATTACCGAAAGGAAGGAAAATGACATGGAGGTTCCAAGAAGTAATCAGAAATTGAGTTTTACTTTGAAGATTTAATTTTTCTTTAAGGTATAGCTGATTATGAAAACTCAGTGTTAAGGGTATCTTTGTTGAAATTCAATACACTGATATTTTATGACTGACTGACATAATCAGAAGTATTTTAATTAGTAAATGATGTGTCCATTCATTATGTTTCTCCTTTCAAATCTTAATAAACCACCCCAGGGATAATTAATGGCACTTTTATGTTTACAGAAAATTAGCACTTGATAAATATCAAAATGTGTTATCATCTCACAGGCAGGCTAGAGTGCTGTTCTATAAATGCATAAATTTAATAATTACTGCTAGAACTATTTGTTGTAAGGAAGAAGCAGGTAAATAAGAAAAATGTCAAATAATCACAACAGTTGTAGCAGTAATACTGTAACCTAAGAAATAGCTTAATAGTCATTTCTTGACTTAGAACTGAGATTAAATATAACAAAATCCTCCAGGGAAGCCCCATTTGCAAAAATATTTTTTCCTATAAGAACAATTTATATGGTAAAATATGAGCCTCTTTGGGTCAGTTCAATAACATTTCTATGGTGGGATTATCACCAGTGTTTGCTGATGAGAATAACCACTGCATGAATCAAAGCAAGTGAGCAGGGAGAGTAAAATACAGAATTTTTTTACTTGAATTTAGTGGAAGAGATTAGGGGATTTGATGGTTTGTGCAGAAGAATGAAAATTTGGGGGACAGAGTTTATTATCTGAAAAAAAGCCAGAAATGGTATATTGGAATGGATGAAGAGATAGATACCCCCACTTTATCCTTAAAATATCTTCTTACATATTAAAAAGAACACTCCAGGAGCAACTTGTGAAGATTTCTGTGGGAAAAAAAAGCCCTCCTAAAAACCAGAGTCATGATTTATGGACCGCTCAAAAATGGGACTGGCTACAGGTTTCATACCACTCATAGAAGTTCTTCACTGTAGAATTTAATAATTACTGCTTACTACAAGTGTTTCATATTATTTCCATTGGTGCATTACTCATCTAGATTTATTTATAAAAGAGTGTCAAAATTCAGTTTCTCTATCTGGCAGATTTTTCATTACCTATTTTTATTTCATACCAAGTCTTTTAGACTGTAAACTTTCTCTTCTTCCTTATTTAATATCCCATTGATTAGTGGAAGTTAAGCAATGAATGAATGAATGAATGAATGAATGAATGAATGAATGAATGAATGCATGAATGCATGAATGAATGCATGCATGCATGCTACTGATTCTGGGTAGATATTTCGTATTTTTTTTTCAGTTGGTTCATGCACTTCTTTTATAAGCCTTACCATAAATGGGAATTGTCCTACAAAATCCAAGGAATGAAGACTGTTTTCTTTCATGAAGAAAAGTGGGTTGTTTATGCCATTTGCTGGTCTTATAAATGGTACTATTCTCTACATATATGTCTTCTCCTCCCGCATCCCTCCCAAGCATAAGGACACAGGATGGATCATTTATAACTACTATTTTTTTTTTTTTTTAAAAAAAAAAGTCATAGCATGGGCTGTGAATCCTAACAGAAATAGGTTGAAAAGATTTCGTGCTCCCAGTAACAATATTTTGCAGTCAATCTGACAGTTTTTACCTAAGCCAAACGACAGCTTTAGGTGATACACAGTATGCTGACAACTTGTTACATAAAGTATCATAGTTGGCTGTCAAAAGCTTTCTTGGAATCCAGAAATATAGTCCAAGCCAATTTTATGGCAGTAGAAATGTGTTCAGTAATTTCTAGCAAAGCAGTTGGTGAGTGATGGAAAGTTATTTGATAACAGAAGTTGTACAGCAGCTAGAAGTCAGGTTTAGCCGCATGCTTTTAAAACTCTAGCAGTGACTTAGACATTGGTATATTGTCTGGCTGGTTCTTGAAATCTCATGGGGGCAAAAGTAATGGTATGCTCAAGTGGAAACAGCTACTCTCAGAAATGAAAGTTCATTGGACTTTTGGAACAGGAACAAGTTTTCTTTATCACATAAAGTTTTCAATTTCATATATCATTAACAGAGACAAGCTGCACTTTTATCGTGCCAATATTGCAAGAAAGCTAATGAGGCAGGGTGCTTTTTTTCTTAATTATTTGACTTTTTTTTATTAAAGCACATTTCATAAGTATTTCTTTGGACTTTCTGATTTCTGTACCCCCAAATGGCCAAGTCACAGCCTTAAAAATGTTTCAGAAGTGACATGAAGTGGAATTGAAGTTGGAATGAATAGAACTTGGCCTTTCAATTCTGCAACCCTCCAGCTAAATTGGGATTGCATTCTTAAAACTTCTATTCAAATGAACCTGGAAAATTCTATGAGTTTCAGTCAGGGGTGGGATTCTACTGGTTCAAATCAGTTGTTATGATTCTGCGCAGTTCAGAAAACTGGCAAATCATGCCCCTGTCTGGCCCCGCCCCTCTCTGCCTGCCCCTCCCCATCCAATCGGTCCTTATCATGCATGTGCCACATCGTGCGCATGCCCAACATCGCTGACTGCATTCTTCTTTGCCCAGACACTCCTTAAGGTATTTCCTTTTTTTCTCCTCCCAACGATCAACTGTTCCAATGATCAGCTGTGCTAGGATCCCCCTCACTGTCTTACTACTTAACCCAGGAGGCTTCCCTGAGACTCAAAAGGCCCAGAAACGGAGTGTGGGGGGGTGCTGTGTGTCCACGGTGTTATGTATGTACCATAGTTAATAAAGTATGAACTTGAGGTTAAGTGCAGGGTTCTGTCACTGCACTTCTGATTGGCTGTTAGGCAGCCAGATCAGATTGGCTAGTTCTTAGGAATCCGATTGGCCCTTAACAGAGGATTATTATTGGGTTAAAGTACTTGCATTCATAGCTCGCTATTGGACAATTCTCACAAAGGTTGCCTATATAAGGCAGGGTTCACTGTTGTTTTTTGAGAAGTCACTATGCTAATAAAGAGCTGAAAGTCACTATTCAGAGGCTGTCTCCATTTACTCCGACCCATGTCCAAGTACATAACACTGGCGACAAGGATGGGATTTGGAGACGTCTGAACCTAAGAAGTCAGGAAGCAAGACTGAGCACGTGGAAGATGACGCCAACAACGGAACCATGTCCAGCAGCATCATACCATCCGCTCCATTCGATCCAAACCAAGAGGATTGGGAATCCTACATGGATCGCTTCCAAATGTTTCTTGAGACGAATAATTTGAAGGACGCCACACCAGCAAAAAAGCGGGCACTGTTCCTGACGCACTGCAGCCTGGCTGTTTTTAAAATGGCAAAAGCACTCGCCAAACCTCGAGAAGTGAAATCCATGAGCTGGGACGACCTCGAATCCACCCTAAGAGATCATTACGCGCCAACCGTGCCTACACTCATGAGACGCCACGAGTTTTATCAAAGGAACCAGCGAAAAGGAGAGAGCATGGCCGATTTCGTGGCAGACATCCGAAATTTAGGAGGCCTCTGCGGGTTCGCCGATTTAGAAGAAGCACTAAGAGACCGAGTAATTCTGGGATTAGATGCACTAGGCGTGCAAAGCAAGCTGATGGCGAAAGGCGACATCAGCCTTGCTGATGCCATCGCTGAAGCCACGGCTGCGGAGGCGACCCAAAAGTCAGCTGCACAACTACGGCGAAGCCGCACTCCAGTACCACCACCGACAAGCAACATTTTATCCAAGTCTGAAGGACAGCTCGTGACGACGCCCCACGAGGACCTCTCTTCATCATCAGGCAGTGACGAAGAAGGGGTCCATCGACTGCGGTTCGACTGGGACCCTCGCCCGAAGCCCTTACGCCCTTGCGCTGGCTGTGGAGCAAACCATGCCAGGGCCGAATGCAAATTCCGTGACGCACTCTGCCATGAGTGCGGGAAACGAGGCCACATCAGCCGGGTCTGCCGCAGCTTACCAGGACCCAGCCAGGCCTCAAAAGGGGCCAACTATCGTCAATCGACAGGAAACCATCCTGTAAGGCGAGAACCAGTAAACCACTCCTACAGAAATCGCGCTTTGCAAAAAGAAGAGGCTCACCATACTATCACTATAGATCACGCCTCAGTCATGGACACTAAGAAAATTCGAGTCACGGTAGCCATCGAGAACCAGCCTTGCCACATGGAGGTCGACTCAGGATCGTCCCTCTCGATGGTGTCTTGGAAGACACTCAAGCAACTTATCCCCACAATCCAACGCCAAGACCTCCAATTTCAACGCCTCATCCTCAAGGACTACCAAGGAAATCGAATCCCTGTGGTCGGGTCCTGCCGAGTCTGAGTCTCCTTCAAAAAACATACAGCGTACCTACCTCTAACGATCATCAACAGAGATAGGCCTAGTCTATTAGGCCTCCAATGGTTCGCGCCACTAGGCATCGAGGTGGCCAGCGTGAACTGAGTTGGTGGTTGTGAGTGGAAGGAAGGCCTTGTTTCTGAGTTCAGCGACGTCTTCGCAGACCGTTTAAGCGAGTATAAGGGGACCCCAATCTCATTTAGTTTAGATCAAAAAGTAGCCCCAATTCGCTTGAAGCCCCGTCGAGTTCCATTCGCTCTTAAAGCTAAGATTGACGAACAACTTGATAAGTTAATTGCTCAAGGGGTGTTGAAGCCCATTGATCACTCTCCATGGGAAACCCCTATTGTAACACCCATTAAGCCAGACGGGTCAATCCGAATTTGTGGGGACTACCGGGCCACTTTAAACCACGCCCTACAGCAGAATGCGTATCCAGTTCCGGTGGTGCAGCACCTCCTCCACTCCTTGGGGGGCGGAAAGGTTTTCACTAAATTAGATTTAGCTCAAGCTTATCAACAACTACCAGTGGATGAAAAGACGGCTCAGGCCCAAACAATTGTAACGCACAGAGGTGCTTTTAAATGTACTCGATTGCAATTTGGGGTTAGTGTAGCCCTGGGGATATTCCAAAGCCTCATGGAAAGGTTGTTACAGGGAATCAAGGGCGTGGTTCCGTATTTTGATGACATATTAATTGCAGCCCCTACCAAAAAAATCTTGCAGGATCGTTTGAAAAGTGTTCTTAAAAAATTCCAAGAGGCAGGACTTAAGGTGAAAAAAAACAAATGTCACTTATGTACTGACAATGTTGAGTTTCTAGGGTACAGGATTGATAGCCAGGGCATCCACCCTTCCGAAAGTAAATTAAAGGCGATAAAAAATGCCCCCAGGCCACGTAACAAGACCGATCTCCAGACGTTCCTAGGCCTCATTAATTTTTATAATGTATTTTTACCGCATAAGGCGACTGTTGCTGAACCGTTACACTGGTTATTAGATAAAAAAGCATTGTGGGTATGGGGTTACCGGGAAGAACAAGCGTTCCGGAATGTTAAAAAATTGCTCACATCTGACTCTGTACTTATGCAGTATAACGAGACTTTACCATTAGTTATAACCTGTGATGCCTCGCCTTTCGGGGTGGGCGCCATTTTGAGTCATGTACTGCCTAATGGGAACGAAGCCCCTGTTGCATACTTTTCGAAGACTCTTTCACATGCAGAGCGGAACTATGGACAAATTGATAAAGAAGCTCTTGCAATCGTTGCAGCTGTAAAGAAATTTCATGAATATGTGTATGGAAGGACATTCACCATTATAACTGACCACAAACCGTTGCTAGGGATAATAGCCGGGGACAAGCCAACCCCCTACATATTATCCCATAGAATGACCCGATGGTCAGAATTCCTCGCTGCTTATAATTATCGCCTTCAATATCACCCGGGGAAAGCCATTCCCCACGCCGACGCATTAAGCCGAGCACCGCTTCCAGAGACTCTCGACGATCAACGGCACCAACGGCAACCACGTTGCAGATCGAAACACTCAACTTGCCGCCTATGACCGCCTGAGACATCGCAAGAGAAACCAAACGAGACCACACCCTAGCTCGAGTCCTAGGCTGGGTAGAACGCGGATGGCCATTGGACCAAGTCCCAGATGACTTTGCGCCATTTAAAGCAAGACAGACTGAACTTTTTTCACAAAAAGGCTGTGTCATCTGGGGCGATAGAGTCATTGTCCCAGAACGACTCTGGAAGACGCTACTACAAACCCTGCATGAGGGCCACCCCGGCATCGTGCGGATGAAAGCACTCGCACGAAGCTACGCATGGTGGCCGGGCATGGACCGGCAAATCGAGCAGTGGGTCAAAGCGTGTACCAGTTGCCAACAAGCCAGCAACGCCCCACCAAAAGCCATGCCTACTGAATGGGAAACGCCACGTGGACCCTGGTCCAGAATCCACCTGGATTTCGCGGGGCCAACCAAAGGATATACCTTCCTGCTGACAGTCGATGCATATTCCAATTGGTTAGAAGTTCATCGTATGACAGCCACAACTTCTGAGGCAGTGATTAAGATCCTAAATAGACTCTTTGCAACCCACGGATTGCCTGATGTCCTGGTGTCCGATAACGGGCCACAGTTCACGGCATTGATGTTCGAGCAGTACCTCGCTGACCGCGGCATCCGCCATGCGCTCACCTTGCCTGCACACCCTGCGACCAATGGCCGAGCGGAACGCATGGTCCAATTTGTTAAAAAGACTTTGCAAAAAATGGACTATGACAATATTGATGACAAAGTAAACCAAATTCTCTTTTTGCAACACATAACTCCACATAGCGTCACCGGCAGAACTCCCGCAGAACTACTAATGGGACGAAGACTCCGTTCCCACCTCGACCAGTTGCACCCTGCTTATGAACCAGAAAAGCCAATAGGATCCAGTGGCCGCTGTCGCACGTTCCAGGTAGGAGACCGCGTTTACGCACGGAACTTATCAGGCGACCCGTTATGGATAGAGGCAACGGTAGTACGAGTGACCAGCCCCAAATCCTACCTAGTGAAATGCTGTGACAATAGACTGTGGAAACGGCATATCGACCAATTACGGTCACGACTCGTAACGGCCAGTCAACAACTCCCCCATGACCAAACCGAGGGGGGGGGAGGTACAGAAGAAGAAGAAGACGTTCCAGGGAACCTGCTCGAAGAGAGCGACGAATCAAGTGAGACTCAAGCAATGGAGCACGAAGGAGAATTTTTTTTGCACCACAAGAAATTGCACCTGAGCAAGAAGCAGAGACACTGCCAAACAACAATCTACCTCAACAGGATTGCAATCAACCAGTCCAACGAAAATCCGAAAGACTTAAAAGACAACCATCCTACTTAAAGGATTATATAACTACACCATAATTAAGAAGCCAGGGGGAAGGGGTGTTATGTATGTACCATAGTTAATAAAGTATGAGCTTGAGGTTAAGTGCAGGGTTCTGGCCCTGCACTTCTGATTGGCTGTTAGGCGGCCAGATCGGATTGGCTAGTTCTTAGGAATCCGATTGGCCCTTAACAAAGGATTATTATTGGGTTAAAGTACTTGCGTTCATAGCTCGCTATTGGACAATTCTCACAAAGGTTGCCTATATAAGGCAGGGTTCACTGTTGTTGTTTAGAGAAGTCACTATGCTAATAAAGAGCTGAAAGTCACTATTCAGAGGCTGTCTCCATTTACTCCGACCCATGTCCAAGTACATAACACACCTAGGCTCCATTTTTTGCCTTCCTGGGCCCCAGAAGGCAAAAAAACCAGGGGGGGGAGTTGCTGCAAAAAGTCACACCCACCCAGTCACATGGCCATGTCCACCTGGCCATGCCCACCTAGCCACACCCACCGAACCAGTTGTTAAAAAAATTGAATCCCACCCCTGGTTTCAGTCGCTTCAGATTTGGAACACATAAATATTTACAAATGTGTGAATCAAATGTATTCACACCTCTCTTAAAGTACAAATAATACTGATTCTGAATATCAAATCAGCTCCCCCACAATTTTTCAAGCAATGTGGGTAGCTCATCCATACAAACCACAAGTCATAACCGAGGAAGCTTTTTGGTTGAGAAGCAAAACATCTTCAAGGAACAAAAAGAAACAAGGAAAGCCCAGTTGCTTTTCGAAAAATACCTTTGAGATAAACATGGCCTGGATAACTGAGAATCTCCATATACAATTCACAAGTATCCAGAAGGAGGAGATGGAAAAATAATGAAATATGAAACATTTCTATTGAAATGTTTGACTTCTATTGATTATTTTAACAGGGGGAACATTTAAAATCACAGGAATAAGACCTCTGCCTTGGAAATTTCTGGATAGTAAGGTATCAAAAATCTTGTGATGGACCAAAATGCAAACCATTCTACAGGTTATACAGGTTACATCAAGGCTATTCTCTCTGAACTGCAAGAAGGATTTCTTTCTTGAGCAAAAAAGGCACAGAAATCATAACTCTTTTCATCCATCTCGTAATTGTGTGAATGTTTGAAAATCCATATTTTGTACCTCATTCAAGAGTTACATGACAAATTTGTTTATGTATTATACACTAAACTTATTTATATTTCAGAGAATCTAAAATTGCTTCTAAAATGCAATTTATCAGTAGGCATGTGAAAAGACAAATACATAAACTCTTCTTATATGTAATCTCATTCATAAATTCATTTATATTTACAGTCCAGGTAAAAGCCAGTGAAAGTGATCAGTTTAGATCAGCATGTAAAATGTGCTCAGCATGCTATCCCACAAGCCAGGTTTTAGATTAAAATTAAAATTCTGATTTTTTTGAAAAAATATGAAAGCTAATCTAAAGGAGTTTCTCAGCAGCTGAGGGAGAAAGAAAGAGTGAATTTCTCAGGTGTATAGTAAAACAAGTAATGTTCATGTTTTAAGGACCTTTTACTATCACTGAGCTTGTGCTCTGCCCATCTCTGAGTTGGCAAAAACCATACTGGCATAATCTTGGTTGTGCCAATGCCAATCCCTGCTCAGATCCAGAGCATTATTATATCATCACAAAATTTTAATGCAGTTGACATAATAAAGTGGTGAATAAGTGATATTTTTGTGTGGTTTAATGCACAGATTTAACCATTACCAGAAATAATGAACACTGTTAATAACTGATATATCACATGGACATTATAATAATCAACATTTATATTTATATCATCTGTATCTACCATGGAGCCCATGGAACTGGTTTTGGACCTTGATGGGACAGCCACATCTATCACTAAAGTGGAGTGGGACAATCACCATGGCCAACTTGCCATAGACAGCTCACCACAGGACAAGTTGCTACAGGACAATTCAATAATTCAATTCTGTCCGTCCTTTGGAATCCTTTCTTTAATGATTCTATTCCACCATTTTTTCTATATAAGTGTAACGGTGAGTTGTCCTTTGGTGAGTTGAGCATGTTGAATTGTCCTATAGCAAGTTGGCCATGGCAAGTTGACCACAGAGTTGATTGTGATGAGTTGGCCATAGTGAGTTGTCCTAGACCCCACTGAAGCTTCTCCTAGCCTATACTCACGCCAACTTGATGCTAAATTGTCTTAAGAAAATCCTGTCTAGACTGGGATAATTTGATAACAACTTACAAAGCATTAAGTCCAGACAGCAGACTTTTACTGCCATATATCAGATGCTTCTAAGCATACTTTTATATGTGAATAATCCTGTGTAAGTATATGTTTACACATACATACACACAAAATTAATTGTATCATTTTTAGATGCAAAACTTCAGGAAAAGGACATGTTTGTATGTTCAGGGTGTACAAGAACCTATAGAACTGCCCAAAGTGTGTGTGCGCATGTGCGCACACATGCATACCCAAACGCAGGTACATGGGTGTATGTGCACATGCCTGCACATGTGTGGCAGAGACCTGAAGATCAACTAGTCGGTGCGAGGTGTGCATGCATGCATGGTAGACACCCAAAGACCAGCTGGCCAGCGGGAAGTGGGGCATCCCAACATTGGCAGCTTTCTGAGATCTTTTTCGTGAGCTTCTGTTTCGTCATTTGCAGGGAAACTTCTCTTTCCCTGCAAACCACAGAGAGAAAGACTATGGAGAAACACAGTGGAGCTGAGTCTATAGGTGCCTATAGAGAGGTGTCTGCATGCCACCTCTGGCACATGTGCTATAGGTTCACCACCACTGGGTTACAGAGTATACTTACATATAAAGTACAAGAGAGAAAAAGAAACACCAAAAAGAGACATTCAAGGAAAATCCCAGTAACTTTTCTCAAGCTTTCATGAATGTATGTATGTTCCATAAGCATAGGCTCCATGAAGTTTCCGCTCGAAAACAGTGGGAAAATAGTTCAGCAAAATTAGAAACTGAAAAAGAGATCTGAAAACCAATTTCAATAGAATTAGTGTAAAATAATCATAAACAAAGAACCAAGTAGTGTTACACTACAGAACTTTGAAACATATTATTTAGCAATAAAAATTGAATAAATGGATAATAAAGAAAGAATATAAGAACTGCTTCACTGCCCTACGAATCACCTACACCTGTTTTGACCCCACTCCAATAAGTTTTATCTTTGTATTTATTATCATCTATTATGTTTTGTTGTTTCAATTATTTTAAAATAACACATTTTTGTAATACGGCTAGTTCGTAAAATATTTATGTCCTATCTTACCTCTAGGAGCTAGTACAGCATACATGAGGGTTTGGCCTCATATGATCCCCTTGATGGCTCAGGGAAGTAGCTAATGACTAGCCCAAATGTCATTCAGTGAGATTGGAAGATTTCTAGTTCCAGACCAACAATCATGTCAGGAGTACAGAGTGAAGAACTTAATGCTTAATTGACATCTTCGTGGGGCGCCATTCTGGGGGCCTAGAAGATATTTGAATATTGTGCTTTGTTTGTGCTTACTGGAAAATAAAACATGTTTTATTATATCTTTTAAAAAATTGCACTTGCTGGGGAAATCTGCTTTGTGTAATCTAAAGTTCTAAAATGGTCAAAAAGTGACTTTCACATATGAATGATTTGCTTCACTTTGTTTCACACATATCACCTGCCGTTTGACATATTCCCAAATTTTCCTTGTTTTAATTAAGACCAAGAAGTTAGAGAATTGGCTCTGGCTAAATAGAGATTGAATGGAAGATGTAGCTTTAATGAACTGGATAGCATCCAGGAAGTCTGCAAAAGGCTAGCAAGCAGTTCTGACAGAATATATTTGATAGGAAAGAGCATTCCAGCCAATTAAACAACTAGGAAAGAAATAATGATTTGCCAGTGAATGTGTAACTGAAGCCAATTGGTCCGTATTAACCAATGACTTCCAATTTGTAAGTGATTTTAAAGGTCATTATGAACTCCCTCTAATGAGTAAAAGATAATGTTAAATTAATTATGGAGACAAAATATTTTTATATCCTTGAACAAATGAACACGGAACTTAGATTTGCAAATCACTGAAAATTATATGGCATGAACCAAGCAAATTGCTCTGAAAGCTGACTATCATAACTTTAAAATGGCTAAAGGAAAATAGGACTAGGAATCAAGTATGAAATAGCTAAATACAGATTTCATTAAACAAATATAGAAATCTTGTTTTTCAGCTCATTATGTCACTATAGATTATGAAATGGACTAATACAAGAAAGATCCTGAGTGATAAATTTATAATGGATGCTTAAGTAAACCAAGAGCATTTGACAAAAAGTCTATCAGTGAAAGCAAGATTTTTCTTTAATTGTTAATCCTCAGCATCTGCTAATCAGAACTTGACTGTTTTGGCACATGAGAGAGAATTTTAAAATCCATTTCATATACCTTTAAGATTGTTTTAATTATAGAAAAGCAAAACTGAAATCAAATCAAACCAAATCAATCAATCAAATTCAAGAATGGTTTGGTTGATGATTTACACCATTTTTCAAGTTGTGCCCTTTGCTTCAATTCCTATGAAGAACATTCATTCCTTATCCTTGGAAGTTACACATCACAGGCAATTAGCTGCACATCTTTTGATTTCCCTTCTTTTCTGTTTCCTTTCTCTCTCTCTTAAAATCAATTGAAGTCATAATGCTAATTCACAATGAATACACCAATGTGAACATGTCCTTTTCCATTTTATTCTAAATTCACTTATACTTCCAACCCAACCCAACAGGTTTAACTTTTTATGGACATGCTTATAACCAAAAATGAATCTCTGTTCACACATTTGCAATTATGACAGATTACATCTCTGGGGGCTGCTTCTACAACATAACTATGTAACTATGATACTACTGATGATTGCTCTGAAGTCAGAGATGGAAAAGACATACTCAAAGGATAGGGAAGCCCAGCCCACCATTGAAGCCTTTCTTCTTCTTTGAAGCTTCTTCCCCTCAACTGTGTTTCTGTCTTGGTTCAAGAGATGCAAGTATGGAGGTGATTCTTTAGAAGCTTCTGACTCTTTGTCTACCCTTTGAGCAAGAATAATTCTACCACATCTGATCTGCAAAATTAGATGGCAGCAAGAAATACAAAACTCTTAACTCTTGTTTCCATCTAATGGTACGTGGACTTTTCTAGTGTATGTATAAAAGGGACAGAAATAGTTGGCTGTCTGGATGACCTGGAGTTCAAAGTTCTCCCTGCCTTTCCCTCAACCAATTCATCATAAAGTTCTCACTTCAATTACTCCTTACACCCAAGACTAGTAATCAAAAAATGGCATAGCAGTTTTCAATTATCCCAGAGAATAGGATCCAGAATAAGTCTTTAAAGTTATAGCACAGAATGTTTTCAAGCAAAAACTGGATAGCCATTTGTCAACGAAGTTGGAAACTGCTAATTGTAGAAGAGGTGACAAGCCTCTATATTTCAACAGATAATCTCCAATGAGACCAAGGCTTAGGATCTAATTACTCTACTGAGTAAATAGGTTCAGTGGGAGCTCATTGAAGTTAACTCTGCTCAAATCCATCCTGGTTGTTATTACTATGAATGTAATTGTTTAATCAGGTGTCCTTGAAAATTTTTTTTTTTTTAATATAAAAACCTTAAGGCATTCTATTGACAAATGTCAATTATTGTTGTTTTGTGGTTTTATGATCATCTTCATTTATCATGGCAATTTTATATATACTGATCATGCCAATTTTATATATACTGTTAACATTTGTTTGGAAAGATAAATACTGGGGGTGGGAAAGGCTATTACATATAAGTTGCACCTCCATGCCTGAGCTGACCTTCCTTCTTTGGCGCTTTCCACCTCTTATCTGTCATTCCATTTCTGCTTCTAGAGGAACCTCGGTCTCATTAAAAGCTGTGCAGTGAGACCATCTACACCATTACACTCCCTCAGTCTGTTACTTGTGATTGCCGGCACTTACACTGCCCATAATAACTGCCATTTAGGATTTGCAGACCTCACTTGGCACTGCTGTTGGTTTGTGGGCATGCGAGTGTGTGCCGCTCCCTTACTTTTAGGCTTTACATGTCTTCAGAGCAACTAAAATTCACAAGAACAAACTAATTAATGGATTGCAGTTTTGACAGCTACAAGAAGACAGATGAGAAAGTAGCAAGATTCTGGCAGCGTGTTATCAATTGGGAGGCAACAGTGCATCCCTTCTATGTGGTACAGTGAGCTGGAACCGACACTGACAGATGACACAGCTCTTGACAGTGAAGGCAGTCCAAACTGACAGCTCCCCTTGCAGTCACTCAAGTCCATATTTTGCACTGGAAGGGAACCAACTTGATGTGCAGAATATGCTTGTCTGTGCCTTATTTCCCCCACAAGGCCCACTTTAGGGAAAAGAACACCGTTTTAGAATAATTTGCATTTAGCACCATATCCTGTGAATGCACGGTACTACTTTGAAACAAAGCCATTAAAGGCATTAAGATATACTTCAAAATAAATGCTCTGAATTCTCTAAAAATAAGACTTGCATTCATCATTTCATTGTTTCACCCCTTTTACCTCGGAGGCAATCACATTTTGTCCTTTCAAAAAAGAGTGGGAAAGGGTTTGTTCTAAAGCCAGGTTTTGTGCAGAAATCCTAAAATAAATTGCATTCTCACCCAGGCAGTTGGGTTACATCAATCAAAGACAGATCACTTTCAGAATGAAGGTCAAAAGAGCCACCCCCTCAGCTCACTCAGCCAGACACCTCTGGCCAAACACATCTTGAAACAAGGTGATGGGCAAGTGTTTGCTACTGTTGCGAATGCTGAACAGTCAATCATCCTGACAATCACAGATCAGCATTTGGAGAATGGAATACAAACAATAATTTTGTGAAAGCAAAAAAAATATATTAAAACAAATGTTGCACAAGGTTAAAAGTTCTTAAAATACATTTTTTAAATTTTCACAGCACCGTCTAAAGATATTTACCCATGTAGTAGGGTTGTGTTGTTATTATCCTTTTCATCTTTTCATCTTGCTCATCTTTCCTACCTTATACTATTGGTATCTTAGGATTTATCACTTGTTTGTATCATATGATTTTTGATTGTATCTTATGATTTATGATCATCTACTTATTACTTTGTTGTTTGTATGTACATGAAAGTGTATGCATCAGAGACAAATTCCTTGTGTGTCCAATCACACTTAGCCACTCCTATCCTATCCTATCCTGTCCCATTCCATTCCATTTCATTAGCTAAAAGATATATATAAAATTAAACTATAAAATTTATGTGGAAAAATACAAATATTAAATAAGTGCAGGAGGACATGTGCTTAAGTAAATCTATCACAATACAAACTAAGGATATCACATTGAATAGTTATGCCTTAGAACGGCGGGGGGTGGGGAGGGTCAAATTGGCAAAACAGGTGCCGAATGCATCATGGACAGGCCATGCCCACCCCAGCTCCACAAAAGCAAAAAAAATCACAATATCTCACGTGATGCGATTGAGTTTGACACCCGTGCCTTAGAAGAAAGAATGAAAGCCAACCAGTTGTTCTCCTTCTCATTTCAGAATTCTCTAGTTTTCTTTTCCGGCCCTAAGGCTTCATAATTCTGAACAACACAATCCCAAGAGTTTTTATACATGTGAAGAAAGAAATTGAATGAATTGTATAAAAGTTTAGCAACAGTATAAATTCTCATGAAGTATTTGCTCTAAGTTTCATATTTGATTGCTTTGTTCATTGCTTTGCATTGTCCGATTTCAGCTAGATCCCTAATCTCATGTTTTTGGGAGACAGCTCCATTGAACACAACGTTGTCCCTACTTCTGCAAAAGCTCTAGATCACTTTTCTATAACCAGGTGATTTGTTTTTTACCTATTTGACTTTATTCCCAGAATCTCCAGGCAGCTTGGTCAAAGGGTGAGAAATGTAAAATTAAACCTTAGCTTATCTGAAGGACATCAGGTTGAGAAATCTTGTTCCCTACATTTTTTTTATCGTTGCTGCTTACATTTTTACATTAGTATTTACATTTTCTATTCAGGCTACATCTGTGCTGCAGCCATTCTATACGGAACAGGCACAGATTTAAAGGCAGATACAATAAAGTAATTTATTAAAAAATAAAAATATTTTACTTAAAAATAAATAAAATACATTTTATTAATTTTTGTAATTTGTATGGCATCCTTCAAGTTTTCTCAGAGTGGTTAACAATACTTTAGAGAGCAGCTATATGTTGTTTTTAAAAAAACCTTATGAGTAGAGATAGGCAACTCCATCTTTCCATATAGGAAACAACCTTGAAGAAGTGTGAAAGCAGTCATGTTAGCAAAATCTCAATTCTGAAAAAGAGGAAAGAGTGAGAAAGAAACTCAAGATTATCTTGCCTTGATTCTTCTTGGTATAAAATGGGGAAGAAAGAAATTATGTTGAACTTTCAAGTTTCTGTTATTATTCTCTTCAACAATAGAGTACAGCTCCAGTTATTCTTGTGGTATCTGTTTCCTATCTAACCTACCCCCAAAGTGAGCACACACTCCCCCTTAGAAAATGACTTAAAGTAGAAAAAAGAAAAATATGTACAATCTATACATTGAATATTTAATCCTGGGAAATAACATTTTGCAAATGTAAATGCTGATCCTATGCACACTTAATTAAGTCCAGATATACAGTACATAGAGCTATATACATTCATTATAAAGTATTAAGCAACCAGAAATGTTTCTATGCTTACTGCATCTAGATGTAACCAGTCATTCATAGTTGACTATTATTGCACATGTGTTTTGCATATACTGTATGGAGATCACTTTCTGAATCACAGTTCAAAAGTATGAAAGAGTTCCAATTCAGATTCACAGATGAATCCATATTTCAAGTGAGGGGAGAGAGGCAGTAAAATGAATAGGCAAAGTTATGACATCCACTGAAGAAAATAGCACAAACCAGTGGTTAAGCAGCATTAATTGTGCATTGGAGCACACTAATATTCCATGGCAATGCTGTAGGATCAAAACTCATCTTTGTTCTAAGACAATTGCTTAATTATTCTGCATACACAAACTATACATGCAAAAGGAAGTTCATATTAGATACAACCATTTATTTGGAGAATATCATTTTAATGTTAATTGTAGAGGATGAGCGATACCAAGTTTTAATAAAGCTGCAAGCATTCATATCATTTCCCCAAATGAGGGCTTGTTCTGTTACTTAATACAATGCCTGATTAATCTCTCAACAACAATAGCACAGGAAGGTTGACAGTGTAATTGCATAGTTCTTAAGAGAAAACTATCTGTGTATGGATTCATTAAGCTGCACACCACACAACCTCCTTCTTTACAATTGATGAAAAATTCCTTGCTGAGCAAGCAGAACTCTATAAGTTAGTGAAAGAGTCCCAATTGTAGGCAAGCCAACACAATACTCCAAAGAACAGCAAACTATCATTCATACAAATTAGCTCTACAGATTAATGTTGGTATTCAGATTGCGCATTTGTGTTTCTCTTAAATTTAGGAGCAAGCTTGTATTTAAGTTTAACAAGTATATCTTTATGTTCTGGCTGGTTTAAGGCTAAATTTAAAATATTTTATCAAAGTTTGTACAAATGCTGATGGAGTCATGTGGCAAACTTTTTCCAAGAAAGTTCTGTTTGGTATAACACTCATAATAAGAATATCTCAACTTTTTAATATACAATGCTATGTGAAGTGTTACTTTCTTTGCTACTGTGCAGCCTAATATAATTTCTATAACTCACTGGTAACATGCTTTATCAAGAAATTTTCAATGAATATCCAGCCCAGATTTTCTGCTTGTGTAATGTGTAATGCTCCAGTAACTTTAATAGAGTTATGCATTTTTTCACCCAATACTGCCCCTTCTTCATCGTCATCTTCTTTTTTTTTTTTGGACTTTCTGATCTTTTTGATTATAGAAACTGAAATAAATCTGCTTCTTGCCACTCTGGTAAGGCAAATTAATGGAGCAGGCAGCCTAAAGGGTACCATATTCTTCCTTTAATATTTTCAGTAATAAACAAAAATATTTAAATTGGTCCTTCGAGGAGTTATAAAGAAGCTATTGTGAAATGCAAAATGGCGACAAATGTTCAAGCGTAATCATCATGATTTATCTTTTTTTTTTTCTGCACGAGGTGGCATCAGTGTTTAATTATAAATATTCTGGTGACCTCCCTCAATGATAGTGCATTCTCTGTATGTAGAAGAGTTCAATAAAGTTTTTAGGTCCCAAATATGATTGCAGTATCCATAAATGAATCAATCAGATTTTTTTGGGTGGGGGGGAGACCTGAGGGAGATTTTAAAATAGAATAATGGGACTTTGGAAAAGACCACCAAAATCTTATGAGATTTTAGTGAGATCTCATAAGGATTGTTATGGTAAAAATACACTGTTTCAAGTCAAACTCAGTTTCTAATGAGATGTACATATAACTGTATGGGCAATAATGTGAATGTGATTTGTCCTTTTTCATCTTCCAGGTTTTTCCTTTTTTGGGTTTTAAGGCAGTCCTGTCTGTAGTGCTGTATTTTTATTTGACCCATTTCTTTTTTATGTTCTTTCTGATTAATTGGAAGCCATTGTGACATTTAAAAAAATAAAACAAACATTGTGACAATCATGTAAAAATATCATTCTGAGCATTGGATTTATACTGCAGGAGTAGAATATCTTTTTGAAAAAAATAATTGTTTTCATTGTTTCGGATGTTACAGAGATTATAAATCAGTTTTGAAAATCCCTATTAAAATGTAATCTCCTCTTTACTTTTGAAAATGAATTAGTGTAATGTACTTATTTAATAAAGCTTAAATAAACAGTCATATTTCCCTATAGCAGTGATGTTGAACCTTTTTGTTGTGGTGTGCTGAAAGTGGGTTTTCAGCCTCTGGAGAGCCTCTGGAGCTTGGGGGAGATCGTTTTCGCCCTCCTGGAAGCTCGAGGGATGCCTTTGCAGCCTTGGGAGGCTGAAAACAGGCCCGTTTCAGCACTTCTGGTATTTCCAGAAGGCCAGTTTTTCAGCCTCCTCAGGCTGCAGAGGCTTCCCTAGAGCCTCCAGGAGGGCAAAAACGGCCTCAAACGAGCCAAAAATCAGCTGGGAGGCATGCACATGTGCAGTGAAGGTAAATTTGACTGGGGCTCACATCCCTGCACAAATGGCTCTGTGTGGCACCTGTGGCACACGTGCCATAGGTTCGCTATAGTATCTAAAAAAATCATAGTTCATACTTTATGTAGAGTATCTTCATTCTCTACATAAATGACCTCTGTGATCATATTAAGAGCAACTGAGTTCTCTTAGCTGATGATGTAAAGCTATTCAACACCACCGACAATACTGCTACCCTTCAAAAAGACCTTGACTATGTATCAGAATGGTCAAAGAAATGGCAACTTCAAATCTCAACAAATAAATGCTCTGTCTTACATATTGGCAAAAATAAATCAGAAAATAAAATACAAGCTGAACAGTCAAGAACCTTGGAGTGTTTATCTCTAATGACCTAAGTACTAAAGCCCACTGTAATTACATAGCCAAAAAGGTATTAAGAGTTGTTAACCTAATCCTGCATAGCTTTTTTCTCTGGTAATATTACACTACTAACTAGAGCATACAAAACATTTGCTAGACCTTGAATACAGCTCATCAGTCTGGAACCTGCATTACATATCTGATATTAATACAGTTGAGAAAGTCCAGAAATATTTCACAAGAAGAGTTCTCCACTCCTCTACTCATGCAGAATACCTTATGCCACCAGACTTGAAATTCTAGACCTAGAAAACCTAGAACTACGCCGCCTTCAGTCTGATCTAAATATAGTACATAACATTATATATTGCAATGTCCTACCTGTCAATGAATACTTCAGCTTCAACCATAACAATACAAGAGCACAATAGATATAAACTCAAGATAAACTGTACCAATCTTGATTGCAGGAAATACGACTTCATCAACAGAGTGGTCAATGTTTGTAATACTCTACCTGACTCTGTGGTTTCTTCCCCAAACCCCCAAAACTTTAATCTTAGACTGTCTACTATTGACCTCACCCTTTTCCTAAGAGGTCTGTAGGGGGCATGCATAAGCGCACCAACGTGCCTACCGCCCCTGTCCTATTGTTTATTTTTATTTTTCTTATATGTATCCATTTCATGTATTCAGAACTATGTATATACTTATACCTGCTATCTTATAATCGCTTGACAAAATAAAATAAAGAAAGGAAGGAAGCATGGGCAATCTACTCAGGGCACTGAATGCTGCACTGCAAGGAAGTTTTTGTACTACTAGGGCTTACTAGCATCAAAATGTGGTCCTTTTAAGAATGTTAAGAAGAGCAAGGTGATGGAGTTCTTGTTTACTTTGGGCATGACAGGTTCAAGAAAAGACACCCTTAAAAAACAAACCATGAGTCATTGTTCCAATCTGAAAAGTTGGCCTGTCTCCATGACTGCTCCAGACAGTGAGATCATATGCCTTATTGTCTGGATATTCTCCTACATTAATATTATGTTGTTCATTCTCACTATAGTACTTGATTTAGTATGAATTTTAAAGTGTTCTATGCATTAGGCACAACAGAGAATATGCATATTATGGGCTGTAAATTACACATCCTTTAATGGGCATAAGCAAATAAACAGTAATGTGACTTATCGGGAAAAAAAGAGTTGTGGGAAGATGTAACATACTAATTTATCCATCTCTCGAGTGAATTTATTAGATTATTCCGTAGGTGGCAATGGTTCCATTTTAAAACTGTATTAAATATGATCTAGGTATTTTCTGATAAAAATTAGCAAGCCAGACTTTTTAGTCATATAGCATTCCGTTTACATGAACGCTGGAAACTTTCAGTCTCAACATTTGAGACAATGTGCTAAATAAAGATGCATTAAAGATCTAAAATCCACTTACAAGCCCTTGAAAGAAGCAAGCAGAGTTTAACATATTGTGGCAGAATTGAACTGCATAGCTACAAGGCAATAAATTGTCTTAAGTGAAATATAAATAAAGCCATAGCACATGGTGTATGTTGGCTTTCTTCTTAAGAATGGATTTCACCTTGAGTGAGCATTAAATATAGGCAAGGAAGAAATAGAGACAGTTGTATCCATTGCCCTATGTTCCACATTGCAAAATAATGGTGCCCAAATGCTCCCACAGGCACTAAAATGTTTATATGTATAATAGAAGATGAGCAAACTGTAGAGCACTTTCCACTTCTTGAAGTGGCAGGAGGTTCCAGAGACAAGACTGTGTAGGGTTGCTTTCTTTGGATTAAAACAGTATATGTAGTCCTTGATTTATGACCAGAACAAAATTTCTGTTGCTAACTGAAACATTTGTTTAGTGAGTTTTGCCCCTTTTATGACCTTTCTTTCCACAATTGTTCAGTGAATCATTGCAGTTCTTAAGTTAGTAACATGGTTATTAAGCTCTGGTAGTACAGCGGTTAGAATGCAGTACTGCAGGCTACTTCTGATGACTACCGGCTGCCTGAAATTTGGCAGTTCAAATCTCACCAGGCTCAAGGTTCATCCAGCCTTTTTGTGGGTAAAATGAGGGCCCAGATTGTTGAGGACAACATGCTGACTCTGTAAACTACTTAGAGAGGGCTGTAAAGCACTGTGAAGAGGCATAGAAGTCTAAGTGCTATTGCTACTAAATGAATCTGGCTTCCCCATTGACTTTGTCAAAAGGTTGCAAAAGATGATCACATGACTTCCGGGACACAGCAACTGCCATAAATATGAATCAGTTGCCAAAGGTCTGAATTTTGGTCATGTGACCATGGGGATCTTTAATGGTCATAAGTGTGAAAAACAGGCACTTTTTCAGTGCCATTGTAACTTTGAATGGTCACTAAGTGAACTGTTGTAAGTCGAGATCTACATGTACTATATTCCTTCTTTTATGCTTTTTGTGCATACATCAGGAACAAATCCACCAATCATAGATACTTTTCTCTATAGAGATAGCTTCTGCATTCAATTTCAAGGGAATTCCAGTGAAACCTACTTCTGTTTCTCTCTTCTCTTTTTCAAACTGTACTCTTGCACTATCCTTGCAGGTCAGGTTGACTCTTGATTCACAGATCCACTGTCCTTTTTGGATGGTGGATGGGTAGGGAGTGTCAATTTGTTGATGGTATTACATATTTTGTCAAATGAAGGCAAATATACATGTCCCAGGATAATGTTGGATGTTCCAGTCTGGGTCGGTTTTGTTTTCTGAGCTTTCAGACTTGTACAGACTCTACACTTTGGATGTCCCACCAGGTGGCAAGTTTCAGGGAAGGGACCTGGAGCGTGACAATTCTGTGCAATCTGACAGACATGAATTAAGGCAAATATACATGTCCCAGGATGATGTTGGAGGATCCAATCTGGGTCTCGCATTCTGCTGAGAGAGTTCTCTGAAGATGAGCTCCAGCATGAGTCCAAAAGCTTGGAAGACAAAACCTCTGGTCCCGCTGACTGACCCAGATTGGATCCTGCAATATTTTTTCAAATCCCTGACTCCTTCTGTCACATAACAACTTTAGGTACATGATAAGCTTTATATATTGACATAAATCAGAAAGCCTGAGTTTGCACCAACAAAACAGATTTACGTAGTTTCTGCTTTAGGCATGAAAGTCACTCTTTTTGAGCCCAATTCATCTCATGGGGTTGTTGTTGTTGTGGGGAAAATAGGAAAAGGAGGAAGGAATATTTGGTATGTTCACTACCTTGAGTTATTTATACAAACAATAAATGTAGGATATAAATCAATAATAAATAAGTAATTAAATAATAAATAATTAAAACCGAGTACTATATACTTAGTTTCAGATCTTATTCCATATCTTTGTCCTGCATACCTGAAGGTCTTTTTTTTTTTTTTTTTAAAGACATCTTTAGGTATTTGACAATACTTGTCTTCTCAGTACCTGCTACAAGAAATACATTATAAAGGTGACAAAATGAGCTAAATTATAAAATTCCAATTCAAGTACTAATGGAAGTGCCTTGCACTCTCCCAAGTCTGAAAATAAGGGACAGGATATCTACTTGCTGTAAGGGGCAAGGGGCAAGGTGTTGTATTCCTGGTGTTTCTACAAGGCAAGGGGACCTCCGTAGGAAATAGCAGCTCAGAAAGGGACCATGGCTAGCCGTTGTATTTGGAAGCTGAGCCAACTTCTTTTAAAACTTGATATTAAACTGAGCTAAAATGAAAGTTTTCTGTCATGCTAAAATACAAATGTTTATATTTTTTTCTCAATCAGGTTCTGGAATTCATAAAGCTATAGTTTGCTGAAAGTGCCATGTTCTTACCAAAACCTACAAACTAAGGAAAAGTCATTCTAGTCTGGCATAATATGTGAATCCAATAATGGTGTTTGGCATAACTTTCTATTTTCTTTCACTCCTATTTCTTGTAAAAGCTTTCCCCGCCAGTTGTATCTGACTTTGCTCATCTCCATTTTCCAGCTGATGGAGCCAGCATTGTCCAAAGATGTTTCTATGGTCATGTGACTAGCATGACTATATACTGAGGAGCATAGAACGCTATTATCTTCCCAGTAAAGTAGTACCTATTTACCTACTTGCATTTGCAAGCCTTTGGACTGCTAGGTTGGCTGGGGCAAGAGTGGAAACTCACACCATTATGTGGTCTCAAACTGCCAACCTTCTGGTCAACAAGCCCAGCATCATACCTGCCGGCATCACTTATAATTTTGTAATATTGTAAGATCAAGGGTTCTGTGGAATCTGTATTGTTTAATGACATACATGTCACACATATTTTCTTGATAAAGAATATATATTTGATGTACTTTATTTTCTTTTCAGAAATAAATAAATGATTTTGACAGTGTATACAAAAAATGGCAATAACAGTTCTCAAATACATATGAACATATTACTAGATATTTTGTTCAGCTAAGTACAAACATTTTATTATAAGTCCAGCGCTGGAATTTTTATCTGTACTTTCTTTGTGGACTTCAAACTTCTCAAAAGAATGTTTTTTTCATAATGAAAAATAACCAAAAGGGCGTTCATTCATTAAAATATGAGAAGCATCTGAAAGGCTGAAAGATGTAGGAGTAAGGCCCTGTTGTTCTGTTTTGCTCTTTGAAACATCCTATTTAACCCATTTTCCTGCTGAGTTGAAGAGATGTATGTTTGGAAAATGTGGGGTCATATTTTGAAGGCTTAACAGATGTTAAAAGATTCACTGACAACATTAGAGGAATGTGTGTAGGTTATTACACACCAAGCAACCACAAAAATTAAGCTGCATTTTAATAATTTCATATGTCAGACGTTGCTTGGCACAGACCCATTTGGGGTTGATTTCATAATGTGAAATATCGGGAGACAAGATACAAGACAGATCTGATGGCAGAAAGATTTTGAACATATTAAATCAATGGCGACAAGAACCAAGCAACTATTGAACAATCCATTCTCTTCTTTTCAAGCAAACGTGAAAGCCCAGTTGCATCATGAAAACTTTGGAGAAGATCATTTTATATTAATTGATTTTATTGCAAAAGTATATCCAAAGAATTGCGTTTCCTGAACATTGTCGTCTACATAATTTTATATTAACTGCTAAAATCTTGGTGTTGCAGTGAAGAAACAGTGTCATGCCATAGAATTTAATGATCAGCAATCTTTATTGATACTGTTTACATCAGAGTAAACATGGCCCCCACCCAAAAAATTGGTTTGTAGTAAATATATTTTTGAGAATACAACCCAAATTATCATTGTTTGATTAAGCCCAGGGATATCAAACTGGTGGCCTGCAGGCTGGATGTGTCATATACAGGCCACACCCACCCCAGCTCCGTGAAGGAAAATATCATCATGATACATCACGTGACGGCAATGTGACATGGCAAATTTAGCCAATGTATAACTCCCTGTGGGATGAAGCAATGTGAAGCAAAGCACAAAAACTAATAGGCCAATAAATGAATAAAATGAAGGAAAGGGATAAGAGCAGGGAAATATTACTTTACTCCAAATTTGTTCACTGTCATTAGACTTGTCCATCTTTCTATCCTTCCAAAGTGGCTTTGCTACTACTATGTTCAAACTCTAATTCACATCTTTCGGAGAATTTCAATTCTAGTGCTTGTTCTTATACTTGCTAATTCTTCTTCTCTCTACCACATTGCAAGAGCTGCATGGATATTATATACATGCATCATGTTTTATATTATTGTATATAGAGAAGTTTCTTCTATATAATGAATCCTTAATACAATAAATAATAATAAATTATTTGTTTGTGTGCTGGCTGGATCGCTACAAACTCTGACAGTTTCTCCTGACACAAACAATTTCTATTTCTCTAAGAAGCATATTCCTATTCAAAGTCATTTCCACAAATACTTACTTCACATAGAGACCCCATGTTTTTTTCTATTATAATTTTAAAATCTCCAATCCATTTCTCCATATTCTAAAACAGATTGTCTACTTGCTCTACTTCTTTGTAATTTAGGTATAATTTGCAATAATTTGCTCTATCTTTTCTATGACATACAACTTTTTTGGTCTTGAATATATTAATTTTCAGATTATTCAGATAATCTAACATTTCTTTCAAATCATAGAGATTCTAAACTAATAATATGGCATTAAATACATAAAATACATAAAATAACCAAGAGGCCAAAATGCTTTTTTGCCTTACTCCTTGCTCAAGGTTGAACCATTTGACAAACTTTCCACTTATTCTCACCAATGCTTTATTTTTTTTTATTATTGGTCTCATTACCTTCAAAAATTAACTTTCAATACTGTATTCACATAAACATTCCATAATTTAAGCTTCATGAATATTCTATTTAACATTCTATGAATGGGATAAAACTGTGGTTTATTTACATGCATAGTCTATTTCTTTCCAACTAAAAAACACAAATCTAGTTCTGCAAACCTCCTTCCTTGTACAAATTCATAGTATGCTTAACCAAATTTTGTTCATTTCTCATACCCCTTTGTTCAGAATTGTGCCAAATACCTCCCCAAGATTTTAACAAACACAACCCTTTGTAATATTTGCTCCTTTTGTATAGGAGAACAATTCCTGCATTATTCCAACCATAAAGCAGAGATTAAGTCTTTACATTCAGATTAAACAAGTGGCACAAGTTCTTTCAGGAAACTGATTGAGTAGTTGATAAATTATACGTCATCAAATCAGGGTCAGCTCTTAGCAACCACAAAGATTGGTTTTCTTCGGGACAATTTGTCTCTAATCTTGTTGTTTGGATCTTACAATGCCATTGGCATCGCCATTGTACTGTAACTGTATCCATCAACATTTGACTGATGGTCATCCTCTTCTTTTTCCTTCTATTTTATCCAGCATTATAGATGTCTCAACAGAGCTGGAGTTTTGCATAAAATGAGGTATGATAATCTGACTGAGATCATTTGTGCCTCAGTGAACTCTGGGTTGATCTGTTTAATGATCCATTTGCTTATTTTCTTGGCTAACTATGGTATTCTCAGAAATTTTCCAACATCAAAGTTCAAAAGTATCAACATTATTTCAAATCTACTTCCACAGAGTCCAACTTTCCTAAGCCATAAAGGCCAACTACGTTTTCCTTTTTAATATTTCCAGGGTTTGTTTTCTCTCATTTTAAGTGGCACATCTTGCTTCTGTGTTTTGGATTTTTTCATAATATGTCCATAAAAGCATCTGCTGTTAAAATATTTTGTTCTATTTTGTGTTAACACGTGTAATCTGTGTGTTCTCTTTTAAATAATCTTTAGTTTTTCTAGTTCCATCTAGTTCCATCTAATGCCCAGCTTTTTAACATGTTATGTTTCCAGCAAATAAAAACAATCACAGCTTCCAATGGGAAATATTATCCTATTTAATTACAAATTCTCATTTCAAAACCATCTGGATCCTTAGTCCATTTTTAACTTTAACCCAATTACAAATATTTTTGTTTCTGAAAGCTGCTCACAAGTAGCTACCATAGAGAGTACACATTGGTTATCTCATCTTCTCTTCTTGTTCCAGAGAGACTTTTCTGGTCTCTGCCATAGATGCTATCCTATTCAAACAGGGATGTCTAGTTTGCCAGGAATCTTCACTGAAGTGACATAACAAACAAACATCTATGGCGTAATTCTTTTCTATGGAGCTTTCATCTCATTTTTCCTGGTATCCACCTTCCTTTCATTCTACTGCGAGATTAAGTAAACATCTCATACTTTTTCATATATACTTGTGTATTCTACTTTCAGTCTATTCTTTCTATTCTTTTCCCATGCCCATTTTTATTCCAGATTCATCCTTTTCACTACTAAATCATGGTCCATTCCATTCTTTTATGAGGCCAGGTCCTCCAGGCCCTGAAGATATTAAAGTATATGAATTTATCAGAGGTGGTATTCAGCAGGTTCTGACTAGTTCTGGAGAACCGGTAGCAGAAACTTTGAGTAGTTCGGAGAACTGGTAAATACCACCTCTGACTGGAGATTTTACAGTATCCTTCCTCTGCCCACAGAACAGGTAGTAAAAAAAAAAAAGAGTCCTACCACTGGAATGTATATACCTCGAAATGCCATTTGGAATTTGAACCATCAGAACCTCCATCAGAACCTCCATTTGCTCATTCCAACTAGGCTTCACTTTTCTGGGAATATAATTTTTTTCCATGTTACAACTATAACCATGCAGTATGTAAATTGGGTGCTAAAGAATTAGGGTTTAATTGTATGCGCTGTATTATGCAACACCTTCATATTCCCATGGCTAATATTGGTCCTGCATACCTTTGAATGCATGAAGATTTCTGCATTCCCAAATAACTCAAGATGATGAGTTTCATCTATTCCTTTTAAAAGACAGAGAACAACACAGAATTATTATTACAGCCTCTTTAAACAGGCTGATAGAAAGCAATTATCACATCATTGTTTCAGGTACCATGGCTAATCTGCTAAAGTATTTTGTGCAGTACCTTATTATTACAGTATTGGCTTACTTGTTCACTAACAAAATGATCCTGAGCTTTTTCAGATGGCTTTGTATGAAAACCTTGCTTACTTTGAGGCTCTTTATCCCTACTTCTATAGTTTGAGAATTGAGAGGCACAGCCAGTTCTGTTTTGTCGCATAATTTCATAAACGCCAAATTGGATGAGACATTTAAAATATATATCTGTCAAATCTGAACTATTAATGTTTTTTTTTTCACCATCTTCTCCTGATGTTGGGTTTGACAAGCCAAAGATTTAAATGAAAAATAGACTTGGCATTGATGAAGAGTTAGAAAAGACAAGTAAAAAATAATAATAAAAAGTGGAGAGCACCAGAAAGATGCTTAAGGGAGAAATATAAGATTAAGTCGATTCCTTTGACACTGGTTAACTGTAAGAAAACGAGTAATGATAACACATTTTCCCATCCTTTATTGGCATTGATTTTTACTTCCCCTGTGGTTGCTTTCTATAAATCTTTCAAATTTTCCCATGACTTTTGGCTAGAGTTCTGTAAGCTGACAGATTTCTTCCCAGGTGCAGTTGAGGTATGATCATTTGATCAGAAAAATAGTGCATGGATTATTTATATGGTTTTTACAATTTGAGTAGAAAAAGGACAAATAGGTAATTGTAAACAAAAGACTCCCTTGAGTTCAGTTCAAATCCTGGTGACCATCTTTCTTTAAAAGAGTAGACACTTGCTATTTTCTTTGACTTCCTAGTTTGTACTAGAAGCCAGGAATTTGCTGGTGGACTCTCATACTTTTTCAAGATCAGCTAATCATTGCTACTGGACAACTGTATGATATGATACAAATAGCAGTCAAAATAAGGTTAGCTTCTAATCAAATCGGGGTCCAATCTGAGTCCTACATTTGTACTTTGGGGAGCAGAATGGCAAAAAAGTGAAGGTTCTCCCTTGTTTCAATCAGCATGGTCTCAAAGTCTGCGATTAAGAGAAGCATCCTGTTTTGTACTTTATGAGTAGGATGCGTGAATCCTACCCAAAAAGGATTCTACCCATAAAGAGCTCTGGTGGAGCAGTGGTTATAGTGCAGTATTGCAGGCTAACTCTGCCGACTTCCAGCAGTTCAATCCTCACCAGCTCAAGGTTGTCTCAACCTTTCATCCTTCTGAGACCGGTAAAATGAGGACCCAGATTTTGGGGGGCAATATGCTGATTCTGTGAACCACTTAGAGAGGGCTGTAAAGCACTATGAAGCAATATATATATATATATATATATATATATATATATATATATATATATATATATATATATATATATAAGTTTAAGTGTCATTGCTATTGCTGTTGAATACTTATTTCCCTGTGTTTTGGAAGTATTGTCAAGCTTATTTTCTTTCTAGAGGTTATGGAAATATAAGTTGACTATACCCATCCTATCGGTATACATTGAACTTTGCTCTGATTAAAAGCAAAATTAAAGCAAGACCAAAAATAGAAGAGATAAATTGTTGCCTGTTCTTTGCTTAATGCTTTTTCTCACAGCTGTGAAAGGAATTATCACCACCACCTTGTTTGTTCCAATTAAGCAGTTCTCCTGGTTTCTTTCAGGTATTTTCACACTTACATTTGCACGCAGGAATAAAGGGTTATCAGAGTTGATGAACACTCATTCTATCCAAAGGAATCCCAACTCAATAACACTTTTAGAAATTACATGTGACAGGGAACTGCTAACACACAGCTTTCATTCCTCCTGCCTTGCACGACCAAAGATTATAGGAAGATCTAATTGTGGCTTATTCATTTGTTTGAATTCAAGCAAACTATAGCAACAGTAGCTAATTGAATCCCATTCAGAGGAGAGATGCATACCAGTGGTAACTCAGTATAAACAAAGAACTATCTTCTATTACCACTGTAGGTGTAAAGAGACAAGGAGCTATTGCTGCTAATTAGCTTGGCATTTCTGTGTTCACAACATCAGAAGCAAATTGAAAATGAAAATTTATTTGGAGCCCAAGCACCACCACTTCCTGCAGCTCCATCTGCTGCATGCCCTCTGGATTACCCAGAATGGTTGGCTGCCAGATTGAAGGACACCATTTGATAGTAGGCCAAGTTGAAAGGTCTCCTGGCGGTAAAACAATGACCATCCTTTTACAAGTGGATCATTGTTGCTGAACAATAAAGCTTTCTGGCTTATTTGAATGTCAACAATTCAGAAAAGTTGATGTTTTGGAGCCATCAAATAAAATGTTTTTTGTGAAACAGTTTATTATTTCAGTGGTAATTATTTGAATCATTCATGGCAAAGGATGTTTACTAATGAGGGCTTGGCGGCCGCAAATTCCAGGGAGACTGAATGCTCTTTGTGCTGACAAAAAGGCCCAAATCACAAGAGAGGAACTGACTGGACAAATCATTCATCTATGCAAATGCCAGCTAAAATGGTCAGATGCATTTATTACCCTCCTCATTATAGTAAACAAGGGAGAAATCGTGACTGGCAGTTATCAACTTGCCCTGAAGTATGATTTGCTCTCCTACTACTATTTAAATGAGAGGGAAAAAGGCATTGCCACTGGGGACTTTGTTGGTGTATAAAAGAGTAAATGTCACATAGCCCAGTGCTTAAAGGCTCTTGATTGACAAATGTTTTATTTGACATATCAAACAATGATGGTTTTCATATCAAATAGCCCACATTTGTGAAGTAAAAATTAACCCTTAAAAGACTAGTGTAAAACTAAAGCAGGCTCAAGGAAGCAGTCACAGCTCAAAATACTGATAAGCAATTGGGTTCCTAAGGAACTAAAAATACATTCTGCAGCAGGTAACAAGAATGGCAGAATGTTTTATCACAGCACAGACACGGAGACAATCACACAAAGTAGAGTGTAAAAAGAAGTTCTTACCACTGGCTTCAAATGACCTACTTGCATTCTGTAGCCTTTTTAATGGTGGGAGAAGGGCCTAGCAAAGAATTAGTCAAAAGTACTCGTCAAAACAACTGTGTCAGTTTGGGACTGCCATTCCATTCTCAAAAAGGCCAGATTATCCCAAGATGAAATGGCTTTTTTGGGCAAGGAGAGGGCTCTTGCATATGCTATTATGGAGCCTTGGTGGCGCAGTGGTTAGAGTGCAGTACTGCAAGCTATTCCCACTAGGCTCAAGGTTGACTCAACATTCCATCCTTCCAGATTGTTGGGGGTGATATGTTGACTCTGTAAAGCGCTTTGAGAGGCTGTAAAGCACTATAAGGCAGTATATAAGTCTAAGTGCTATTCCTATTGCTATTAAAGGTCTTGTCAATATAGGTAGTCCTCGACTTACAACAGTTGTTAGTAACTGTTCAAAGTTACAACAGTGCTGAAAAAATGACTTATGACCATTTTTCATAGTTATGACCAATGCAGCATCTCCATAGTCACATGATCACAATTCAGAGGCTTAGCAACTGGTTCATATTTTGTAACCTTCTGACAAGCAAAGTCAGCAGGGAAGCCAGATTCACTTAACAATTGGGTTACTAATTTAACAACCACACTGATTCACTTAAAAACTGTGGTGAGAACAATTGTAAAAAACTCACTTAATAAATGTCTCACTTAGCAAAGGAAATGTTGGGCCCCACTGTGGTCGTAAGTTGAGGACTACCTGTACTCTAGAGTCAAGTTGAGTCTTTTAGGCTTGACTGAAAAGATCTTTTTGAAATAACACAGGTACCAGCAACACAGGAGTCACCAATACCAAGCTCTGGTTTATCTTGTAAGGACTGATTTCCTCAACATTAGTAAGAGTCATTTCTGAAAAGGACTCAAGAAGAACTAAAAGCCCTGGATAGGAAGATCAGAAAAATAATGACAATGAATCATGCCCTTAATCCTTGCAGTGACATTGACAGACTCTTCTTCTTCTTCCTGCCATATTCAAGCAAGTGCCGGGTCCACTTTTTGGATCGAGCACCATTTTGCACAATCAGCTGTGTCTCTAGGGTGCAGACCCCTGGCTTGCATATCTTTGTTGCAGTGGTGGGATTCTATTTTTTTTTTTGCTACTGGTTCTGTGGGTGTGGCTTGGTGGGCGTGGCAGGGAAAGGGGTACTGTAAAATCTCCATTCAGAGGTGGTATTTGCCAATTCTTTGAACTATTCAAAATTTTCACTACCAATTCTCCAGGACTGGTCAGAACTTGCTGAATACCACCTCTGTTTTGTTGATGGTATCTTGCATCTCTATTCTGGACACCTGCAAGGTTGCCGGCCATTGATTTCTAGTTGGTAGGCTGTCTTAGCCACAGCAGAAGGTGCTGTTCTCTGGACATGTCCATACCAGTGGAGTTGGCCTTCTCTCATCTTCTGAAAAGTTAAAAAAAAATAGGTTGGTGATTTCCTGAGGAAACAAGCAGACCCCTGAATCTGTGTGGTTCTGCTTCCAAAAAGATCTTTCAGCCATCAGGCTGCAGTACTTTACCTCCTCTCTATCAATGGATCTCTTGCTTCGGCTACAAACCTGTCTGAATAAACTATAAATGGTTAAAAGAAGCCACTTTACTTCAAGGCCTCCTTGGTGATTGGTGATTATGTGAATTTTATTCTACTTGGAAGAAAGAGAAGATAGCCAATCTGTCCCATCTCTTCCACTAATGTCCTCAATTAATGTAATATGCTGCTGCTGGTGCCATTGTAGCTCTTGGGCCTCTTATCGGGAGAGATTTCCCCCCCCCCCCCAAACCATGCTTATTTTTTTTGTAAGATAAGATTCTGAAATACTTTAGTACATACAAAATGGCTAACATAAATCTATCCTTTCATTTCTTCAACTGAAGAAGAGGCCAGACATCGGAATCACCATCAAGCCAATGCAGTTGCATTAACTCTTCCATCAAAAATATTTCATTCAATGGTTAATATCCCCAAAGTCAATATTTCTTTTTATAAAAACTATTTAACTAGGATGAAATGCTATGAAACTGATGATGTGCCCTCATTAAACATCAAAGAAGCCATGGACAACCCTCCCTACACATACCCTTTGACACATCTGCATAGTGCTTTCATATTACAATAAATGTATCCCTGAAGATATCATAAACTGTGAGTATAACAACGGGTCATAGATTGTACTCTTGAGATCTGCATACTTTATGGATCTTCATTTACCCTAATGCCTCCTTATTTTGTATCTTCGTTCATGTTTGGAACATTGCTGTCATGCCACCTTCTATAAGATCTTTTTATACAATTATTGTACATTGTACAAGAAATTCTTGCTTTAGGTAGGAAACACGGTAATTTATCCATCTCTAGAGGGAGATAATTTTGCAGCTTCTTTTGCCCCCCGTTTTTTGGGAAAAGGGCCTTTTCTTACTTTGGATTTGTCTTTTCATTCCTTAGGGGCAAGTCATAGAAATGGAGGTTTCCCCAACTGACTGGTGAGGAGGCAGAATCTTACATCAAGTTGGCAGCTGTGATACAGTCTAAATTTATAGACCCTCCCTAATTTCTATAATGCACCTTTTGAATTGTAAGTTCTTCTTCAATTAAAGAGACATTTTCTTCTGATACAGACAAGTGTTTGGTGATTTTCATTATTTCTGATATTATAAAATTTAGAAACATCTGACAACTTCACTGATTTTTGCCTCACAAAAAATGGAGAACCAAAAAGATTAAATTATTTAAATGGACAGAAATAACTTTCTTTTTTGAAAAAGTGAATAGAAAGGTCCTCTTGTGTGCGAAAGCTCTTTTGTTTACATATCTAAACAAATCCTTGAAGGAAATTACCAGAGCACAAGATGGCTACTTTAAAGGAAATATTTGATTTATGGACCTGTGAAATGTTTGAACTTTTTAACTCTTTATTGGAACCAGAATTATTACTGAAAATGAACATATCTCTCTGGAGACAGAGGGTGGGTCCCTCTGAGATGAATTCATTGGATTTACAAATGCAACTGGATGATAATTTAAAAATTGGAAAAAAAACCTGGATTACCCTTTTAAACTGAAATATGAGAGATTTATTGGAGTTACTTCATTGAAACTACAAGTGGACTTAAAATATGATAAAAACCAGAAAACAGGAAAAGGTAGTGGAAAAAAAAACCTGAAGAATGAGAAAGGAAGGAAGGAAGGAAGGAAGGAAGGAAGGAAGGAAGGAAGGAAGGAAGGAAGGAAGATGTAGAAAGATTCAGTTAAGAATGAGCACTTAAGGATAAAGAATCATCAGAATATTACAAGAGCTGGGAATGTTGGTGTGATTGGATAGAACAAAGATAGATAATATAATAGTAAACATTATTAGACTGTAAAGAAGGTAGTAACTATAACTCGCATTAAGATTTAATTGTAAATATTACACCAAAAATGATAACAAATAAGGAACCACAAACTGTCGATAATGGAATTGACTTTTATTCATTTTTTTTGTTTTCTTGATTTTTCTATGTTGTGTATGTGTTTGTTCATTTAATTGTATGTTCAATAAAGTTTGTTTAAAAAAAAAAGAATGTGGTATGGTGACACTATATGTATATTAATCTTTCCCACCCAATACTTTTGGATTGCTGAACTTCAGTTTCATAGTCTCATGTGAAAACACATCTGAAGACAATTAAGTCAGGCTGGGTACGGTGGATGTATAATATTTTTATATTAATCTGCTAAGGGTTGATCCCTTGCTTGTGCCTGTTTTATGGTTTTTGTGCATGTGATGGGTGCAAGATCTCTAATAATGCTCTAATTTATATTCTATACCTCAAAATAGTTGAAATGTCTGAGTTTCCTGAATACTTCTATATTTTTGAACAGATGTGATTATAAAAATTTAGATAGCATGGACACAAATGAATAGAAAAAGTATTACCAAGGAGATAATTTTCAATTTGGCCAATTACAAAATAAACATTTTATTACAAATAATCAGCTATAAAAAGCTGACTTTTTACACTAAAGCTCTTTAGAAAAGGGCAGAAAGTATGCCCTTTCCTTATTTTTCACTTAATGTTATATCCTATGGGATCCTATGTATTCTTTACAGTATTTTGAATAAATTTGTGTATTTTTTTAACCCAAGCTGAATGGCAAATTAGCTTAATTGGAATGAGGCAACATGAATATTATTTAACAAGTGCTACCCCATTAGTTTATTTTTCCCAGTAAGATAGAGAACTAGTTAAGCAGTTGCTTTTGTGTGCATGTGATTCAGCACACCTTTGTTATTTTGTGACTATAATTTAATGCTTTTCCTTTCAGTTGCTGCATGGTTGCCAATTCACATCAGTTTGGATTTACCAAGGCAAGAACTGTGTGTTTTACGCAAAAGGAGACCAGTGATTAGTATATAAAAAACTGCACCATCTAAACAGGCAGAAAGAATTTCTTTTTTAAAAAAACATAATATTTTAATAAAATACTATGTTTTTTAAAAAAGAAAATCTTTCCACCTGTTTAGATGGTGCAGATTTTTTTTATTGTTTATTAAATTAAAAACAACACTTACAACAATAAAAAACTGAAACAAACTAAAATATAACAATAAAAAGTAGAAAGTGCAGAAAAGAAAGAAAAATAGGAATTTAACGAAGAATTCTATATTGTATTAGTACTATAATACTATATAATACATAAATAATAATATATCTATTTTAACTTTCATAAATAAATCAAATTTATATTCTTTCCTTTTACTTTTAACAATCTTGATCTTTAGGTCCTTCAAATAATGTTGTAGAACTTGATTTCTTTTCATTTTAATTTGTCCCTTCACATAATTTCCTCAAAGTTTAACTAGCCTCTCTAACAAATCAAATAAAGGAAAATTATGCAACTCATTCCCCTGGTATATAACTTTTATTTATTTAGACAGTTTCTTTTGTATGTCTGGTGTAGCATTTCTTTTCCAACCTGTTCTGTAGCCTGTCATTTTTAAATCCACTTTCAGATCAGTTCAATCTTGTCCATTAAAACTTGTTCCTCTTACACTACATCTTTTAAACACAATCTACTCTAGAGGAGGACAGTTTTAAAATTAACATCTAGATCCATTGTTCAAAAATATCTTCCAATATGTCCAATGTTAAAATATTTTGCTCCATTCTGTAAAAGTAAGTCACATTTAAGTGTTCTTTACCTTTAATGACAATCTTAATTCATTCTAGTTCCATTCAATGCCCAACCTTCAAAATCCCATCCTATCATGTTAAAAAAAAAAACAAGTAAAAGAAAAAGCAATTTCCCATGGGAGGGATTCTTATAATTAATTCCAAAATATTATTTCAAATCCAATTAGACACCTGGTTTGTTTGTAACTTTCCAAAGTCAAAGTTCTAATCAGCCTTTTGCTGTTTTTCAAATGTTTTTTTAATCCTTAAACTTGTATTTAAAATTTCCTCCACTAAGCATTAAAGGAAACATAATCTGATGTTTTCAGATTTTTCAATAAAAGTGTTAAGTCCTGAGCATGGGTGCAAGGAACGGAGACGAGACATGGAACTGTGACTTCAACTCTTTATTCGTGACTTCAGAACAGAGCAAATACTTGGGCAGCAGCAGCTCTTTTATAGAGCTGGCTGCTGTCAAAACAACCAATCATTTGAGTTTACCGCTCTAACAAGCATCCAATCAGAGAGACCTGCTAACAGCCAATCAGACTGGCCAGAAACGGCCAATCACGACTCGCTATTCGCGGGCCAATGAGAAGTGCAGGATTACGAGCCTGCTGTAAAAGTAAAGCTATTAGGGTTGTTACTGCTGCGTTGGCTTAGTTCATAACACCCCTCCCCCCTAGGTTCCGTCTGAGGGGTGAGGTGACGTATTCTCGTAAGTAGGCAGGTCGCTTCACCTGTCTGCTTGATCTGCGCTGTTCCACCGGTTTCTGTCCTGGCTCTGGTTCCAGTGGACTGCTTGCTGAGCTGGATGGCGAAAACGATCCCACTGTTTCGTCGAATGGCTCTGGACTGTTCTCCATGCTCTCGCCAATGCTATCCTTCGCATTCCCTGGATGTGTTTCCATCGCGGTGCTGTCACGCCGCGAGGCCACTCCCTGGCTCGGTTCTCCTTCTGGCGGTGAGTATCCCATGGTTGGTTGTGTAGACTGCTGGGTTTCGATTGTTAAATCATCTATTATTTCTTTTTCAGCCCCCTCGATGTCCCTTCCCCCCCCAGTTGGAGATTCAAGGGATGAGATGGGTGTAGGTGCTAGTCTGGAATGTAGTTGGTCTATGTGGCGCTTCCACATTTTACCATCTTCACTTTGTAGACGATAGGATCGGGGTCGCATAAGTTGCGTTATGGTAAGTGTGTCCTCTTGTGGGTCCTGCAAAATCGATGTGGATACGGGACCAGGGACCTCGAGGCGTTTCCCACTGGGTTGGGGGTGTTTTTGGAGGAGCAGAGCGAGTCTCCTGGCATTTGCTGCACGTCGCTACTCAGGTCTCTATCTGCTTGTCTAAACCAGGCCACCATGCGTAACTCCTGGCCAATGCCTTCATCCGCACAATGCCTGGATGCCTATCGTGCAACATTAAAACTTTATGTTGCAATTTCTCCGGGATTACAACTCTGTCTCCCCACAAGATGCAGCCCTTTGGGGAGAATAGTTCTGCCTGTCGATTTCTGAATGGCTTGAAAGTGTCATTGGGTGCGCTGTCCGGCCAACCCCGTTCCACCCAGCTGAGGACTCGTGCCAAAGAAGGGTCCTTTTTCGTTTCTGAGGCGATGTCTCGAGCAGTCAGCGGCGGCGATTTAAGAGTTTTGATTTGCAATACGGCTAGGGTTGGAGCTGGGTCCTCTATGATGTCTGGTAGTGGAGAGCGGCTCAAAGTGTCAGCATGGGGAATGGCTTTCCCCAGGCGGTGTTGCAGTTGGTAATCGTAGGCAGCTAAAAATTCTGACCAACGTGTCATTCTTGGTGATAAGATGTGGGGAGTTGGTTTGTTTCCCGCCAAAATACCAAGTAGCGGCTTGTGGTCTGTAATTATGGCAAAGGGTCTCCCATACACATATTCATGGAAACATTTAATTGCGGATACAATGGCGAGAACCTCTTTATCAAGTTGGCTATAGTTCCTTTCAGTTTTAGACAAAGTTCTCGAAAAGAACGCAATAGGTGCCTCATTATCATTTGGTAGGACATGGCTTAAAATGGCTCCCACTCCGAATGGTGAGGCATCACAGGTAACCGTTAAGGGTAGAGTCTCATTGTATTGTATCAATACAGCATCGGAAGTTAAGAGGTCTTTTACTTGTTGAAATGCCCGTTTTTCACGCCGTCCCCAGACCCAGGAAGCCTTTTTGTTGAGAAGTCTATGAAGGGGCTCGGCTATGGTCACCTTCTGGGGCAAGAAGATGTTATAAAAGTTAATGAGTCCCAGGAAGGCTTGGAAGTCTGTCTTATTTCTAGATCTTGGGGCGTTTTTGATTGTAGTTAGTTTTTTTTCGGTGGGGTGGATTCCCTATCTGTCGAGAAGGTATCCCAGGAACTCCACTCTCTCCGTACAAAGTTGACACTTGTCCCTTTTTACTTTCAGGCCAGCATCTTTAAATTTTTGAAGAACCTTTCTGAGTCGTTGTACTAATAACTCTTTAGTAGGGGCAGCTATTAAGACGTCGTCAAAATAAAGCACGACGCCTTTTATGCCTTGTAATAGTCTTCCATCAAACTTTGGAAAATGCCAGGCACCACGCTTACTCCGAATTGGAGTCTATTGCACTTGAAGGCACTTTTATGTATAACTATTGTCTGGGCTTCTGCAGTCGTCGCGTCTATGGGTAGCTGTTGGTACGCCTGAGCTAAGTCTAATTTCGCAAATATTTTTCCGCCACCCAGGGAGTGAAGAAGGTGTTGGACCACCGGTACTGGGTAAGCGCTCTGTTGAAGGGCTTGATTTAGGGTGGCCCGGTAATCCCCACAAATTCTTAATGAGCTGTCTGGCTTCATGGGCGTTACTATTGGAGTTTCCCAATGGGCATGGTCAATCGGTTCCAACACACCCTGGGCTATTAATTTATCTAGCTGCTCATCGATCTTTGGCTTGAGGGAAAAAGGCACCCAACGAGGCTTAAGACGAATGGGAGCTACATCGGGGCTGAGATTAAACGATATAGGGGTCCCCTTGTACTTGTCTAACGTTCCTATGAACACGTCCTGGAATTCCTGGATGAGGGCCTCTTCCCAGTCATTGCTTCCGGTTTGGTGTATGCCAACTAGTTCAATTCTGAGTGGGGCAAACCACTGTAACCCTAACAAACTGGGCCGGTCACGATCGACGACAGTCAGGGGAAGCGTCGCGGTGCGGTCCTTGAAGGATACTGGGACGTGGCTGGAACTGACAACCGGAATTTTGTTTCCCTGGTAGTCTTTTAGGATAATTCTTTGAGCGCTGAGGTCCTGGCGACAGATGGCAGGGATCAGCTGTTTGAGGGTTTTCCAGGAGACCATCGATAGGGATGACCCTGAATCGACTTCCATCACGCATGGTCAATTTTCAATAGTAACCTTTACGCGGATCTTTCTTGCATCTAGCAATGAAACGTGGCCGATAATAATAGTTTGGTGCGCCTCTTCTCGTCTCGTTGAAGAGGCAGGTGCTCGATTTCTGTAGTAGTAGTGGTTGTTCCATTGGTGGTTCAGGCGGTCCCGATTTCCAGGTGGTTTGCCTGTCTCCCGATGGAGGTTGTTCTCCCTGCGGCTTGGACTGGACTCTCGCTTGCTTCTGCAGACCTTTGCGATGTGGCCTCTTTTCCCACAGGAACGGCAGAGTGCGTCGAGGAATTTGCAGTCCAATCGCGGGTGGTTTGCCCCGCAACCAGCACATTGGCGCGGAAGTCTCTGGTTCCTTTGCTCTCGTTCTGAGTGGAGCCGGTTGACCTCCTCTTCCACACTGTCTGAGGATGACTCGAGGTCTTCGTGATGGGCGGTAATAGCGTGCCTCTCAGAGGAGAGCAGACTATCATTAGCGAGTTGGCGGTGCGGTGCGTTCACTCGGCACATTCGAGTGGCTGACTTCCTGGTTGCTTCTGCGGCAGTGGCGTCGGTGATGACATCTGCAAGGCTGATGTCTCCTTTTGCCATGAGTTTACTCTGCGCCGTGTGGTCATCTAAACCCAGAACTATGCGGTCTCTTAGGGCTTCCTCAAGATTTGCAAAACCACAGAGGCCTCCTAGGTTCCGGAGGTCGGCTACGAAGTCCCCAATGCTCTCATTCTTCCATTGGTTCCTCTGGTAAAACTCGTGCCTTCGTATCAGTGTAGGTACTGCAGGTGTGTAATGGGCCCGGAGGATTGGCGCGAGGTTATCCCAATCCATGGTCTTCACTTACACCGGTTTGGCAAGTGCTTTAGCCATTTTGAAAACGGCAGGGCCGCAGTGGGTCAGGAACACCTCTCGTTTCTTGCCAGGCATAGCATCCTTCAGATTGTTGGTCTCTAGGAACATCTGGAAACGGTCTATATACGAATCCCAGTCTTCGTTTGCTGGGTCAAATGGAGCGGGTGGTATGGCGCCGCTGGTCATTCTGCCTTTTGTTGCGTGCGCTCTTCAGCCACATGCTCTGTCTTGTTCGATGAGTACTTAGTCAGCTCTATTGTCTCCGCATCCCACCCTCGTCGCCAGTGTTAAGTCCTGAGCATGGGCGCAAGGAACGGAGATGAGACATCAAACTGTGACTTCAACTCTTTATTCGTGACTTCAGAACAGAGCAAATACTTGGGCAGCAGCAGCTCTTTTATAGAGCTGGCTGCTGTCAAAACAACCAATCATTTAAGTTTACCGCTCTAACAAGCCTCCAATCAGAGAGACCCGCTAACAGCCAATCGGACTGGCCAGAAACGACCAATCACGACTCGCTATTCGCGGTCCAATGAGAAGTGCAGGATTACGAGCCTGCTGGAAAAGTAAAGCTATTAGAGTTGTTACTGATGCGTTGGCTTAGTTCATAACAAAAAGCTTCCTAATATCCAAAACACCGTCAATAAGCAATTTCCAAAAGTGATTCGTAAAGGAAACAGTGTCCTTTTGAAAATATCAAGCATAGTTTGAGCAAGATGGTTATTCTCTAACCATCTGAACTCTAACCCTGTTGGACACTGTAGTCTTTTTGCAAGGAGCAAATGTGTGAACCACTTGTGGGCAATCTCAAATCCTCTCCTTACCCAAAGAGTAACAAATTAAAGAATTACAAAGAGTTAATTAATTAAAAAATAACCACTTCCATCTTAATTTTATCATTGAAAATATCTATGGTTTGGCTGATCCAAGGATATTAATATCAGATGTTATTTTTCTAAACTATTCCAGAAACAACATCCAAATTTACATAGTCATTTATTTCTTCTTCATGCTGATTGTACATTAATTCCTAGGATGAATAATTGAGGCATCAGACTCAACATTTCAAAAATAAAAACAAAAAAGCCATATCACCTTAAGTCTTATTTAGAACTAAAAGTAACAAGTTCCAAGTCATGAGTTAATCAAGGAATCTATACATAGGTCTTCATTAGCATACCAGGAATCAATCCACAAATAATATCATATGCAGTCTTAATACTGCTTAATTCAGTCATGCTTAAAACATTTTAAACACACCAGTATCTTTCTTGATTTATGGAAATTATAATTTTATAGATAAATTAACACAATCAACAACTTCAAGGAAAACATCCAGTACTATTTTTTGAAATTTGTTTAATTTTTCTTAATATTTATAGGATATGTTTGGATAAGTAAAATGTGGAAAGAATATTGAATCAATGTTCTGCCAGGGTATGACAAAGTCCAGTTACACAGAGAAAAAAAAAACCAGAAGATTTTCTTTTCAGTGATGGGATATTTTAGGAAAATTAGGGAATAAATCTAAGTGTAAAAAAACTTATAAAGAAAAATCATCCTCAAACTTTCCTTACAAAAGGCAGAATAGCAATATAAATATTGCAGTATAAAATATTACAAAAATCAAGGAGTGATTTTTTTCTAACTGATTTATAACCTGAAAACTTGACATCTTGCTATAAGCACAGGAAAAAGGGAAATTATCCTTTATTAGTAATAAATTGGCAATTATTTGGCTATTGTTATAACCACCAACTTTACTAGTGCTCAAGAACTTTAGTCATTACATGATTTACACTCTATTTTGTAATTACAAAATACTGAAGGATTTCATATGTATTTTTTCTTGTTTCAACATGGTTCTTTTTAGAGACTATATTGTCAAAAATTGTATTTTATGTAAAAAGTTATATTTTATTTATTTTATTAATAACTAGACTTTCTTATATTAGTTGAGATGTTAAAGATAAGCTTGCAGAATGGTCTCCCATCCAGAAACTACCCAATTCTGCTAAAATGGTAACTTCTCTTTTGAATTGATTTTGACTTCTTGTGATGTCTATATAACTTTCTCAGCAGCATCACAGAATTAAGCAGAGGCAAAAGGGTTTAGGATGAATCATAACCAGGATATCCTGGAACTACATGATGGACTGGGAAGTCAGAAAATATTCTGGATGGGGGTAGTGAAACAAGAAATCAAATTTCTATGATTACAAAAAAGACAATATTTATATTTATTGCTGCCTGGAATCCCACATAAACTTTTTGCAGAAAAATGAAAAAAAAAAAAAAAAAAAAGAACTTTGGAGAAAGAGGTAAATTTATAACCGGACTAATAACAGCTGTAAAAACATTTGGAAACAGCTTCTTTTTCTTTTAATTTTCCCTCTTTCTTGCATTTTCTGCTTTCTTTTTGATGTCTTTCTTCTTTTTTCATCTTTCTTCTTAGTATTAGCTTTTTAAAATAAAATAATTAAAAATGAATTTGATCAAATCATTGTTTTAAACATTTGCATTCATTTTTATTATACTCAACCTGTTTTGCATTTGTTTATATACGAAAGATTGGGTATCAATATTTTAGAAAGATGAATGAATAGGGCTGTTATTAAGGTGAAAAATCATTTATGTTAGAAAGAAAAAGCATATTGCTTTTCTACCTGACACATTATAATATATCTGCTATAACCTGATTCTTACATGTAATGCTTATGGCCTTCTAAGAGAACAGAGCCATGCCAGATCAATTTAACATAAGGTCACCGAGAACATGTGGGTGAATGCCACCTCCAAAGGTTCACGGTCATTTTTACTTATACACTGTTTGACTGTACACCTACCTTCAGGAAGATTTCACAGGTCTGAAAGTATTGGCCTTGAATATATTTCACATCAAAAAGTATTAGCTACCAAACACTTTAGCAGTCTACTATTGATAGATAAAATACTACATGGATTTCAGGAGGGTGGGTCTCTGAAACTTACGGAAAACCCAATTTAAATTTATGATCTGTTTTAACCATTTCCAGAATGACAGACACAGAGACAACACTGTTTCATATTTTGTTAGCTCATTCACTAACTAGAATTGGAGGCATGAAATATTAAAAAAACACTTATTATCTAATTATCATTGTAAACAATTATGCCCAGCAATAATGGAAGAGGCAAGTTATCCTATGTATGGGTATATTATAAACCAGCATCGAGATCTGATTAATTGTACATATAACTATTGTACATATAGCCATGCGCAAGTGGCAAAATCATTAGAAATGATGACTAAAATATGGCTTTTAGAAAACCTATATCATTTTAGCCAATTCAAATTACCTTAAGATTTGTGGCAATTGATTATATGGTGAAAATGTTACATTAAAACCAAGACTAATAAAACACCTCTAATTCTTCCTCTTTGCATGTTTAAAAAGAGTTCTAACAAGATGTGGTAATTTCTACATATATATTAGATTTGTATTATCAGATCAGAGTTGCCTGAACTATGAAATGGACAGCAAACAAACAAATAATCAGTGAAGAATGTTATACTATTAAAACATGGAATGATTCATCATCAAAAACACCAAAAAAGCACAACAAAGAATGTTCTTTCTGCACCGACTCAAAAAGTTCAAACTGCCCAAGGAGCTGCTGATACAGTTCTACAGAGGAATTATTGAGTCTGTCATCTGCACCTCTATAACTGTCTGGTTTGGTTCTGTAGTCATTTTCGATTCTGCGAATCTGAGAACAAGCCAAGAATTCTCCAAGCCAGTTAATACTTTCCCCAGCTAAACAAAAGAGATGTGTAAAAATTGTATTCAATCAGTCAATCAATCAATCCCCTGCCCTATCCTAACCCAGGATTTGTCAAACAGAGTTCCATGACAACCAGATGGAATTCCACAAAAGATAAAGTAGAATTTAAAAAAAAAAAAAATCACTTGAATGCAGCCAGAGATATGTATAGCAATTTTTCAATTGTAACTGTGGGAAGGAGGCCTTGTCAGATGACATTCAGTAGGTCAGGGATTGGAGGCCTTTGGCTCATGTCAGCTCCTTGCTTTGTAACTTGATCAAGGATTTTGGGGATTATTCTTTTTAGTTCACAAGCTTTGTGGTCTTTGAAATTTTGCTCATGTGACCATGGAGATGCTGCAAGGGTCATATATATGAAAAATTGTCATCACTTTTGTCGTGTCCGCAAAAAGACGCCAGGAGTCGGTGACTACGTTTCAAGCTCATTATTTAACAGTTGTGAACCGAACCGGCGAAAAGGAAAAAGCCCGCGGCTTTTATCCTTTTCGCTGCGGTGGCCGCGGCCAATGGCAGCGATTCAAGTCTCCCGCTCTTGGAGTGAGCCAATCGCGGGAGACTTCAAACGGGCCAATCGGCGCGGCTCGCCTGGCCAATCAGAAATCCCCGCGCTTTAGCCAATCAAAGCGCGGGGATTTCAAGTATGTAAATTAAGGACAGAACACCCCTCCCCTCTTGGTATAGTCCTTACGTTGCGTAGTCACGTAGGTAGGCGGGGCTCCGTCTAGTCCTACTTGACCTGCGCAACTCAGTTGCAAGGTGTATTTTGTCCGGAGCGGTCATGTTTTTGGCTGCTCCCTCTTCTGTGCGAACCGGTTGGATGATCGGGCCGGTTCCTTCTCCGTGGCTCCCACCTGGGCCTTCCGGGTTGGTTGAGCTACGGGTTTCGCCGCTCCCGCTTGGTTTCTCCGAGTTGGTTGAGCTGGCTAGGTGGTTCTTCTCTGGCGGGGGATCGCGATGGCTGCGCTCCGGTAAGTACTGCTGGTTTATTTTTTCTTGCGTTTGCTTATTCCGGTATTCCCTCCCCCCTTGGTTCGTGTTTTGGGGGTTGAGTTCTGTTGCTGTTCATGACCGGAGCTGGTCAATGTGCCGTTTCCAGGCTCGCCCATCTGTGGTTTGGAGCCGGTATGATCGTGGGCCTGTGATCTGGGTGATGACGGCTGGGATCCATAGGGGGTCCCCCGTCAGGTTTTTCGCGTACACTAAGTCGCCGGGTGCGAATGTTCGGTATTTTGTACTTGAGTCTGGGGGCCGCTCCAGGTTATATGTTGGGTGTAACCTGTCGAGTGGGGACCTCAGCTTCCTACCCATTAGTAACTCGGCTGGGCTTTTGTTGGTAGTGGTGTTCGGGGTGATGTGTTGTATAAAGAGGAGTTTATTTATTTTGTCGTTGATCTCCCCGTGGTCCATTTTCTGGATGGTTTTTTTGGTAAATTGAACCATCCGTTCCGCCCTACCGTTCGCCGCCGGATGCGCCGGTGCTGTTAATGCGTGGCGGATGCCCCTCTCCGCCAGGAATTTCTCGAAGTCGAGGGAGGTAAATTGGGGCCCGTTGTCGGAGACGACGACGTCTGGGAGGCCGTGTGTTGCAAAGAGTTTGCAAAGTTCTTTGATGACGGCCTCCGTGGTAGTAGATTTCATGTCGCTTACCTCCAACCAGTTGGAGTAAGCGTCAACTGTTATTAGAAAGGTATGCCCATTCGTGGGACCGGCAAAGTCTAAATGGATTCTGGACCAGGGCCCCCTTGGTGTTTCCCACTCCAGGATGGGTGCTGTGGGTGGGCTTGGTCTGGTCTCCTGGCATCGTTGGCACCTAGCTACCCATGCTTCTATCTGCTTGTCCATCCCTGGCCACCAAGCGTAACTCCTGGCCAGGGCTTTAGTTCTGACGATGCCAGGATGCCCCTCATGCAACATCTCTAAGACCTTCCCTTGCAACCTGTCCGGGATGACCACCCTATCACCCCATAAAATACACCCCTTAAGCAGCGAGAGTTCAGTCTGGCGGTTTCTGAATGTCTTAACGGATTCGTCCTTGTCCCTTTCAGGCCAACCTTTTTCCACCCAATGTAAGATTTGCGCCAGACGCCTGTCCTTAATAGTTTCCCGGGCAATGTCTGACGCGGTAATGGGTAGGTTGGGCAGGTTCTCGATGTTAAGGGTGTTTGTCGTTGGTGCTGGGTCAGGATCAGAGTCTGGTAAAGGCGAGCGGCTTAAGGCGTCCGCGTGCGAAATTTTCTTACCCGGCTTGTGTAGCAGTTCGTAGCTGTAGGCTGCCAGGAACTCGGACCACCTTGTCATCCGGGGCAATAAAATGTTCGGGGTGGCTCGATTTCCTGCAAGAATGCCCAGCAACGGCTTATGGTCTGTCACAATGGTAAAAGGGCGGCCGTAAAGGTATTCGTGAAATCGCTTAACGGCGGCAACTATAGCCAATGCTTCTTTGTCCAGCTGGCTATAGTTCCTCTCCGGTTTAGTTAGAGTCCTGGAAAAGAAAGCGATGGGTGCTTCTCTTTTGTCAGGGAGGGTATGGCTGAGGACAGCGCCGATGCCGAAAGGTGATGCGTCGCAAGTGACGACCAAGGGCAAGGTTTCGCTGAATTGGATCAGGACGGCGTCGGAAGTGAGGAGGTCTTTGGTTTTTTGGAAGGCGGCTTGCTCCCGTCTCCCCCAAGTCCAGGTTGCCGCCTTATCCAGGAGCCTATGCAAAGGCTCCGCCGCCGTAGCCTTTTGGGGTAGGAAAACATTATAAAAATTCAGCAACCCCAAGAAAGCCTGTAGTTCCGTCTTAGACCTAGGGGTGGGGGCCTCTTTGATAGCTTTCACTTTTTTAATTGTAGGGTGAATGCCATGCCGGTCTAGAAGGTAGCCCAAGAATTCCACTCGCTCTGTGCATAGTTGGCATTTTTCCCGTTTTACTTTAAGTCCCGTTACTTTAAATTTTGTTAAGACCTCCCTGAGTCGGTTTTCTAATTCGGCTTCGTTTGGCGCCGCCACTAATACGTCATCAAAATAGGGCACCACCCCCTTGATGCCCTGCAGTAAACGTTCCATCAGGCTCTGAAAGATGCCTGGTGCCACGCTGACTCCGAACTGGAGTCGGTTGCACTTGAAGGCCCCCCGATGGGTAACGATGGTCTGGGCTTCCGCTGTTTTTTCGTCGACCGGCAACTGTTGATATGCTTGGGCGAGATCAAGCTTGGCAAAGACCCTGCCCCCTCCCAGTGAGTGCAGTAGGTGTTGCACGATTGGGACAGGGTAGGCGCTTTGTTGCAACGCGCCATTTAGGGTGGCCTTATAGTCCCCACAAATTCTCACGGACCCGTCTGGTTTGACTGGGGTCACTATAGGGGTCTCCCATCGGGCATGGTCTATCGGCTGCAGCACCCCCTGTTTGACGAGCTTGTCAATCTGCTCGTCAATCTTAGGTTTTAGGGCGAATGGCACCCGCCTAGGTTTTAGTCACTTGGGGGGGACGCTAGGGTCTAGATCAAAAGAGATAAGGGGCCCCTGGTACTTGCCCAGGCTTCCGTCGAAGACCTCCCGGAACTCCTGGGCTAGCCGCTGTTCCCAGCCGTCGTTGGCGACGTGGTTGACTCCTGTTAGCGCGATGTCGAGCGGGGCGAACCATTGTAAGCCCAGCAGGCTTGGGCGGTCGCGATCGACGATTGTGAGTGGGAGTTGTTCGGTGCGGCCCTTGTAAGTTACATTAAAGTTCTTGGTGCCCACTACCGGGACGCGGTTTCCCTGGTAGTCTTTTATAATAAGTCTTTGGGCGTTTATGTTCCTCTTATGGAGGGTGGGCACTAACCGTTTTATCTCGTGCCATGCAATCATGGAGAGGTAGGACCCGGAGTCCACCTCCATCTTGCATGGTTGGCCTTCAATGTGGACTTCTACGTGTACCTTTCTGGCGCCGTCGGAGATGGCGTGGCCGATGGTTACCGTCTGGTGGGTTTCTTCCTTGCGCCGACTGTCGCCGCCTCTTGAGGGTCGCTGGATTCGGTCCCACCGGCCGTCCGGTTGGCGATCTCTGGTCCTGGGCGGTGGGCTTTCCCTCTTACGATCGTGTTGGTCCCATCTGGGTGGGCTGCGAGTCTTCTTTTGGCGGCAAACCCGAGCGATGTGTCCCCTTTTTTCACAATGCCTACAGATAGAGTCAAAAAATCGGCATTCTGATCTGGGGTGGTCGCCGCCGCATCCGGCACAGTTGGTCCTCGACCTACGACCTCTTCAGTTTCGTTGGTCGCCGCGCCCCGTCTGCACGCGATGTATGTCCTCCTCGTCTTCTGACGTGCTGGATGCAGACTGGAATTCTCCGTAGTGTGCGGTTGATTCGTTTTTTGAGTCGGCCGACCTTGCCGGGTTGTTGTTTCCGCCCTTCGCGTCTGATTTTCGCATGCTGTCAGCGGAAGTGCGGGTTGCTTCTGCGGCTGCGGCTGCGGTGAGGGCGTCTGCTAGGCTGATGTCGCCCTTAGCCATAAGCCGGCTCTGGAGTGCAGGGTCCCATAGGCTGAGTACGAATCGGTCTCTTAGGAGGCTGTTCAGACCTTCAAATTTGCAGAGTCCTCCTAGGCGCCGCAGCTCGGCGACGAAATCGCTCAGTTTTTCGCCCGGTTTCTGGTCGCGCCGGTAAAATTCGTTGCGCCGGATCAGAATGGGGACCTCGGGGGCGTAATGGCGCTGCAGGATAGGTTCGAGGACGTCCCAGTCCATGGCGGTTGCGTCGGCTGGCTTGGCCAATGCTTTGGCCATCTGGAAAACCTTGGTTCCGCAATGGGTGAGGAAAACGGCGCGTTTTAGCGGGCCCGGGGCGTCCTTCATTCCGGTGCACTCGAGGTACATGCGGAAATGGTCTGAGAACGATTCCCAGTCCTCGGTGGCGGGGTTGAAGGGGGCGGGCGGTGCTATTTTCGCCATTTCGGTGCTGAAACTGGCTCTTGTTGGACACGGGGTTCGGTTCAAGGTCGAGATCCCATCCTCGTCGCCAGTGTCGTGTCCGCAAAAAGACGCCAGGAGTCGGTGACTACGTTTCAAGCTCATTATTTAATAGTTGTGAACCGAACCGGCGAAAAGGAAAAAGCCCGCGGCTTTTATCCTTTTCGCTGCGGCGGCCGCGGCCAATGGCAGCGATTCAAGTCTCCCGCTCTTGGAGTGAGCCAATCGCGGGAGACTTCAAACGGGCCAATCGGCGCGGCTCGCCTGGCCAATCAGAAATCCCCGCGCTTTAGCCAATCAAAGCGCGGGGATTTCGAGTATGTAAATTAAGGACAGAACAACTTTTTTCAGTGCTGTTGTAACTTCAGTCACTAAATAAACTGTTGTAAGTGATGACTACCTGTATTTGGTTTCTCTTTCTTTGTTCACTGACCTTGGTCCAGAAATATGCAGTAAGCATTGTTTTGAACCTCCTTCATTTCTGACATTTTTCTTCCTATTATATCAGCTCCTATTAAAGCCAGAGGTCAATTTAAACATCTTGGTGTTAATGCTTAAGGCCTTGTAGTTCGCTGTATTGTACTTTCTGCCCCAGAAAATATGTTGGCATAAGTCATAACATAATCAATAGGACAGTAACTTTGCTTCATTTTCTCCCTTTGCATGCTGTTTCTTTTCATTTATGTGCATCCCTAGTTATAGAGCTATCTTTTCTCCTTATTCTTCACAAATCATAGGATGTATTTAAGAAAGACTTGAAAGGGTACTTAATGAGGATTGATGGAAGTGATTGTGAGCAGATATTGGGAAGGGCTGTAGGTAAAGTTAGAGTAGTTTTGTTGTTAGACTTAGCAGCAAATATAGACAATAGAGCTATCAGAATATAGATGATTTCATAATTGTGAGTTTCTATTGTAAATATAAATAATTTTGCTGTTTGTTAGTTTGATAGCTTTTGTATGATTTTAACTGTTATTTTTTAATGTTGATGGTGGTTGACTAGTTATGTTTTAATTGATTTGAATACATGGTTTTAAGCATAAACATTTATATATATTTACATGATAAATATAAATGTAAAAGCCTTGTTCATAATTATTTATGATTAGAGAATAAGTGAAGAATATAACAATGTTGAGAAATTCTCTGTGTGGGACAGAGAATTTATTTGGCAGTGTCAGGAATGATCTGGGGTAAAAGGAAACTGTATAAGAAAAGAAGATATGAACACTGCTTGGAACAGAGTAAGAAGAATTATGTTGCAGGGTGCCAGAAAACTGTGCAGGATATGCTGATAGAAAGTGTAAAAATTGATGCTTGGAATGATAAAGTGAAAGTATATGGATGAGAAAATTGCATATAAGAGAATAATTGCTGCAAAAATGAGAAATGATATTGTATAATGTATATAAGGAGAAAGATAATTGCAAAAAAATAGTGAAAGAGAAGGAACAGTTCAGATTAAAAGGCAAAGAAAATGCAAAATGATCTTGATTGGAATAGATTGTTTTGAAAGTCAGGAAAGAGAGTTAAACATGAGGACTCTAACACAGTGAATGAAATTAAAAGTTATGAAATGATTTGTGGTGAAACTGAAATGAGGAAAATATGGAAGCAATATTTTAGAAATATGTATTGGAAAGATAATGATATATTAAGAACTGTAACAAATAGTCAAAATTCGGAATTAAGAATGAATTGTTACTGAATGTATGCAGAGTGAATACAAAACAGTGACCAATATGAAAGTACATCGAGGTGGTTTGGTTACAGAAAAAATGAATAAGAACTGAATAAAACAAAATTATGCTTTATGAAAGAAGCATAATGGGTCAAGAGGAAGGAGAAGTCCAATAACATTGGTTAGATGGAGCTGAAGAAATCTTCAAAAAGAGCTGACAACTTCAAAAGACAGAAATACAGAAACAGTGTGTATATGGACATATCTATGGAGATTCTCAGTCATCCAGCTCATGGTTGTTCCAAAAGTGCTTTTTCAAAAGGCAACTGTGGACTTTGTTTTTCTATGGACATGGTCGAATAGAAACCCTAAAGTACTGGTGGTGTTAGCTGGGTTCGGCCCATTTCATTTTCTTGTTCTGAACTCTTCCTTTCATTTCTTTGGCTTATTATTTCTTATTTCCGTATCCCTGCTCTGAAATAACATCCAAAAGGAAATAGTTAGTCCTTGATTTAGGACCACAAGGAAGCCCAAAATTCCTGTTAGGTGAGACATGTGTTAAGTAAGCTTTGCCCCATTTTATGACCTTTCTTGCCAGAATCTGGCTTCACCATTGATGTTGCTTATGAAAAGATGATCATAATAGATGATCATATGACCTTGAAACACAGAAATGGTCATAAGTATAAACTAGTTCGAGGGTGTCAATCCTGATTGCATCATAGGCCATATCATGACCTATCAATTATTTTTGTCCTTGCAAAGCCTAGGTGGGTGTGACCAGCACATGCTGTATCCAGTGAACTAGTTGCCAAGTATCTGAATTTTGATCACATGATCATGGGGCTGTGGCAAAGGTCATGAGTGCGAAATCCCGTCTTAAATTACTTTGTTCAGGGTGTTGTAACTTGGAACAGTCATTAAATGAACTGTTATGGTCAAATGTGAAGAAGCAAAAAAAGCTACCAAGGACCCAGATTGTTGGAGGGCAATATGCTGACTCTATAAACCCCTTAGAGAGGGCTGTAAAGCATTGCAAAGCGGTTTATAAATCTAAGTGCTATTGTATTGTATATTGTATTCTTTTAATTTTTTTTCACCCCTTTTGCTTTACTTTTGGTAAAAGGTGTTCGACCTCCATTCGGGCATGCATTCGAGCTTTCACTGTAGCCATTTGGTAAGTTGGCCAGGTCTCTTTTGCACGGGTTACCGCCTTTTGCCATCAAGGGACGCGGCTTGCCATCTAGCCGGTATCGCTCCGCAGCAAAGCCACCTTCCTTCCTTCCTTCCTTCCTCACGGCCCAGCTCTTCCTTTTTAACTACGCCACGCAGTCGGCGGCTTCTTCCTGTTGGAAGCTCCGCCTTCGACAAGCGGGGGGAGAGGGAAGCTACGCGCGAGCGAGGAGCTGTCTTAGCCTGGCCGAGGCAGGCCTAGGTTCTGAGTCTCGCTTCCCCACCCGCCTCGATTCCATGGCGCGTCCTCCAAATTGGCGGGGAGATGGGGGGGCGAGAAAGGAAGCAGGAAATGGTGTAGCTAGTACGCGAGAGTGATCGCCCGCTGCGCGCTGGTCGGTGGCTGCAGCTTGTGAGCACCTCTCCGTGTATGTATGTGTGCGCGCGCTCTCAGCTCGTCTCTCCTTGTAAACAACGCCGCCCGGGCAGAGCCGTTTCCTGCATCTCTTGCTTGAGGACCGCTTTATTGTTTTGAGCACCTGCCTGGCTCGCATTGCGTGCAGTTGAAGTGGAGCAATGTGCTTGTCAGGTGTGTGAGGCAGGTCGCTTGCACCTTGAGAGTCCCCTCCCCACCTTCCCCTCCCCACCGCCGCCTTCAGTTACAACCTTCGGGTCACCGTCATTTCCCGATAAAATAGGTCCGTCATGGTGACATCACTTTCAAAAAGATCCCCTACTTCCTTTTTAGTAGATCATCCTGCATATATATATATATATATATTTTAAAGGACAGGGCAAGTGTTGTTACTTAAGGACATTTGAGCTCCCGATACTTCCTTGCGAGTTATCCGAGCGCTCTCTGCTTATCTTACAAAAATAATTATTGAAGATATTTGAATGCTGTCTTAAGAAGTCAAGTGGGGAAACAAAATGATAGTGATTACAACATAATTCACCGCAAAATAATTAAAAAAAAACCTAGCCTAAAAGCAGACTTATTAAAAATACTTCAAAATGCTAAATGAAAGCAAGACTTCATTATGACCAATTGTAGCTGGGAGCCAATTGTAGCTGCAAAGAGGAATTGGGAACAAAAGCTTCTTGGTTGGAGTTTGCTTATGTGTTTCTTCAGGTTGGTCTTTTGGGTGACCACCAGAACAAATTTGTGTAGTTTTCTTGGTAAGCTTTGGAAAGTGATATGTCATTGCCTGCTTCCTAGGGCTTAAGGAGAATGACAGGTCAAATCTTAAAGCAGCAGCTCCCAGAATTAATGAATTTATTTCTCAAACAACTATTAAATTATGCAATTGCAAATTGATCAGTTTTGCATCAACTACATTGGGTAACCTGAATGGCAGGGAGTTTGTTATTGTACAAAGTAGGGAAGTCTGGCATATATCACTTGAAGCCAGAATGTCAGGGCAAGTTGGTCCTTGAAAAATGTTAATTGACTAACAGTGTCAACCTATTTTAAATATTTATAATTATGTTTATTCACAGAAAAAAAATGTTCTTTCTGATTTACATTTCTATTCCAGTTTCTTACTCTTGAAAGTAAGAGTTATATTTTCCCTTTCTTCAACCTGGTGTATATAATTGGTGTATATAATTTAATATTTAAGTCCCCTTCCCAACAACCATTTTAATTAACTTAGTGTCAAACTCATATGGTCATGGCTATGTCACATGACTTTTTTCCACTTTGCTAAACCGGGCATGGGCATGGCCAGCATGTGACGCATCTGGCCCATGGGCCAGGAGTTTGGGAGCCCTGATTTAGACCAGTGGTTGGCCGCGAGAAAATTTTGGTGGACCGCAGAGAAATCTCACCCCCAGAGCACCCCCACAAAGCAATTAATCCAGGCTGCGCAGAAACATAAGGCTGCGCCGTCCACATGGCCCTCCCACTCACTCCTTACCTGGCAAATTTGCCTGCTAAATTGCTGTTTTTCTGACCATCAGTTGTTCTGCTGTGCCGGGAGATTTAGATTAGCTAGGAAGCAGGAAATGATTGGATTTCTTGCTTTCTAGCTAGTCTTTAGATTTTTGGCTCTGCTTTTAAGCACAGCCGAACCTCCCTTAGGACTGAAGGTTCTATTATTCAGTGCAGACTCATGGCAAGCAAATTTTATGTGACAGACTGAGCTAGCCGATGGCAGATAGATAGATCACTGAATGATTCTGTGAGCAACTCAATCTGCCTGCCTGCTTTGTCTGATTTTGGGTAAAAGTTGCTCTTTTTTAAGAAAAAATTCAATATTTACATACATGGTATGTTGTGAGTTAATCTTATGAGTTTGCTTGCAAGCAAATTTTATGTCCCAGACTGAGCTAGCCGATGGCAGATAGATAGATCTCTGAATGAATTTGTGATTCTGTGAGCAACTCAATCTGCCTGCCTGCTTTGCCTGATTTTGGGTAAAAGTTGCTCCTTTTTAATAAAAATTCAATATTTATATAAATATTTATAATATTTATATACAATCCATGCCCAGCCAGTCACATGACCACCAAGCCACACCCACAAATTAGGCTATGCCCACGTAACCGATTAGTGGTCCCTGGGATTTAAAACTATGAGTTTGGTGGTCCCTGAGGTCCAAAAGGTTGGCAACCCCTGATTTAGACTGTTACCTCATTCAGTGAGCTTCTGTAATTAAGGATACTTGAACCTGGATGTCCTTGATTCTAATCTATCATCTTAATATAGTACATTGTCTCCCTACTTTCAAATTTACAAAGTTAAAAAAATAAAAAAGCTGAATTATTTAAATATGAGTTTTTATTGGCCAGTTTTGATAAATACGGCCTATTCAGTGAGTCACAGGTCTTTGTAGACTGGAACTCATAGTTTGGTTGATAATAGCATCTAATGACTCCTCTCAGACTGCTTCTTTCAAATGTGCCTTTGCCTTGTCAGTAATTAGTCTGATTATAGAACTACTGTTTTTACTGCCTTATGAATGTTCAATGTACATTTGAGAGGTTACTGTTTCTGATGTTGTAGACCTCACCCCCTTCCTAAGAGGCCTGTAGAGGGTGTGCATAAGCGCACCAATGTGCCTACCGTCCCTGTCCTATTGTTTTTATTTTTATTTTTATTTTTTTTTTGAAACAAATTTTATTGATTTTAAAGACAAACAAACCATCATTAACCATTAAATACATAAAACCTCTTTCCATTATTAATTTTACAAGTCAAGTAGAATATTATTTTATGCAACATAATTCTGTTTTACACCATTTCAATATAAACATATAAATATATCTTAACAAATTTCTCATTATTTCTCTTTTCGTATTCAATTTCATTGTTATTATTATTATTTTCTATATTTATCCAGTTTATAATCATCATCTTCATTCCTCTCTGACTTGATTACCATTATTCTCATCCAACATTCCTCCGAGGTTTCATACCTTTGTGGCTTTTCCCTCCCTTTTCCCTCCCTTTCTTATCCCCCCTGGCCTTTTTATCCCCCCTCTACTAACCTCCGCCTTTTTAGCTTTCCCTCTCTGTTGTAATCCTTTCTCTTTTTGCTCAGTAACATTAAGTTGGCTTTGCATCTTATTTTTTCCTTTCTTAAGTGTTTTTTTAAGTCTTAAGTCCTTCATTTTCCTTCCTTTCTTTCTCCTTTCTCTCTTAATTAATTTTTTAGATTCACCGAAGATGGCGTTTTCTTCTTCTTTTTCTCCCTCTCCTTCTATTTCCTCCATCTGTTGCTGTGTTTGCTGATAAATAGCAAGCGCCATTTCTAAAGAAAGGAAAGCTTCTTTCACAGCGTCCTTACTTTCTTGATATTCCTTTCTAAGTTCATCATCAGATAAAGCCATTCTTTGTTCTTCTTAGAGCAACCAAAATGTTTCAAAAGTTAAAACAATTCCTCAAAGTCCCAGAGACATCAATCAGTCCAAACAATGCACAAAGTTCTCGCTTTCTCTTCCTGGAGTGGTATCAGTAAAAGGGAAAAGCAAAAAAGCCCAATCTGTATTTTACAGCCTTGTTGCAATCAATTTCTAGTCTCAAGATCTTCAAGGCATCTCCTCCAGCAAGATCTTAATATTTTTTTTTTGTCCTCTCCCTTCCCACTTATGACAAGAAGCCAAGTTTTTACCTTTTATAAAAAACAACAGGTTTCTCAATGGCCATTTGTTGATTCCATAGGGAAGGAGAGTAACCTTTCCTTTCAGCATCTCAATTTTGCCGCTTGAAATCCTCCTCTGGAAACAAAGTATTTTTCAAAAAGTCATAGTTCTCAGGATTAAACGACTCTTAAAGTCCTGGATCAGCCAAAAAACTTTCTCTTGAAAACTTTCTCCCCTCTTCCTCCTGCTCAGTCTTATCCAGCTGCTGGCTTCTTTGTGGCGGCCATTACAGACCGCCGCTCGACCGCCTTGAGAAAAGGGGATTTTGCCGGCTGGGTAGAGGGTCTGCAACACCCCCAAACCCCTCTCTGGCTCCCCCCTATCTTCGGCTGCCTCTGCAGGGCAGCCTTATCCTCCAAACCCATCCGGATCGGAGGCACCAAAACGGCTAGCGCGGCAGGGATCGCGCAGGATCGTGACACCCTGCCGCTGGCGAAGCCAACAAACCGGAAGTTCCTGTTTTTATTTTTCTTATGAGTATCTATCTCATGTATTCAAAACTATATTTATTCTTATACCTGTATCTTGTAAGTGATTGACAAATCAAATAAATACTAAATACTTGTTTGACCTAAACATTGGTACACTAAATCCCCTATCCTGGAAAGTATGGCTAAACATATTTCCTTTGAGTTGCAGATCTTTTCCCATTTGATTTCTGGATAATCTAATCCAACGCAACTCCTATTAAGGTAAATTATACTCTAATCCAATATATGTAACTCATGCAACATTAAATAGTTACCATTTATTTTTTCCACCTTCTGTTTCACTCACAGTTACTACTATTACTATCATACCTTCCAAAAGCCAGGATTTTTATTTTTTGTATTCTTTTGCTATATAAAGAAGAATATACACTTGGGAAAGTACAGTGTTTATTTTTCAAAATTATACTCCCTGAAAATGAGAACACAACCATTGTAGTGAAATGCCAGAAAAAAAAATTGCAAGCAGTTCTGTGAAAATGAAATATGCTTGGTAGCCACAGAAATTCAAATGAAAACAAACATAGAATAGCATCAGGGAGAAAAAAAAGGCTTTGTTTTAACAGGGAGGATATATTGGAAGATTTCATTGAAGATCCCACTAAATGAGAATTCAATTTAGCAGCTATCAATCTGCTGGGAAGCAAAGCAGTGTTATAAAATTAAGTGGCTCCATATACTTGAGGCGTTACCTAGAAATGGAAAAGTATAGATCTAAATTAAAAACACATATTATTAAGAAACAAAGCCTGAAAACAATCCAGGGAATTTCTAGAATATAAAATATTTGAGGTAGAATAAATATAAGGACATTTCAGACTAAATCATAGAATTTTCTGCACAATATCTAAATTTATAATAAATGCCTATAGTTTTCTACAGAGCAAAGACTGCTTTCCAATTAATGGCACCACAGTATCAGAATCCTAGATTTCTGTTCTTTCCATCTTTCTTTTTATATGGGCTCCTCTTCTGCCATAGAAATAGGTATGTTGTCAGCCAACTCTCATTTTTTATATTTTAAATGGTCTTTATCTGTACCTTGAGGATCAAAGGGGTATTAGATACCTCATTATTTTGCATTATACAACATTTTTTTCTTATTCAGTGAAGAAATTGCTGCTACAGTCGTTCTCTCTCCTTTTATCAGTTATTTCCTGCTTTTCTCCTTGCTGTGCAAAATGGTGATTAGAGGCAGCAGTGGCCACATCTGTAGAGAAGTCTTATCTCCCTATTCTGTGTTAGGCAGGCAAAAGGCCATATCTTTTCTCCCGCTTTAATGGTGGGTCTATCTCTTTTTGCTGCCCTGGCAAGGTCTCTTCAGGGCTGATGAAGCAAAGGAAGCTTCTCTCTCAGATCCAGGCATGGGTTCCTTACTGTCACAGCTGTCCCCAGTTGTGTGGGGAGCCATTGTATATGTGGATATGAGAAGAAGTTAATAGTTCAAAACCACTTGTTGACAGAAGCTCAGGAACTCTTTAATATCTGACACGGTCCTTGTTGACTTGAGTGATGACCAATCTGGTAGCGGATTCTTCTTCTGTTTTCTTACTGTATAAAATGAATTGGTGAATAGGTTTAGTCTGGCTCTTTTGCTAAAATCTGTCTAGCATGGCTGATCTGCACTGTCTCAATTTCATCAGACCATCACAAGCCCCTTCTCCACGACAAAAAGGGTATATCCAATTATGCATGGAGTGACAAGGGAGCAACCCTGGAGGGAAATTATTTATTTATTTGTTTGTTAGATTTATTCACCAACTAGCTAATTGTGGGGCTACTCTAGTTGACTTACAAAGGTAAAAAGAAAGAAATGAAAAGAAGTGTAAACCTAATAGTAGCAAAATAGTGAAATAATAAAACAATGAAAATGCAGTAATATGGGTGGTGGCGCAGTGGTTAGAATGCAGTATTGCAGGCTAATTCAGCTCAGTGCCAGGAATTTGATTCTCATTGGCTCAAGGTTGACTCAGCCTTCCATCCTTCTGAGGTCGGGAAAATGAAGAGCCATATTGTTGGGGTCAATTTGCTGACTTTGTAAACTGCTTAGAGAGTTCTGTAAAGCCCTATGAAAGGACATATAAGTCTAAATGCTATTGTTGTTGCTGTTGCTTGCAAGCAAATTTTATGTCCCAGACTGAGCTAGTCGATCGCAGATAGATAGATCTCTGAATGAATTTGTGATTCTGTGAGCAACTCAATCTGCCTGCCTGCTTTGTCTGATTTTGGGTAAAAGTTGCTCCTTTTTAATAAAAATTCAATATTTATATAAATATTTATAATATTTACATACAATCCATGCCCATGAGAGTAAAAGATGGGCAGGGAGAAACAGGGAATGTAAGGGAGAAGTGGTGTTTGCTGTCAATCTAGTAGCCGTCTCCAGTATGCTGTCCCCCCATTGGATCCCCAGGCCAATTGACAGAGTCAAGTCTTCATTTAAGGCTCTTATGGAAGGATAGCTGGATGGGGCAGATCTCATCTGGGGGGGGGGGTTGTTCCAGAGGGTGTGTGTGCTAAGACAGAGAAGGTTCTTCTGGATCCTGACAGCTGGAGTTATTTGATTGATGGCATCCACACAGGGCCTCTCTGCCAGCATGAGTGAGGTGGGCCTGATCTAGGAAGACAAGATGGTTCATTGTTTATGGTTGGTTGCATAATCAACCAGATGTTCAGACTAGATTTGGCCTTTTTATACACTGGTCAAATCCTTCCCAAGGATCTGATATAGGCAGATGTTTTTTGATGCAATTAAAGATATCATCTCAGGTTGTAAGGTGTTCCAAGTAGAGCTGCCTTTTGCAATTTATTATTATTTAATTTTTCCATACTCATTTTCTGAGTAGCACCCCTATAGTTTTATACATTAGCTCTTTTAGGAATCCTCGTAAGATATTTGACATCATACATAAATATAGTAAAAACTTTGAAACTAGTTATACCTCCTTAATGCTTTTTAGAGCATTATACATATCTTTTTAGGCTGGCTTTGCTGAATTGGTTTCATATATCCCTAGTTTGTTTGCTTTTTTAATTTATTGCTGCTTTACTTTCAGCATACTGTTTTTTCCCACTGTGTTTGGCCTTTTAATACTAGGCTGACATGTTGCTTAAATTCCAACTGAAAGTGCTGTTTTATTTTTCAGTTGACTATTCAAAGAAAGATAACATATTTATATTAAATAATATTAATTTAAATTAATAATATTATAAATTAATAATATTAATTTATTATTATTTTACAGGTTGGTATCTTAAAAATTATAGAAACGTTTAAAAAACAATAAATTGTATTTTATTATAATTACATAACATATTAATAATAGCGCATTATCATTTGTTAGATTTAATTCATATGCTTATTCTAGTGGACATTGGGAGGCTTACAAAATATAGTCCAAAATAAAAAAGAGTTAAATTTAAACCATTAAAATTTTAAAACAAAACAAAAAAATCTTGTGTATATTTTAATTTTTGCTTTAGTAATCTTTCCTATCGTTCCTTAAATATTTCTTTTAAATTACAGTTGGAAAACTGTAGGGAATGTTTTCTGCACTTATCTTATTCCCAGAAGGTTCTGTGGAAACAGATCTGTGTTGTTTGTTTCCCTTTGTTTGGGAGATAAAAACCATTATCTTATGCTGAATACACATTTCCAGGCAGCTTCTGATCCACAGGATTTGTGGATTTGTTTGTTTGTAAAATTTGTTTGTTTGTAAAAGTTACTATATGTCCATCTTACCATATGGTAACTCTGGGCAGCTAAAAATATTAAAAGATAAAACTTTATAAACATTATACAGTTATATAATGAGCTTGCATCCAATAAGAATATCATATGTTATCAAAAGTCTAATAAATAACCCTGTATTAATCTCAGCAGTTGTGAATAGCAGTGGCAGAGGAAATTAACTTAAAAAATCCTAGAATTTAAATTTAGATTCTTCAGCAACAAAAATTAGCCAAAATAGCTTTCTTGGTTTAAAGAACTTTTCCACTTTGCAGATACATAGGCAGATTTGAGTGGATGAAATGAAATGGGAAATGACTTAAATTTGAGGACTTAACTTCAAACGAGCAACAGAACAGCTTTTAAGTTTGCCAGTTTGTAGTTCACAAATGTTTAGTTTGGAGAAAAAGTGATTGTTATGAAAATTCCTTATTCATTTTAGAGATGGGTTAAAAACAAGCCTAATGTTTTATTTTTTGAAGTGTCAAACATTACCAGCACAATAGGTATAACTAGGAAAATTTGTGGCTAGCAGCTTTTCTCTAAATTATTTAGTACTTATCCATAGCAGTCTAAAATTAATTATAGAGTCCATATTCTATTGTGTCAAGTATTAAAGAGTAGCTATTTATTTCCATAGGGACAAATGTTGCTGTAGAGCTAACACTTCTTTCTAATTACCTTGCCATTAGATGTAATACAGCCTAAACTTGGAAATTCATAATTTCAAAACAGTTTTTTTTAAATAGTTTTGTTCCCTATTGAAGTTTCATTTCTACATTGTACTAATTCAAGTAGTCTTCACTTAACAGCTGTTCATTTAGCAACCTTTTGAAGTTATGGTGGGGTTGAATAAATGGCATTTACATCCACTCTGTTGCAGTGTCCCTGCAGTCATGTAATCAACATTCAGGTGCTTGACAGTCCTTCTGACTTTACGACCATAGGTGCACTTCAATGCCCTCCCATGCTGTCACCCAGCAGTGCTGCTTCAAGCTCTGTGCTGCAGCAGCCACAACAGTGCAACTCTGCAGCTGCCTCCATTACAATCTTCAGGCCCCGTGGGCCCACTGGACTTTTACCGTCTTCCTCTTACAACCCAGCCTGGCCCATGGGAGGCAGCTGCTGACCACATCAGGCCTTCAACGGCTGCTTGTATTGCTCTTCAAGGAGTGTGCAATGTTCTCCAATCAGTGCAGAAAGCCTTCTGAAAGCTTCTGAGGTCTTCTGAAACCTCAAAAGAAAGCCCATGCCTAACCATTCTCCAAATCATGTACGTTGTTCTTGTGATGCTGCAGAAGCTTGTGAAGACTTTCTGAGGCATCACAAGAATAGTGGGTATGACTTTGAGAATGGGGAGAGTAGCCTTCTTGGGAGGTTTTAGAAGGCCTCAGAAGCTTCCAAAAGCAGGGGGTGGGGTTTGTGGTGCTGGGGCCATAGCTTGGGGCTTTAGATGGCAGTTCTTGGTGACAGCAGTGCTGTGGCTGAAGTAAGAGTCTGACGAGGTGATATCGACTGGAACTGCTAAAGGCTCTTAAGCTCTGCTTCAGTCCCAGAGCTGCCAGAACCAAAGAGTACTGCTGTGCAGAATGGCCAAAAAAGGTTAGAAATGAGTGGGGGGTGGGGGGAATAGGTGAGAGGGGGAGTTAAAGAGGATTCAAGGGAAGCAGTCCTTTATCAAGGCTTGGGATTGAATGGGATTGGCATGAATCCTTGCCTGATGACCAATGGTATTCAGTTAACAATGGCAAAAAGGACTGCCAGGATTGTTGTTGATAAATGATGCAGTCACGTGACATGTTTTACAACTGCGTCCCTTAGTGTGGGAAATTCTAGTTTCAATTACCATCACAATTCAAGGTCTGCCTATACACTATTTTGCTAAACTGGAAAGGTTTGTGAATTAGAGATATAAAATTGGTTTTAAATAGATTTTCACGGCTGCAGTAATGGACAGTTTTACAAAAACCTAAATATGATGTGGTGAAAACTTTTGACTGAATGTGTAGATTAGTAGGCATCTATGGAAGAGGGCAGTGATGCTAAAGAGTAAAAAGGGGAGATAATTTCAGCAATTACTTTGTCTAGTGTAGAGACTAAAAAGAATTAAGAAGCAGATGGATTTATGTACCTGGGAAGGTGGTGTATCTGTGAAGAGAATAAAATAGAGCAGAATATTTTCTGTTCCTTTATAGAGTTAAAATGTCCTTTTGATTACTTGGAAAATATTAATTTAGACCATATCTGCACTTACCATTTAAGCATTTCCTGCTGATACTTGATTCACGCTAAACTGGTTTAAGGAAATTTATTTATTTATCAAATTTATATGCTGCTCATCTCACGGTTTGAGGTGACTCTGCTATCTGGACTGAGATACCTCAGTCCATTATGTCCAGTCCAAACTGCACGTCACAATGTCCTCCCATTGGGCAGAGACCTCCTGCTGATGGGCTGTTCTCCCTTTCTGTTTGAGAAAAGCATTTGGCCAGCCTTTTCTTCTTATGGGAAATTTTTCTGAATATCTATATTGATATATATCTATATTTATATCTAATAATAAACAAATACTTGATAAAAAATAGCATCTTGGGTCATCTAAATTTTGGCCTATAAGTTTATGTATCTATTGAAGCCTAAACAAAATTTCAGATTTTCTATCTTTACTCCTAAAAACGCAGCTATATTAAGCAATAATTAATATAAAAGCTCAGCAGAGCCCTCTCAAACTTGTGTGACAAATGTATATATATTTTGTACACAACTTTATAATGAAATAAATGGAAGGGGGTTTATTTATTTAATTTATATACTGCCTAGAGCACCTGAAAGATGAGATATTAAAGAAATAATCATGAACAAATAAATTTTATAATTACATAAAGAAATGTATGATCGGAAATAAATTGTTATTACATTTTACATTAATAGACTGAATTTAAGTAAATAGCATTTAGACAAAATTAGTTATTGTAATTTGTTTTTCTCCATAATAAATTTTAAGGGAAAAGTGTATGTGAATGAATAAACAGCATACATTACAATGGAAACAGTTATTTGGAAAGAGTCTTTGAAATTTCCTTGAAGACATATCCTTCCAATATTTTTAAGCATAATATGCAAACATCAAATCATCATACAGTTTCTTTTAAAATAGTTCTAAATTTATTCTGAAAATTGTACTGTTGAAGCAAAGATGAATTTCATTTCTGTTTTTGAATGTTGATAAAAATGATACACCAGAACAATGAGGAGCTATTTGTCTTTTCAAATAATTCCTAGTTTTAAAAAATGCAGAAAGAGAAACTGGGCCTGCCAAAACAAAGTAATTCTTCTGCTGTTACTGCTTTGAGCATGGCTAAAATTCTGCCTGTACATTTCTTTGCAAAGACATGCATGGAATTGCATTGTCTGTTCTTTAGATGTTTTAATATCAAAATGATGAGGTGAATTATTAACATTTCTTGACTTTATTTTTAGTGAAAATAAATATAGTGTTTTTGAAATGCAGACGATGTTTAGTAAAATATAGCTCATGTTCTGGTAAATGCCTCTTACAAAAATCCAGCAGCTATTTTAAGATGTATTCTGTCATCCTCTTTGCAAACTCCCAATAGGTTATGAACATTGTTTCTCTTTGCCATTGAACATAAAAAGCCATGAGCAAAGCCAAACTGAGGGAATTCATAAATCTGTACAAAATATCTTTTTCAAGGTTAATTTAATTCTCACATTTGTAAGCCTTTTTGAACAAGCAAGCACCTTGCATTTTTCTCATTTTGTGAAAATGACTTTTTAAACCATACCTATGATGTACATACATGTAAAGATGTTCATGAGAATTTTGTTTATGTTTAATAATTTTTTAAAACTGACATTATGTAAAAATTACATAATTTGTTAATAGATTGGGCAGTATATTAAGTTTTTAAATTGTTTATTTATACCCTGCCATTATATTTTTATAACTAATGCAAGGTAGCAAATACACCCAATATTCCTTCCTTCTCCTATTTTCCCATAATAACTGGGTGAGGCAAGTTAGATTGTCAGAGAGTGATTTAGTCCCATTTTAGGCATGAAAATTAAGTAGATTGTGGGTCAGTCACAATCTCTTGTCACAACCTGCCCCGTGGGGTTAATGTTGTGGGGAAAAAGGCAAAAGGAGTATTATATATGTTTGCCATCTTGAATTACTTATAAAGTAATAAAGGTGGGATAAAAAATATTAATCTCAACCTCAATCTCAATCTCTCTCTCTCATCTCTCATCTTCATTATTAGTATTTACTGATCATATCTGAAAGTTTTTCTTTTACCATATCTTACTGCATGTAATTATAATACAGAATTCCTCAATCTTTCTGGCTTTTTGAACCAGTGGAAGGTGGGGAGAAGAGATGGCTCCGTGCAAAGGTGGGATTCAAATTCTTTTACTTCCAGTTCTGTGGGCATGACTTGATGGGCATGATGTGGCTTGGTGGGCATGGCTGGTGAGCGTGGCAGGGGAATGATACTGTAAAATCTCCATTCCCACCCCACTCCAGGGGAAGGTTACTGCAAAATCCCATTCCCTCCCAACCCCAGTAACCTGCTTTCCAGCTCCGTTCTGTGCAGGGCAACAAAAGAAGACCCAGCCAATCAGCTGGGACTGGGGAGGCAGAGAATAGATAGTGGCAGGGGCAGTCAAAGGTGGTATTTGCCGGTTCTCCAAACTACTCAAAATTTCCGCTACTGGTTCTCCAGAACTGGTCAGAACCTGCTGAATACCACCTCTGGTTTCGTGTGAATGGCTGGCAAGTGTGTGTGTGATTTGCGTAAGAGGTGGGCATGGACACCCACTGCTTGCACAAATGGCACACATGTCCGCGTGTGGATGCACATGTGTTCTCTTACCCACCGCTTTTGTGGCCTGGTTCTGAATGGCTCACAGCCCATTAGAGGGCTGGGGACCCTTGGTGTAATAAGAGGCATCTGGAAAATATGTATATCCACTATACAGCTGTGCAGCTTTAGATGTTCCATATATGAAACTTTAGTGTAATAAATTTTTGCTCTAGATAATTTTTATAGGCCATAAAATAGTGCACATAAAAAATAGTGCCTGTATGTTATTAGTTGGTAAACATATTTCATTGCTCTTTGCATTATTGCTATACTTATATTAAACCATTTTTAATTCACTAAAGTTTATAGTGTACCACTTTTGAGAACTATACTAGAAATATTGTTAAAGGGTCTGGAGGTTGAATCATGGCAACTGGGTCTCTTTTCTTGTAGGTTTGAAATGTTTAATTGTTTATCCAAGTAGCTTCTTCAGTTTGGGCAAGTTGGTTAGGGAGTCCTCATATATGTCCTCCAGGGAGGTTTATACATGGAATCCACCTAACCAACTTGGTCAGGCTGAAGAAGCTACTTGGATAAGTAGCGAAACATTTCAAGCCAACAAGACTCAACTTCCAAATAGCTCTATTTCAGCAGTGTAAAACTTTTGTTGTCGTGTGGCTTACTGCAACATTTTCTCTTCGTTAAACCAGGTGTGGGCGTGGCCAGCATGTGACGCATCTGGCCCGCGGGCTGTGAGTTTGACAGCCCTTCTCTACTTGGATGATTGAGAGTCTTCATTGACATTGTTAAGGGATATAATACTGGCAGTAATTGCATGAAATTGAACATAGAACAGCTGTCAGACTATAAATATGGGAATAAAATAAAATGACCCATTGTTACCACCTGGCACTTTCTGAGTTCATATCTGCTCAGTCAAAATGTAAGTCATGGAATGGAATTAATCTTATTATTTATAAAAATGCATTGAGCTACTTTATTTTCTTTTCCTAAGAGGTAGTCTTTATGGTTTTTTCTAGCAATTTTACAAACAAATAGTGTATGGAACACGGTTTGTCTTTTAGGGTCTAAAATTTATCATATGAGTAATTGATTGTTTACAAGCGTGCTGGTAGTTAATAGTAGATATTTGGGGGAAATACAGTTTTTTTCTCTGGGAAAGTAAGTTTTCTCAGCTTACTTGTGGATATTTTCATATTTTCTGTATTCAGTTTTTTGTTCAGTTATTGTATCCTTCATATTTGTGAGCAATGAAGTTGTTTATTTCCATAGGTATTACTGGATTTGAGCACAAAAGACTCAAACAGATTTTTATTATTAGAGCTGTGCAAAGCACTAAAATTATATTTCTTAAAAAGCATGTAAGTGGAAGTGAAGGAATCCTGTTTGAAGCATTAAAGAAACTGTCTGCTCTAAAAGGCTTAGTCTGTTCTTAACAAAGGCTATCCTCAGTGCAAGTAGTCAAACAAGGACCATCTTTGAAGCAGCCGTATGATCTTCTAAAGCAGGGGTCACCAACCTTTTGGATCTCAGGGACCACCAAACTCATACTTTTAAATCCCAAGGACCACTCATACAATTTTTTTTAAAAAAGCTAAACGTTCGGGGCTGGAAGCCTCCCCCCACCTGGCACCTTCCAAAGAGACAGAAGAGCGGGCAGGGTGTGTGTGTACATGTCTGAGCTGAGGGGTCTCAGAGAAACTGCCGCTGGGAAAAGCAGAGGAAGAAAGGGGGCTTTGCTCTCCTTGGGGGGGGAGTGCCCCTTGGCTGCCACTCCAGGGGCTTCTCAGCAGGCATCTGGTTGCAGAAGGACCACCACTCTTAGTGATTAATTGGGGGAGGGGTGGGGGAGAAAGTGGGAGCTCCTTTCAGATCCCGGGTGGAGCATTGAGAGGCTCAGATCTGCAGCTGAGGAAAAGCTGGGGGGTCTCTTCCAGCATCACCTGGAGACAGGCAAGGAAAGTTGTCCCTGGGGGCCTTTCACTCGCTTTAGCACTTCCCTGCCAAACCCAGCCACAGCCAGTGATTATTTGGGGGGGGGGGGGGAGAGAGAGAAAGCATCTCTTGCATTACCAGGGGAGGAAAGGAGACAAAACGAAGCTCCTTCTTTCACTGAGACCTACAAAACGCCAATCTACCATGTTCCAGGAATTCTTCGAAATCATCAAACGCTCCCACTTGCAGTTCCCGTGCCTCCCGGCTCAGGTCCCTGAGATGCACGTTCCTACACACGGCAGTGGCGGCAACAATAGTCCCCGCTCCCAGCGCCCGCTGTCAGCTCTCCCCATTAGTTTTCTAGCTTTGAATTGCTCCCGGCTCTCTCTCTTTCCTCCCCCCCCGCCCATGTGCAGGCAGGAAAGGTAAGGGAGATGGAGCCTTTCACAGCTCTCCCCTTTTCCAGCCCTTGCTGCCTTTCCCTACATCGAAGCCTCGGAAACGCAGGCAAACCACCACAGCAGTAGTGTCCTGAGTTGCTTGCTTCTCCACTACTGCCTCCTCCTCCTCCAGCACCACTTTCTTCTCTGGGTAGGGCGATTCTTAATTAACCAAGCATGCTAAGGCAACTTAGGATGCTACCGCTGTGGCGGCTTTGCCTGTGTTTCTGAGGCTTCAATGTTGGGAGAGGCAGCAAGGGCTGGAAAAGGAGAGAGCTGTGCATGGTTCTGTCTCCCTTTCCTTTCCTGCCTGCACGTGGGCAGGGAGAAGGAAAGAGAGAGAGCCGGGAGCAATTCAAAGCTAGAGAACTAATGGGGAAGAGCTGACAGCAGGTGCTGTGGGATGGGATTTGTTGCCACTGCCGCTAGGCGTAGGAGCTGGTTGGCACATGCATCTCAGGGGCCTGACTCTGGGGTCCCTCGGAGAGCCAGGAGGTGTAAGAACTGCATGGCCCAGATTAACTGCTTTTGGGGGCCATTTCTTCTGCGGCCCACCAAAATTTTTCCATGGCCCACCAGTGGGCCGCAGCCCACCAGTTACCACTGTTCTAAAGGATGCTGCTTCTTTAATACTCTTTGCACAACCCTACTTAATAAAAGCTTTTCTGATTTCAGCACACATGATCTTGTACTATTTGTTGTCAAGTCTGTGGACCAAAGTAATAGTTACTTCATACAAAGTGTGGGATGCATGTTGTATCACAGCAGCAATCATTTTGTGCTATGCCCAGTTGTACGACCCATTTTCTAATTGCCATTTTGATTCTTCAGTTCTTTTAAGATTAAGTTTTGTTTTGTTGTTACAATATCATAAATATTGTTATCAATTATTTTTTGGTGGGGGGAGTGCCCTTTGACTTCTCTAATTGCCTGAACTAGCTCCTTTTTTTGTTTTGTTTTTTTAGAAATATGTTGGAAGTGGTTTGCCATTGCCTTCTTCTTAAAGATGAGAGAGAAAATAGAACTGGCCTAAGGTCAGCAGCTGCCTTTGTGCCTAAGGCAGGACTAGATCTCACGGTCTCTCAGTTTCTAGCTCAGTGCCTTAACTACTGAGCCAAAGTGGCTCAGAATCAAATATTATTAATAATTAACTAATTGATTATCAAATCTTACTAGCAATATTTATTTTTAATATAACATCTTTATTTAGATACTGATATCCTGGATTAGATATTTCAGTAAATGTTTTTATAGGTATATAGGTAGTCCTTGACTTAAAACTACAATTGAGTTCAAAATGTCTGTTGCTCAATAGCAATAGTACTTAGACTTATATACTGCTTTGCAATGTTTTACAGCCCTCTCTAAGCGGTTTACAGAGTCAACCTATTTCCCCCAACAATCGGGGCCTTCATTTTACCGACCTTGGAAGGATAAAAGCCTGAGTCAACCTTGAGCCTAGTGACATTCGAATTGCCAAATTGCAGGCAGCTGGCAGTCAGCAGAAGTAGCCTGCAGTACTGCATTCTAACCACTGTGCCACCACGGCACTTCGAGACATCTGTTGAGTTTTGCCCCATTTTATGATCTTTTCTGACACATAGTTAAAATGAATCACTGCAGTTATTAAGTTAGTGACACAGTTTTACATGAATCTGGCTTCCCTATTAACTTTGCTTGTCAGATGGTTGCAAAAGGTGATCACATGACCCCAAAACACCACAGCAGTTATAAATTCAACCATTTGCATTTTGATCACATGAGCATGGGGATTCTGCAACAGTCATAAGTGAGGAAAACAACAATAAATCACTTTTTTCAGTGCTGTTGTAATTTGAGACGGTCATTGAATGAAGAAATGAAGTAAGTCAAGGAGTACTTATATTACTTTTTTATCTGCTTCAGATAAATTAAAGATTCCTTGAATTCTTGAACCTATTTTAAATTGACAATTATTGTTTGGGTTTTTATTCAGGATCTCTTCTATTTTAAACTTCTCACAAAGAAGTCTTGAAGATACTGACTTTCAGGAGGACTTTGCTACCTGTCCGGATGTCACCAGCATTTCCTATGTTAACAGTTCTGAGCATGTTTTACTATATTTGCCTTCGGCGCCGAGCCAGGACAGCTACAAGGGGAGAATTGATGAACAATCGGAGAGCCATTGAATCAAATAGATCCCTACCTATCAATGTTGAATTGGTCCAGTATGCCAAAGAAGTGTTGGACTTCAGCTCCCATTATGGCAGTGAAAATAGCATGTCATATACCATGTGGAACTTGGCTGGAACTCCTAATGTGTATCCTAGCTCAGGTGACTTTACACAAACCGCTGTGTTTAGGACCTATGGAAAATGGTGGGATATGTGCCCTAGTGCACGAATACCATTTACAAGGACCCCACCCAATTTCCAAAGTCAGGACTATGTAGAACTTGCGTTTGAGGAACAAGTGTATCCTACAGCCGTACATATTTTGGAAACGTATCATCCTGGTGCTGTGGTTAGGATTTTGGCATGTTCTGCAAGTCCTTATTCACAAAATCAGCCCAGTGAAGTAAGGTAATTCATTTTATTGGTTTTTTTCTGTCTTTCTTTTATATGGTATGTTCAAATATTTAAAGTAACTTTTTTTTTTTTAGAAAATTCTACATATTTACCTGCCTCCTCCTCCCCCAAAATGTCTTTGTTACCTACAAACTGTTTGAACTTCACAGGTAGCAAAAAAAGATAATCTTGTTCTCCTCCATGCTGCAGCAAGAGCCCAGGATGGGTAGACTGGTTCTTATGATGTCATTAAGCTGGGATCTGTACTTGTATATATAACAAGCTAGCCTCCGGGAGAATCCCCAGCTTTGACGCAGCTTTTTTAAGTCACAAGCTGTGTCTCTGAAAGTGTTAGCTTTATTCAGTGATTTTCTACAGAAAATCTTGTCTTGTTTCAATCAGCTCCCGGGGATCTGGGCACTGCAACTTTAGGAGAGCGGGGATAAACATTTTCCCAAGCACTGCTAGGCAAGCAGGGAAGCGTCTGAGACCTTCCCCATAGCTGCAGTTTGTCCAATCGTAAAACTGATCGGCAAACTGATAACAGAGCCAGCCAGCTGATCGCTTGGGAGGCATCTCTTCCTCCTCTGGCTGATCTGATCGCTCGGGGCTTGCAATAGCCTAAGGAGTGAAATTCACTTCTTGGAGCCATAAATGAACAGCAGACATCTTTGAGTGCAGTCTCTTCAGACACGAGGTGAGCGGCCATTTTAAGTAGCCTGGTGGCCATTTTCAGGGCTCCAAAGACCCAATTCCACTTTTGAGATCCATTCTCTCAATGCTTGAGCCGTGCTTATTTAAAATGGATCAGGACAGTGCTCATGCAGTCCCCCACCTCCCACCCAGTGGAACAGGCCCTCCAACCCACTAAAAGGAAAAGACGCAGACAACGTACTGCTCAGAGGGAAGTGGCTGCAAAAATCAGAGCTAAGGCTCTAGCCCCTAAGAAGAAAACTCAGGCTGAGTTGAAGGCAGAGAAACGCAGACATGAAGCTTTAGAGAGACAATTTAACAAGACTATTCAGCAAATGAGAGGGCAACTGCAACAGGTTTCCCAGCCAGCTGAACATCAGGGTTTCCAGAGAAGCCCCCCCAGGGGAGGGGAAGTTGTTCATGGAGCTTTTGGACCCCCCCATGCCTGGTACCCTGAGGCATTTGAGGAACAACCTCAGGATTTTAGCAGGTCTGGGCCATATTTCCAGCAAACTTCTGGGCCCTATGCACCCTCTCTTCCCTCCAGAGTTCAGGCCTCCCAGATCAGGCCGGAAGCCACCTTCAAGCCCACTGCAGCTGGCCTTCGGTCCTCCACTACCTTTGATAACAGGCCCAGGGAGATCCAAGATGTTGTTTCCTTAGCCATTAGGCAGAAGGCTTTCAACAGATTCTTCAGGCCCTTCTCCCTTCTCAGTCTATGGCTTTCTTACCTCCGCAATGAGATTTCCACAGATCCCAAGACCTCAGGGTCCTTTCTTCACAGCCAGAATGGGAGGAGTATGAAGGGGAAAGGGCACCTCCCTATCTGAACACAGTTGCTCCTCTCATTCAGAGTACGAAGAGGGCGAAATCTGTGATCACAATCTTTCAGAGGAAGAAAACTCTCGTCCAGACCAGACCTCCTCTGCATTAGCCTTTAAACCAGCCCTCTTTAAACCCCTACTTAGCAAAGCTCTGGTCACTGCTAAGCTGTCACCTGAGGAAGCAGTACCTGAGCCACAAGGAGAACCCTCCAGGCAAGGAGACTCGCTCTTCTCCAAGCCAGTAGTACACATGGAGGTTTTTCCTTCTCCCCTTTTGTTTTTCAACATGGTCAAGGAGCAGCGCGCTTCCCCTTTGGCAGGTCCTTGTCCATCATCTTTAGACAAGTGGTTTTACAATGTTAGCGCATCCCTAGCCAACATCCTTGCAGTGCCCTCAGTAGACATTCCAGTTGTGGCATCATTCTCCCCTTCTGGCACTCCCACTGAGCCAGAGGATGTCCTTAAACCAGAGGACAAGCGTTCTGAACAGACCCTCAAGCGCAACCACCAAGCAGCTGCATGGGCTGTTCGAGCTTCGACTGCTGCATCGTTTTTCACGAGGACATCTCTACAACGGCTGCACCAACTGCAGGATCGATTGCCTGCCTCTGACCTCAGGTCTCATCAGGACCTTAACAAAATTATAGCAGTGGCGGAATTCACTGCGGATGCCACCCTCAATTCTGCCATATTTGCATCAAGGGGCCTTGGCATCTTCAGTGGCGGCAAAAAGGCTTCTGTGGCTCCGAAATTGGCAGGTGGAGTCACACCGCAAATGGAAGCTGGCCTCTGCCCCCTGCACAGGAGACAAGCTTTTCGGCAAGGCTCTAGAGACCAGAGATAAACGTAAAATTCTTTCCTCCTCAGGGAAAAAAGCTGACTATTGCCCATCTCCTTATCAGCCACCTGCCTTTCGGGCGGAGTCCACCTCCCACTTTCCTCGGCCATAGAGGGCGTATTCTCAGCTCCAAGACCAACATCAAGAACCACCTGGCAAACAATAACCTTCTGCTGGTAAATGGCCCTTTCGGGGGGGAGAGGGGGTCATCCCTTCCATTGCTCTAAGTAATACCTTGTTCTCCCCACCCATCTGAGGTCGCTTAGCCTTCTTTGTGTCCAAATGGGAGGAGTCAATGATGGATGCCTGGGGGCTCAACACTGTTAGGTCAGGGCTACAATTGGAATTTCTATCATCACCCCCAGAAAATTTTTTGATTTGTCCCGTTTCACGGGACACTTCAAAGAGAGCCCTTATGAATTTGGCCATTCAACACCTACTCAACATAAGGGCTATTCAACCAGTTCCCACCTAACAATGGGAACGTGGATTTTACTCTCGTCTTTTTGTTGTTCCCAAAGCCTCGGCGGGGGGGGGGGGGTGAGCCATCCTTGATCTAAAATTTCTCAATCAATTTGTCAAATACAGGCGATTTAAAATGCAGACACTGCATTCTATCTTAAGAGAGTGTTCGGGAGGGCGACCTCCTCTCTTCCATTGATCTCACGGAGGCTTACCTCCACATCCCCATCTGGCCTCATCATCGCCAGTTTCTCCGTTTCTGTTACCAGAATGCCCACTTCCAGTATCGAGCCCTTCCCTTCAGCTTCTCATCGGCTCCAAGGGTCTTCACAAATATTCTAGCAGCATTGGTGGCTTCACTCCATTCTGTTCTAGTGAGGATCCAATGCTATTTGGACGACATGTTGATGCTGTCCTCCACCATCCACTTGGCCCATCGGGACTTTCAAATTACCATGTCTTGCCTCCAAAGCCACGGGTTTTCCATCAACACCAAGAAGAGCCATCTCTCACCCACAACCAAACTGCTACACTTGGGAGCAGTCATTAACACGACTTTGTGCCAGGTTTTCCTGTCTCCAGATCATGGAAAAAGCCTTGCAGAGATCATCAGCCAGATTCAACAACAACAGATTGTTCTACTGTTGCTGCTGTCCAAACTACTGGGGAAGATGGTCTCCTGTATTGGCATTGTCCTGTAGGCACGGCTTCACTCCCAATCACTCCAATGGTTCCTGCTCCCCTTTCAACGAGCAGGAACCAGCCACTCGTCAATCAAGGTCCTGCTCTCTCATCAGGCCTAGCGGTCCCTCAATTGGTGGCTCTCCCTGTCCCTCTGGAAAGGACTCCAATTCAAGGAATCAGACAGGCTAGTAATCACCACAGATGCCAGCCTACTGGGTTTGGGCTCCCATATGCAGGGTCAGATAGCTCAAGAGGTTTGGTCCAGATCAGACAGCACTCATCCCATAAATTGGTTAGAGCTCAGAGCTATCTCTCTGGCTCTCAAGCATTTCAGAGCCTCAGTGACCGGCTCCCATGTTCTCGTGTTGACAGACAGTATGGCTGCAAAGGCACACGTCAACAGACGGGGGGAATGAGATCCAAGGCACTTATGAGGGAGGCAGAACATTTGGGGTTATGGGCAGAGAAACACCTGCTGTTGATCTCAGCGGATCACATTTCTGGAGTCGACAATTCCCAAGCCGACTGGCTGAGCAGGAGTTTAGTCAACCAGACAAAATGGTCTATTCCTCTGTCCCTATTCTGGGATCTTTCCCTCAGATTCAGAACTCCGGACGTGGATCTCTTCTCCACTCCTCAAAATGCCCAAGTCAACAGATTCTTCACCAGGTTTCCTTGCCAGGGAGTGGAGGGGACCAATGCTCTTCATTGCAAATGGCCCGCAGGTCTCTTCTATGCCTTTCCCCCTCTTCCCATCATTCTGGCGGTCATACAGAAGCTGTTGAGGGAATGAGCGGAGCTAATTCTCCTGGCCCCTTATTGGCCAAGGAGGCCCTGGTTTGCGGACCTGGTCAACCTGTCTGTGGCTTCTCCTTGGAGGATCCCAGCCCACCTCATCTCCCTGCACCAAGGGGCCCTGATCCATCCGGAGCCCCAGTGGCTGAAGCTGACCATGTGGCAATTGAGCATCAGTAGCTAAGGGAGGCTAATCTCCCAGAGGGGGTTATCCTCACCATCCAGGCGTCTCGCAAACCTTCTACAAGGCACCTCTACGATGCCATCTGGAGGGTTTTCTCCCAATGGTGCCTGAAAGAGGGTCTCTCTCCTTCCTCAGCCCAGTTGGCAGAGGTTCTTAGATTCCTTCAGGATGGTTTGGAGAAAGGTTTAGCCCACAATATCTTACGTCGCCAGGTAGCAGCTCTCTCCTCAATTCTTTCATGGGATTCGCTTCCTTCCTTGTCCCATCACCTCTCGGTCAGGAGATTTTTGAAAGGGGCTTCCAACCTACATCTTCTCTTGGTTCTTAATGCCCTTAAGAAGCCCCCCTTTGAACCCCTTAGAACAGTGTCTCTCCAATTCTTAACTCTAAAGGTAGTTTTCCTCATTTCTATCACTTAGGCCAGAAGGGTGTCAGAACTGGCCATCCTTTCTACCAGGCAGGATCTTTGCATCTTTCACAATGATAGGGTTGTTCTCTGTCTGGACCCCTCCTTTATCCCAAAGGTTACCACTTGATTCCACCAGTCTCAAGACATTGTGTTACCTGACTTCTGTCCCCTTCCACACCATGACTTAGAGCGCAAGTGGCATACTTTAGATGTCAGAAGGGTTCTTAGAATTTACATCAAGCGCACTTCCCCTTTTAGAAAGACAGAAGCCACTTTGTCTCCTTTTACCTTCTCACTTGGGGAGCAAGGCTTCTTCCCGTACTATTAGCAGGTGGGTCAGGACGTGCATCGCACAAGCCTACAAAGCAGTGGCTCTTCCGGTACCCCGTGGTCTAACAGCGCACTCTACCAGAAGTGCGGCCACTTCAGCCACTTTGGCCACCCAGGCATCCATGGAAGAGATTTGCAGAGTGGCCACGTGGACATCCCCGTCTCCCTTCATCAGACACTACCATCTGGATTCTTTTGCCTCGGTGACGGCGGCCTTTGGCAGACGGGTTCTTTAGCAAGTGGTTCCACCATCGGAGTGATTGGCTGGACGAGGACCCGCCTGTGGACATGCAAGCTTTGGTATGTCCCATCCTGGGCTCTCATTGCAGCATGGAGGACAATGGGCATTGGTAAATTTACCTGTGAATGCCCTTTCTATTTATGCTGCGAGAGAGCCCAGCCCCTCCCTTGGTTCGTCCGGAGATGGTAAGCCATGTTAATGTATTGGATTGTTTGCTTTCAGAGACACTTCTTCAGTCTGTCAAGTATCTTCTCCAAAGCTGGGGATTCTCCCGGGGGCTGGCTTTTTATATATATAAGTACAGACCCGGTTTAATGACATCATAAGAAGGAGTCTACCGGCTTCCGGTTTCGCGTGGCTTCGGGGCAGCAGGAATTCGCGACAGCTCGCGATTCCTGCTGTGCTAGCCGCCGAGGTACCCCCGATCCAGATGGGTCAGGGGGATATGGCTGCCCTGTAGGGACAGCTGAAGAGAGAGGGGAGTCGGACAGGGGGTTGGGGGTGTCGCAGACCCCCTCCTCCTCCGGAAAAACCCCTTTTTCCCAAGGCGGTGGAGCGGCGGTCAGCAATGGCCGCCACGAAGAAGCCAGCAACCGGGTAAGATTGCGTTGGAGGAAGTAAGAAAAGTGAAAGTGCTGTCTGAGCCGGGTCAAGTAACATCTTTAAAATTGGTTGGAACTGAGCTGCTTGAATTGCTGGAGGATACATTGTATCCCTAAGAAGATCGAAAGCGGCGGAGAAGCTGTTAAAGGGAACTTTTTTTTTTCTTCACTCTCCCACCCCATGGAAACAGCAGATATGTTTGGACATATTGGACATTGAAAGTGAATTGTTTTGAGAGTTGAAGCTAAGGGACAAAAGGGTTTTTGGACATTGAAAAACTTAAGAAATTGGAAAACCCTTGTTGGAGGTATGGATTTCTGATTATTTAAAATTGATATTGCAAGTGGGAAGGGAGAGGAAAAAAAATTGGAGCAGAAGCTGAAAAAGGAGGAGATTGCCTAGAATCCCAAAGAAAGGTATGTGGTAATTGGACCTCTTTGATTAAACATTAACCCCAGAAAGAGAAAGAGAAGAAGGAAGAAAAGTATTAATTTTTGGAATTTTTTTTTTTAATTATTCTTGATTAAAAATATTTGTGGTTGTTTTGGGAAAAGTTTCTTTTTTCATAATGGCATCGCTTGTGGATGAACTAAAGACTGAATATCAAAAATATAAAAAAGAAGATACTTTGGGCACTTTGTTTCAATTCTTAGAAATGGCGTTATGTACTTATGAAAAGTTGACTACGCAGCAGAAGGACTGGGACAAAGAAGAAGAGGAAGAAGAAGCCATCTTTGATGAACAATGGGTTCTTTCCGGGGAGGAGGAGAAAAAGGATAAGAAAAAGGGGATTTTAAGAATTATAAAAACAACCAAAGAAGAGAAAAATGAGCGGAAAGGTGGAGGCAAGGTTAGAAAGCAAAGGAAAGGGAGTAAGAAAAGGGAGGAGGAAAGACAAAGGGGTAAAAAGGGCAAGGAGAAGAATAAGCAAGAGAGAAAGGGGGGGAGGAGAAGCCTCAATGGGGGGAAGCAAGATCTAAAGAAAAAAAGTTTATTCAGAGACAATGGGTGAATTTAATTTAGGATAAAAGAGGGATTCTGGAGGGTACATAAGATTGTGTTTTTTATATATGTATTTAGAGTATAAAATTCATTGTGTAATTTTAGAATCTTTTAAACAGAATCCCAAGAAAAATTGTTATATGAAGTACTTTTAAGTTAGGGTAATGAGTTATAGACGTTACTCCAATTGGTTACAGGAGAAGTATAATAAAAGAAAAAAGATGAATGGATAGTTGGAAATAGAACAGACAAAGAATATTATTGAAAATGGTAATAAGATATGAAAGGATATATAAAGGTTTTGTTATGCTTTTTTTTTTTTTTGGGATGTATATTGAAAAAAGGCAAAAAAAATTTAATTAATAAGAAATAATTTGGATGAAAAGTAGAAGTTGGGATAAGATATGAAGTTAAATAGACAAAGTATTGATACTATAATTTGGGATTGTTATGTTTTATTGGTTTTCTTCTTTTATTATTTTTTCTTAGAAAAGAACTTATAAGCTGTTATGCCTTGTGCATTGTTTATATAAAATTGATAAAAATGGTTTATATATATAATATAAAAAAGAAAATGATAATAAGATATGGAAGGATATATAAAGTGAATATGATGTTTGAATTTGTGTCTGTATGAAGAGTTTCAACCCGGGATCAGACAACCTTCAGAAAAGATCTTTTAGTTTTGTTTATGTTTTGTTCTCTGTAAAATTAATAAAATTTGTTCAAAAAAAAAAAAAAAGGAGTCTACCCATCCTGGGTCTCTCGCAGCATAGATAGAAAGGGCGTTCACAGGTAAATATATCAATGCCCATTTTCCATGGTCTGGTCTTTGCAAGTGAAAGCTGCCTGCTCCCATTTGTTAGCTTTTTATATTTACAGTATTAAATGTTTTGCAGTGCTTCAGTATAGGAAAGGTTGATGTAAGATATTTGGACACTTGAAACTTGAAACTTGTCCTCTAGATCCATCTTAATAGTACAGGTGGTACTCAACTTATGACCACAATTGAGCCCAAAATTTCTGTTGCTAAGTGAGACATTAACTAAGTGAGACATTTGTTAAGTAAGTTTTGCTCCATTTTACGACCATTCTTGCCGCAGATTTTAAGTAAATCACTGTAGTTGATAAGTTAGTAACAAGGTTGTGAAGTGAATCTGACTTCCCCATTGTTTTTGTTTGTCAAAGGGTCGCAAAAGGTGATCACATGACCTTGAGGCACAGCAAGTCATAAGTATGAACCAATTGCCAAGCATCTGAATTTTGATCACATGATCATGGGGCTGCTACAAAGGTTGTAAGTGAAAAATGGTCATAAGTCACTTTTTTCAATGCCTTTGTAACTTTGAATGGTCACTAAATGAACCATTGTAAGTTGAGGACTACCTGTACATTAAAACTTCATTGGTTTCCAAATGCTAAATAGCCTGAATATAGGTTTGGGATCAAATCTCTAAGTTCTTGTCCTACTGAATAAGTTGTGGTTTAATTTCAGAGTTAACCAAAGGATCTCTTTATCTAGTTCGTTACTGACGTGCATCTTCACTTTAGCTTTGTTTTCTTCCCAATGCAGTGACAGGTTAAAAAAGAATTAACACTAAAATGTTGTTGAATAATGTTAATGTTATTTAATGTTTGGGAGTTAAGATATTTATCATACATTGTAGAGTAGAGTTATTAAGAGTCCTTTATGCTGGCCACGGTTTGATGTTCTTTATATTAGTTGTGGGGGTTTTTTTCACCCAAATTGAAACGTATAAAAGAAATTAAGGTAGTAATATTTGCATTAACTGTACTGTGATACTAATGTACTTTTCTTTTGGTAGGTGGGAAATCCTTTGGTCAGAGCTACCTTCCAAGGTGATTTTACCTCAGGCACGTCAGTTTACACCTAGTATCAAACAAATAAATTTTCCTACAAATTTAATCCGTTTGGAAATAAACAGTTCCCTTCTGGATTATTATACTGAGTTGGATGCTGTAGTGCTGCATGGTTTAAGAGAGAGACCTGTGCATTTACTCAGTACTCCAATTATTGATATGAATGATCTGGATGACGATGAAGAAGGGGATAGAGAAAGTTACAGCATGGACAGTCTCAACAAGCAGTTTAGCATTACTGCCTTCAAAGATTGGACAACTAATGGATACTTTGATAAATTGCCTTATGAGGTAAAAGGCTGGGAATTTTTACAGGGTTAAAAAAAATATAATTATTTAGGCTATATAGATTCATTATATCTTGAGGTACATAGCTTCATATACAGATTTGTGAACTTTACCTGTTTTTTAAGTTTCATTTAGGTTCCTGGATTTTAGTAAGTGTAGCTTTTTTCAGCTATTTTAAGCATCTGTTAATCAAATTATTTAAAATAGGAAATGGTTCAAACTGATTCAAGTTAGATTCTTAAAAATAGAAGAACCTTATATTGGCCCTAGCTGATCTTCCCATGCAAATTCGTTTTTATTTCTGTGTCAAGTGCTAATAAAGTGAATATCTTGTTCATTGAATTTTCTTGATTACAGAGGTAATACTCCAGTTTGTTTTTAAAAAATCAGCTATTTTAAGCATCTGTTAATCAAATTATTTAAAATAGGAAAGTTTCTTCTTTTGAACAGAAAATATAAATAATCTTAACTATTAAATCTGTAAAACATATTCATTACATAAATGTTATATTCCTACCAGTGGTGGGATTCAAATTTTTTTACTACCAGTTCTGTGGGTGTGGTTTGGTGAGTGTGGCAGAGGAAGGATACCGTAAAATCTCCAGGCAGAGGTGGTATTTGTCAGTTCTCTGAACTATTCAAAATTTCCGCTACTGGTTCTCCCAGAACTGGTCAGAACCTGCTGAATACCACCTCTGATTCCTATTCCTTTAAAATGTAAGTTCTAAGATTTCAAAAAGCTAGCTAAATTTCAGATGCCATATTTTTATGCCATAATCTGCATTTTGGGAATTTTCTGAACTCCTCACATATTATCATATCAAACTTTGCTTTATGCTGGGCCAAATACAGAATGAAAGTTTTAGCTACATACTAAATTTTAAACTAGCTATGAGAATACTAGGTAGGCTTTAAATTTGTTTTCTTTGTTTAATCAAAAGTAAAATATATTTTAAACTGCAGTTACATTTTAGTGTCATCAGCATAGTGATATCTGTTTACATTTTTTCATTTCAGGTATTAAGACGTAATTTTACTGTAAAGTGGGACTACCTTTTCTGGTGGTGAATACTGACATGTTAGGGATTGTTTATATCTGATGCTGATGTTGTGTTATTATCTATATAGTATATAATTATTATCAGATAATGACATTAGTTAAAAGGGGGTCTTAAGAGTTTTCCTTCTTTACACTTTTTGCTGTGTTTGTAGTGTATTTGGTCATTATTATTGATATAAAATTACACTTTGTGCTTTGATTCATTAATGGGTGTCATGGTTTAGAAATTAGTGAAAACATGTTTGTTTTATGAAAGCTTTAAAATTAAAATTAAAAATGCTAAATATGATCTTAAAAGTCAATCAACTTAGAGTAATTGATCAAAACTAATCAAGCAGAGAAGCAACTTAAAAATAAAGACACATTTCCTGACAATTAGAACAATTGATCAGTGGAAAGATTTGTCTCTAAAAATTGTGGGTGCTCCAATATTGGAGGTTTTTAAGAAAAAAATGGATTCAGACAAAAACTATTTGTCTGAAATGGTATAGGGTTTCCTGCTTAAGCAGGGGGTTTGACTAGAAGTCCTCCAAGTTCTTTTGCAACTCTGTTATTTTATTGTTCTGTTAATTAGGCTGATCATTCTACAGTAGTACAATGAAAGTGAGATAACTTGTCCTTCTCACAACTTTTACTGGATGCAGTTTTATCACCAATCTATATAAAATAAGCCACTCTGTAGCCTGTAGTTCTTGGGCTAATATTTATTTATCCCATTGCCAAGACAGTTTATAGACTTTTGATATTTATCTTAGCTATAATGTGTGAATTTTTTCCCCTCTGCTATATCTTAAATGCCAAATTTTATTAACCAATGATAGACATCATAGTTCTGTGTTCTTCAGATTCAGATTATGATTGCAGTGTTCCTTAGTCATGTAATCACCATTTGCCACCTTCCCTGATGGTTTCCCAGAAGCAAAGTTAATAAGGAACCCAGCAAGAAAGTTGCAAGTGGCTTCTTTAAGTTGATTCCACTTCCACTACTTTTTCTTCTAGGTATCTCATATTCTGTAGCACATGCCTCTCCTCGGTGCCCTTACACTCCATAGAACCCATCCAATTGTGTTTGTATATGGGAAATGGAAGGTTAAGGTGCAGATGTGGTCAGGGAATGGATGTTTCTCCTGAGAGCCGGTCGGATCATCCAGAGAGTGGGAGGTGCTTCAGTCTGCGTTGTTGAAGGCTGAGCTTAATTATTGAGGAATGCTCCGCCCTCCGTCATGTGGCTCCCTTGCATTCCCCAGTTTACGCTCAGCCTTCGTGAGAGTAGGCTGTGTATTTCACCACTCCTTGGCCAATTCAAGTACTCTGATTCTCAGGATTGCTGATCTTGGTTTCTGCTTCTCCTTAGCCTCTAAGTGCACTGGGTAGTGACAAAGCAGGGGAGCGTGTTTTCTTCACCCCGGGGGGGCTGTACAGCAGGCAGCTTTTGCGCTCTGGTGCCAATCCTCCCCCCCTCAATTCTATCCTCTTCCTGCCGCTTTTCTATGCCGCACTCGTAGTGGCTTCATTTGATCGTGCTGTAATAGCGCAGCTGGTGTTCCCCCCCACCGTAAACGCCGATCACCCCAGGAAGGGGTGAAAATCACCTGGCTGCCTCTCTCGGCCCCTAGACGTGCGGGAGAGGCTGATTTTGGCCCTGAGCAGCCCGTGAGTAAGGGAGCGTGGGCGGCCGCCATTTGGACGCCACCGCGTGTCGGGCGCCGCTTTTAGAGGCCTCATTGAGCTACGAAGGGACTAGCTCTAATTATAGGCCTTCCAGCCTGTGAGAGCTATTAGATATTCAGGGGAATTGGCAAACTTGTTGGCTTTCCGCAACACGCTCAGGGCAGGAAATAGCAGCCTATCCCTCCCGGTTGTTGCCTGGGAGCTCCAGCTGCCAGTGGCCTCACTCCAGCCTCAGTCGTTTTATTTGGCATATTGGCAATATTAACAGTAATTTCTGGGGTCACTCCTTCCTGGGAGTTCCAACCAGACCTTGGATTAAATATTTGTAAATAATAATAATAATAGTAATATTTATCAATGGATAGATATCTAAATATATTTAGATATACAATTATATATAGATATATATATATATATCTATATATATATAGAACTCAAAGCCAAACAGCAAGATCACAGCTCACCAGCTCAAATCCCCCAGCAACTAAGACTAACCTGAGCACAACCAAGCCCCCACCTGAACAGAACACGCCTCCAGCCAATCAGAACACAGCCAACCCCCCAACCAATCAGAACACAGCCAAACCCCCAATCAATCAAGTCACATCCCCACTAGCAGTTAAAAGGAAGAAGCAGCTGCAAGCTCACATCACTCTGAGAAGCACAGAGCTGAAGACCAAGCCTGAAGATGATGAATGAGACTTCATCGAAATGTTGCCTAGATACTTCCAATCTTACGCGGGAGAAAACCCGAATAACCAAAGATACACACACACACACACACACACACACACACACACACACACATATATATATATATATATGTATATATATATATATATATATATATATATATATATATATATATATATACATGTACTTGCATATATATATTTTTACATCTTATCAATGTCCGGCTACTTCACATTGCCAACACTGCTTGGATTATATATCTTGATTGTACGCTTACGTATAAAGATATTAATAATTATATTATAGTTTATATACATCTAAAATTCCAAAAGGGGGTGCGGGCCAGCGAAAGGACACCCGGCCTTTGTTGTAGGTCGAACCCTTGGCGAGCCAACCGCCTTTACATTTGTATTACAGTCCTTTCCTCTACAATGGCAGATGACAATTCCGCTAAAGGCCCTTCTTTGAAGGCCAAATCTAAATCCTTACCACCTGCGCAAACAGGCTAAGAAAGCCCCTAAGGAAACTTCCAAAGCTTCTCAGAGGGATGCTCTAAGACGTCATAGGGCACTGGAGATAGAATTTGACAGGCGATCTAGAGAGACACAACCGGTATTTCCAGGCCCCCCATCCTCTGCTCCCTCTACCTTCAGACACCCCCCCTCCTCCAGATTGCTCTTCCCTCTCCAGGCGCAGACACCAGGTCCCCGGACCAACAACCAGGCGGACGCCGGAAGCAACATTTACGCCCACGGCTGCTGGTCTGCGCCATGAGGAGGTCGACACAGTTGAGATCCCTGTGCACATGCAGGCATGGATGGAACGGGTTATTCGCCAGGGGATTGCAGAGGGCCTGCAACAGATGTCCAGGTCTGGTCCTCCCTCGATGGCGCCTGAACACGACTCGCCATCAGTCAGGTCCTCGCCTAGATCGGACCCCACTCTTGGTCAGGTACCTTTACAGGAGGGCAGTCCTCTCCCAAAAAGGGATCTGGAGGAGGCCATGGAGGACCTAGATCGGTTCGGGGAGGAGGAGGAATTGGAATGGGGGTCTACGCACCAAGGAGTGCCCCTATCGGAGATAGACCCTATGGAGGGGGACATGTCCGAGGACGAAGGCCTCACCCCGGATCAACCCACCTTTGTGGGTCTGTTCAAGCCGCACATGTTTAAATCGCTTCTATTTAAGGCCAGGAACATTTCTGGCCTGTCTGTGCAGTCCTCCTCGGCTCTCCCTTCCCCAGCAGAGGGACAAGAGGACGCCATTTTTAGGCAGCCCATGGTGGAGGCGGTGGTGATCCCGGCCCCGCCCATTTTTCAAGACTTAGTCTCAAACCAGTTAGACTCCACAAGGGCTCCCCCTGCCCCATCCAGCCAGGACAGGAGGTTCTTTAACCTCGAGTCGAGCTTCTGCAACCTGCTCAACACTCCCGAGGTAGATGAGCCCATCGTTGGTTTGGCATCCTCATCCTCCCCTAGTGATCCCCTGGAGGTCCTGAAGCCTGAGGACAAGAGGTCCAAGCTTGCTTTACGTAGGGCTCACCAAGCGGACACCTGGGCCATTAGATCGGCCACTGCCGCTTCCTTCTTCACCAGGTCTTCGATCTGGTGGCTCCGTCAACTGAGGCAGCATGTCCCCCCCTCTAACACAAGGGCACATCAGGACATAGCAAAATTGATGGCTGCGGCAGAATTCTCGGCTGACACCACATACCACGTGGTTAAGTTCTCTGCCCGAGCAATATCCTCTCATGTTACAGCTCGCCGCCTGCTCTGGCTCAAGCACTGGCAGGCGGACGTAAAAAACAAGGTTAAGCTGGCCACCGCCCCCATAAAAGGGGACAAATTATTTGGCAACGTCCTGGAGCCATTTCTATCAGAAACCAGAAGCAAGAAAAAATTTCTTCCCTCCCTTTTCCGTAGGTCAGAGTCAAGAGCACAGCCCTTTCAGAGAGGTTCCTCACGACCTTTCTACCAGTTTCCTTTCCCGCCCAGGTACCCGAGACCCCCTCCTTCCGGCCTTTCCAGCCCCAGGATCGAGCCGATCCAGGTGACAGGAGCAGGAGGGGCGGCAGCTACAGGTGCCCTTTCAGGGGTTCAGGGGGAAAGCCCTTCTGGTGCAACAGATAGACCCCGTCCACCCCTCTCCATTGGTGGACACCTCAAGCATTTCACCGACCGGTGGGACTCTTCCACCTCCGATGCCTGGGTCCGGGAGACCATCAGACTGGGCCTCGCGCTTGAATTTCAGCACACCCCCCTGAATTTTTTATGGCACCCCCCCTCCAAGGATCTCACCAAACGCAACTTAATGGATTCAGCTATCCGCCATCTCCTCACCATACAGGCCTCTTCGTGGTCCCCAAATCCTGAGGGGGATGGAGGGCTATCCTAGACCTGAAACGCCTTAACTGTTACCTGACCTACTGTAGGTTTAAGATGCATACCCTACAATCCGTTCTACTAGGCATCAGGCAGGGGGACTGGCTATCCTCTATAGACCTTTCAGAGGCGTACCTTCACATCCCAATCTGACCCTCCCATTCCAAATTCCTCAGGTTCTGCTACAACCATCGCCACTTCCAATATGTGGCACTTCCCTTTGGATTGGCCTCTGCCCCAAGAACCTTCACTAAGGTCATCGCGGCCCTAGCAGCCCACCTCAGGGACCTCCCGGTTCGTCTCTACTGTTACCTGGATGACATCCTCATCCTGTCTCACTCCAGACCCCAAGCAGAAAAGGATATCAGAGCTACTCTTTCTGCCCTCCAAGATCATGGGTTCCTAGTAAACTGGCAGAAGAGCCATCTGTTACCATCTACACGGATCACCCACTTGGGGTCCGTCATTGATTCGGTTCAGGGAAAGGTTTTCCTTTCCTCTGAGAGATTCCGTAGCATCCAAGAAACTGTCAAACATATCAGACGATCAAGAAAGGTAACACTTTTAGAATTGTCTAAATTACTCGGTAAAATGGTCTCATGTATTTCCATTGTTCCCTGGGCCCGTTTACACACTAGATCCCTACAATGGTTCCTGCTCCTGTTCCAAAGGACCGGCAGAAGCAATTCAAAGGCCGCGGTCAAGGTGCCTTCAAGGGTCCTCACGTCTCTCCTCTGGTGGACCAGTCCCGCCATCAACAAGGGACACTGCTTCAAGGAACCCCAACGCCTCATCCTCACCACAGACGCCAGCCTGTCCGGATGGGGCGCTCACATCCACTCGCTCTCGACACAGGGCAAATGGTCACAGGTAGAACACACACGCAGTATAAACTGGTTGGAACTTCGCGCCATCCACCTGGCCCTGCGCAACTTCCTTCCCCACGTACGCGGGCGGCATGTCCTGATACTCACGGACAACGTCACCGCCAAGGCCCACGTCAACCGACAAGGGGGCACCCAGTCCATAAGTTTGATGAGAGAGGCCGAGCGCCTCTGCCGTTGGACGGAGCGCAATTTTCTCTCCCTCAAAGCCGAGCACATCTCAGGGGTCTCAAACACCCAAGCAGATTGGCTGAGCAGGACCATGGTGGACCAGTCCGAATGGCGCATTCACCCATCACTGTTCAGGGAAGCGACCGTGATATTCGGTCTCCCGTCAGTAGACCTCTTCGCATCCCCGCTCAACACCCATCTCCCCAGGTTTTTCTCGAGGTACCCCTCCCACGGGGCTGAGATCCACAATGCCCTCTGTTGCCCCTGGCCCACAGGGCTTCTATATGCATTCCCTTTGTTGGCCCTCGTCCCCAGAGTCATCCAGAAGCTCATCTCCGAGAAAGCAGAGCTGATTTTAGTGGCACCCTACTGGCCCAGGCGCCCATGGTTTGTGGACCTCTGCAATCTATCGGTGGCCCCCCCTTGGAAAATTCCCCCACACAGGATATCCCTTTCCCAGGGGACCCTCCAACATCCAGACCCTCAGTGACTCCAGTTAGCCGTTTGGAGGTTGAGCGGGAATGTCTAAGGAAGGAGCAGTTCTCTGACCAGGTTATTGATACTATTTTAGCCGCAAGGCGGCCCCCAGCAACCCGAATATACAATGCCACTTGGAATAGCTTCTGCAAGTGGTGCCATAATTTCCAGATCAACCCTCTTTCACCCTCCATTGCTCAAGTTTTGGAATTCCTCCAAGAAGGTCTGAGGAAGGGACTTTCTCCGAACACTCTGAGGCGTCAGGTAGCAGCCCTCTCAACTGTGATTATTTGCGACAATCTGGGTACCCTCTCCCTCCACCCTCGCATTAGGGCATTCCTTAGGGGAGCAACTAACTTGTGTCCCCCAACTGTACACAGATACCCTACCTGGGACCTCAACAAGGTCCTGGCATCCCTTACTAAACATCCCTTGGAGCCTCTCAGGGAATCTTCACTCCAGTTCCTAACTTTCAAAGTTGTATTCCTGGTGGCCATTACTTCGGCTTGCCGAATATCGGAGATAGTCGCCTTGTCGGTGAGGAAAGACCTTTGCATCTTCCATGCCGACCGGGTGGTTCTACGGCCGGACCCTACCTTCTTGCCTAAGGTCAATTCAGCCTTCCACAGGGCACAGGAACTCACACTTCCAAACTTCTGCCCCAATCCCTTGTGGGAAAGGGAGAAGCTTTGGCACACCCTGGATGTAAGACGGGCCCTCCGCATTTACATTAAATGTACCCAGCCCTTTAGGAAGTCCAAATCCCTATTCCTTTCCTTTCAACCTAAATCCTTAGGACACAAAGTGTCCCCGGCAACCATCAGCCACTGGATTAAAGCTACTATTTCCAAAGCTTACTTGTCCCAGGCTCTGCCGGTGCCCAGCGAAATAACGGCACACTCCACCAGAAGTGCAGCCACCTCGGCAGCTTGGGCCACCCAGGCTCCAATTGCTGATATTTGTCGGGCGGCCACCTGGGCCTCCCCATCTCCCTTCATTAGGCATTATAAGATCGACATATTTGCCTCGGCGGAGGCTTCGTTTGGGAAACGAGTTCTCCAGCGAGTCCTCAAGGAACCGCAGGGACTTCAGAACCAAACGGAGTCCCTCCCGTAGGACAGCCAAGCTTTGGTATGTCCCACTCTCTGGATGATCTGACCGGCTCTCAGGAGAATGGGCGTTGATCCTTACCTGACATGCCATTTCTCTGGAGCCGGGAGGATCATCCAGCCCCACCCTTTTAGTTCACCATCTGGTGGGGTCTTGTTTCGGCCAAGGAACCGCTTAGCATAGTAAGATGAGAGCACGATCTTCTCTTCACTCTCGTCTTCACGTAAACTGGGGAATGCAAGGGAGCCACGTGACGGAGGGTGGAGCATTCCTCAGTAATTAAGCTCAGCCTTCAACAACGCAGACTGAAGCACCTCCCACTCTCTGGATGTTTCTCCCGGCTCCAGAGAAATGGCGTGTCAGGTAAGGACCAATGCCCATTCCCACACCTGGCAACAGCCATCCCTTCCCTGACTACATTTGCACCCCAACCTCCCATATACAGCAGCAGCCACTCCTACCTAGATGTGCTCATGTTGCATTGCAGCATCTACTTACCCACCGACTGGCCTGCTTGCAAATTGTCTAGGATTTGTGATTTCCTGCCAGCTTCCCCATTGACTTTGCCTATTGAAAGCCCTCAGGAAGTTGTGAAGAGGAGGTCCTTGCTTAATGACTCATGATCCTTATTTAACAGCAACAATGGGGACTGCATAAATTACTGTTGTTAAGCAGCATGTCCTCCAGTATCACAATTTAAAATCACACTGGAGTGGAAATTCCACTCCCAATTGGGGTTGTTTGCATTAATGTATAATCTGAAGCATACTTATACCTTTGAATACAAAAACCACAGCTCTCATAAGCATTTCTTAAAATGCAGACCAAACTTAGACGTACTGAAATCTAGTTTAGGCTATATGGCAACATAAAAAATAACAGGTAGGGATGGATTTCAGTTGAGTTACTGTTAACATGAGTCTTTGTATTTTATGTAGTCAAATTCTATATAATAGATGAGATAATTATATGCATTTTATTTTTAATAGATATAATCAAATCCCATTTAACTCAGAAAGAGTGAAGAAAACTTAAGTGTTACTGTCCCATTGAAAATAAAAGAACTTAAAGGTATTTCAGCTAAGCCGTGCACAATAATCGTCATCATAAGCACGGTTTAAAAGGTCCTGATTTTAATATGTGTGCAGAAGAATTCTACTCAGAATTAGAAGTGAAACTTTAAATGTTTAAAAAATGTTTAAATATATGTTTAAAAAATACTTCATGTAAAGAGAGCCAGTATGATGCAATGGTTAAAGAATCGGACCAGAAAACAAGAGATTGTGAGTTCTATTCCTGCCTTAGGCATAAAGGTAACTGGTGAGCCACTTGTGAAAAACTTTACCAAGAAAACTGCAGGGACTCACCAGGAATCAAGAACAACTCAAAGGCATCTGCACTTCCCTGCCAAAAAAATCTCTTAATCTATACCCATTTGGATTATCAGATTGTGATTTTTAATAACCCTTAACAAAAACAATTGGGACCAGCAACGCGACCAGTCACTAAATGACATGATTGCTAAGCAAAACAACACACGACTGGAATGGATTTATGGCACTTCCCATTCAGTTTTAAAGTGAATCACTGCTGGTCATTAAGCAAGACATGTGGGTGACTTGTGTTTTTACTGCTGGCTTTCCTTGACTTTGCTTGCCAGAAGCCAGCTGTAAAGCATATAAATGGAAATTGCACGGCTGCATGGCTGTGACAATTGTAAATGCCCGCCATTTCAGTTATGTAAAGTGGGGATGTTATGACAGTTCTATGTTCAAAGACCAGTTATAAAATTATTTTTTCAGTGCTGTTGAAACTTTGAATGGTCACTAAATAGGACAGTTGTTAAGCAAGGACTACCTGTATATGACTGGAGAATAAATGTATATAATTTTCAGTACATTTGATTAAAATCATATCAGATTTCTTCTTCAACTCTTTAGTGTGTAGCTACCAATATGCATTTTAAGGCTGAGTGAAGTCCAGATTAAAACTGAAAGATGAGATTGAAAGCAAGCCCAAAATAGAAATTTATATACCACCGCAGAAACTGTATCCTGCATTTTTTTTGTTTAAAATAAAAAAATAGTAAAATAATGGAAATGAGATTGGGATGATTAATTTAATTAGAATAAAATTTTATTTACCTAGCATGAAAATACTATTTTAATAGAGTAATTTACTTTTATTGTTGTTTTTCAATTCAGCTCATCCAGTTGATTTTGAGTCACCTTACAATTCCGGATCTATGTAGACTCTCACAGACATGTAAGCTACTATATCAACATTGTTGTGATCCACTACAATATATTCATCTAAGTTTGCAACCCTATTGGGCAAGGATCAATGACACAGCTTTAGAATATCTGCAGTCTCGTTGTATCCTGGTCCAGTGGCTTAATTTATCTTGGACTGGGAACAGAGGAACCATTTCATTTTCTGCTTTTAGCAGGTCAGTATTCTGAAGACGTGTATAACATATTCTACAAAATAGAATCATAGACTCAGGGGTGGGCTGCTGGGGATTCGCAGGGGTTTGGGAGATTCTGTGCAGTGCGGAGAACCCCCAAATCCCACTCCTGGCTGGCCCTGCCCACCCAGGAGTCCCCATGTGCCTGTTTTGGATGCAGGTAAGTGCAGGACATGCCCGGAGGCTCGGGGAGGGCAAAAAACGGGCTTCCCAGAAATTTGGGAAGCCTGGAAATGGGCCTGTTTCTGGCTTCCAAAGAGCCTGTGGAGCACAAGGAGGGCATTTTTGCAAAAATGCCACCCCTGCTGTGGTGCAGAAGGCCGACCAGGCCACAGCCACCATGGCCTCACCCACCCAGCAATCGGGAAGAACACCCTTTGCTAAAATTTTTGAAGCCAACCTCACCCCTGCCTTTATCTCAATTACCTAGCAGTTAGAATAAAAGTTACTAACATGACTGTACTCGATCCATAATACCTCAAGGTCATAAGCATATGTTTAATCATGCATTGGCAGCATCAAAGATATAAAATCCAGTGGCAGAGAGATAACCTGGCAGGCAGCTTTAGCAACTTCTTTTCATATGCTTGATTTTGTTCTGACACTTTTTCAAGAGTAGGAGTTGAAAAGTTCAAATTTTCTTGCTGTTGTCTTTCGTATTCCTACTCATTTTTCCCCCACCTACCAAACATTTGGCTGGTGTTGAAATTTAAAGTTGTATGTAAACATGATAAGAAAGAGAATACTTCCTAGAACGGTTTTGTGAATTCCTCCTCCTGTAGGGGAAAAGTAAGGATACAGACAAGGTTATCAGCAAAAGTAGGTTTTTCTGTCAGAGAACTAATTGTTTGGATTTTTTAAAAAAGCTAAACTTGCTAAGGGGTAGAAATTGCAGATTTGTAAATTCTTTGTGTATTGTGTGTATTGTGTGTCCTGTGCAAAACACTGGCCAAAGAAAATTTGTTTTAAGATTGCTGTCTTTTATGAAAACCAGTATCTCAGCATTATTGTTTTCTGAGACACCTTGTCATTGCCTGAAATGGCAGATTTTCAAACTCCAAACTTTCTCTATAAGAGAAAGTGTATATCTTTTAGTCTGTATTTTTCTGCCCTCAAAAGAATCTCATTTAGATTTAATAGCTATAGCACTGAGACTTTTATATACCACTTCACAGTTTTTTACAGCTCTTTCTCATATTGCCTCAACAATCTGGGTCCTCATTTTACTGACCTAAAAAGGATGAAGGTTGAGTCAACCTTGAACCAGTCAGGATCAAACTCCTGGCAGTGAGTAGAGTTAGCCTGCAATACAGCATTCTAACCATTATGCCACCAGTGTTCATTTTAATACTTGGCTCTGTCACAGAATTCATACAGTAAAATATATGTCAATTCTTTAAGGGCCATGACTATAAATCAAGGCTCTTCAAATTTGGCAAGTTTAAGATTTGTGGACTTCAAATCCCAGAATTCCTGAGCTAACATGACTGGAGGAGGAAATTGTGGGAGTTGAAGTCTACAAATCTTAAAGTTGTCAAGTTTGAAGACTCCTGCTATACACGATAGTTAACATGTTGGCATGTTTCATTACAATCTATTCATTCAAACATTTAAGAAAATATAGATCAAGAACACATCCAAAATTCTAGTTACTTCTTTGTTGTTGATAATGGAAATTTTGTAAATAGTAAAAGTAGACTACAATCAATTTGTACCAACAGTTTTAGAATTATTTTTCTATTTTTAAAAAGTAATAATTCATAGGCTGAATAATTGACAATTTTTCCAAAGAATTTATAGATATATATATGTATGTATTTGTGGAACTTTGGTTACTCGGGTTTTCTCCCGCGTAAGATTGGAAGTATCTAGGCAACGTTTCGATGAAGTCTCATTCATCATCTTCAGGCTTGGTCTTCAGCTCTGTGCTTCTCAGAGTGATGTGAGCTTGCAGCTGCTTCTTCCTTTTAACTGCTAGTGGGGGTGTGACTTGATTGGGTGGGGGCTTGGCTGTGTTCTGATTGGGTGGGGGTGTGTTCTGATTGGTTGGGGCTTTGGCTGTGTTCTGATTGGTTGGGGGGTTGGCTGTGTTGTTTTTTTTTAAAGAAAATTTTATTAATTTTCTACAAACAAACAAGACAAACAAAACATTAAAACATTCAACTCTCGTATGTACATCCAGTGTGTCAGTTGGTTCATCATTTTTGTGCATTCATTCTGTAGTCCCAGTTACAATTATGTTACATAACAACTCATATTATCAATCCAAACTTATATATCCTATAATCACTAAAAAAAATAAAAAAAAATTTTTGACTATACTTTTAATCATTCATGCTTTATGAGCTAACGATACTCTAACCAGATTATTCAACAAATCATATAATCATACCAAATCAATCCTAAAAAAACCCTTTATAAATATAATATCAAATAACAAAATAATACCAAAATAGCAAGATAAAGATATTTCTTACTATCTAAAATATTCTATTATCGTATTTTATCATCTAGCCATTTATAAAAAAGATCCCAAATTTCATAAAATTGTTTATCCTCTTGCTCTCTAATTTCAAATGTCAATCTGCTCATCTCAGCACATTCCAATATTTTCTTAATAATTTCTTCCTGTAATGGTATTTTCTCATTCTTCCAATTTTTAGCAAATGCAATCCTGGCCGCTGTTACTACATTTACAATCAGGTATTTCAAATCTTTACTATATATATCAGGTAAAATTCCCAATAAGAAGATCTCTGGTTTCAAGTCTATATGTTTCTTTGTCATTTTTTCCAACCACATGCGAATTATAGTCCAATATTTTCTAGCATCCTCACAAGTCCACCACATATGGTAATACGAGCCGGGTATCTGATGACATTTCCAGCATTTTTCAGATTTGTTCTTAAACATTCTTGCTATTCTTGTCGGAGGAAAGTACCACCTGTAAAACATCTTATACAAATTTTCTTTATATGCTGTTGACATTGTCATTTTATAATTTTGAGACCACAATTTCTGCCATTTCTCTAAATCAATCCCATATCCAAAATTCTTCCCCCAAACAATCATAGTTTCTTTGACTTGTTCTTCCTCTAATTTAATTCCCAGTAAATAACCATATAATTTTTTAATCACCTTCTCATCAGTACCCATCAAGATCTTATCTAAATCAGTCTGCTTATCATAAAATCCCTCCGTTTTGGAATCTTCATCATACCTTGAATGTATTTGTGCATATGAAAACCAATTCACCCTTATACCTTGTTCCTCTAAGTTTTGGATCGATTTAAGTTCACCCTTTTCATCCAAAAGTTCCCCATATCTAACTGTTTGTTCCTTCTTGTAGATTATAGGATAGGAAAATGTTTCAATGGTCGATAACCAAACTGGAATTTTCAAATAACATTGTCTTTTTATCTTCTCCCAATGTCTTCTAAAATAACCCTGTGTTTTAGTTCCCTTATACCATAAAAAAGCATGCCAGCCCAACAGCAAGTCATGCCCTTCTAATGTCAACAACCTATGTTTCCTTAATGTTATCCATTCTTTGACCCACATCAGACTTGCAGCTTGATAGTACAATTCCCAATTAGGCAGGCCAAAACCTCCTCTAATTCTAGCATCTTGCAAAAGCTTTAGCTTTATTCTCGCTTTTTTAACTTGCGATATAAACTTCAACATAATTTTATTTAAATCTTCAAAATAGTCTTTTCCAAGCCTAATTGGTATTGTTTGAAACAAAAATAAAATTCTAGGTAAAATATTCATCTTAATTGTTGAAATTCTCCCTATTAATGACAATTACAAGTTTTCCCACTTCTTCAAATCTGTAGTTATCTGTTGTTTAAGTTTAATATCATTATTCTCCTTTAATGTGCTACATCTTGTTGTCAAATATATCCCCAGATACTTAACCTTATTTGTAACTTGAATTTTCAAAAGATCTGCCAATTCTTCTCTCTGTCTCAATAGCATATTCTTTGTCAAAATCTTTGTTTTATCTTTATTTATTTTCAAACCAGCCACCTCTCCATATGTCTCTATCCTTTCCAATAACTTTGGAGCTGTTTCTAGCGGGTCTTCCAAAATAAAAGCTAAATCATCAGCAAAAGCTTGTAGCTTAAATTCTTCCTTCTTAATTTTCATTCCTTTTATGCTTTTATCATCCCTAATATTTCTATTCAACACTTCCAAGGTCAACACAAATAGCAAAGGAGATAGGGGGCATCCTTGTCTTGTGCCTTTCCTTATATTAATAAAATCTGTAAGTTCCCCCTCCATCATTACCCTTGCTGTCTGTTTATGATATATGGCTTTTATTGCTTGAATAAATTTTTTAACAAAACCCATCTGCTCCAATAATAATAACATAAATCTCCAGTTCACGTTGTCAAATGCTTTTTGAGCATCTAGGAATATCAAAGCCATTTGCTTTTCAGGATGAGCCTCATAGTATTCCAAAGTGTCCAAGATTACTCTCATATTGTCTCTAATTTGTCTCTTTGGCAGAAATCCATTTTGATCTGGGTGAATAAAATTATTTAAATATTTTTTAAGTCTTTCTGCTAAGATTGAAGCAAAGATTTTATAGTCTGCATTCAATAAAGAAATAGGTCTATAATTCTTAATTTGCAATGGGTCAGTCTCTTCCTTCGGTATAAGTGTAATATAAGCCTCTGACCATGTTTTGGGTATCATCTTTTTTAACATAACTTCATTCATAACTTCTAACAGTGGGATGCTCAATGATTCTTGAAATGTTTTATAGAATTCTGCTGGAAGCCCATCTGGACCCGGTGCTTTCCCATTATTTTGTCTCTTAAATGCTTCATTTAGTTCCATCATTGTTATACTGCTTTCTAGCATTTCTTCAGTCTCTTTAGGTATCTTCGGTAAATTAGCTTCCTGTAAATACTGTTTGACTTTTTCCTCATCAATATTCTCTTGTTTATATAGTTGCTCATAAAAATCTCGAATAATTTCTTTTTTCTCCTTATTCCCATAACAAACTTGGCCTTGTTCATCTATTAACTTCAATATTTTTCTTGATTCCTTCTCTTTTCTCAATTTATATGCTAGCCATCTACCTGGTTTATTTGCATCTTCAAAATAATTCTGTTTAGAGTTTCTGATTTTCTGTGCCAGTTCTTCTTTCTCTATTAATTCCATTTTATGTTCAATTACATCCAGCTTCAATTTAATATCCTTTTTCTGTGGCATTTTCTGTCATTCTTTTTCAAGAATTTTATACTCATCTTCCAAGGCCTTAGAAGCTTGCCTTTTCCTAATATTCTTTTTTCTTGTATAATCTATTATCAAACCTCTAGCGTATGCCTTCATTGTATCCCACACATTCTGCGTTGAAGTATCTTCTTTTTTATTTTCTCTGAAGAAAAAAGCCAATTCCTTCTCCATCCATTGTATAAAATCTTTCTCCTTTAAAATAGTATTATTTAATGTCCATCTCGATCTTTTTTTTTGTCCCTTCCATTTAATTGTCATTGGGCTATGATCTGCCCAAGTACTTGTTTCAATATTTGTTTCTTGAATATTGGATATTAATTCTGTTGAGATCCAAATCATGTCTAATCTGGACCATGATAGATGTCTATTTGAATAAAAAGTATATTGTTTAGCTTTAACATTTCTTTCTCTCCAAATATCTTTTAAAAATAATTCATCTGTCATTTAAAAAAAAGACCTTGGGAGAGCCTTTCTATTTTGCTTTGTTGTTGTTGCTATATAGTCCAATTTATTGTCCACAATTCCATTAAAATCTCCCATCATAATTATATTAACATAGTCCAGCCCAATTATTTTCATGTGTAGCTTTTTATAAAACTCTTGTTGATCATTCGGAGCATAAATTGCAATCAAGAGTATTTTTATATTATTGTCCATTATTTCTACCATTAATACTCTTCCATCTTCATCCGTGTAAATCAATTTTGCTGGGATAGCCTCTTTAATATATAGAACCACTCCTCTTTTCTTACATTGAGTCAAAGAAGTAAATATTTTCCCCAATTTTGGCTGTACTAACAATTGTTCATGTTGTTTTTTAATATGAACTTCTTGTAGACAAATTATATCAAATTTTAATTTCTCTAATTTATGAAAAGTTTTCCTTCTTTTAACAGCTGAATTAAGTCCATTTATATTCATTGTAATCAGTTTTTTTTCTTCCATGATTATGCTTTATATTTAGGTCTAACAGCTCTCGTGGATCTCACTTCACGCTGTTCTTTGCTATCCATCTGTCCCCCTACTGCTCCTTTCTCTTTTTCAGTCTCCAGTTGTTCCTCTTGAAACTCAATTAATGAGAACTCTTTCTCTGCCTCCTCTCTTCTTCCTCCAAAAAATTCTGCATGGAAAAGTTCCGCTTTCTCAATTGAATCAATTCTATATCTCTGCTCTTGCCACCTAAACATTAGTCCTTCTGGAATCAGCCATCTATAATTCACTTCGTTTTCCAATAGCATTTTGGTCAGAAATCGATATTCTCTTCTCATCTCTCTCACTCTTCTGGGTATTTGTTTTAAAACCACAACCTCTTTACCTTTGTATTTCAATGTTTTCTCTCTTACTACTTGTAATATATGCGTTTTAATGGATTTTTTGGTAAATCTATTATGGACTTCCTTGGGTAATTTGTTTCTCATCGCATACCTTGTATAGACTCGATATATCTCATCTATTCCATCCATCATCTTTTCCTCTGTAATTTCCAAAGCATCTGCCAAAATTTCTATCGTTACCGCTGCCAAATTTTCTCCTTTTTCCTCTTCTATATTTTGAAATTTGAGATAAAATTCTGACCTTTCCATCTCCCACCTCAACATCCCACTTTTTTCTTGTTCAACCACTGTTAATCTATTGTCAATATTTCCAATCTTCTTCTCTCTTTGTTTTCCTTTTTCCTCAATTTTTTGGAATCTCTCCTCATACTTGACCATCATTTGTTTAATGTTTTCCACTTTTTCATCAGTCTTCTCTATTCTTTGTTCAATGATGTCTGATTTTATCTTGAGATCTTGGATTCCTTGCATAATCATCTGTAAAGTTACTCTTTCTTGTTCCTTATCTTGCTTCAACATTGTCTGAATTAAACGTTGTCCTCCAGCTGGTGGGGAAGCAGAGGTAGAAGTAGAAATGCCAGATGGTATTGGTTTCCTGCTCATTTCAATGCTTCCAAAGCTTCAAATTCTTCTTAACTTTTAATCCAACTGGTAGAGCAGCCAATTATAATCCAAAATGGAAAACTCCAATAGTAAAAGGCACGAAACCAAAAAAGAAACAGGAAAAAAGGAAGAAGAAAGATCTTCAGGTTCTTCTAGACCCTAATCCAATTACGAAGTAGTCCACCATAAAAAAGAAAAAATAGAAAGGAGAAAAACAAACAAATCCAAAAATAATAATATTGATTAAGAGCAAAAAAAAGAAAAGAGAGAAAAAAAAAAGCAAAAAGAGAAAAAACAAAAAGTTCCTTCAGGTTCTTCACACCTTAATCCAGTTGAAAAGTCTCAATAATCAAAAAAGAAAAACAAAGTGGTCCAAAAACAAAGATAGGAAAAGCAAAAAAGTCCCAATAAAAAAGAAAAGAAAAATAAAGAAAAAACTCTGAGGCTTTCCCTTTAAAATAAAAGGCAGAAATAAAAATATTACTAGAATTGAAATTTAGAAAAAGGCTGGCGAATAGAATATATATATAGAATATATAATAGAATATATATATATATATATATATATATATATATATATATATATATATAGGCACACTGCGCTTTATTTATTTATCCAAGGCTCTCGTTATGACTCTCTTCTCCAGCAGCTTCAAAGCCAAACCTCAAGTGTTGAATTATTGATAACAGTACAGGAAAGCACCTGCAATAATATTTTGCTGTGCTCTCCCTCTATCTTATCACGTTAAAATGTCCTTGAGAAGAGGTCTTTTTGCAATTCTCTCCAATTCAAATAAAATACTTTCAAGCCTCTAGTTGGCAGTGTTGCAAAGTTTCTTAATGCTCTTCCTCCCCCCCAGCCAGAAAAAAGGAGTAATATATACAGAGACAAAAAAATATATATATCCAAAGGGAGCCTCTATCCTAAAGAAAGTTAAAAAATCAAAGGGAGCATAAAAATATATATAAGAGAAAATTCAATCCGGTTACCTACAAAGTCACACTAAAGTCCCCCCTAAAAAATATAGAGAAAAGAAAAAAAAAAGCCCCAAGCCTCAATTTGACATCACTTTAAAAAACACCGCTCAGACAGTTTCGGTCAAAAAAAAAGTCTCACAGATTTCTTCTTTGATCAGGATGTCCTTTCCAACCTCAGCGAATTTACGACACAAAAGAGTTTTTCTCACCCAGCCGACACACTTTCACTCCAGCCACTTTCTTTCCGGAGCTGTCCTGACTTCAGCAGCTATAGAGGCTGCCTCTCCGCCGCCAGCAAAAGGGCTTCTTCCGGATCAAACCAGAGATTTTGCGATATCTCTGGGATCCTGGAACAGTACCCTTCTCAATCCCCGTCTCTACGGGACGGTTTAGGTCCATTGGGTCCGACCAGGGGCGAAAATATCGGCTGCGATCTCAGAGCCCCGAGGTCGCAGCTGTATCGCCAAAATGAAGCTCCGCCTTCTCGGGGGTTGGCTGTGTTCTGATTGGCTGGAGGAATGTTCTGTTCAGGTGGGGGCTTGGTTGTGCTCAGGTTAGTCTTAGTTGCTGGGGGATTTGAGCTGGTGAGCTGTGATCTTGCTGTTTGGCTTCGAGTTCGTGGTCGTGCTGCATCTTCATGGTGGGGGTCAGTTCGCTTCATGTATGGCTCAGAGGGGTTTGAAGTGAGTAGTGATGCAGCTGCAGTGCGGCTTCTGGTCTGTGGTCGTGTCTCATCTTCTGTGTGGGTGTGAGTCTGCTTTCTATGTGGAAGTGTGGTGGTGGCATCTTGTGTGGCTCTCAGGGGTGTGGGTCCGGTGTCATTCTTCATGTTAGGTACTCGTCTGTTCATGAGGGCAGGTTTCCAAATGGCTGGTAGGCGGGAGGTATCATCTTGTTTATTCATGCTGTGTGGGCGTTTTTCTATCTCTATGGCTTCTCTCATTATTCTGCTGCCGAAGTGTTCGGTTTTGGCGATAGTTCTGGTATTTTTAAAGTCAATCTCATGTCCTGTGGCTTTGAGGTGTTGGACCAGGAAAGAGGTCGGTTCTTCCTTTTTGATTGAGTTCTTATGTTCTTCAATGCGTGCACTTATTCTTCTGTTAGTTTGTCCAATGTATGTGGTGGGACAGGCAGTGCAAGGGATTTCGTATACTCCTTGATTTTCTAACTCAATTTTGTCCTTAGGGTTTCTTAGGATGGTGGATATCTTTCTTTTTGTGCAGAATGCTGTCTTAATGTTGTGTTTTTGGAGGATCTTGCTGATTTTGTCTGTAGTGCCTTTTATATATGGGAGGAGGGCTTTGCCATTCTCTTGTTCTCTGTCTTGGATTTTGGTTGGGGTTTCTTTTTGGATTAGGTGGGTGATCTTCTTTCTTTGGAATCCATTGGCTGTCAGCACGCCGGTGAGAGTGTGTAGTTCGGTCTCTAGGTGTTGTTCGTCGGCTAAGCATTTTGTTCTGGAGATGAGTGTCTTGGCTACGGAATTGATCTGTGCTGGGTGGTGGTGTGAGAGTGTGTGTAGATAGCGGTTTGTATGTGTTTTCTTCTGGTAGATGGTGTGTCCTAAGGAGCCATTGGATTTTTTGTATACCAAGACATCTAGGAAGGGAAGTTGGTTGTTAGCTTCTGTTTCCATGGTGAACTGTATTTTGGGGTGCAGTCTGTTGAGGTGTGTGAGGAAGTTGTTCAGTTTTTCTTTCCCGTGTGGCCAGATTATGAAGGTGTCATCTACATATCTGAGCCAGTATCTGAGAAGCACAGAGCTGAAGACCAAGCCTGAAGATGATGAATGAGACTTCATCGAAACGTTGCCTAGATACTTCCAATCTTACGTGGGAGAAAACCTGAATAACCAAAGATCCACATACAAATACCCGCGAGAACCTCAGAAAACAAATATATATATATATATATATTTGTTTTCTTAAGTTTTCATGGGTACTTACATGTATGGCATTCAGCTTTGTTCGGGTATTTTCCCACGTCATAGTAGTGGTGCTTTTAAAGTTGTAGCAACGTTTCAGCAGAATCTCTTCTGTCATCATCAGGCTTCTGTATAGTGTTCTACACGTGGAGCAAGAAGATCTGCTTGTAAGTTTTGATGTGGTTTCAGTATTCACTCAAGTCCCGATAAAAGAGACCCTTGAAATCATCAAAAATAAATACCAACCAGCTAAACACCTCATGGAACTAACAGAACACTGCTTAACCAACACATATTTCATATACAAAGGACAAAGATACAAACAAATTGAAGGAGCCCCCATGGGATCACCACCGTCACCTGTCATTGCAAACCTGTTCATGGAAGAATTTGAATCCAGAGCCCTGGCCAATGCCATCCTCAAACCCAAACTATGGTTAAGATATATCGGTGATACATTCGTGATTTGGCCCCATGGACAAGAAAACCTAAACCATTTCCTAACACACCTAAACAGCGCACACCCCAAAATCAAGTTCACCATGGAAACAGAAACAAACAAACAACTACCATTCCTAGATGTACTAATCTACAAAAAAACAGATGGCACACTAGGATACACCATATACCAGAAGAAAACACACACCAACCGCTATCTCAACACCCAATTCCACCACTACCCAGCACAAATAAACTCCGTGGCTAAAACACTAATTACTAGAACCAAACGCCTGGCAGACAAGACACACATTAAGACTGAACTATGCACCCTGACTAAAATATTGACAGCCAACGGCTTCCACAAAAGCAAAATCACCAACTTGATCCACAAAAACACACTGAGACATAATAGAGACCCAGAAGATGAACAGACCCATGGAACAGCTGTCCTGCCCTACATAAGAGGCACTACAGACAAAATTAGTAAGATTCTATACAGACACCACATCAAGAATGCCTTCAGAACAGACAGAAAAATAGCAGCCATCCTCAGGAACCCCAAAGACAAAATTGACCTGGAAAACCAAGGCATATATGAAGTCCCCTGTGCATCATGCCTGGCCACATACATTGGACAGACCAATAGAAGAATGAGCACCCGCCTGGATGAACAGAAAAATGCAGTCAAAAAGCTGGAACACACTTCCTCACTAGTCCAACACATGGAAGCCACATCAACTTCAATGGCACCAAAACCCTAGCCACTATAGAAAATCCCAGCCACAGAATCATCAGAGAAGCCATAGAGATTGAAAAAAGACCAGAAAGCATGAACAGAAGAGATGATTCCACCAGGCTGTCAATCATTTGGAAGCCTGCACTCACAAACAAAAAAATCTCCACACCACAAGCCAGGCAAACACCTGGGCATAAACAGATCCCCCCTAATACCTCCAGCTCAAACACACCCCAACCAGGCACCCAGATGAAACCCAGCTTCCTTACTAATGATAGCCGTCCATTTACCCGAAGCCAAGCTGCACTAAAGGCCTCCAATAAAGTAACACAATGTTGCCAGCCAATCAAGATACAAAAAGAGCCAAAAAAACCCAAAAAACCAGACATAAGATATTAGAAGCAGAACACAGCAAACTCCAAGACCAATAAACACAGACCAAGACTCTCAACCAATCAGGATGAAGAAAAAACCATTCTGTCACAGCAATAGGCTGCCCCAAATTTAAATCTGAAACCACTGTAAAAGTCTGACTCACAGACGAACACTATGCAGAAGCCTGATGATGGCAGATGAGATTCTGCTGAAATGTTGTTACAACTTTAAAAGCACCACTATTATGACGTGGGAAAATACCCGAACAAAGCTGAATGCCAGACACATACATACATTCATACATACATACATACATACATACATACATACATATTTTTACACTGTACATAAATATATGATATAGCTTGTTGAAGTTTATAAACAATTAGTAAATTATCCTTCAGTGAGCATCATTTAGTGTTAATATACACTTTTAGTGTTAATATGTACTGCTGATATATACAGCAGACATGTTGTTTATGTTTCTGAAAATGTAAATATTAGTGGAGTATGTATTAATAATAAGAAACAGAACAAATTAGAATAGTAATCTAGGATAGCTGACAAGCTAACAAATATAACCAGGAGAGAACAGAATGCTTCAGGTATTTCAATATCCTGAGGCAAGGTTGAAGATAATTTAACTTATTGATAGTGTCCATCTCCGTAGGGCTATATAAGAATATTGTAATGTTTCACTTGTAAAAATTGCTAAATGAACTACTTTGCTTGAGCTAGACAGAATTTGAAAAATATTAAATGGGACTATAAATCATGTATAATCAAATGATATTAATGTGATATAGCTGAATAATTTTATAGTGCTCTATCAGTAATCTTTAGGCACTTTAATAGATGAGTTATATTATCATGTACAAATTCTTTATATAATAAACTAAATTGAGAGAATTTTTTTTGACAACAGCAGACTAGTAAATGTCTTTGAAACTGCTTGAAATATCAATAGTGAGAGGCTGTTGTTTCTTCTGTAACAGAAGAACATTTAATTCTGTTTAAATGCTTTGGCAACATGAAGTATCTACATTAAAGCAATATTCCTTCTTTAAAAATAAAAAACCCTTCTTTACGTCTGGTGACATTTTAAACAATGAATGAATCAATACAAATTAATTTATTCTGATTTTTTTTTAATCTAACGACTTAGCCATGTAATTTGACTGCTGCGTGAAGTGATTTAATTTTTTTGCTCTGCTGTTTTCTTGTTTTGCTTGAACTGTTTCAGATGAATAAAAGCAGGTTAGATTGCATGGATTGTAGTTTCTGTTCTGAAAAAATAGTTTTGTCTCAGGATCAGCTTCCTTTCCTTGGGCTTTTTCCATCTGATTTGCACCTGACACTGACAAGCATATCTGAGCATTCCAATTCAGGGGTTGAATTGTGTAGGACATACAAAAACTCTAATATGAAGTGGAACTGCCCCTCTACGCAACATCAGGATATATGATACAGGTTTCAAAACAGAGAAGGCACAGAAGTCTGATAGCATCATGGGCCAGATGTATTGAGACCTATGTTCAAGTCTCCATTACAAAACACCTGAGTGACTTTGGACTAAATCATTGCCTCCCAGCCCAATCTATCTCTTAGGATTTATGTTATCAGGATAAAATTGCAGGGTACCTTTATGTATGTGAATTCAACCTCTCATGGGAAACACTGAACAGAGATGCAGTAAATGACTACAAATAATGCTTATATTAATAATTATGAAACCCAGCTCTCAGCTGTAGTTCATAATTACAGGAGAGTTTGGAGTGGGGATTGTTTTTGTTTGTGGAAATATAATGGGATATAATATAATGCCATTATTTTTGGATACTAAATTGTAACACTTGTAAATGAATTTAAATATATTTAAAAGCTTACATGTTGGAATTTGACCTATTGCAATGTCACAAAGAATCATTGGCTATCTGGATTGTCTTGGATACTGGAGTTGATTATGATTACCTTCCAATTATCTTGGAGAAAGTTGTTGCTATGCTAAAATAGTTCCTTGTTAGGCATGCATAATTTTGCTCATGATATATTAAGATGTGGCATTGGAAATTCTGGGAATTTACCCCGTTTTTACAATGAATTAAAAGCAAATGCATTACTTTTCTTCGTGAATTGATTCATATATGCTTCTTACAGATTCCTGAAAGTTTGTGGTTCAGAACTAGTACGCCTGGAATTGTCTTGTGGCCATTTCCTCAATGAGGCTTGTTTGGAAGTTATTGCTGACACATGTTTAAATTTGCAGGAATTAAATTTCTCCTCCTGTGATAAAATTCCACCTCAGGCTTTCAACCACATTGCCAAATTGTGCAACCTTACACGTTTAATTCTTTATCGAACAAAAATAGAGGTATGAAAATCATTTTTCTTTAAACCTTACATGTTAATGCACTCTTTGTAAAGTTATAGAGAAAACATAGTAAATTATTTAAAACATATAGTAAATATCAGAGGAAGAGAAACTTCAGACTGTGATGTTTGAAAGGCTCAGTAATGTTTAATTATGATTTGTTTGTTTATTTACTATTTAAAACATTTGTATAGCCACACATCTTATACCAAACTATGAGCAGTGACCAGCAGTGAACAATACCGTATTAAAACTATTAAACATTAAAAACAAAACCTGGCACAAGTCAAGCTTCTGAAATGCAGTCACATCATCTGTCACAGTGCTTGGGGGAAAAAGGTCTTCAGTGCTTTACAGAAGCTAGGAGGTTACAGGCCTGTCAAACTTTAGGGAGAAGAATGTTCCACAGGTCCAGGGGTGGGATTCTACCAGTTCGCACCTATTTTCACAGCTAGTTATTTATACATACATATGCAATCAGCATTCTGCAAGAATGAATTTTTAATTGTTGCCAATGAAAAAATTCTCCTTTTTAATACAAGGAAATATAAGAAGAAAATACATATGTAATAATAGCATGCATGATTTTCAATTAGTTCCTCTGACTGCAGCTTAATTGCCACATATTTCATTTTGCCCTTTGTTTCTCACTTTTGAATGTTTATGGCCAAGAATGGTCCAATTTTCAATTTTAGAAGTACTTTTTAAAAGATAGAAAGTCCTCTTTTTACACAATCCAACTATCACATCCTTTCATATAGTAATGAACTGTTTCCAGAATCAGAACACAATATGCAATTCATCTCCTAATTGTAAATAATTGTTAAAAGCTTCTTAACTTTGGAGAGTACTTAACATAATTTATAATTTTGTTTCAATCAGCCAATTGGCTTAACTTTGTTCAATTACAATCTTGCTTGCAATTATTATACCCAGAATATTTTTGTGCTAATGGTCTCACCATGTGCTAATACATGACTTTAATCTTTATTCATTTAATTTGTTCATTAAGTATGCATTCATAATTTATTGTCTTGAATGTATTTAAGATGCACAATGGACAATAGCAGCATATTGTCAATTTCTTATGAACTATGTAATAATTCTGTGTAGGTGTGTATACTTGATTGGATATATATCTTAATTTTTGTTTGCCTATTTGTTTTGAAGCCAGACTTTCTCTCTGAAAAATATCAAATCAAATCAAATCTTTATTGCCAATGCAGAACGTATACACTGAAACTGAATGAGCCTCCCTCCTAAAACACAAAATACATCTCTGTGTGTGTGTCTTTGTGTGTGTGTGATATCAATGATATATTTCTAGTATTTGAGATAAGCATGAGTTGTGGACAGAATAAAATGGGATTGTTTCTATTGAAAAGAAGACCTATCAAATGTAGTAAAGATTTCAAGTTCTACCCAGGACTGCTAGGATAAATATCCAATCAATATTGGATACATATACAAGATTTCATTCCATCCTTGATAAGTAAAAGGCTTAAGAAGAAACCATCTGTCTAGTAATGCCATGTTGGTGGTGGATGGGGGAGCTAAACTTGTTTTTGGGAATCTAACCACTACTATGGGAAGACTAGTGATGTCAACTGAGTAGAAAATGGATTTGTCTTTGGAGAACATTTTAACTTTTAAACTACATTAAGCCATGTGATTTGTGATTCAGAATGTATTGTCATGTGTTTCATGTTTTGTGGCTCAGAATGATGACAGTTGATGTTATCAATATTTATTATATGTGTATGGCAGCAATTAGCAATAGCACTTAGACTTATACATCGCTTTACAGTGCTTTATAGCTCTCTCTAAGCGGTTTACAGAGTCACCCTATTTCCCCCAACTATCTGGGTCCTCATTTTACCAACCTTGGAAGGATGGAAGGCTGAGTCAACCTTGAGCCTGGTGAGATTCGAACTGCCAAATTTCAGGCAGCTGGCAGTCAGCAGAAATAGCCTTCAGTACTGCACTTTAACCACTGCGCCACTGTGGCTCATGTATAGTATATGTATAAAGTCTGCCATCTCACACCGTCACTTTGGATAGCTAAGACTATAAATGCAGGTAGTCCTCAACTTACAACAATTCATTTAGTGAAGTTACATGAGCACTGCAAAAAGTGACTTATGACCATTTTTCACACTTATGACTATTGCAGCATCCCCATGGTCATGTGATCAAAATTCAGACACTTGGCAACGGACTCATATTCATGATGGTTGCAATGGCCTAAGGTCATGTGATCACATTTTGCGAGCTTCTGATAAATGAATCTTATTATTGACTTTGCTTAACAACCATGTTACAAATTTAACCACTGCAAGGATTCACTTGACAACTATGGCAAGTAAGGTTGTAAAATAGGGGAAAAATCACTTAACAACTGTCTTACTTAGCAACAGAAATTTGGGACTCAATTCTGGTTGTAAGTCGAGGACTACCTGTACCTCAATGCAGTAACAAAATAATAAATAGTACACACTTGACAGCAAAAGAAAAAGTTTTGAAGACAAATCAGTCAGCAACCAATTCATTCAATTTGTGGGTTCAACCCCTTCCTGACCCACACAGGAAAAGCCAGGTCTTAAAAGCCTTGCAAAAGGCCAGCAGGGTTGTGGTTAATCTAATCCCAGGAGGAATACTATTCCAGAGGGCAGGTGTTGCTACAGAAAAATTTTGCTTCGTGCTATTGTTCAGCAATACTATTGAAGTTTGGATAGCATAAAGAAGGACTTGGGGACTGTACAAAGTCCTGTGGTTTTACCCCATGATAGGATTTTTTTTTTCTAAAAAAGAGTTTCTTATATCCAACATTATATTGTTTTATAATTAGCTAGAAACCAATACTTTCATAATTGTATTTATGTATATGATTAGTCTAATAGTGACATTGTAGATATTGAATGGAATATGCCCTTTCTTTTTATAACTTACCTGGACTTGAATTTATACTAGCAGAATCTTAGAGGCCCATCTTTTCACTGAATTCCATCTGATCATTTCTGTACTTATTACAAATATTTTAATATTAGGATCTGAAACTTCTATTATCATCCATTTTATTTATGATTATAGTATTATGGAATTAACATGTATAACATTTATGATTTTTATAGTCTTATGTACACGTTAGTAGAATCTAATGTTTTTTTCTTTTAATAAATACAAACCAAATGTCTGATGCCCCCAACATTATAGAGCAAGACTGGATAACTTTCCATTATTAAAGATGCATTATTGTGAATCCTTCTAATTGTTGGATTTTACCTTTACGTTTCCCATTGTCATTTTGTAGAAATCTTTCCTAGAGATTAAATCTATTTATTCACCCTATTTAGTATTACAGTAAATCCAATTATGTAATAATAATTTATAAAGGCCTCAATATTAAAAAGACTATGAAAATTATACTTGACTACAAAGATATAGTATGTTCTTTAGAAATAGCAAATTACTAAAAACTTTTAAAAAGGTGTTTTCTTAATGAGAAAGATCCCTATTTATATTTGTGTGTGTTAAATATTGTATTTATATTGCAGTACATAGATTGACTCAATTACTTAAAACTGGAACACCAGATAAAGTTATAAAAACTTAAACCAGTTTTTATAACAGAAGTCTTTCATGTAATATTTTATTCAGTAAAAATCCTGAAAGGGCATAGTTGAGTTTTGGAAAGACTTAAATGAATACATACAAGTTGTGAAATTACATTGAAAAACTACAGTTTGGAATTTTTTACTGCACTATAAGAAATTCATAATTGCCTTTCTGTTATTCTTTCCTGTCAGTTTTTGTCAGTTAAGAATTATAAAATCTGAAAAATAATTGGAAAGAAAGAAAAGGAAAAGTCATTCATCTTTAGAAAAAGATGAATGTCTAATTTGAGTTTGGGCAATATGCATGCTTCTGTGTAAAAGTTATCCATAAATTCGAAAGAATAGCCATTTTTCAAAGTGTATCTGATATTCTGTTAGAGTCCTTTTCATTTTTTTTAATGAGGTGGCACTACACTGTGAACATGCTTAAAATGGCAACAAGATGAGTGTAAAGTGCACATTATATTTGTTTCCATCTGCATGTTGCTTGTGACAGGTGCTCAATGATTGTCAGCATCCTTGTCAGCAAGACCATCCTGTGACATTAAAGTCACCAACTCGATCCTGATACTGTGTGACTCTATTGGCAGTTCCATCAGGCTGGAGCTGATAACTGAATGTCAAGAGATGCTCTCCTTTTTCAGGATGTCACCAACCCGCTGCATTTTTGGTTTGGCCTTGCTTGTTCTTTGAACTTACTAGACTTCTAAGAGTTCTCCTGAGGGAAAAGAGCTGATAGGTCTTGGGAATAAAGGTGTCTTCAGGGCATGCAAAACCATATCCACAGTGACTTGTTATATAAAGGGTTGTAATGATTACTTGACTATAAGCCAATCAATGGTTAGAGCATCTGGGGACTCATTAAATGGTATTTGTGGTGTCTGTTTCCTAGGTTTTGAGCTGGATTTCAGGGAAAGTGGTGACAGCCTTTAATGTCTAATTGACCCTTTCCTCTTTATGTTTGCTTTCTATATTTGCTTCTGATGTGTTCCCTAATGACAGCAAACAGCACTGCTCAGCATTCTCAACTTCTGTTCAGAACTTCAGCACCTCAGCCTGGGAAGCTGTGTGATGGTAAGTTCTTAAAAGTTTTATAGAGATGCTGCTCAAGTTTACTAGCTTGGTTCCTCCCTCTGCCTGTCCAAAATATTAAACAAGTAAATTAAAAAAAATAAAGTTAAAAAACTCGACTTTTTAAAATTTATTTCAACCCAAATACAAATACACCTGATTAAGAATGTAAATATGTGCTTGAAAATTACTCTTATTTACATCTGTTATCTTGGGCCAATCCTTTTACTTGTATTGCATGAATTATTGAAATTAGGAATTAAACCCATTCTCCCCCTAAATCATGTACAGTTACTGTCTGTTTATGAAACCTTTGGTTAGAAAAATTGAGAGTTTTGAGTTTAAGGCTCCATTTTCAACCCAGTTCATTTGAAGGAGAACATAATTCCAGAATTGGGCCAAGGATGTTTGACTTTGTTAATGTAAATGAATTATAGAATTAATATAAAATTCTACATTCTACATTGTAGAATATGTAAATGAATGCTTATTTGAGATCTACAACTACAGAAGAAGTGAAAAACAGAAAAATATCTTTCCTTGTTTGAAATTTGGCTTACATAAACAATGGTGTATAGCTATGTAAATTCAAATTTATGAAAAGGTTTTCAACTGTCAGTTTGTTCTCATGCAGGAATTCTGCATATAAATATGATAGTCTGCATATCACTTTAGTGTACTATTTCCTCTGCATAAATACTAGCATATCTTAAAACTTGATATAGATATGAAATAGAAATTGTTTCTACAAATATTACTTTTTAATATCTTCTCTGGTGTATAATTCCAATCTGTTGGATGTCTTCCCGCTGTTTCCTGAGTTGCCTTGTTGAGAGATAGGTGGCAAATAAATATAATTAATAATTTATTTTTTCATCCCTTGGGGGAAAAAAAACCAAGGATTGAGTTCAATAATTTGTTCTATAATCACCCTGCGTATTACTTTACTTTTTCTTACTCTAAATAAGACTGTTTCTGTTATCAGGCAGTCTATAAATTTCTATTAGTTCAAAATGAGACTACTTAGTTTCAAAGTAAGAATAAAGTCAGTCTGCATCATATTACATTTATACTGTGCAAATTTAATTCTGGCCAGCATGCTTGTGACTTCATTGAAAATGCTTTTTGATGATGATATAAGAAACTTTTTACAGATAATGTTCCTATTTTGGAATTGTTCTTCAAGTCCAGTGATCACTACAAATATGAGGATCAAGACTGGAAACAGGACTTTTTCAGTAAACGAACTATAGAGCAATCATTTAAGGAAGATCCATTGGAATTGTTTATTGTATTTTATTTTCCATTCCTAAAGGCACAGAGGCATAAAAATACTAGGGTATGCTAGATGGAATTGTGTGCCCAAAATGCTTATTTAGCTGATGAACGTCGATCAAAAATGGTTTCTTGACTACAAGGTCTTGAAGGCCAATTATAATTGATACTTGGGTTCCTTAAGGGTCTATAGGCTGGACATAATATAGACATTATTAGATATCTACAGTGAGAATAGATAACACCATTTGGTTTTTAAAAAATATTTTTAATTTGACAGATTGAGGACTATGACACAGTAGCTAGTATGATGGGAGCCAAATGCAAAAAACTTCGAACATTGGATTTATGGCGATGTAAAAACATTTCTGAAAATGGATTAGCAGAGCTGGCTGCTGGTTGTTCACTGTTGGAGGAGCTTGATCTTGGCTGGTGCCCAACTCTTCAGAGCAGTACGGGATGCTTTGCAAAACTTGCCCGAAAAGTACCAAATTTGCAAAAGCTTTTTCTGACAGCTAACCGGTCTGTGTGTGATTCTGACATTGAAGAACTTGCTGCAAATTGTACAAATCTTCGACAGCTTGATATTTTAGGTAAGTACCCACAAGAACACTTAACTCTCCTGTAAATTAATTAATTGTTGTCCAAGTCAGAAGAAAAAATTATAAAGGCATGATTTTGAAATACTATGTTTGGAACCCTTAGTATTCTGTGAGCTTGCTTGTTTTCTTGCAAGACAACAACCAAGCTCAGATAGCACTAAGGACCCCACAGTCCAATCCTAAGCTGTTCTTCTGTTGGAAATACTATGTTCAGAGATTTCCTATTTCCTGATGGCAGATTGCTATGTAAAAACAATTGATACCAGATACATTTATGGCTTTAACGAATCATTGGTAGTGAGATAAATCAGTCTAATTCCAAATTCTTTGATTAACAAAATTGGGAACATTTGCTTCATTACATATTCTTTGCTGTTACTTTTTCTTTTTAAAAAAAATCAAGTTTTTTTTTAATGAATTCCTGAAATTCATTCAAGTACTATTGCCAGCTTTGAGAAGTTTTTGGAACTGTAATAGTGCATGATAGGATATATTCATAAATTGGGGACCCTATGATAAAATAATTTCTTGAAAAGCATAAAACTAAACCACTTCTTTTAAAAAATATATTTAAATACTAATTTAAAAATTAATACATTGATTTAAGTTTTCAATTGTGTTGCAGTAGATCCCAAAACCTTTCTCAACATACTTCAAACTGTATTTATGTATTTTAATGTAGTTTGCCACTAATCTAGATATGTTTAGATTTTTTCAATCTATTTTAACAGTCCTGAAATTCCCTGATTGTATTTCCAATTAAGTACTAATCTCACTTAACTTCTTTTTTTTTTTGAAAGAGATTTTATTAATTTTCTACAAACAAACAAGACAAACAAAACATTAAAACATCAACTCTCATGTGTACATCCAGTGTGTCAGTTGGTTCATCAGTTCTGTACATTCATTTTGTAGTCTCAATTACAATTATGTTACATAACAACTCATATTGTCAATCCAAACTTATATATCCTAATATCACAAAAAAAAAAAAAGAAATTTTTGACTATACTTTTAATCATTCATGCTTTATGAGATAACAGTACTTTAACCAGTTTATTCTGTAACAAATCATATAATCATACCAAATCAATCCTAAAAAACCCTTTATAAATGTAATGTCAAATAACAAAGTACTAACAAAATAAAAATATTCCTTAATGTCTAGCATTCTAAATATTCTATTATCGTATTTTATCATCTAGCCATTGATAAAAAAGATCCCAAATTTTGTAAAATTGTTTATCCTCTTGCTCTCTATTTTCAAATGTCAATCTACTCATCTCAGCACATTCCAATATTTTCTTAATAATTTCTTCCTGTAATGGTATTTTCTCATTCTTCCAATTTTTAGCAAATACAATCCTAGCCGCTGTTAATACATTTACAATCAGGTATTTCAAATCTTTACTATATATATCAGATAAAATTCCCAATAAGAAGATCTCTGGTTTCAAGTCTATGTGTTTCTTTGTCATTTTTTCCAACCACATGCGAATTTTAGTCCAATATTTTCTAGCGTCCTCACAAGTCCACCACATATGGTAATACGAGCCGGGTATCTGATGACATTTCCAGCACTTTTCAGATTTGTTCTTAAACATTCTTTCTATTCTTGTCAGGGGAAAGTGCCACCTGTAAAACATCTTATACAAGTTTTCTTTATATGCTGTTGACATTGTCATTTTATAATTTTGAAACCACAATTTTTGCCATTTCTCTAGATCAATCCCATATACAAAATTCTTCCCCCAAGCAGTCATAGTTTCTTTAACTTGTTCTTCTTCTAATTTAATGAAGGCGGAGCTTCGTTTCGGCGATACAGCTGCGATCTCGGGGCTCTGAGATCGCAGCCGATATTTTCGCCCCGGTCGGTTCCAACAGACCTAAACTGTCCCGTAGAGATGGGGATTGTGAAGGGCACTGTCCCAGGATCCCAGAGATATTGCAAAATCTCTGGTTTGATCCGGGAGAAGCCCTTTTGCTGGCGGCGGAGAGGCAGCCTCCATAGCTGCTGAAGTCGGGACAGCTCCGGAAAAAAAGTGGCTGGAAAGAAAGTGTGTCGGCTGGGTGAGAAACTTCTTTTGTGTTGTAAATTCGCTGAGGTTTGAAAGGGCATCCTGAACAAAGAAGAAACCTGTGAGATATTTTTTTTTGCCCAAAACTGTTTGAGCGGCGTTTTTTGAAGTGATTTCAAATTGAGGCTTGGATTTTTTTTTCTACTTTTTTTCTGGGGACTTTAATGTGACTTTGTAGGTAACCGGATTGAATTTTCTTTTATATATATATTTTATGCTCCTTTTGATTTTTTTAATTTTCTTTAGGATAGAGGCTCGCTTTGGTTATTTTTTTTTCTTTTTTTTGTATACATTATTCCTTTTTTCTGGTTGGGTGGGGGAAGAGCATTAAGAAACTTTGCAACACTGCCAACTAGAGGCTTGAAAATACTTTATTTGAATTGGAGAGAACTGTAAGAAGACTCCTTCTCAAGGACATTTCAACGTGATAAGATAGAGGGAGAACACAGCAAAATATTATTACAGGTGCTTTCCTGGACTTATCAATATTTCAACACTTGAGGCTTGGCTTTGAAGCTGCTGCAGAAGAGAGTTATAATAAGAGCCTTGGATAAATAAATAAAGTGCAGTGTGCTCATATTACTTGTGATATCCCTACTCACCAGCCTTTTTGTAAATTTCAATTCTAGTAATATTCTTATTTTTGCTTTTTATTTTAAAGGGAAAGCCTCAGAGTTTTTTCTTTATTTTTATTTTTCTCTCCTTATTTTTATTGGGACTTCTTTGCTTTTTCTATTCATGTTTTTGGACCACTTTGTTTTTCTTTTTTGATTATTGAGACTTCTCAACTGGATTAAGGTGTGAAGAACCTGAAGGAATTTCTTCTTTTCTTTTTGCTTTTTTTTGCTCTTAATCAATATTATTATTTTTGGGTTTGTTTGTTTTTTTCCTTTCTATTTTTCCTTTTTTATGGTGGACTACTTCGTAATTGGATTAGGGTCTAGAAGAACCTGAAGATCTTTCTTCTTCCTTTTTTCCTTTTTCTTCTTTGGTTTTGGGCCTTTTACGATTGGATTTTTCCATTTTGGATTATAATTGGCTACTCTACCAGTTGGATTAAAAGTCAAAAAGAATTTGAAGCTTTGGAAGCATTAAAATGAGCAGGAAACCAATACCATCTGGCATTTCTACTTCTACCTCTGCTTCCCCACCAGCTGGAGGACAACGTTTAATTCAGACAATGTTGAAGCAAGATAAAGAACAAGAAAAAATAACTTTACAGATGATTATGCAAGGAATCCAAGATCTCAAGATAAAATCAGACATCATTGAACAAAGAATAGAGAAGACTGATGAAAAAATGGAAAATATTAAACAAATGATGGGGAAGTATGAAGAGAGATTCCAAAAAATTGAGGAAGAAGGTAAATAAAGAGAGGAGAAGATTGGAAATATTGACAGTAGATTAACGGTGGTTGAACAAGAAAAAAGTGGGATGTTGAGGTGGGAGATGGAAAGGTCAGAATTTTATCTCAGATTTCAAAATATAGAAGAGGAAAAAAGAGAAAATTTGGCTGCGATGATAGAAATTTTGACAGATTCTTTGGAAATTACAGAGGAAAAGATGATGGATGGAGTAGATGAGGTATATCGAGTTTATACAAGATATGCGATGAGAAATAAATTACTAAGGAAAGTCCATATTAGATTTACCAAAAAATCCATTAAAACACAAATATTACAAGTGGTAAGAGAGAAAACATTGAAATACAAAGGTAAAGAGATTGTGGTTTTAAAACAAATACCCAGAAGAGCGAGAGAGATGAGAAGAGAATATCGATTTCTGACCAAAATGTTACTGGAAAACGAAGTGAATTATAGATGGCTGATTGCAGAAGGATTAATGTTTACGTGGCAAAAGCACAGACATAGAATTGATTCAATTGAGAAAGCAGAACTTTTCCATGCAGAATTTTTTGGAAGAAGAAGAGAGGAGGCAGAAGAGGTCTCATTAATTGAGTTTCAAGAGGAACAACTGGAGACTGAAAAAGAGAAAGGAGCTGTAGGTGGACAGGTGGATAGTAAAGAACAGCGTGAAGTGAGATCCACGAGAGCTGTTAGACCTAAATATAAAGCATAATCATGGAAGAAAAAAAACTGATTACAATGAATATAAATGGACTTAATTCAGCTGTTAAAAGAAGGAAAACTTTTCATAGATTAGAGAAATTAAAATTTGATATAATTTGTCTACAAGAAGTTCATATTAAAAAACAACATGAACAATTGTTAGTACAGCCAAAATTGGGGAAAATATTTACTTCTTTGACTCAATGTAAGAAAAGAGGAGTGGTTCTATACATTAAAGAGGCTATCCCAGCAAAACTGATCTACATGGATGAAGACGGAAGAGTATTAATGGTGAAAATAATGGACAATAGTATAAAAATACTCTTGATTGCAATTTATGCTCCGAATGATAAACAAGAAGAGTTTTATAAAAAGCTACACATGAAAATAATTGGACTGGACAATGTTAATATAATTATGAAGGGAGACTTTAATGGAATTGTGGACAATAAATTGGACTACATAGCAACAACAATAAAGCAAAATAGAAAGGATCTCCATAAATCTTTTTTTAAAATGACAGACGAACTATCTTTAAAAGATATTTGGAGAGAAAGAAATGTTAAAGCTAAACAATATACTTTTTATTCAAATAGACATTTATCATGGTCCAGATTAGATATGATTTGGATCTCAACAGAATTAATGCCCAATATTCAAGAAACAAATATTGAAACAAGCACTTGGGCAGATCATAGCCCAATGACAATTAAATGGAAGGGACAAAAAAAAAGATCGAGATGGACATTAAATAATACTATTTTAAAGGAGAAAGATTTTATACAATGGATGGAGAAGGAATTGGCTTTTTTCTTCAGAGAAAATAAAAAAGAAGATACTTCAACACTAATCTCACTTAACTTCTGAGCCCTTTGATGTGAAAATGTCCCGGGATTCATCATTTATTGGCATGCAACACACAAACTAGAACTTGTCTTTGTTAGCTGCCTTGTGATTCACTACATTATTCCTTATGGGAAAATTTTGTTTGGTACTCGTTGTCTTGGGTACTCATTGCATCTCCCGAAATCAATTAACAATGAGTACCAAGGTACCCTGTATAAGAAAAAAGCAGTCTATGCAATACATTCTTTGCCGGCTTAGTTGTACTGTATACAAGCTGCATACCAGCAATGGAAGTTTAATGCTATTTTATTTATGTTTGATCCATCTACTGATATTTTCAGGTAACATATCTCCACATACTTACATATTATTTTGCATGCAATCTTTATCATAAGCAAGAATTCATAAATAGTGGAGTCATACTGTTCAGGCAAAAGACATACACTATCAAAAAGAGGTAAAGTATATGGAAGACACCTCACAGGCATCCTTGCTGTTTCTCTGAAATTTCCAGAATTTCTCCACCATCTTCCACTTTACTCTGTTGGTGTTGCCTAGAAGAGTAGTATATTTCAAAAGTAATTGCTGGGATGCTGTTCTCTACCCATTTTATTTTCTAAGGATGCTTGGGAGGTCCTGACAAGCAGGGTGGGGCTAGAAGTCAGAACTTTATTTTGAAACATGAAAAATCTTTGGTTTCATTTTTAAAATAAAATAAAAATAAAAACAGGCAGGGTGCCAAGTTTAGTGAGAGGTACAAGTGATAGTTTTTAACCAGTTCTCCCCCCCCACCCCAATTTCAGGATGCTTATCAAGGCCTTCTTTTTGGGAGGGAAAGTGGTTTCTTGGACTTATCATTGTAGTGTTTTTAATTGATAGATTTCTTTATGTACTTGACATTGCTTCATTGTACAAAATATCCTGAAAATTACTGCTACAGAGTTGTTGTGGAATGACTTTAACTAAACCTGAAAAATATTATTGTTTCTTTGTAAATATTTATGTCAGAGTTCTCAAATGCGCAAGGTTTTATTGCAACAATAAATAGACAACACAAAGACAAGAAAAATGTACATCTGCTGCTGTTAAATGGATCAGTACAGATCCTCTCCCCACCCAGCACAAAAATATGCTACCTTGCTAAGTTAAATTTCTGCCATGTGAAACATTTTCCACAGAGAAAAATAAACATCTTTTTAACATCCTCTTTAGACAACAAGCTAGTTTTATCCTTTTTTAGGTCTCCCTTTCCTGTTGTCAATAATAGTGAGGATTTAATAGCCAGTTAAAGGTTCTGCAATAAAATGTTTAACTCTCATGACAATAGATGTCTGAACAAAAATAAATTAGAGATATTTATTTCTTTGTTACATTTATACCATGTCTTTCATTCAAGAGTTCAAAGCAGAGTAGTAGGTAAGATTTCCTCCTCCACTCCGATGCAGTAGTTTGGGTTGAGAGTGAATGAGTGACTCAAATGAGTTTCTAAGGCTGAGAGTGAACTTGAACTTGGATTTCCTTATCCTGCTCTCATACCATGAGCCGTGGTGGCACAGTGGTTAGAATGCAGTACAGGTAGTCCTCAGTGATCCTTCGAAGTTACCATGGCACTGAAAAAAGTGACTTATGACCATTTTTTCCACTTATGACCATTGCAGCATCCCCATGGTCATGTGATTTACATTCGAATGGTTGACAAGTAGTTCACATTTATGATGGTTGTAGTGTCCCAGAGTTACATGATCCCCTTTTGCGATTTTCTGATAAGTCAATAGGGAAACTAGATTCACTAATAACCGTGTTTCTAATTTAAGGATTTGCAGGGATTCACTTAACAAATGTGGTGAGAAAATTCATAAAATGGGGCAAAACTCACAACAAATTTCTCACTTAACAGCACAAATTTTGGGCTCAATTGTGATCAGAGTTGAGGACTACCTGTATTGCAGGCTAAGTACTGGTAGTACTACAATAATATATTTCACTGCTCACTCCAGGAGTTTGATCCTGAGCGGCTCAAGGTTGACTCTGCCTTCCAGTCTTCCAAGGTCAGTAAAATGAGGACCCAGATTGTTGGGGGCTGTCAGCCTTTCTGGGCAATTAGGAATTTTATTAACAAACCATGTTACTCACTGTCAACCTAACATCCGCCCACCTGGCTAATTCCCCATGCCTCCTCCCCGCAGGCCTAATCGCAACTCCTCCCACTCTACTCCCTATGTGTGCAAACCAACACCACCAACCCACAGCTCTCCTCCCCGAGTCAGCAGCCACCCTCCAACAGCATTCAAACAGCGATCTCTCAAACAGCCTTTGGCCCAATTAGAAGCCCCATGAGCTGTGACCAATGTAGCAGGTCAGCAATGTGTTGAACCATGTTTCAGGCTTCACACTGGGTGGTGGATCGCTGAAGCCTGATGGGCAATATGATGATTCTGTAAAATTGCTTGGAGAGGGCTGTAAAGCATTGTGAAGCAGTATATAAGTCTTAAGTGCTATTGCTGTACCTCAGCCAGTAGGTACTGCCAACTCAAAAATATTTCTCTGGTCTTTTAGAGTTGTCAGCAGAAAGGGAGCGGGAGGAGTAATGCATACCTTAAATATTTTCATAGATAGGCGGCCGAAGCTTCTGGCACGTAAGATTATTACTAGAGAGCATGATTGATGACTCTTGGCTATGGATGTGTCCCATTGGAGAATATACATCCAGGTGAATGATGTGTCTCAGTGTTGGCTCCACCCAGGTAACGCTGACATGTTTACTCCTAATAAATGATTTTTTTTTAAACTCTGAGAAATGCAACTAAAGACTCATGATTCGAATGGGGGTGAGTTGTCGGAGCCCTGACAGCCAGCCAGCACTGAGGCACATCATTCATATCACCCTTGACCCTGGTCTTCCCCCACTCCCTGGATTGTCAGAGCCTTGACAGGTACAAATAAAGGAATAGATGCTGGGCTTGTCAACTGAAATATTGGCAATTTGAGACCTATGTACCATGTGATGGAGTGAGCTTCCTTTACTTGCCCCAGCTCCTGTCAATCAAGCAGTTGAAAACATGTAAATGCAAGTAGAGAAATAGGTACGATTTTGTAGGAAAGTAACAGCGTTCTATGCACTTTTGGCATATAGTCATACTGGTCACATGACCATGGACAATGCTGGCTCTTTGACTGTCAATCAGAGATGACTAACGCCCTGAATCAGATGCGGCTAGCAAGGGAAACCTTTATCTTTTTTGCAAGTATGCAAATGGATGACCTTTGGAAACATCAACTACCTTTTCAGAAAGCACTCAGATGTAGTTTACTTCCACCTCTGCTCTTCTTCTCTTTCTTTGTGGTTGCTAATACTAAGAGTCTTGTTAATACTGAAGTTTGAAAATGGGCAATATGTGAAAAAGGGTACAATTTTGTTCTTTGCTTGCAGAGCAACATATGCAGAGCCATTATGTGATCACATAAATTGCAACATATGTTTGGATTATGCTTAAATAAGGGCATAAAACATGCTCCAGAAAAATAAACTTCCACTTGATATTTTGACTGCAGCCAGGCAGCATAAAGCACAGCTTAGGAGAGCATGGTGGGTTTAACCATCTGTATGCACCCTTACTATCTCAGTCACTTGAATGAAAAACAGTAATTCTAGCAAAGTTCACACATATTTAAAAGGCCTAATATGTAAAACTGTTCAGGCACGGAAGGAGGAATAACAATGCATTTTTCTTTTGACGGCTTCTTAGATGCTATAAACTAAAAAAAAAAAAAAAATGCCTCCCACATTTTCCTAGAATGCCAAAAGTTCCAACTGTCCCCTTGTGCCTGTCAAAACCATCAGTATATTTGACAGTTTCAGAATGCAGTTACTCAGTTTTTGTACAGAAATAAGCACATTTAAAAACATCACCCCCTCTCCCACCCCCACTAGAGAGAGACAATAACATAACTATCTGAGTTTTCCAGAGCTCCCATTATAAGGATTTCTTCAGCCCGTCTAAGTTAAAAACTGGGGCACGAGAAGCCTTCCGTATTCAGCCATCGCATTCAGGTTGTTGGGAAGGAGGCAGACTATGTGCATTCTTGTCTGTGCCCTGCTCATTGTGCTGGTTAGGTTCTTTCCACCATTAGTCTGAATTATTATTTATTTATTTTTATCCCTCCTGTATTATTTCTATAAATAAGTCAAGCTGGAAAACATGCCCAATATTCTTTCCTTCTCCTATTTTCCATGCAACAACAAGCCTGTGAGATGGGTTGGGCTGAGGGAGGGTGATTGGCTCAGAGTCACCCAGACAACTTCCATGCCTAAGGCAGAGCTAGAACTCACAGTCTCCTGGTGTCTAGCCTGGTACCTTCACCTCTAGACCAAACTGCTAGCTTATTAGTGCTGCTGCTATTTTATTTTTATTAAGGGTATAATCCCCAATAGACAGGGGACACAATAAAGTCTAACAATGTTCATATCATAGAATAGAATAGAATAGAATAGAATAGAATAGAATAGAATAGAATAGAATAGAATAGAATAGAATACCTTTAGTGTCATTGCATTCCATGAATACAGTGATATTTGAAAGCTACTCCAGCACAGTGCCCCAAATATTACATCACAATCACACTACAGAGTTTTAAAAATTAAAATAATTATAATAATAATAATAATAGGACTAAATCACAAATGTACTGTTTGATTCAAGACAATTACTGCCTTGGATAAGAAACTGTTTCTCAATCTATTAGTCCTCATTTTAAGACACCTACAACGCCTCCCTGATGGTAACAAATCGAAATATGAATGTCCAGGATGAGAATGGTCTGTGGAGATTTTTAATGCTCTAGAAAGGAGCCTGGTCTTCGCAATGTCTTCCAAAGAAGAAAGAGAACAACTGATGATTTTTTGTGCTGTGTTTATAACTCTCTGGATCAATGCAACAAATAGAACAAATGTAATTTGTTTTTATTCAAAAACTCTTAAATTAATAATGCAGTCCTTAAATTAATAAGGACTGTGCACGCCAGGAGTATGTTTGTGATATATAGCTTATCCTTAAGTGAAATCAGTGTCAAAATATATCGTCTTGAACTGTATCCTAAGATTACAGTTTATGCTCATTTTAAGTAAGATAGGCTTATAATTGCATGGTAGATATGCCACAGATTAAAATCTAGCTATGCTATCTTGGCCATTGATTTTTCACCACTTGGCCTCAAGCACAGATACCACATTATTAACTAAGTAAGCCACATTTTACAATCGTAGATTTTTTATGTTGCACTTTCTGGGGTGACAGTGATCTTAATTGGTCCACATAATTGATAAGATGGAGTCAATACTACACAGGTTCATTGAACAAACTCTGTAGTTGACCTGGAAAAGAGAAAGATTAATTAGTGGAGAAAATGATAAAATGGATCCTTTTTGTTGATATTAAAAAGTTCATGGGATTAAATGTCATGGTTTGCCAAACCATCCAATGAATTGTAGAGTTGAATGAAGATCTGATTCTTTCATCTCTATTCCATGTTGGCTCAATATTATTTAATTTATATTCCAGCTTTCTATTTATACCAGTATTCAAAATGATTTGTTAGAAATGCAGAATATAAAACAAAAATAATTTTGACTACGGGTTGCAGTAGAAAAAAAAAAAGTTCCTACTGTTTGATATTAATTAGGAAGACTGTCGCCTTCCTTAAAAAGCCCAGTGATTTTTGTTTCTGTAGATATTCCTTCTTTTTCCTTTAACTTTTTGCTCTCTTCTTTTCCAGGGACAAGAATGGTAAGCCCGGCTTCTTTAAGGAAATTGTTGGAGTCTTGTAAAGAATTGTCCTTACTTGATGTGTCCTTCTGTTCACAAATTGATCACCGAATTGTCCTAGAACTGAATGCCAGCTTCCCTAATGTGCTCATCAAGAAGAGCTTCACTCAGTGACTCAATTCATATGTTGCTATATAGGAATGATCTGATGATTCTGCTTCCTGGGAATTTGTAATGATTTTTTTCAAAGAGAAAATATATATATATTTGTGAGGCATGGGGGAAAGGCTAATTATTAATATGAAGGTGAAATATGAAAGATTTAAATAATGGCCAAACATTTATTCCTGACACAATACTTGTCAAATGATTACTGTTGAAACCATCTTGTAAATCTTATAAGATATATACTTAAATGTTCATTAAATGAACATTTAAATAATACTACTATTAAAATAATACAGTTGAGAAGTGGAAAATAAAATCTTTTTAAGTTCTGATATTCACCTTTAAGATATAAATATTGGAAGAACTTAGAACCTGAATGTCTTGAAGTGTGAAACCTATTTTATTCAATAGTTTCATCAGTCCATTCAGACTGAGAGCCTTGGTGTTTCTAGTAAATGCAATATAATAGCTGGTAGAGATTCTCAGTCATCCAGGTCATGGTTGTCCCAAAGGTGCTTTTTCAGGAGGCAACTGGATGTTCTTGTTTTTTTTTATTGTGAAGACATTTCACTTCTCATCCAAGAAGCTTCTTCAGCTTTGACAAGCTAGTGGGGAATGGAAGAATTTATATTCCTTGCAGACAGCTGGTCATTTGCCTCTTTTTAGAGGGTTGTTGAAGCACTTGGAGGTTAGTCACCTCAGGGTCACCTGAGTAGTGCTCCTGGTTTCTGTAGTCTGCACTTTTTTCCCCTCTGGAAATCTATTCCTACTCCTACGCAATTCAAAGGGTGTTCATCCCAAATTATATAGCTAAAATGACCTGGATGACTGAGAAGCTCTAGACTTTTGCCTCCTGAAAAAAGCACCCTTGGGACAACATAATGAGTTGTTTATCTTAGAATTAAATTACCACTTAAAGTTTTATTTATATATTTATTTTTAAGGGACTATTTCACTAGACTGAAGGAACAGCCCACTAAAGTTCCCTGATAGTCTATAATGGAGCTGAGAATTTCTCCCCCATTTCATTTGTAGAGCTCCGATAATTTCTTTTCTGCTATCATATTATCAGTCATGAAAAAAGGAGGAGATAAGCATGCTGCCATTTGGAGTGTTTTCCATTTGCCTCTCTTTGCTCACTGCTTGAATTCCAATACAAGATGTAACATTAAGGGATCTCATTATTTTGGAACATTAGCAAATATGTTTAGAATTGAGAATTTAGAACTGCATCAATGTGATAAGAATTACCAACTTTAATCAAACGAATGATTTTGGGGGGTGGAAATGATTACCCAGTTGATTAGGGGGTCTGAAAACAAATTTAAATCATTAACTTTATTAGTACAGCAATTTGGTTAGAGCTATTTTCTACACATACAGTGAAGTATCCAAATTATAAAAGACTTTACATCTTTTTTTAATTTTTCAAATATTAATAGTATTCATATAATGATAATTATTTGAGCTTTGTCTAAAATAACTCAGATATTTGAGTTGTATTTAATTGTGTCCATTTTCTGAGCAAGTTTCATTTCTTGCTTCTCTTTCCTTGCTCTCCAAATTTCTTCATATGTTTGGAAGATTCACATGAACTATTTTTGGATTTGGGGAGAAAAAAAGGAAGCCAACTTGATCAATGATATTCATTTGTGTTAACACTGAATGTTGTGTTTTCACTTTTTATCAGTAATGCTAATACTAAATCTTATACTTCACTACTGAACAGTCCAGTATGCATAATTCTTATAATGCATTCAATAATTTTATTTTTAAAACATGCTAGAAATTGTAAATTTTTGTTTGTTCCAATACAGATTATTAAATCAGCTTTTGTAGAAACAAACCTTTCAGTCATCTTTGGGGATTCCACTACAATTCAAAAACATTATTCTTGTAGTTTTCATTTCCCCCTGCTCAATGAGGTCAGCCAAAAACATTTGAAAAATAGAATCTGGTTTTTTGGCAGCAGTGGTTGTTTCAGATCAAAGCTAGCAAATTTAACATTTGCTAGGTGTTGCCAACCTTCCTCACTGCTGTCACCTCTTTTCTCTCCTATCTTATGTTAAGTTTTGGCCAGTGATGATAGAAAAACTTTACTGAGAAAGCTGCTATTTTCCTAACAAATCATGAAACAAGCCAAGTAAAATCACTATTACATTGTCAATCTTATTTTTGAAATATTTGTTTTCATATGAACTATCATGATACTATGATTTAAAATTTTGTTGTACCCCTTACATTTCTCTGGAATTTAAACCAGCATACCTATATTTTTTTTAATTGTGTCTGCTCTCTACTTATGTTATTTCGTAGCCAATGGTAAAGAAGGAATAAAGGGTTCTCTTTTGAATGTACTTTCATTCTTAAGAAAGATGCTTCTGAATATAGTATTTTAGAAATATACTAAATTTTAAATTGGATAAGGAGGATACCCTGAATAAAAGAGGATCCAAAGTATTAATTTACTTGCCCCCTTTCAGGTTTTGTGAATGTTTACACATCTTTAAAATGAATTCTACCAAGCTTTAGGTGGAGTCTGCTAACGGAAAAGGAATCCAAATGAATAAATAGCAATATGGTTTAGTGCTTGTTTCAGTTATTAATTAAACAAAGTTATCCAATCTTTACTGCTTTAGACTGAGTAACTGCATGTACCATCTTTAGTTGCAACAAACTAATTCTTACTGTAATTGGCAAGTTACTCTCATATTTTGTTTATTTATTTATCAAACTTATGTACCACCCATCTCACTGTCAAGGGACTCTGTAAGAATTTTGATTCATTCTTTTATGTCAATTTACTTCAGGATTTGAGGGTCTTCTAGCATAAATTTCTAGGTTCGGGTCCTGTCACAATGTTTATATGCGGCTTAAGTCTGGATTTTCAGCTGAGCATTCCAACACATTGAATTCATTCTCTTGCAGACTTTCTCTTGTAGTGTGTTAGTTTGAAGTAATTATAATGCTATATAATTCACTTTTGCTTCTGCTGATGGTTAGAGGATCTGATATACTATTATAGAATTCTTTGCTACAAAGCAGAATTTATACTTTCTTCTAGCTCCCCAGCCAAGATGCTGCCATCTCCATGCTTAATGACATGTTGGTTTCCCATTGTTTACATAATAATACCCATATAGACCCCAAAGTTCCATTTTAAACTAGTATTTTTTTTGAACATCCTTCTAGAAGTCTGGAGATTTATTTAGATTTTTTTTTTTTTAGCAAATTTGAAATTATCTGTTTAATAAATTTGAGAGTATGTCCTTGTTAATCAGATATGGCTCCTTTCCTGCTATTCTCATTTGATTCTCATATTTTCCATGGTCTTCAAAAAAAATTATTTAGTGTGGCATAATGTGCATTGAGGATTTTTGTGGTAAAACTCTATTATAAAGAGGGTAACCAGGATTCATGGCAAACTCTGATTATTTAAAATACTTACAACTGGCCTTAGTTATTTATCCCTTTAATTAAATAAAATGAAGCAATTCAGTCTTTTTTCCACTACTGCTTTTTCCATCCTAAGTTGGATGCTTTGTATTAATCAAATAACTTTCCAAATTTTTGTTCACTTGGCTCCTTTACTATATTGGAAGAACACAAGTAAAACTCTGAAAACATTTAGGGGTAAAGATTAAAAAAAAACTGCAAAAAGAGGCAAATGTTTTATACAGAACTTTAAATTGTCAGTTGATCCTGATTGTTTTTCTTGAAAAACCTTAGAAAACATTCAGGAAACAAAACATCTATTTTACCTGAGTGTATGTTTTCAGATTTTTTTTCTCATTCTGCAGAAGATTCAGGAACTGAAAAGATGTGTTGATCTTAATTTTATTTTGAGAGATACTTCCAGACAGCATCAGTCCAGTTTCATTTCGCTATTTTTTTCTGTGAATTGAAGAGGGATTGGTAAAAAGGGATTCCCCCCTCTGGAGGATTAGGTACAAGGGTACATTACTGTATTTATTTGTGTTTGACAACTATTACTGACCACTAAAACATATAAAGAGATTGCTGCAATATTTTTTCCATGATGGCAATGATGACTAGCAATATTCTCATGCTGTCCTGTTCAATTTGAGATTCTTCCCTATATCTGTTTATTACCCTATGTGTTCCCATAGATAAAAAAATAAAGTGTGTATGTGTTGATCTGTTCTTAAAATGTTTAAATCTTTCTGTTTTGCTTACAAATGCTAAATGTGCTATTTTTGTTTTGCATTTTAAAATATATTTTGAAATATGAATTTAGGACAATTGCATATTATATTTATACATACCTATTAACAAGAAGATTGCTTATTTGGGTTATGCATATTTACCAATATTAACATTTTAAAATGAACTATTCTGTGTAGCTCATGGTGAGCATGTTTTATTTTTAAACAAACACTTGGATATATATAACTGTAAAATAATATTAAGACTATACGGATTAAAAGTTGTGCCTTTCAATTTTACAACCAACAGAATATAGGATTCTTAAAGGCAAAGTATCATTGATGTCAGTGAAAAAAATAGTTTGATTTAGGATGCAACACCTTTGTTTACATCCCAGACTAACCATGCTTCATAAAAACTAGATTAGTTCCATAATGTTTGTCCAGAAATGAATTAAACTCTGTTGAGATTGTATATTTGCTCTTCATTATCCTAATCTACTCTGCACCGATACCACTCAAAGCTCTTTGAAAGAGATGCAAAGACACGGAGGTGGGAATGTGATTGTCATGCCCCTGTTGGAGACTGATTCTGAGAGAGAGGAGGAACAGCTGACAGGGAGTAGAAGTGTGGCTCCAGAGGTTGTGGAGGATGCTGGGGAAGGGCAGAGACCAGCTGGGCAGTCAGAGGAAGACCCAGGCCCATCCACTCTCCATCCTAGGACATGCAAGGAGGAGAGGATAAGGCAGAGACGTGAATGGCATGGTCTAGGGGGAGGAAAGGGCCTTGATCTTCTTCATGGGATGCAGCTGTGGGAACTGGTTAAAAGAACGGGCATGCGTATGGGCCAGTGCTGGAAACAAAGCATGGAAATATCTCTAGTCTGTCGTTCCTCTCTGAGTTTGGCATCCTTCCCAGTGTGCGTTGCGATATCTGTGTACGTCTTCAACCCCTTATCTTGCCTGGTTCCCTTAATTGCTTCAGTGTGGTTTGTGTTGTTTTTACTCTTTATAATTTATAGGAATTTTTAGTTTAAATGGCATTTCCTCCTTTTTGTAACTGCTTGTGGGGGAGTTTTTTTGCCTCCAATCAAGGATATTTGGAGCTTTGAAGCAAAGTGGAGGAATAAAAGGAGCTTCAGCTGTTTTTGTGACTGTGTTTATTTTGTATCCTACTCTGGGTCATCACAGGATTTTGAAGTGACTAGTCTTGATCTTTGAAGAAAGGCCTTGGAAAGTGGAAAGTAGCCTTTCAAATACATGTAATCCTTGACGTACAACAGTTCATTTAGTGACCTTCCAAAATTAAAACAGCGCTGACAAGTGACTTATGGCCATTTTTCACAGTTATGACCTTTGCAGCAGCCCCATGATCATGTGATCAAAATCCTGATGCTTGGCAGCCGGTTCATATTTATATGACCATTGCTGTGTCCAGGAGTCATGTGATCCCTTTTGTGACCTGACAAGCCAAGTCAATAGGGAAGCCAGATCCACTTAACAACGGGTTGCTAACTTATCAATTGCAGTGATTCACTTCACAGATGTAGCAAGAAAGTTTGTAAAATGGGGCAAAACTCACTTAACAAATGTCTCCCTTAACAACATACATTTTGGGCTCAGTTGTGGTCGTAAGTTGAGGACTACCTATATCCTGTAGACATACTGTTCACTGATTCTGGGCTGCAGTAAGGAAGTCTAAAAATTTCTAAAGAGTTGTACTGCACTTAACCAGAATAACCAAATGTTGCACAAATTAATGTTTTCAAGATAACGTTGGTTTCTGGCACCTTTTCACCCAGACTTAGAGGGGCAAGGTTAATGATGCCCAAAATGACCAATATTGGCTTCAAAATGGCAGGCAAAACCCTGCCCATTTTTATGTGCAGGCAATGTATGCTAAAAAAAAAAAAGAGACAGGCGTGATAAGGTCAAAAAACAACAACCCTGTCCTTCCCCATTTACTAATATTGAACTCAATAATACCTTAAGAATCAGAGACCAAAGCCTTCCGAGAGATTCCAATGTGCAAATTGGCATAAAAACAACTTCTGTAATAATATTTGGAGGCTATTAAGAACACAGAACAGCAAAAATAAATGTACAGGTGTTATTCTGAAATATTAGGCTTCAAAAGAGAGAGTAGAAAGATAAACGTGAAGGAAACAAGATGTTTGAGCATTTACTTCATGGATTCTTAACAGCCCTCTATAGATACTGCCCCTAGGAGTATGGAGGGATCAGATTTCTCTGCATTCCAAAATATTCTTTACTTCTTGTCCCCTGGAATTGTGTTTGCATATCTCCATCAAGTTCATATTACTTATTTTCTACAGGCTTCATTATTTTCTTCCCCTCGATTCCAAACAATAGCAATAGCACTTCGACTCATATATCTCTTCACAGTGCTTTACAACCCTCTCTTAAGCAGTTTACAGAGTCAGCATGTTGCCCCCAGAAATCTGGACCCTCATTTTAGCAATCTCTGAAGGATGGAAGTCTGAGTCAACCTTGAGCCGATGAGAATTGAGCTGTCAAACTGCTGCCAGTCAGCAGAATTAGCCTATAGTACTGTATTCTAACTACTGCACCATCACGGCTCTCAAAGGCTTTCATCAGAAGCAGGATGAGTTATTCTAATTCAGGGATTTAGGTTTTAGGCCTGGAATGTGGTGGTGGTGGTGGTGGGATATGTTTCAAAAAGAAAGTTATGATCTAAACTTTTCTTTTTACAAGTCCTAATTGTGATGGAATGTATTGAGGTGGATTCCAGTAGGTGTGCATTCTAGAGAAGTAAGAGGCAACTCAACCCCGATATAAGAAAAAGAGAGTGAAGATAGCCCCTCCCTAATAGTTCACAGATTATATTGCTTTTGCACTTGATAGAGTCTTCAGTCTTGCAAGATTTTATCTCTAGGTGTAAAATAATAAAAGAACCGAGCTTGGAAGAATTATCATGCGTTATTTTTGGGTTTGGGGCCTGACATTAATGCAGTCATGGCCACCAGTGTTCACTCTTGGCATCCCTCCACTTTGGACACCATCTCCTTAGCCTTATCAGGCTAGAAATAAAAAGGATTGGCCTAAAATTAAGTTGCTTGTTGCAGAGCAGTGTTGGCAAAACTTTTCAGCACTGAGTGCCAAAATGGGAGCGCATGCATGCACAGGGGAGCACTGGAAACTGGAAGAGCAACTCCCCGGTGCACGTGGATGGGAGTGCTGGAACCTGGAAGAGCAATAGCAATGGCTGGCATGCCTGGAGAGAGGACTCTGTGTGCCACTTCCAGCACGCATGCCATAGGTTCTCCATCATGGTTGTAGAGGCTTAGTTACAACATTGAAATGATTTGTTGCTACTTTCATTTCTTGTTCAAAGACTAGAAAACATTACTTTGTGAGAGGAAGTGTTTTGATGAAGGGCTCAGGGAAGGCAACTTCTCAAAAGGCCCTGAAGAATAGGTTCTGAATACAATTCTGCCTGTATTCTAAGTCTCTAATAGAAAAAAAAGGATAATTGCTACTTCATTAAAGTTGTATTTTTGTTGTTATTTTATATAGTTATTCCTTCGCAATGAAAACCTCTACAAACACTTCATATGAAAGAACATAATTTAAACGATCAGTTGCTTTGCTCAAATCAATTGAAAAGATGAACTTGAATTTTAAGTATTCAACATTTACATTGTTTATGAATATGTTGCTTTGGAGGAGGGGGAAATTTGCTATATTCATGAAAAGATGTTTAGTATCCTCTTTTGCCTACCATTGAATTGCAGCTAAAAGTTGATTAATTTTTTTGGCTGCTAGTGATGGAATAATACTTGAAATGATGTCAAACAGGGAAGAGAATATACAAGAAAAATATATGGGTCATTTTTTCCCACTATATTGCAAGGGACAGAAAGAGTAGAATATCTGATATGTCACTTTTAAAAGATAATTTATTGGCTTAAATCTGTAGGGAAGCCAATGTTAAGTCAATTTTGCTCCCCTTAAATAACTTTAAAACCTTACTAGTAATGTGAAAATAAGATTTAGAACTGACAGTTTCTAACTCTTAAGATATGTAATGTTTGTGATGTCTGAAAATAGTGGGGAAGAGATGTGGGAGAAGAGAATTTCAGGATGAAGAGAACATTGGTGGAACTTAGAAAAGTTTCTTGATGTTCTTAGTCATCTCTTAATATGAGAAGATCACACCACAGATAACATAAACTATAATATAATGAAATAATCCCAGATGGACCCCATTCTTATCTCATTATTTTTTCCATAATGTTGAGTCACTTCGCTTATCAGATCAAACATGATTTAAGTTATTTTCTCACCTATACTATAGATGTAGCCATCTTGTAAGATAGCTTCCATAGGGGTTATCTTGAAATGTTAAAGAAGCATAACATGTTTACATTTTTGTTTGTTAAGGAAGCAATACACTGTAAAAATCTTTAAAAGGCTTTTTTGTTAGTATTCTAAGGGTAAAATATTTGGTATATCTTATGGATAATGCTTCAGAATATTGAAAGCAGAATGGGAGATATTTCAATTAGCAATAGCACTTAGACTTATATACCTCTTCTCAGTGCTTTATAGCCACCTCTAAGCAGTTTTACAAAATCAGCATATTGCCCCCATTTGGGTCCTCATTTTACTGACCTTGGAAGGCTGGAAGGTGGAGTCAACCTTGAGCCGCTTAGGATCGAACTCCTGGAGTAAGCAGTGAATTAGCCAGCAGTACAGGTAGTCCCCAATATACAACCACAATTGAACCCAAAACAACCTTATCAACCTTGAGCCAACCTTTAGCTGGTCAGGATTGAACTGCTGGCAGTCAGCAGTCAGCAGAAGTAGCTTGCAGAACCACTGCACCACCATGGCTCTTAAATGTAAGTGTACCTGACAGAAGACCTGCTGGAGAATGTGGATAACTTGGAAGACAATGAAGAACAAATAGCGATAACCTATTGCTATTTAATGTTTGAAAACATTTTATTAAATTTCAACACTAATTCTTATTGAATTACAAGAGTTTCCTTCTGTTAAAAACCATAAAGTGGAATTTTTAAAAATATGGGTTTTTTAAAATGAAAACATCTTGAACCCATCACTATTGAGGAAGTTTTCCCATAAAGGGGAAATTACATGGAACCTTCACAGAGAAAAGAAAATCTTTCCTGGAAAGTTTCACAAGAGTTTTGCTAATTTTTTTTTCAGTCCAAGAGAACCCAACAGTAGTGTTCTTTATTATTTCCATTATCAAATAGCAGAACTTTAGAATACACACACACTTATTCAGGTATGGTTGAGAGTAGTTGATAGCTCAATACCCTATATAATGCTATGGTTCAAAGAAAGTGTTATTTAGAATGGGAGAGTGGATTTTCCCAGTGACAAAAGCATTTTATTTCCATCACAAAAGTCCTTCCCTTCAATTCTTTGGAGCTTCCTCAATCATTGAACAATTACTGAGGCTGGATGCTCTCAGATGGAGGGCTTGTGGAGTTCCTGTTTTTCTCCTTAATGATTTCCTCTGGAATGAAAAATGATAGAAGGAATTGAAGGGGAAGTAAAACTGGATTGCAAAAGGAAAGTATCAAAATATTTTCAGCGATATCTCGGGAAAGCACACCGGCAGTTAGAATGAATAAATACTTGCACAATAAGCTTGACAATCCTGTATAAATAATAAAGCAAAAATCAAGTTAACCAAGCAGCAGCTAAAAGACGGTGAAGGAGCTTCTTGGGTAATCTTTCTGCCATGTTTCAACATTACTTTGATTAAAAGACAATGAACATTTTACTTTCAGCAAAAAAGGGAATAAACTACAGTCCTAATTCTTACAGATTTTTAAAACTTCTTTAAATGCAAAGTTTAGATTAGATAAACTGTTCATAAGCACCTATAGCATAACGAAATCACTGTTCCATTATGAAGTTAGTGTAATTAATTTAATTGAGGAACTCAGTTGGCCAAGAACTCATTCTCCCAATAGTTTTGATTCTTGAAATCAGAATAGCAGTCATATTAAAAAAAAAAAATAGTTGAACCATTAAACTTGTAAAAAATGCCAATGGAGTCAAGATACGATTTCCAAGAAAAATCCAGAAATATTTTTATAGATTTAAGTATTCTCTATTGCTATATCTTAATTAAAAACTTGGATGAAGAAGTGATGTTCTTACTAAATTTGTAGAAGAATCACTTTAACAACCAAATCAAGCATAACACAGTTTAAACAGCAATGCTTCCTCAACTGCTTGGTTACATTCTGTTGTTCATCTTGAACTGATTAAATAAAAGGATTAAATTGAGAAGTTGACTTACTCTTAACTGACAAAGAGAGCAAAGATTGACTAGGCTTAGTTTATGTTACTAGTATTGAAATATAAACTGTTTGCTGATATTAATAGCAAAGGTGAACAATTTTCATTTAAATCATGTGTTTAGAGTTTATGCCATTTTTGCTATTTTTGAATAAAGTCATATGAAATTGAAGTAATAGAAATAGTTTTTCTAATAACAGTATTGAAGTATTAGATTCAATTTTTGAACTACTATTCCAGAAGGCTGTTGACATAATTCTAGAAATCAATGCAAAATTTAAAAAATTAAAGTTGCTTAAAAAGTTAATCAGGATGTGCAAATTAGAAATACTCATACTATTATTGACTCCTTAGCAAATCAAAAATGACTTGCTTTGTATTTTAAAAGATGTATAATTTAGACCCCTCCTCTTCCTACCACATTTTTAAAATAAATTTAACAAAAATAATGGGAAACCGGCATATTGCAAAGCCAAAGGATAGCCTCTAGATCAACCTGAGTTTCAAAAATACCTCTACGGTGAATGAAAGTAGCATCATGTTTAGTTGGAAAGTATCATCTCAGAAAAAGAACAAAGTAAAGCAGAAATAGGTGTAAATTGGTGCTGTATAACTGGCTACATTCTCTATTGGAATCAATGAGTGAATGGGTATTGCCAGGAATTATTGTGTAGATGCTCCCACAATTATAATATTACAAATATACCCACCAGTTAGAAATTCTTGGGAATCTTCTGTAATAGAAAATGACTAAAAGAACCCTTTAGTTTAAAAACTTGTGAAGAGAAGTCCACACAGATTGAAAGGATGCGGATAAATGTTGACCTCTCACCTCTCCTCCCAGATTTTAAAGTTTAGCCATCTTAAGAATGTCTGTAAGAGAATGCTGTGTTGAATGAATGAATGGATAAGTGAATGGATGCTGAATTACCTATCTTAGTTTACGTTTTAACATTTTTTCAACAAAAATGTCACAAGCGAGCTTAACAATGCTTTACCAAAATCATCCTACTGTGTTACAGTAGTATTCCCATAATTTATTATTACTTTAGTAATTATAGAGGTATATGTGCATATGTGCTTTAAAATAATATAAGATCTAGCATTTACAAACACATGTTGGTTGAAATAATGGATTATTTTGTAGATGTTCTTACAATATCTTTAGTAAACTAGAACTTCCCACTATTAAATCATTTAACGGTTACCAGACTTGATGAACTGTGACTTTCAAATATTAGACTGCAGCTAACAGTATCCTCAATCTTCAAGGCAAAATTACAAATTTGTGCTAAAATTAGTCATTTTATATATGTGGTGAAAAGACAGTGCACAAATTTAAAAAACATATTTAAAAGCTCACTGAGAGTTTCTATTTAAAGTAACAAGCATCCGTTTAAATAATTTTTATCTGGACAAGTTCGCATCTGTGTGTAGTAATGGAAGGTTTCAAAAGTTTGGTTTGCCAATTTGTTTTTTAAAGTATTGGTTTCAACATTTTTCTCACCAACGAATAGGACTGTTTCCAACTTAATACTTCTGAGAAAATAAGTCTCTTGCCCAAATATTTAAAGTACTTTCATCTTTCTGTCTTACTCTCAACTTCACTCATGATTATTTTGTAGCCAAAGTGTAATGTTTTCAAATTTTATTGTGTAAAATATGAAATATGTAAATGATCCCACTGACTACAAATCTTTTGTCATCATAGAATAGATTGAAGGGCAAATAATGAGTCTGTACTGATACGCAGTTAGTGCTGATATGCTTGACATCATGTAGCTGATGGTTTTGTTATGCTCAAGCAGAAACTATATTAATCTGGCTTTATTAAGATTAATTTATTTTAGAAGCAAATGTTGCAAATGCAACTCCAGAAGCCTTGATTCACCATTATCTTAATGGCCACAAGGAACATTAGAAGGAATAAAAAAAAAATCATCTTTGTCTTTGCTCTGCTTTCTCCAAAGGCAAATTTTAGACTCTCCTCTTCAGACTATTTCCTGGGAAATCTACTCCTTCCTTCTCCTTTTCTCCAATTCTGAGAAATGGAAGGTCCTCACACAAGTTTCCAGTCATAATATATGGCTTGTACAATACCCTTTACTGTCCTTTAGCTATTCTTGATGGATATGGTCCTTTTTTAAAATTCTTGTGCATTTGTTCAGGTGCTTCTACCTCTTAGTGACATTTAATCAGAATTGTCACTCAGTAAGTGCCTCTTTAATTTCCTAAAAGCTCACTTTTTCTTCTACTCCATCATTTCTCATGCTATATACCGCACTTAAGTTACATAAATAAAGCAACAATATATACACTTGATCTATTCCTTTTCAATTTTGATCTTCTTGGTTGCTCCATATTCCATTCTAACTGTTGTTTTCTGGTAATCACACACACATTCTTCTATATAGAGATGAGATGAGCCAGTACACTCATGTTTTAGGAGCTATCCACAATTTGTCAATAAGCCTTCATATAAGAGGAAAGCAAAAACAAACATTGTTTTGGAACCCGCTTCCTTTTTCTATCATTCATCAAATCTTAGAAATATTACCAAAATATCTTGATAGAGCTGTTGTATGAAATCAAATTTTCTGCATGCTTAAGATGGATTAGATCTCTCCTTTCACATATCCTCCATTCTCTTTTGGAAGTCAGGGGTACCTACCAAATCTGCACTGGTCTGATCAGGTCACAGTAAAGGAAGAAATTTCTCCCAACAGGGTAAAATAATATCTATTTGTGCAAAATTTCTGTTCTTTACAATTCCCTTTCCTCACTGCAGTCCTTCCAGTCATAGGCCCTAGTCTTTCAAGTTCCTTAACAGAGCCAATGAGAAGGTTAATGTTACGGAGACCTTGAGGAAGAATCAATTTTTGATTCTGCTATACTAGTGTAATTAATTAATTAATTAATTACTGGTGTAATTAATTAATTTAACCGAGAACCTAATTGACCAAAAACTTTTTCTATCAAAAGTTTTGATTATTGAGATCAGAATAACAGCTATGTTAAAAAATTAAATTAATTAGTTAAATAATTAAACTGTAAAAATGCCAATAATGGAGTCAAGATAAGATTCCCAAGAAGAATCCAGAAATATATTTATAGATTTAAGTATTCTCTATTGCTAGTTGATCTTGTCAACTAATCCCCCAAATTAATTCAAAGCAAGTTTAGTCATATACATTATTTATTTGTTTTGTTAAACAATTCATAGTCAAAAATGAAAAGAAGCAGAAAACAGAAGAGGGAGAAAACTATGTTAAAGTACAGGATAACTAGACTAAAAACTTATCTGCAACAGATACTAAGACTGCCTGTATTAAACAATCTATGCCACAAAGTCTGTAGGATAGATGCTGAATTCTGCCTCCATTCCTGCAGCCTCTGTGTCATAGATGCTTTAATAAGAAATAAATTGCCTGTTGAGACTGGTCCAAATAATTTGTGATTAGCAGATGTATACATTTTGTCCTACAATGGTGATAGATAAGCCATTTCAAAAGTGCATGCCTGACCATCCTGAACATTGTGGCTAGGGAACATTATTGAATTTCCTAGTCAGTATTATTTAGGGCAAGAGGATGTAAATATTAAATCTATTTCTCTGAACATCAAAATCAAAAATTCTCTCTTCAGGCTTTTTAAAAACTTAGTACAGGTAAGTACTGGGGCGAAAACCCACAGTGACCAGATCAGATGTCATTTGTTTCTTCCATAGGAAATTCTATCACTCTACCAATAGTACTTTCTCAAGTACTTCACAGTAGTGAGAGTGAGGTGTGTTCCTGAGAGGGCTGAGCAAAAAAATGCTAGGAGTTTATGTCAAGGTTATATATTCTATGGCATTAAGGTTATCTGAGCTGCTCAGCTAAAGCAAGTAGAATCCTATATCAGTCAAGAGAGATAGAGAAAAGTATTGGAGGAAGATTGTCACTTTAATGACAATGTAAAAGAACAACATAATTTTATACTGCATGAGAAAAAACTCTCATGAATAAAACACTCTCTTATTAACCATGAAAGCTGTTTGGATAGTTTATATAAAGTGATTTATACTATGCCTTCTCTGTTGCAGTACCTGCCCTTTGGAATAGCTTTCCTCCAGAGATTCCAACCTCATGGTGCTCCAAAATCATTTCTGGCTTTGCTCCCAGGCCTGGAGGTAGGGCAGCTGTTGAGCCTCTATAGACAGCCATGGAACTGATCTTGGAGAAGCTAAGCAGAGGTAGAAATGACAAAGGAAAGCATAATTTAAGTCTAGGCAACAGTGAACCTATGACAAAGAAACTCAGATTGGTTCCTCCCTAATTCACTCTAGTAGAGTGATTATAGAAAGCTCACTTCCTGTCATTCAGGATATTGCTTATAAGCGCTATGTGCTTAGAGCTCAAAGCATTGTTAGAGACCCTACAACCCCACGTCACAGTCTGTTTCTGTTGTTTCCCTCTGGGAGGAGGTTTTGAAGTATTTCTAGCAGGACTACCAGCTCTGTAACAGCTTTGTTCTCTATGCCATCCATCTGGCAAACTCGCAAGATTCATTTCTCTCGCCATATACATGTATACATCCGAACTAGACTGTGTTGTTTTTCTGTGTCATTTAATATATGTGGGTATATGCATATTTATTTATTTATTTATTCATGTTTATGTAGTGTATATTTGAGGTGAAGACCCTTTGAGAGCTGAATGCAATGAAATTTCATTTTAATGTATGCTGATTAGTGTACATTCAAGGTGACAATAAAGTTATTATAAGTTCTAAAAATCTAACTATCTATGTTGATAGAAGGAGATGTAAGAGATCCACTATAACAGCAAAGATGACCATGGGCTAACTGTGGAACAGATCATGAAATGTTCATGTGCAAGTTCGAAATTCAATTTCCAAAGAGGAAGAACAAGTCTAACCTGTTTTAACCATGATATAATCCTGAACACAAAGCCATCATTTTCAAGAACATTGGGAACTACTCTCAGATCTGGAATCTTATTAAAAGAGAACCAAAGGAACTATGGAATAAAATCAAAGAAATTGTTATGGATAAATATGAAAAGAGACTGCCAAAGAACAAGAAAGAGAAGATAGCAAACTGAATGCTGTAACAGACGGTAGAAATTGCACCAAACTGAAAGAAGAGAAGCCAAAGCCAAGAAAGATTTTTAAAAATTGGAAAGAAGTTAGCAAATAATTTCAAAAATCAATTAGAATGAACAAGAAGATATTGGAGGTGGAAATGAACGTGGAAAAAAGAAGGGAAAAATCTTCCAAGAGATTAGTAAACTCAAGACAGTGGTTCCAATTTTGAACTGGTATGCTAAACAATGCCAATGGAGAAATAGTAACTGATTCACAAATATTAAACTAATGTGGACAGAATATACTGAGATTCTATATAAAGAAATGTCATATCCAAGATAGCTTAGAAGATGTTCCCTACAAGAATTACAAGAATTTCTAGTACTAGACAATGAAGTGAGATTAGTACTTTGATCATTACCAAATAAAAAGGTTACAGAAATGATTAATTGAACTTGGACACCACTCAACTCCATCTCACTCTGAGCAATTCAGTTTGATCTTGTGGTTAAGGCACCAGATTAGAAACCAGAAGACTATGAGCTCTAGTCCCACTTTAGGCATGAAAGTCAGCTGGGAGACCATGGGCCAGTTACTGTCTCTCGGCCTAACTTACCTCATAGGGCTGTTGTTGTGGGAAAAATAGGAGGAGGAAGGTGTGAAGGATCTGTTTGTCCCTTGATTCTTTTGGTTAAAAAAAGATGGATATACATACATACATACATACCACAACACAACACAACACAACACAACAATCAGCACAGCCTAAAAAAAAGATGGCATCAAGATAATAGAGTGAGATAAAATTGTATACTCTTTTCTAATTTATTAAGTCTATATTCTGAATATATATTGAGGCTAGATTAATAGGAAGAAATGAGTTACGGTTTTATTTTCTGGGTTGTTCTTTCCCCTGTAATTCTTTGGCCTGACCCATTTTGAAGCTTTATTTTTCTGTTGCTGGCTTCTTCCACAACAAATTTGAACTTGTTCTACCATGTTTTAAGAGAGTTGTCTTGTTGACAGAGTCCCTATCACTTTTATATAATTTATTTCCAGTATTACATATTCCATTTGTTGAAAAGAGACTGTCCATTGATCCGTCCATCCTTCCACCCACCCACCCACCCATCCATCCATCCATCCATCACAGTCTTACATAGATGAGATAAACAATGTAAGAGGGACAGGGTGATAGAAAAAGTAAAAGGTAAAGGAGTCCCTGTGGATTTTACTCTGCTAGTTGTTGTCAATTATAATGGGGGTGATCATCTCTGTTTCAAAGTTATTGAGCCAGTGCTGTCCAAAGTGCTGTCCGCAGTTATGTAGCCAGCATGATATCATGGAGCACTGTTACCTTCCCACCAAAGTGGTACCTATTTATCTACTTGCATTTGCATGCTTTCAATCAGCTAGATGGGTAGGAGCTGGGGCAAGGACGAGAGCTCACCCCACCATATAACACTTAGGTTTTGAACCTGGACTCCTGGCTGTCCAGTCGACAAGCTGAGTGTTTTAACTGCTGAGCAATTACATCACCCAGATGATAGAAAAGGGAACTATTTTTTGTAAGAAAAATACCAAATATCCACCTTAGTTCTTGAAACCTGTTTTTTTTCCTAAATATCAATGATTCTCCAGTTCTTAAACAAATCTGAGTGTCTCAGAAAATAAGGCAATGGGAGTATGCTTAAGAGTTGTAATTCAGCAACCTTTGAACAATATCTATCTAATAGGTATGCATGGATTGGGGAACCAAAGTTACTTTGATATATGAATGTGTGGTTCTCATTTTATTTACTAGAATGAAACCAAAGGATGGAATAATTATTTATTTCTAATCAGTTAATGACACCTTTCTGTAGGTTATTTAGACAAAGTTCCATATGCATGTACTCTGCTAGTCAAATTACAGTAAATTACTAAATGTATCCAGCTAATCCATCCTACCAAGGGGTTGATGCTGTTATTATTTGTAGCGCTATTGGTTACAGTAGTATTTATTAAATTACTTTCCTATATAATAAATGTTCAGATGAACATTCTGAAACAACCAAGGTGTTGATGAGTCAAGGATTTTGGGGACCCTGCTCTATAGCAGGGATAGCACACTCAATTTCATTGAGGGCTGCATCAGGATTGTGTTTGACCTCGGGGGGAGTGTGTGTGTGTGTGTATGTGTGTGGCCAGGGGCCATGGCCAGATCGACATCACTTCCCCACCATCCAGTCAGAGCTGAAGAAGCTTCTTGGATGAAAAACCAGAAAGTCCAGTCGCCTCTTGAAAAAAACACATCTGGGACAGCCATGACCTGGATGACTGAGAATCTCTATAGACACTTAATAGGTTTAATGCTGATTAATAAAGATAAAGCTGCTTCACTGATGCAGTTCCATTAATGACACTGGAGAAGCTTACAGGGTACAGAATCCATGGTCTCTGTGCCTCAGTTAGGAAAGCTAGCAGCAACTGATTTACCTAGGTGATTCTAACATCATTTCTATTTGATAGATAGATGGGAGCAGGACTCTGTCTAGTTCCTTGAAGGCATAAGCAGAACAGAAAGGTGGGAGGAGACTGCAGCTTGGACTGAAGAATTAATAGTGCAAAAAAGAGCCCATTTTTCATTAATAAAAGATATTTAAAACAGCCATCACATTCTCTCAACGATTTCCTTGAATGAGTTATTTTCACTATCTGAGTTTGACTTTTTAGAAAGGTCTACTCATTGAGTCTGTTGTGCTCCCTGTAATCTTGTCTTTTTAAATTAGGGAAATAAACATTGATGTGTAGCAATGGGCATGCAGCAGAAATGTTGTGTTCTACTTTACCTAAGAAATTTCTGTCTGAAATTTTAAAAAGCTGACAGCCATCTTACCTTTTGTGCAGGAAGCTTAACATTAGGTATTTGCTTTATTCACCCAGGAGCCAAATATTCCCTTGGGACAGAACTGAAGAATGAGGGTTTATACTGTACATATCATCCTTTACCTAGCAGCCTCTTCTCAGTATTTTTAAGTTAATTATAGGAAGATGTCACTTAACAAGTGCCTTTTTTAGTGGCTGTTTGAAATTATGATGGCACTGGAAAAGTCATTAACAACCAGTCTTTACAGTCACAAACATCACCAGATCATGCAGTCATGTGATCACTATCTGCATGCTTCACAACTGGCTTCTACCAAACAGAGTCAATGGAAAAGCTGCAGCAAAATTGCAAGTCTTGGTCATATGACACCTTGTTAATGACTGTGTCATTTAGCAATGGAATTACTGCTTCCAGTTGTAGACATTAGGTGAGGATTAACAAAAGACCTACTTCTTCCACATCATGCCTAGATACTCAGATGATGATCAGTGGGGCCACATTATAACCAAGCTTGCCAATGTCATGTTTACTCTTGCTTGGTGAGCTGAATAATCCTGTGGGGAGAAGCTTAGACATGTAGCTGGAAGGAGAGGGAGCTGATTTCCAAACACTGCCCTATATTTCTTTTCTTGTCATACCATATCCTTCCCATCTTAAAAGTGAGACTTCCTGGGTGTCTTCTTAGATCCCATGGAAGGGCAGATTTATAATAGCCGAGGGCCTCAAGGATATTCCTGTCTACTTTTTATGCCAAAGGCTTTTTTTTTCTTAAGGGGTTTTTGAGCTTCTTGTTTCTACAGCTAGAAATTGACTGGCTGGCTGATTGATTGACTGATTTTTGAAATCTGGCGCATGTTAGCATGCTTTATTCATTGGATTTATATTCTGCCTGTCCATTCTGGAAAGTATGCAAAAAGGCAATGAATATTTTTAAAAACTAAGATATAAAGAATTGAAAGCACATATTACAACTAGCACTAGACTTGACATTAATTAACAATTTAAAACCTGGCAGAAGAGTAGTATTTTACACATTTTCTAAGTGCCAAGAGAGTAACTCCCATGTAACAAAATTGTGCAAACTGGATATATTTAGCCTGCTTACTATTTCTAATATAGTGTTTCTCAATATTAACCATTTTAAGACGAGTGGACTTCAACTTTTGGAATCCTCCAGCCACCATGAATTGAAGTCCACATATCTTAAAACAGTCAAGGCTGAAAAATACTTTTCTAGGACTTGAGGGAAGGAGATGTTCTGCTTTATTACTTTTTGCATGGTCAGTGGTGATAGTAATATTTTAATTAACCTAATTGAATGTAATTTGGGCAATTCAGTTTCCAGTTGCAGAAATTCAATAGGTATGCTTTAGACAGGTTTAAAGGTGAGATTATTAGTTTTGTGTGTCACAATATGTCAGCCATCTTGGTTAATATTGAAAAAAGATTAAGCAGGGTCCATCCATCCATCATGGCTAGTACTTGGATGGAAAATGACCAGAAAAACCCAGAGCAGCAAAATAGTGAGAATCTTTTAAAAAGTCAACTTAAATACACCCAAGGGAAATCATGTTGCAATGTAGCCAAGACAAGTTTATGAAGTTATCAGTCAGCATTTGTGGAGTTCAAATCTGACTGGAGGGAGTCTTACCTTGATCTTTTAAGGATCCATCTCTAATCCAGGGCATCACAGAATAACATAACCAAAAGGGGACATTATCATCTTTGCATTTTTTCCCTATCATAATTCATTGTTTCCATGATTTGAAAGTTTTCTTTTATGAAGCTGGGTCTTTTAATGCAGACCTGTAAATATTCTTCATGTATGTGAAGGTATGGGTGACTGTAATATGTATAATAATAACTACACACATTTGGCATTGAGCTTTTTATTGACTTGGGGAAAAAGAAAAAAGGCATTTCAGGTCTTTTCTGAAAGAGCAAATTCTTGATAGCGCCCAATGAATGCAGGGACATTTGAGACAAACCTTATTTTCACCTTTTAATTTGGCAAAGGCTTGGGCTGCAATGCTATTGTGCTTGGAAAATTGTTCGTTGTTGGTCTTCTTACATCTTCAAGTGTGCAGGGATCTGAAGTGTTGGAAAGCAACTGTGATGCTATTGCTTATTGTGCTGTGAGCTAACTATTGCTCACTTCTAGCCTGGGGAGAGAAGGCACCACTTGTATAAATAACACCCTTCCACACCCCCACATTGTAGGTGAATCAAGAGATTGCTTTGGGCAGGAAATATTATATATATAAAAGAGAAGAGTGCTCGCTTGTGAAAAGATTCTTGATTTGCATGTTGTGATTTTTGTATGACTTGTTTCAAATAGAAGGTACCAAAAGATTATGGGCTGATTATATTATAGACCAGACAAAGGACATTCTATAGCAATGTCTGCAACTATGCTACAGAATTACCTGCCCTATTCGAACTTAAAAACTGTGGTAAGAACTGAAAGTCTACCTAAACTATACTGAGGTCATAATAAAGCTTTATCCATATGGCACCACTGCATACCAGAAAGCTAACTTTTATATTGGTTGTCTTTCTGAACAAACCTACCATGCATAATATTATCTCCTTGTCAACTGTGTCTTCTTTCCAGGGGAAGATCATTTGGGAAAACGGAGGCTGACACCCATATCTGCCTCTGTAGCGGCCCAAAGATTCCCTTTCACGTGTGCAAGGTGGAACACTGATCCATATTAAAATAAGTGAATCAAAAGGTAATGTGACATTTTTTTTTATTGGACAATTTCTGAAGTTCAAATTAGGGTCCCAAAAATCTTCACCTATTTTGTCTTTATACATTTCATACTTTCTGATACCTCCTGAAGGACAGATGATACTGTTCGTAAAACTTAACACTAGTTCATTGAGAGCAGTTTCAGAGCATACCATACATTTCTATGGAGATTTTTCCCTTAAGGAATTGTCATCTGTCCTCAGCTGCAGGTAGATCACAGTTAGCTTCTAGTGAATTACCTCTCCGGATTGGTGACAAATGGGCACCGGCCTCTTGTCACAGAAACCAGGCAATAAATTATAATTTTGCACGCATACAGCTCCAAATGACCTGTGTGGTCATTAAAAAAAACAACACTTGAAGAATGAAAAAAAAAACTGCACCCTTTGAGCAATTACTCTTGAATACCTCCACTGAATTTAGTGAGGTGAGATTCAGAATGGTTTGAAGCATGATGATAAGCTTTTCTTGTCTAGGTGTCACCCAAAATGTGATTGTTCAAGTAAAGGTAGTGTACTGTAATATGTTTCATGATTTAGGCATATGCTGGTAGATAGCGCTGTTCTCCACCAAAGATTTCTTAAGGGGGTTGGTTTTGCACGTTTAAAATTGTTCCAACTTGTGAGGCGAAGTTCTCAATGGAGCAGCTTTGGAGAAAAGAAAAGGCAAAAGGAAAAGCAATCCTGCAAAAATGAGTAGCTTTCTTCGGACTGTGTTCTTAAAAGCTGCAACAAGAGGCTCCGTGAAGAAAACTGTATTATCACCATCAGTAGCAATAATCAAAGGCAGGGAGAGAGATTAAAAAACGTGATGTGGTGAGCAAGGACAGCATGTCATCTGAAGCCCCCCCAAACATAATAGAATAATAATAATAATAATAATAATAATAATAATAATAATAATAATAATAATAATAATAATAATAAATGCCCATTAGGGCCCGTGGAATAGCTAGGGAGCGTGTTGAATTTAGATGCCTTGCGCAGGAAGGCCGCAATCTTCCAGCCGACTATCAAGCCAGTGGTTCCATAATTAAAGGCAGCTTTGAAGTAACGTTGTCAGGGGGTGACTTGAAGAGAGGGGGAGAGCTTCTCCCCAGTCTTGTTCCTGTAATAAGAAGGAAGAAACACATGCTGCCTCTGAACCTTCATAGGTTGCCAAAGAAGTTCCAATAAGAATAGACTTGGGGAAAGGGCTTAAAAAAATGAAAAGGGGAGGAAAAAAAAGCAAAATGTGATTTCTCTACGCAGAAAACAACAGACAAACATGCCAGCTGGCTAGGAATGCAACTATCCATCTATGATGGAGCTCTCTGAAGGCTGAGATCCCGCAGTTACCTCTAGGTTGAGATAGATGTGCCATTCTTAGGCTGTTGATTTGGAGAGGTAGCACATAAAATAGTAGAAATAATAGTATAATAATAATATTGATTACCCTGATGGCAGAATTTGAACTTCCCTAATATCTTAGATGGCAGAAATTGAATCCTAATAGAAGATACATATTAGATACATATTATGTATGTGGGGATATCCCAGAACACTATAAACATAAATAAAATGAAATAAAATATACTGTTTTCCTAGTGACCATAATATATTACAATTCCATAGTTTCAGTGCATGCATAAAATGCACGTGCAGTGTGAGGCCACTGATAAATAACATTTGAACAATCATGTTTCTACATTAGATGCCCAAAGCAACCGTTGACATCACGTAAACCTGAAAAACAAAAATCCTTGAATTGCAAGTAAAAGCTAACCTGAAATATTAAGTCATGCAATTGCTGGCACAGACTATTTCCTCTTTTATAGTATAGAAGTATATGAATAACTTCCCAGGACTGCAGGTTGAGATAGTTTGCAAATTACCTAAAAGAACTGGTAAAAGTAAAAAAAAAAATGTATGCTTCTATGACATGATTGTCCAAGATATATTCAGATCTTAGATGGACTGAAGTCAGTGGCTTTACTATCTCGCTGGGAACAGCAAACATTGTAAAGATCTTTTCCTACTGAAAGGGGGCTCATATCACTTTAAAATTTTATTCTCCCTTTCTAGAAATTTGCGTTTGAATGTATCCATATGTGTACAATGAACAAAGAATAATGTATAGGGAAACTACTTTGCAGCATTTGTTAACATTTCATCAGTTACTTAATATATAATTATAACTGCCTAATCTGACTCCTAAATTCTTTGGATATCTGCCTGTCTGCCCACTTGTAAACTTTATTCTTACCATGTTTCTTTATAATAGCAGAGAAATTGTCACTATTGGAAAATGGGAGGCTTGGTTAAATTTCTAGTTTCAGACGTAAATCTGTATTTATATCCATATCTAACCTTTGTTAAAGAAATCTGGGTGATTTAATTTTTAATATTATGTTAACTTTTCACTTGTGACTACTTTTGAATTGTCACTAATATTATGTTAACTGTTGACTACTTGATTATGTTTCACTTTTGAATTGCACTGAATGTTATAAAAGCAAGCCCATTTCAGGGCTCATGGAATTAGAAAAAACGCATACGTTACCATTAACAGAACAAGGAAGTCATCAACAAAATTCCCAAAGAATTATAAATAAATAAATAAATTGGGCAGTGTTTCATCTTTATCACATGAGGATTTTTCCACTTGAAAATTCTTGCTTAACCTAAATACAGACATCCACTACTCATATCAACCTGCCTAAAACATTTAGATTATTCTAAGGGCCATGAAAATTTCTATATTACTATAAACTGTACCCAGAAAGATAGAGAGACACTTCTACTCAAGATCGCAAGATGTAAAAAAGGACCCCATAGCTACCATAGCAATAACGGCTTATTTTCGAGACACAAATTAATTGTTTCAAGCATACCGATCTGTTTATTCCCAGGTTTGATATGCAGCTATCAAAGAGCATGGATGCTTCAGTTAGAATACTAGAAGTTATATATGTTTATGAAGTCATCAGAGGCTGATAGAAAAGGGAAAGACCTACAGAACAGGCCGGGGCTCCAATATATATGGTTCATCAAGAATAACTCAGCATCAGCATTTGGCCTCTGGATAGCAGCTTTACCCATCTTATTCAGCAAAGATCTATGTACTTTACAATACCCATTCCCCCCCCCCAAATTCCTGGAAAGGGAACTGAGAACAAATTGCCTGATAAAGATAACAATGAGATAAGGAGAATCCTACAGCAGCCTTCATTGTGCTAATTGATGATTATGCTCCTGTGTAAATAGATTTAGAGGATCATATGCCTGTCCATTTAATTCCAAGGGAAAAGCCCCATGCTACTAATGTGCCTCCCGTTAGCTATGCTGCACACACACTGCAAACATGGCTATCACAACTGAAATGCTTCTGAAGGCTACATCAACACATTTAGCCCTTCAGTGTCAACAAAACACTGTTGAAATAAAGGAAAAGTAGAAATAAATATATAAATCAGTCGCAAAATGGCTCCATGAGTGGATTGTAATGTATTTAAATTTATGTAAGTCAGTAGGACTTTGTGAGCTTTCACTTTTTGGGCATAAGCAGAAGGCAATGAAAACTTTGGCTTCTTAAACAACATAAACACCACATCCTGTAATGTTAACATGGGATTTCCACAATTGCTAGTCTTTACATATCACTGTAGGCATTTGTTATGGTCCTGAGGAGTGGTCTTGCAAAAGGATAATGTTATGGGGGTAAACTCATGAGATTATTTCCTTGCAGTTTATGCAGAGTCAAAAAACTAACAGCTCTGTTATGTACTCCTATGCACGTTCCCTCTAAGGCAAGACTTCTCATGTTTAATGAGACTTATTTCCAGGAAAAAAAATAAACATTGGGCTAGAACTTTAAGACAGCTGGTAAAAAATAAGTGATCATATGCTGGCAAACCCACCATGATTTCATTTGTGTCAAGGTATTGTTCTGGGAAATATTTAGTAAAATAAATAATAGAAATCATTTAGAAAAGAAGCTGAGTTGCATTTTACATCTTACTGTGCCCCTATCTCTCTTTCTTCCCAAAATGCACAATTCACACCAGCACAATTCTACACTGCACAAGATGTAGCACTAGTCACTAGCTGAGATGGCTTTCAAGTCAGATCCAACATTCCCGGAAGACAAAACTATCACATCTAGACGTGACAAGGAAAGGAAGAGATACAAGCCTGTCTAGAGACAGGAAGCCCCCTAAGGATTAATCTCAAGCCTTTAGCAACTGCCATATGTTGCAGTTGGGGAAACTCTGATTCTAAAATCACTCCTTTTTTCAATAACTAGATTCACTCTGCTCCTCAAGGCTCTTTTTCACCTGGACTGCTGTGTAATCACAGACATAATCCTTCAGATCTTCTTTCCAAGCCTAGTGTCACCTGGTATGTTAGAAGAATATTTCACCTTCTCTTTTTCATGCCATTCAGGCACATAAACATACAAACAAACACACAATTAACATGGAGCCCATATAGAATAAATCAAACCAATCTTCTGCTCCAGCTCAGGAACCAGCAATTCAATGCTTTCTAAATGTTTTGAGTCAAAACAGTTTGGTTTTGCGAGTTATGGCATCAGGCTAGATGCTGAGAGACAATGAGTTCTAGTCTTGTCTTAGGCAGAAAGTCAACTGGGTGACTTTAGGCCAGTCACTCTCTCTCAGCCCTAGGACAGAGGCAATGGCAAAGCACTTCTGAAAAAAAAAACTTGCCAAGAAAATGGCAGGGACTTAATTCAGGCCGTCTCTGGAAATCAAGGAAGGAAAAAAAAATGTTTTCAAATACAGCTTTTTGTCATGGGCCAGGTGGGCAAAGTGGGAGCTGAAACATCTGGAAGCCATCAAGCCGCTTTTTTCTGTTGGAGCTCATACGCACCCGTTTAAATTACAGATGCCAGCCAAGGGAAAAAGAAAAGTGTTTCCCACCCGGAAGTGAGGTGCCCTGTTCTGTCTTTAACTTTACTTTCTGGTTGAATATAAAGACAGTTAGACAGCTCCCAATTCCTTCCTAACCATATACTGTTTGGACAGCACATGCCCAAGCTCTCTTTCCTGCTCCCAAAACTTTGTGGCACAACCTTGGGGGGAAAAGTGGCAGGGTACAGGGAGGCAAAATGGTTTTAATCTCGGCCCAGGAAAATCAGGCTTGAGCCTGGTGCAGAAAGAGAAAACCATCTTTCGGTTCCTCCTAGTTATGGAAGCTATTTCCCTCCAGAACCCTAATTTTCTTCCAGCTGTGGGGCAAAGCCAGAAAACAATCAAGAGAGAATCTGGAGAAGCCTTGCTCTTCTCTAGCTCCCCTCCCCTTCCTTTGTTTCTTAACCTTTCTGCCCCTCTAAACCGGGCCAAACACCTGTGAACTCGCCTTCCAAAGTGGGTCGGAAGCCAAAGCTTTCCTCCTTTCTTTTCGCAACGCGCAAGGGGCGCTTGGGAGGGTCGCCCGGTTGGCTTTTTTTTTTTTTTTTTGGCCCATCTCCTCCTCCCCACCCCCTTTGTTTCCCCCTATTTTTCCGAGCTTAACTTCGCCTTGGGGCCGCTGCGGGGCGCTCGAGTTCTTATTTTGGCTTCTTTTCGCGCGGCTCGGAAGCAGCGCCTCTCTGGAGCAGCTGCTGCATTGACGAGATGGGGAAGGCGGGGGGAGAATCAAAGGGAGGGGGGAAGGGGGGGAGGCTTTATTCTCTTAATACCCACGCCAGGGAGACTTTGTTACAAAACAGATTCATGCGAGAAGGGCAGCCAGGCTGTGTAGTACAATGAACTCTCGGGGGAAGGATAAATCCTGTGGCACAGAGAATCTTTATGGCAGAGGGGCATTTGGCTGGCTCTAAAGCCCGCGCACGCGAATTCTCCCTTCCCCCCCTCCGCGTGCGCTTTTTCTCCCCCCCCTCCCCGACCCTCCTTTTCTGGCTGCCCGCTTGAGTCCTGCTTGAGAATGTTTGATCTCTCCCGGTTGGGAGACCCGCATCTCCAGCCGAGGCCTGATTCCCAACGCCCGTCCTTTGGGCTTGCCTGCTGGGACTTCTGCCCCAAGCGGCTCGGCGCTGAGGCTGTAGTTTTCCACGGCGGGACGCCACTCGGATCCTTCCCAACCCCCCCTTTTTTTGGCCTTTCTCTCCCCCCCCCGCCCCAACCCCTCCAGACTTGGATTCACGACAAAGGATCTGGAGGCGGGAGAAGAGGAAAAGGGCAGGAGGCCTGTGCCCTGACTGCAGAAGCCTCGGGGGATCTTCAGGATCCCGCCAAAAAAACAAGCCTGTCCCCTCCCCCCCCCCCATCCCAACTAGCCCGCGCCTTTCGCCAAAACATCGCCAAAGGTCGCTCGGGTGCATCCCCAAGGAGCACGCAAAAGCAAAAAACGCAGCTGCACCTCGACTTCGGACCCGAGCAGGGAGGGAAAGGGGGCAGCGAGTGAGAGCCCTCTTTTCAAAGGCACTTCAGCAGCGGGGCGAGCAGCAACTCTGCCTTTGCTCCCAGTCGTTGACGGACGAAGAGGAGGAGGATAGGATTGTGACCCGGGAGCGCGTCTAGAAGGAAGCCAGTGGCTCCTCGGAGAAAGACCGACGGCAACATCTACGAAAAAAAAAGACGAGGGGTGATTGGGAGCTGACGGTTTTCTCCACCGAAGAGCTGGTCGAGGCTGAAAAAGAGACTCTTTAAGATTTAGCAGCTGGAACTTGCTTCTAGAGAAGGAAGGAAGGAAGGAAGGAAGGAATTGCATTTTGTAAACGGGAACAATTGCTGCAATTCGAGAGTGAGCAAAAGAGTAACAGTAATAATTCTCCTTTTCAAACAGTCTAGGAGGTACTATATTTCAAAGAGGGAGGAATAAAATTTCTGCATTATTTTTCGGGGAAGAGGGAAGGCGAGAAAGAGCTAGCCCAAAATAAATAAGTTATTACATTTTATGTCATAAGAATGTAGCACTAGAAATGGTTGCCTTCATTTTACTTTTAAGAAAACAAACTTTCCCAGAATAATCTTGACCTTTGCGCAATTGGGGGCAAGCACCAAAGGCAATATCGATGGATAGAGCAGATAGAGTAAAGAGCAGATGATCGCGCTGTTTAAAGACTTTGCTCAACCTAACCTAATCCTAGACCATTGCTAAAAGGGGGAAAAAAAATCTTTGGATGGAAAAAAGAAAAAAAAGTTAAATCTTATTCGTTTGAATGTTAGTTTCACGTTTAAATTTTAAACATTCAACAACAAATTTATTGCTGGAGTGCGGGGGACCTTCAGAAGCATCCTCAGAGCTCCCCCCCCAAAAAACCCTTTCTTTCTCAGCCCAGGCGTAAATCGTCCGCTTTTAATCAAGAGTGGTAGTTGTCGGCACTTTTATGTCTTTTGAAGGGAGGGGGCCAATGTGACAACTTCAAGGGAGCGAATTATACCCTCCCCCTCCTAAAAAGGACCAGCGCGGAGCCAAGGATCCCTAGATCAAACAGAAGCCATCGCAAGGCCCTAATTAGAGTAATTAGAATAATAAGTCTGCCTATATGTGGTAAGACAATGTGTACAAATAACTTTATTTAATGTATACTGCTAATCAGTGGTGCGTGCGTGCTTGAATGCTTTAGCGTAATAAAACTCACCCCTCGTCCGCCCAAACAATCAAATACAAATTAGTGTAATGATTGTGCCTGCCTGAATGTCTTCGCAAGCCACAGGCAGAGGGAAATAAATAGCGCCCTCCTTCTTGGCACACCTCGCTGACTGACCGCGGAGCTGGAGCCTATCCAGAGTTGGCGCTGAGTGCCTGGAGGAGAGGAGAAAGGCGGTCAAGTCGCCCCAAACTTTACCCCTGGGCTGCTGGGAGTCTGGGCTGGGCTTTGGGGAGAGGCTGGACTGCACGGAGGCAGATACCTCCTTTGGGGGCACCTGCCGATAGAAACTGGGAACTTGGGGCTTGGTTGGAGGAGCTGAATCTCCGGCTGGGAGAGATGGCTCTCTGGGCAGGCAGGGTTGTCCAAGGAACGGAAGGGTCCGCTATGTTTTTAAAGAAAATCCAGCTTAACTATCTGGAAGGCTTCCGCGAATTTAAGGCGGTTTCAGGCCTTTTCAGATCATCAAAAGCCTATAAAAATGGGCGCGGGGTGGGTGGGAAAGGAATGGAGAGGACAATTGCACGGTCACCTCCACTGGTTTCAAGAGTTGAGACGCTCTGCCTCGAAACACGTTGCAAGCTTTCCTTTCGCCCGTTGTTACTATTTGTTTTTGTCTCCCGCAAAAGTTTGGTGGGGGAAGGGGGGGGGAGAAATGCACCCTCTGAAGTTTACGGAGCGAGGTATACAAATTGTCTTCCCCGCCTGCTCCGTTTCATCTCCTAACTTTTTGCTTGGCTGTTTACATTCCCAACTAGTATAAACGCTGAAGCGTCTAGAAACTCAAAGGGTTCGAAGAAAACCTTATTTTAAAATACTTTTATTTTGGGATGGGTGGGAGAAGCATCACACAGAAACAAGGGCAAGTAGGCTAGAGGTAAGATTTGTGATTCCACCCGTAAGAGAGATTCAATGTTATTTCCACTAAAACCAGGAGGAAATCTGTAGCAATCCCACCTTCAAATTTTACTAGCTGCGAGTCTGCAATTAAAAAACACAAAACAACACTATAAACACTCTTCCTTGGCAGAACAAGGGGATAGTCTCCCCCTACCCCAGCGAAGCATCACTTTTGATGTGGTTCGCCTCTGCCTGATGCCTTAACTTTTCTCGCTTTAACAAACAAAACACAAAAGGAAAAGTCACCCAAGGCGGCAGATGACTCCGCGCCTGGGCTACCCAGGAAGATCTCCTTCAGCACCCTTTGCAAATCAATGGACCTTCTTGAATTAAGAGCCCCAATGGATGGGGCAGGGCCTTAGCCATCACCCTTTCTGAAAAAGGGATTCATTTTGTCCGGAACGCCACAAGTACCGACCAAGAAGCAAAAAAGACTTCCTGCGTTCCAAGAGATCCACGAGGCATTCTAGATTTGCTGATTGAGAATAAAAAGCCAATAAGTCAAATAGTTGCATCGATGTTTACCCAAGCACCCAAAACCTCACTGGCAAAGGGTGTTTAAAAAGAAAATGTTGGAAATCTTTCCATTTCCCCTTCCGCTTTGGCCTACATGGTAGCTGCTCCAGCTACAAAGCTACACGTTTGGGCGCTCTCTGATTGAAATCCGAGCATAAATTACTGCACAGCAATAGGACTTTTCTTAACAAGGACAGACTAAGAAGCAAAAAGACTTAAAAAGCTCTGTATAGCCCCAGTGATTTAATTTTTTTAAAAAAAATCGACATTATTTGCTGCATCTTGACACTCTTGGCCGTCTGGCAATAATAAAATTGGGTTATAATGACTATGTTTTCAAAACAGACCGGTACCATTAATTAAACAGAATAAATCGCTCTTGCCTTTTCACAAATGTTCTAGTTGCTTGGTACTAGCTGATGTCTATTCACAACTCAGTCCTGCAACCAAGCCACAACTCCAACAACGCAAATGTAACTTTAGAAGTGGCCTGGTTAAATAAAAATGGTCCACAGTAGTTTATTAACCCGGGAAAGGATTAGGAATTTTCTATATTGATAGAACCCATTATGGCAAATCACACTACGTCCCTCCTTTCTCAGAAGCACATTTCATCCCATTTCCTAGAACTTCACTCTCCCTTTTAACAGAATTGGGCTGCTTGCTGGGCTGTAATATCACAGTGCGATCCAGAGGTTAATGCTTTCTACTGAGTCTAGAGAGGCCTGTTCTGAATTGGGTTCTGATCTGGCGGGCCAGCCATCTGACTCCTTAGCTATTCAGCTCTTTCCTCTTCTGCGCCTGTTGCCCAGAAGTTACTTCGCAATGTGTTTAATGGGGCTTTCTGCACGGAAGACGAAGCTGAGGGCAGAAGTGAAGTTTCAGTTGACCAAAAGCAGTCCAGGGATTGGCAGCCGAATGAAAATACATACAGGGATGAAAAGGCGTTTTTTCCCACCAGCAAGTTACTCATCTGCCCCTGAAAATCGCCCCGCTTTCTCTATCCTCGGACGATTTTGACAGAGCCTAGTATGGAACCCGGTTCTTTCTTTTCAGGTCTCACATCTGCTTTTCTAACCGGCTTGCTCTTTTGCCTTCAGCAGAAACAGGAGATGCGCACAGTGTAATAAACGGGCTAGCGACTCCTTTGGGCCTGGTAGCTGTCCCAACTACAAAGCTACACCTTGGGCGCTATCCTTTCCTCATCCTCCCCAGTGTCAAGGTCTGCTTCTCTAGCTCACTTCAAGGGCGAAGGGTAAAATACACATGAAAAGGGGAACAGAGAGTAGTCCTGGGTTTTACTTACACGTAAAGATGTTTACCTATCACTTTGTTGTTTTTATGTACATTGAGAGCTTATGCACCAGAGACAAATTCCTTGCGTGTCCAATCACGCCGGGCCAATAAAGAATTATATTCTAATTCTATTGAAATCCATGTAGAGCTGTACACTGGCTATCTTATAGAGGCGCTGACTAAACCCACTGAAATTAAGTTGCCATCAATACAGAAGCATGTGGACGGGAGACTCCGAGTCAGCCTAATTCGATACACTGGGACTCCCCCCCCCCAATAACTGATAACCGTCCACCTGAAAGACGCAGGGCACATTAAACTGCAAAAAAGAGAGAGAGAGGCGGCTTTCTGTTCTGGCTTGCCTCTCCCCTCGTCTTCGAACCGAATCGGGAAGATAACTGAGAGAGAGGGCCCCAAACCTTAACTGCGGCAAGGGATGCTCAGATTTGGATAGATGAAAATGGTACCAAGTAAAAAACAAAGACATAGAAAACAGCAGAAAGCGCCCGAGTTGTGTCCCTGCCCCAGATCGTAAAGGCACATTTTGGGGTGGGTGGTGGGTACGATGAAGCTGTGGTCCTCAGAATGACAAGGACACCAGCGAACACAACCGCTTTGCGAATGGAGACTGCGGCTAGCTAGAAAACTGCTCTTTTCTCATGCAAAGCCCGTCGTCCCTGTGCCGTGAAAAAAAAAAAAAAAAACCTACCTCATTTCCATATTCATTTATCTCTTGATCCAGGAATGTAAACATGAACCCCGACAACTTAGGATGAGGAGACGCAAATTTATAAAGGGAAGAGAAGCGATTCCTAATTTAACTGGTAAACAAAACAAAACAAAACACCGCGCGTTAAAAACCTTTCTTTTCTTTTTATAAAAAAAAAATGGGAGAGGAATAAAATCAATTCGTCCCCAATAACTTTTCATTCAGGAGAAACCCCTCCCCCCCTTAATATTGGTTCAGGACTGGCTCAATCATTAACTATTCTTTGAGAAAAAAAACTGATGATGGGGATGATAATACAACAACAAACACGCATCCCTGTTCCTCTAGCCTTCCGCAAACTTCTCCAAAGCGCTGTTTTATTCCGGCTACTCTACTTTTCTTCCTCAAGTCCCCCTTTAAGCTAGGGACACGTTCCCAGATAAATAAGCGACCTTCTCAATGGCTTTCAACTTCAACTTCAACCACCCCGCCAAAAAAAAAAAAAAATAGCGAGAGGTGACTTAAGCTCCGGGAACTAACTCAACCGCCTGCTTTGCTCTTCCAGTCACCCAGTTCAACAGTTCAACCCCACGGGCTGCTTTTCTTTTTTCTTTCTTTCTTTCTTTTTTTTTTAACACCCCACCTTTTGCCCAGCGCACTTTGATTATTTACTGCTGTTGGCTCAAAATCAAAAGATTTTGTTCAAAAGATATGAAAACGGAATGGGAGAAATCGGAAAAGCCGAAGGAACCGTTCTGGTCGAGGAGAGGAAAAGTGTGTGTTTGTGTGTGTGTGTGTGAGGGGAGAACCCTCTGTTTTGCCTGGGTAAGTTTCTTCCCCCTCCCCGGTTGTGGTTCTCCAGAGAGATCTCCGACAGAGCGCTAAAAAGAAAGACAGATGCAGATGGAGATAAAGGCCCTTTCCTTAAGCCAAAGAAGTTCCTGAGAGACTTCAGACTGTGGCGGCTGTCTTTGGAGAAGCGGGGTGGGGGGTGAAAAGAGGCCTTTTCAGAAGAAGCTCGACCCCCGCCCTCCTCCTCCTCCTCTCCCTGCAACCCGACCCTTCTCTGCAGGGAGTGGCCGCTGCTCTGTTCCCCCAACAGGCAACAGACGGGGAGTGTCCCGCTGAGACTTCGCGGGAATACACACGTGCACAGGCTGGCGCGCGCGCGGGATGGTGGAGCGCGTGTGTTTTGAGCAAACTCGCCTTTTTAAATTATTATTATTATTATTATTATTTTTTAAACAAGCCTGCAAGCCAGAGCCCAAGGGGGCGCGGGATGAAATCTCGCCTGGCTCCGCCGAGGCCTTTCCTGCCGTGTCCTCTCCCCCTCCCCCGTCCGGTTCGCCTTTGGGAAGAAACGCTGCAGAGAGGCCACCTGGGTGTCCTGCAGAGGGCAGAGGCTGCCCAGTTTTCACTGCTTCAGACGCCCACCCGCCCTCGCCGCTATTTATTTTATTTTTTATTTTTTATTTTTTTAAAAAAATACAAACAACTCAGCCAGCTATTGACCAAAAGGACATCCAATCTATACCCAGCTTAAACATTTTTACCCATCAGCATATCTGCGGTTGCAGAACACTCCTTCTTGCTGTCACTTGGTTTCCAGACTATTGATAAGATCATTTAGCTGAATCTGTTTGGGACTAGTGTAATATTGACTAGGAGTTAGAAAAGATGATTAAATCTAATAAGCCTGGAAACTACCGTTAAAGGAGGGAGGGAAGAGAGAGGGGGGGGATAGAGAGAGGGGGGGAAGGGTCTGGCGGTAGGAAGGAAGGAAGGAAGGAAGGAAGGAAGGAAGGAAGGAAGGAAGGAAGGAAGGAAAGATGAATATGGGGCCTTAACGAAGGACCAGAGACCCACTGTAGGAAAGGCGAAACCCAGATGTTCATAGGCACACCCACAGAATGGGTCTGCTCCTTTGAAGATCCTCGACCCATGAACCAGCCAGAGCAGCTTTCCTCTCTTCTTCTGCTCTATCCTCTTTGCAAGCGGGCTTTTGTGCTCACCGGCTTCCATCACCCCAATCCTCAAAGGCGCAACACAGGCCTGATTCTACGCTTTTTCCTTGAGAAGGGGAAAAAAAAGTCCTATCACCATAAGCTCAGGTCCTCGAGATGCAGAGGATGCCTTCCCACTGCAGGGAAAAGAGCAGTTTAGGTTTTGGAAATCTAAAAACAAAACAAAACCACCCCTGCTGCCAAATCTCTTTTGATAGAAGTTTTTGCTCTCCTGAGAAAATGTTGAACTGCTCTCACCTAAACTGGATCTGAGTGAGGAATTCCAGTTGAATGCAAACATTTTTGTGACAGAAACAGTTTAATTAAAAAGAGCACGTATGCAGATAACCTCCCTCCTTCTACACACACACACACACACACACACACACACAGATATATTGCACTGTATCTGTTATGAAAAAGAACATCAATTGTACTAAATTGCCACTATTTCAACCTGCATCTCTGAAGACCTTCCACCTTCTATCTGAGAAGTGATTCAAAAGCCGCTAACCTTCTATCCCAAATGAATATCAAGAGACTTTATTCTTTTTTCCCAGTGAGAATTACTTCTTGCCATATATTCAAACAGATGTTTGAATTCCCCATATCTCACTTGGTCCCTGAGAAATGTTCAGGGCATGCAATCCCACATTGTGCTGGCTACCCATGATATAGAGGCAGGCCCAAGCTTTAAAATCAACTTAAATCTCTCATTAAATTTGCAGGCCTATATTCTTGCTGCGTGATACCAACTAGCACCATTACACTACCAAAACGAGAAAAATCTGCCTTATCCATCAGGCATAGAGTTTATTCCAAAATGTCATGAAATAAAGGGGTGAAGGGGAGGTCAGAGAATCCATTTCAACAGAAGTAACTATTTTCTATTCCCCTTGAGAGAAAGGAGTACACACGCACACACAAGCACACTATTTTGTCACTCAATATTCCTTCCTCGACAGCAAAAAATAAAGGATATGCCAATAAGTCGAAGAAACTATAAAGGTCTTGTGTATTTCTGTTTTATGTAGATAATAAAATATTACTTTAACATAAATATATAAGGATCTCTGCGCTTTTATTTTTCCCCACTTCCAAATGTATGTATTGAGCACATCCAAATGTACCAAAAAACAAGGTATTTCTTTAAAGAGACTGAACCAAAAAAAATATACATCCCATATAGAATTTTTGTTTGTTTACCTATTCATTTAAAGCTACAGGAAAAAAAAAACAGTTTCCAGAACCTGTTTGCTTTAGAAGAAATAAATATACATTGAGGCAGGCCACTTAAAAATGATATGAAAATATTTCCCTGGGTAGCATTTAAAAAGAAAAAGAAAAAAAATAGACAAAGGAAACATTTCAACTATTTCTGCATTTCAAAGGACAAATATTAAACATATATACAGAATGGTAAGGTTTGCTTGGTAACTTTTTTTAAAAAATTATCTTTAGGTAAATCTTGCCAAGAGTTAAGAGGTCTACTTTCTCCAAACTCCTTCTTTTGACCTTACCCAGGTATTAATAATACCTTAACCCAAGTATTAATAAGATATTAATAATATCCCCCTGCTGCCACTTCTTCCTTCCTGACCTGAATACCAACAGATAAGGAGTTTGTCTCCATCTTATAATCAAGAACAGTCACAATAATCTCAAAAAGAAAACAGTACCCACATTGTTTAGGTGGTGGTGGGGGAAAAATATCCCTACAATGTGAACCCAACATAATAAAAACTGTCTAGAAAGCTAATGGGGAAATTAAATTCCAGTGTCAGACTGAGGTTTTAGAGTAACCCTTCTTGGAGACCAAAATATTCTGAAATCCAACTGACCTAACCCAACATTTAGTCTGAGAAGTTCTCCAAGAGAAGATTCGTGTGTCTGGCCTTAGAATTTTCAACAGGCAAACTTTTGTAAAAATGATTAGAAAACAAAGTTACACAGACACCCCTGTTTTTGTGCTGAGTAGATGTTTCAGAATGAATTACGATCACAGTTTCAGTGGTTACCACTAATATGGAATATAATACACAATTTCAAGGCTCTCCTTCAGCTCCCTGCTCTCTAAAAACCTTCTGCCTTGTTGTTTTGGTTTGTTTGGGGAAAGTTAACCAATTTTCTATCAAGTCAATGTACCCATTAATACCATGAACCCAGAGGAGGTGGTAGAGGAGAGAATTGAAAAATGTCTTTTAGGTTGGTTTTTATTCTCACCCCATTGAAATCTCTTCAAAAAAGTAAGGACCGCTAGAGTTAAAGCTGGTCTTTTTCATACCATTAAGCTCATCTGTCAGGCAGCATTTGAGATGCTAAACCCTAGAGGAAAAATTTCCCACCTGCACAAGGCCTCCCAGCCACCTTAGGCTTGGGACTTGCCTCCTCAACTATGCCCTTGACTTTGAAAGCAATCTTCACAGTCATTTTTGATTTGGAAATCAATCCCCGCTGATTCCAAGGAATCAACACCCATCAGCCTGAACTCCTCCTCCTATTTCAATGGGACGAAATCTATCCAAAGGAAGCAAGCACTCTTTTGATAGAGCCTCCCTCCCTCCCTTCCCTTGAAGTCAAACCTCCCCTTGAGATGAATGGGTCTAGGGTGAGTTTTCTTTCTTTCTTTTTTGCCATGGCTGCAATTCTTCCATTGTGGAACTCACAGTGGAAGCTCGGGAGGTGGAAGCCAGCCAGCCCCATTTAAAAGGGGCATCTCTTAGGTTTTTAATCTTTGATAAAGCAAATCAAAGGGAAATGCTCTACCTTAGGATCACAGAGCTGCTCCTCTGAGCTTTGTTACTTTGATCAGTGAGGTTTTCCCTTTCCTCCAGAATGAAGGGCTTTGCCTTCAGGGGCTCCCCCCCTTCTTCCTTTCACATTGAAAAGCAGATGTCACTTTCACTGTCCTAAGGTTCGAGTACTGCTGGATATGCAAGGCATATAGAAGGACCTTTCTCAAGTGAAACAATCCTCTCCCTCTTGCCCTCTCTTCTTCTTCTTCTATCCCATTGTCCTCTCCCCAAAGTGCCCCTTTCTGGTGGGAAAAACGACCAGAGCTTTCAGTTCATTCCCCTCCCCACCTTTTTGGATCAATTAATTGTGGTTTGCCCAAATGCTTTAACTTTTCCCCAGTTGACATTCAGAGAGGTTGGATAATTCAGAGAGGACAGCAAGGGCACGCTGGCTGGGAATAATGGGGCTATAGCTGAAGAACCACATCCACTTAAGAGAAGGAGGCTTAAGAGTAAGTCTTCATTCTCCATTTTTCTTTCCCAATTCTCACATGCCAACTTATCTCCGGTGATCTCTGCTGCTGAATAATTTCAGAACCACATTTGTGGGAAGTAGCTGTTATTTCTGCCCTCTCCACCTTTCTTCCTCTCCCTCTTTTCTTCTGGTTTTCACAAGATTAAAGAGCTCCGCTTCCTCTCCCTAAAGGCAGCAGAAAGAGCAAACTAAACTTGCCTTCCACCTCAAACTTCAAGGCACCCACACCAAAAGGAAAGGCCAGATCCACAGGGATGCCTACCCTGGGCCAGGTAGAAAATGCAAATCGTTCCTTGCCCCCTCCCCTACCGGCAAATGAGAAAGAGATGAATAATGGGCTAACATCCATTTCCAGCAGCACAATCTTCTCCGCTTGGCTTTTCGAAGCCTTCCTCCTTGCCTTCATGTTTGCCTGCCCACCGCCAACCCCCCCTCCCCTCCCCACAAACCGAGATCAAAAAGTGTTGGAGGTGCACCTGGCTTAAATCCCTCAAGGGTTGGGCTGCTAAGTCAAGCCCAATGTTCCTTTTCACTCCTCTCTCATTTAAGAACCTGGCGGGGGCGGGGGGGGGGCTGTGCCTGGCTGCCGAGAAGAGAGAAAGAGGGAGAGAAAGGGAGAGGGAGAAGGATAGAGAGAAAGAGAAGGGGAGAGAAAGGAAGAGGGAGAAGGAGAGGGGGGGGGAGGAAGAGAAGGGGGGAGCTCATGCTGCGAGCCAACGGGTGGAAGGAAGGGGGCAGGCACCCTCTCGCCTCTCACACATCCCTCCGTATACTCACTGCACTTCATTGCCAGGTTACTCGCCTGTAAAGGTCAAAACACACCCTCATTCATTACCCACTTGGCTACCGTTTCAAGCATAGTTCAGTGCAGTCGCCTTCCTTCCTGTTTTGTTTTGTGTTTTGTCTGCTTTTTGCTTTGTTTTAAAAGGGGGAGGGAAACAATCAAAAGGATCGGAGGAGTCGGGTCAGAGGGAAGAGGCCTGGGCTCGGCCCCCTCGACCCCCAGCCCCCTCCTCCTCCGCCCCGTGCGGAGTTCACTGCACAGGAGTCTGTACCCCATGGTGCGGCGGCGGCGTGTCCCTGCTGGCCCCATACACGTCCTCGGCTCCCGGCAGAGCCCCTCCCGGGGGAGTCATGCGTTTCTCTTTCTGTCTCCTGTTACAAAACCACACGCGGACCACCTCCTTCTCGAGCTGGAGGCTGTCCGCCAGTGAGGTGATCTCCTGGGCGGAGGGCTTGGGGCACTTGAGGAAATGGCTCTCGAGGGCGCCCTTGACGCTCACCTCGATGGAGGTGCGCTTTTTCCGCTTGCGCCCTTGCGCCGCGATCTTGTCTATGCTGGTGGGGCTGCCGGACGAGGAGTCCGCCTCCTCCAGCCACTTGTTCAACAAAGGCTTCAACTTGCACATGTTCTTGAAGCTCAGCTGCAGCGCCTCGAACCTGCAGATGGTGGTCTGCGAGAAGACGTTGCCGTAGAGGGTGCCCAAGGCCAAGCCCACGTCCGCTTGGGTAAATCCCAGTTTGATCCGCCGCTGCTTGAACTGCTTGGCGAACTGCTCCAGGTCGTCCGAGGTCGGCGTGTCCTCGTCCGAGTGCGCCTCGTGGTGGTGGTGGTGCGGAGGCGGAGGCGGTTGGCCCCCGTGCGGGTGGTGATGCGGGTGCTGCTGCTGCTGCTGCTGCGAGAGGTGATCCGGGTGGTGAGGGGGCGGCGGCGGCGGCGGCGGCTGCTGCTGCTGCTGCGGAGGCGGCGGGGGCTCTTCGTGAGCATCCCGCAGGCTGTGGTGATGCATGCCCGGCTGGCCGGAGCCCAGCATCCCGTTGACCGTGAAGCCCGGGGGTTGCGAGTAGAGCAGCCCGCCTTGGCCGCCGCCGTTAGCCGTCGCCATTCCGGGCGGCAGGTGAGCCGAGCCGCCGGTCCTCCAAGCCACGGCCGCGGCCACGGCGGCGTGGTGGCTCCCGGCGTGGTGGACCAAGTGCGGGGGTCTGCCTTGCTGCTGCGCCTGCTGGTGATGCTGCTGCTGCTGTTGGAGCTCGTCGCCCCGGCCGCCGGCCTGCACCACCGAGGGCTTGATGTCCTGCTGGCCCAGCGGGCTGGGGGACCATGGCGAATCCCCGCCGTTGCTTCCCCCGCCTCCGCCTCCGCCGCCGCCTCCGCCTCCGCCGCCTGCCCCGCCGCCGCCACCGCCGCCGTGGGACAGCGCCGTGATCCACTGGTGAGCGTGGCTGAGCGGATGCCCGTTGCTCTGCAGCGCGTAGTCCGCCTGCACCAGAGCCTGGGCGTCTCTGTAGCCGGCGCCAGGCTGCATGCTCCCCGGCGGCTCGGCGTGCACCATGGGCGAGCTGGAGGTAAGCAGGCTGTAGTGGCTAGACGCTGTGGTCGCCATGACTCTCCGAGCCGGACTGAGGGCTCCGCTTAAAGGAGCCGCGCATTTGACAGCTACTTTTTCGCCTCGGGCTCCTCTCGCCGCTCGCTTCCCCCGCAAGTCCGCTTGGCAGAGCCCACTGCAAAGGCACGCGTCCCTTCTCCTCCCTCCCTCCGGCCCCCATTGGCTCCCTGCGCTTTGATTTACGTGGAGACCTCTAGCAACCGGCTCAGGGGGAGCCTCCCATTGGCCCCGGCCCTGGTGCTGACACCACGCCTCCAACACAGCGTCTCTCTCTCTCCCCCCCCCATCTCTTTGTAATCAAACTAAGGAGGGAGAGAAGGAAGGAGCGCACGCACGTGGGGGGGGGGGAGGAACAGGCAAAGAAAGGAGATGGGGGGGGGGGGGGGCGGAGGGAAGAAACAGATGAACAAACACTGAGAAAGCAGAAGGAGCCGCTCAGTCGCTTCTGGCCACCTGCGCTGCGCCCGGTGGGTAGGGGAGCCAGATGAGACTCACCCCTCTTTCAAAGCCGTTGAAAACTCAGCCGCCTCTCCTTTGCAGGGAACAGCAAAACAGCACGGGCAAAGTGCTCCGGAGGGCCGGAGGAGGGGTGCCCCGGTTTGTTAATGGCCAACTTGATTGAATTCTCTCCTCCCGCCCCAGCCTCGTTTCTCGCACACGGAGGGCAAAGGGACAGCGAGAGGGAGGAAAGAGAAGGGCCTATCCATTCGATGGGAAAGCAACGATTGCAGGCTTGGACTTAGAATCCCTTGCCTGCCGGGGCCTCTCTCCATGCTTTCCTTGGAGATCCCAGATGGTTGAGGGGGGCGGGGGGTGTCTTTGCCTCTAACGGAGCCACTTTCCCGGTGTGCAAGGAAGGCTCACTTTGAGCGAGACTTTCTCTCGCCAACTTTGCGCCGCGTTTTCGGGAGCGAGGCTCGCCCTGTCAGCACTATTAGAAATGTAGATAACAAGCGCTCTTCCCGCTGGCTTAGAAGTGAGGCTCGTTACTATCGCTGTGGCCGGGTTATTCTCCAAAGAAGTGCCTGAAGTGGCAATGCAGTCCACAGTGCCTAGGGCTTTCCTGCCACCTCGCCCACCCACCCTCCCTCCAAGCACTTCTCTTTGGGTCTTGGCGCCCCATAATCCAAGAGAAACCTGCTCCTCCTTGTCCACAATGGAAGGATAAGAAAGATGGGGTGGGAGGGGGAAGGGTGTCCAAAGTGTCGCAGCAGCAGGTGCTGCTGGAGAACAAAACTTAGAATTTGAAGGCTTAGCTTTGCGCTGAAGCGCAGGGGCGAACCTAAAAGGCGAGGATTGTGTGCTAAGGTTCTCCCTCCCGGGAGACCACCGGCGAGTTTACAGTTCAGCCACTTTTCTTTCTTCACAAAGAAGGCGTGTTGGTCCTGCAGGAGCTTAGGGACAGGGAAAGCGAAACGGCCTGATCTAACACTATTCCCTCCCCATCCTTGATTAAATCCATTTATGATTTAAGTCCCTCGTGGGGGAGTGGGGGCAATAGCTGGGTCCGGCTGCTTAATAGATCCTCCAAACCAACTCTCTTAAAAGGAAGGCTAGGCTTGTTTTTCAACAGAGCACTACTGGCCTTGCGGAGGTCAAACGGGTGCTTAACCGGAATGGATCCATCCATTGTTCTGAGAAATGTGCCCCAGACCTTTCCTTCCAACAACGTTGCACCCGTTGTCCTATCTCCTGCTTCCAAGCCAAACCAAGCCAAAGAGAGAGACGGCCCGTTGTTGTGCAATAACCACAGTCTGCTCCGGGCCAGGCTATAGACACGGCATACACTCCCTTGTATGAAAAGCCCTGCCAAGACAGGCGGGAGAATTTACGGGCACCACAAGCTAGGGGCAGCTTCCTTTCAGCCAGCCCTCCGCAGTTTATCACTCCAAGGAAGGTTATTTTGTTAGTAAGATTTCTCTTCGTGGTGTGTGTGTGGTGTCTAACACATAGCTTTTATATTACATAGACAAACACGAAAGGGGACGCCAGGGATAGTAGACGTCACCTTTTGGTTCCGGGAGGGCTCGTAAGAACCTTTCAGGTTGAGCGCTTGGAGCTTGAAATCCCTTCCTGAAGTCGAGGTGCCTTGGGGGTTGCAAAGACAGACCTCCATGTGCCTGTCCCTCCCTTCGTTGCGCTTAGCTAAACTGAACTGGCTCTAAAGGTATGCGCCTGCGGTTGTGCCTATGTGGATTATCCCAGTAAAATGACGTCGAGGTGAATTTTCAAAGAAAGTGGCCGATAGTTTGAAAAGTGTCCAAGAAGTATGATGGGGGAGGGGATGTCTTTATCAGTTCTTTTTAGAACTAATGTGCAATGGTAAACAATCACAAAGAATAGCCTCTTAATTGTCAAATCGGGAGTTATTAAGAGCATTCTGGTAACAGCAAATTTTCTCAAAAAGTTTTGAGAAGCTAGTTCTAACTATGTTTGGGCTCTCCCTCCCTCCCATTATCCTCTAGCGCTATTGGCTAGTCTAGTAGCGAATTCACCTAGAAACAAGGAATGGTTCGACTTATTCTCTTTCAACGTTTCAAGTTCTAGGTAGATCACAAAGACGCACCACCTCGCCTGCGTTTTACTTTGCCGGATTAATAACCGCTGCTCTCTATTCGCAGCTCGCATCAACAGCCCCGCGGCTTCGCAGAGAAGGAGTAGGTAACCAGGCCCCGGTGTGTGTGTGTGTCTTCCAATGTTTATGAGAATGGCTTCAAGCAGGGAGGGTGCGTGCGCAGTGAAACACACACACACACACACACAGGGGAGAGACATAAAGGATACCCACAAAGGAACTGCCTGGAACAGAAGGGTCTTTCTCCCCTTAATTCTGATGGTCTCAATGGCTGATCGAAAGCCATTAAAAGTTTCTCGAGAACTCTGAATAAAGAGATCCACGAAGAGGCCTCGGGCAGAGATTTCGGGGGTGGGGAGGAGGGAGAGGGTTGCATTCTCAAGCCAAGTCTTCGCTCGGGCCACCTGCAGCCAGGCTTCCCATCCGTTCCAGAGCTCCTGTGCCTGGATCTGCCTTGGAAGAAAAGCCGCAGCTCTCCACCAATCCCACAAGGTTGTCCTTAAGGTCGGCTTGGTCCCAAGGCCCGGAAACAAACCTCTTCCGCTCCTCTTGCTGGGAGACGCAGCTGCCGATCCCGGGAGTCAGTCCTTAGGCGCCCCGCGGGGCGGGGGGGGGGGGGGAAATAAACGACCGCGAATGGCTCTCTCTAAAAAAAAAAAAAACCGAAACAAAAACAACCCAAAGCAAGCGGTCCTTCCTCGCAGTCGTCCCCCCCCCCCTTTCCATGAGCCGTCTCCTCCTCCGCCCTCCCACTCCGCTGAAATTAATCTTCCCGGGTCTTCCCCTGCCGAGAAGCGCGGGAGATGCTGGAAGCCAAATCCCACCTCTTCGTCTGCCCCCCCCTTTTTTTCGGCGCATCCCGGTCAGGAATCAGCTTCCTCCAGCCTTGCTTTTGCGGCCGGGAGGAAAAGCTTAGCAGGGGCGCCTTGGGTGCGCTGTGGTTCAGGCTGGAGGAAAGGGCGAGTATGACCTGTGCCTTCACCGCTCCCTCTCCTGCCTCCCTGCCTTCCTTCCAAAGGAATAGGTAACAAACCTGCTAGATTATATATCCCTCGAGGCTGCTTTTGAGCGACGGGGGGGGGGGGGGGGGGGAATAAAAGCGCGAGAGGGATGTGTGTGTGTGTTGGAAACTACTTTTAAAACCGCTACAGCTAAGCCATGTGGAACTTGCGTCGCTCGTGGGCTGGGGACGAGCTAAGGCAAAAGCATGGGGAAAAAACAAATGACCAGGGCATGGTTGTGTATCGTCCAGCCAACTTTAGTCGAAGAAAAGCTCATTCTCATTACTAATAAGTTAGGGTAACAGCGCTTGGTGGACGTTAAGAAACGTTAGTCGTTTCTTAATCCTGACCCACCGCATCTCTTAAAGTCATTGTATCAATATAAAGGTAATGGGGACGGGCTTTATAGTGCTCCAGCAAGGCTGTTACTATTATATGTGTAGTTGCTGTGCCATATTGGAAATGGCCAATAAACGGGGATCCTTGGAGATAGGAAAGGTACAACTATCCAGAAGGTACAACTATCCCTTTACTCTTCTTGGCATCAGTAGGTCATTGCTAACTATCGGAATCAGTTGAAAACCATAAAATCATTACCTGTTGTAATAGCAAATAATCTCTCTCTTTGTGAGTGCATTGGTACTTGCGCATACCCCTGCAACCATCCCTAGATTCAATCCAGTGCCTTCCCTGTTATCTTGCAAGCAATAAATAAGAATGATTTAGTAGAGAGAGTAATGTATTATAACCTCCCTGTTAGCAAACTGACTCGTTCCCGTATTTCGCATAATTCATTCCTCTGTAAAAATCTGGGTTTATCAGCCTGCCCTTTTTGGGAGAGGCCTTTCTTAACCATCTGTGCAATCCCATTCTATTACTAACCGGAGGAATTAATTTTAGTGAATTGAGTGGCGCTAAATCTGGATAGGAGGATTCCCAGCCACCCACCCCTTTCACACCCACTGCCACAACTCACTTGGCTCTACCACTTTCACACCTTGGATCCAAGTCAAGCCCAAGTAAAACACTGAGATCGCCTCCCCCCCCCCCCCCCGCCAATGCCTTTGCCCGTCATGGAAAGGCCAAGCTCAGATCTGGACGCGCACACATGCTCTTGCCCAGGGTGCATTTAATGTAATTATTGTGAGCTTGGGCCCTTTTGATCTTGTTCCCTTTCAACTTTTCTGAACGGGCCGACGAATCATCCAATCTTGGGCTTTGGTGCAGCTTTTTATTTTCCTTTACTGAGGCTAGTAGAAGCCCGAAGTATTGGAGGGAGAGCGAGAGCGAGGGAGGGAGAGAAACGCACACACGAATGGAACTTCAACTTTTAAGGGCCTGTAACACAGAAAGGCCGGGAGGGGGATGGGGGGTGGGTGGGAAGTCCCTCCGAAGCTGAGGCTTCACAAGTGATGGTTTGAAGAATCTGCTCTGGCACAAAGAGGCAGCTGGGCTGCTTTAATGAAATCTGCCTTCCAGTCGCCAGAACGGCAGCCTCAGGGATGCATTTATAAGATGACTGAAAAGCTACACTTTCAAGTCGGGGCTTCTTCCGGTGGCTTTCACAAACACAGGACTTCGGAAAGAAACCGAAAATAAGAATGGGTAAAAATGGATAACTGGGATGGTTCCTTGATATTAAAAGCTGCCCATTTAAGTGGCCTTCTTCCTTCTTTGGAGAAAGGCTAATCAGCACCAGACCTTTTTATTTCAAACCATTCAAGCGCCAGGAAGTCCCAATAAGGAGACGGTTTGTTTTTCCCTTTCCAGCTCCTGAACAGTTGAATGGGAATTTCTGCACGGGTCTCACTTTTCCTCCAGTCAGACTTTCACTGACAATTCAGTAAACCTACCGGCCAAGTTTAAGAGGCCTTGCAAATTTCAGCAAAGGCAGGAGTGGACATTTCAGGACTTGAAATTACAATATCACGTTGAATCCCTGGATATCAATCTGTCCCGTGCCACTCCTTTTCATCCTCTGCTTCTGAATTGTGTTATTAAACATGATCCCAAGCTGTTTAAAGCAGGCAAGATACTGCTTTGAACACTGCTAACGGGAGAATCCCTCCCCACTTCTTGGGTTCTTACTGCAAAGTGTCAAAAAGAAAGCAGTTTAATTTGGAATGCTGAATGTGAGAACCTGTTGAGAAAGTGGAAGAGGGAATGAAAAACAATCATTTTTATCAGGATGAGAGACAACATTCTGAATTTGGACTGGTGTTTATTTATACTGAAATATTAGAAGCAAGATTCTGTTAGAAATCAGTTTATTTACTGATAGCTTCTAAAGGATGCTTTTTAATTTAAAAATAGGCAAATATTTTTGCCCACTTAAAACGGCCCTTAAAGTGATTTAAAAGTTTTGGTAGGTAAATAAGTGAATTAGGGGTAGACTGGATACAAGGATCCTGGAGGTATATTTAAAATCTTTCTCCCCACTCGAAGCTTCAAGTTTTAAATCTTTTTTTTTTTTTTTTTAAAAAGACAATATCTTGGAAGGTCACCCAGAATCCTTCCTCGGAAGGCCATTTAAGTGATCTTCATCTTCTCAGTTCAATCACCTCTTTCCACTCCCCCAGACTGTCATATTCCATATTCTTCTGATCATTTACAAGCTCAGGTTTTTCGGTCCTTTATAAAGTCTCCCTAAATAAGCTACTTCCAACCTGCACAAACTCCACATGTGCTGGATTTGGGTATGTCGTAAATCTCAGCTGCAAAGCCAAAGTCTGATGATAATGGAGAACTGCACTCTGACACATAATAGAAAGAAGCAGGTTGAGAAAGACTATTTTGGGTTTTGGGAAATGTTGGAAACCTAGCTTTTCAGCATGCAGTGTTTCCCCAGGCAAAATTTAGAAGGTGTTCTCTTTGCACAGCTTGTGGATTTATTATTGTATGAACCTATTTCTGCTTTCTCCCTCTCTCCCTCCCCTCTCTCTGAGAAACATGCCCCATCGTAATATCTGCTTCCTGAAAATTTTAAAAAGTTGCTATTTTCTTCAGAATTGCATAAGGTTAAGGGTGTGGAGAGAAATACCTGCAGCTCTGCAAGGATTTCACTCTGAATTTGTTTGACTGGGGAACTTCTTTGAACAGGTACACCAGCCTTCCCTAAACTGGTGTCCCTTGAGTGAGGTACCAAATCTCAAACTGCTTGGTAATGCCTGGTCTCTGTTAGTTCTGGTTTTGGATGTGTATGAGAGAAGGGGGACAGCAAGAGGGGAAGGGAGCTGGAAAGGGGGAAGAGAGTGGGAGAGAGAATGGACAGTGCCATCCCACGTTGGAGGGTGCTACATTTAGGAAGGCTGTGCATAGACTGCTCTGGATGATCAGAAGTGGGGAAGACTGGGGAGAGGAGAGAGGGGAAAAAGGGACGCTGCACTACATTTACTCTGATGCTTCCTCCACCTTCATCTACTGTAATATTTGCGGATGCATTCCCCCTCTGAAAAGAACCCAGCGAATTAGGTGCCATTATCTCCACTTAAGAGGAGGAAAGAGCAGGTGTAAAAGATGTAAAAAAACAAAACCCATATTTTACCTATCTCTAGCTGTAAGACTATAATAGAAGTGAGAGAGAGGAAAAGCTTATTGGGAGCGGGGGAGGAGGAAGTGAAGAAAAAACACTCAAGTAGAACTGTTGTTTAGTGAAACTTTATTCTGATAGCCCAGCACCAAATAGAAGAGAGTGATTAAAACAGTTGGCGGGAGATGGACCAACCCTGTAGGAAGGCCTCCTCAATGAACTGGTAACTCACTTGCGCTTTCTGGGAGGGCAACTGCTATCCCCCCCGCAGCAGCCTTTTTATGAGCCCAATAAAGCCGAGGGGAGGAATAAGCC